>CP114862.1:11820373-12427164 GCA_029959215.1 Tricholoma bakamatsutake
GTGGTTGCTCCTTTACACAATGCAGCTTTTCCATATTATTTTAATGCCCCTCCTGCCCCTCCTGTTTTTGACCCTCCTGTTTCAGCACCTCCTATTCTTGCACCTCCCATTCCTGTTGCTCCTGCACCTGCTATTCCTGTTGCACCTGCACCTCCCATTCCTGCTACTCATGCAATCGCCCAGGCTGGGCTGCATGTTCCACCTTTGGGTCCTCCTCCTGTTTTTGACCCTCCAGCTCCTGTTCCTTTGGTTCCTGCACCTCCTATTCCTGTCGCTCCTCCAATGGCCTGGCCTGGACATCAAGTTCCTGTAGCTGTATGTTGGATTACATATTCTTCTATGTGACACAGGTTAATTAACAACATAATACTGATGCAGCCTTTTCTGCCTCCTGTTTTTGACCCTCCGGCTCCTGTTCCTCCTGTTCCTGCACCTCCTGTTCCTGAGCAAGTTCCACTTTTTTTTCCTGCTGTACGTTGGAGTTTTCCTTCAGGTGAATAGATGTACGAACTAACAACATATCATTACAGCTTCCTCCTCCTCCTGTTTTTGACCCTCCTGTTCCTGTTCGTCCTGTGCCTGCACCTCCCATTCCTGTGGCCAATATACCTCTACCAATGGCTCCTCCGCCAATGGTTCCTGCAATAGCCTGGGCTGCGCTTGCTGTGCAGCATGCAGCACTTCCACCTCTGGCTGCTGTATGTTGAATTATATTCTACATGATGTGCAATGGTCTGACTGAATAATGATGTAGCCACCTCTACCTCCCCCTCTACCTCTCCCACCTCTGGCTGTTCCTGCTGTTCCTGCTGTTCCTGCTCCTGCTGTTCCTGTTGCCAACGTACCTCCACATGTAAGCAAGCTGTTATTGTTTTGATGAATGTGGTGACTGACTTGATCATCCAAGATTGATCCCACCCCTCTTCCACATGTTCTGCTGCCTCCTGCACGCCGCCCATTTAGCCCACTTTGGCCTATTCATGATCTCGGAAGAATGGATGTTCAGTGTCCCAATTGCCATGCTTTGCACTGGATGGCTGAACGTCTTACCACATCCTCCAATATAAATCCCAGATTCGGCATGTGCTGTCTGAGTGGAAAGATCGCTTTGCCACCTCTTCACCCAGTCCCACCTGAGCTTATACAATTGCTCACTGCTCAGGACGACATTGGAAAATCATTTCGTGATCACATCCGCACTTACAATAATGCACTCGCCATGACTTCTATCGGTCGCAAGATTGACGAGTCGGTCAATGAGGGCGAAGAGGCTGTGAATGATGGTGTTGGTCCCTATGTCTACAAACTCCATGGCGAGCTGTCCCACAAGATCGGATCTCTGCTTCCACCAGAGGGTGAACCTCCTGTTTATGCTCAGCTATATATTTATGATCCAGCTGACGCTGTCAACTTTCGCATGGCCAATGCCTGGAACACTCACCTCCATCACCACACTTTGCTCACTCTTCAGGACATGGTCCACCGTCACCATCCAGCAGTTCAGATGTACAAGCAGGCTCATGAGCTCACCAGGAACTTGCCTTCACACCAGCAGTGCAAGATAGCTTTGCGTTTTGATCAATCCTGTGACCGTCGCCGCTACAATCTGCCCAATGCTACCAACAATGAGATTGCTGTCATTCTTCCAGGTGATGGCGATCAGCCAGAGAGCACACGCAACATTGTTCTTTACCGCAGGCATGGGCCTCCCCTTCAGCGCATCAGTGACGTCCATCCCCTCTATCCGGCCCTTCACTACGTTTTGCTGTTTCCTACTGGCCAGCTCCAATGGCACCCTCAAATTGAGTATGCAGCTGTCGATGCCAACAACCGAGGTGGTGCCAGAGTTCACAAACATGTCTCCAAATCCGAATTCTACTGCTATCGCCTCCACCTTCGACTGCCTGCTGTCGAGCCCCAGCATATCTTTCTGACCGGAAAGCTCTTTCAGGAGTTTGTGTGTGATGGATGGGCCACTGCTGAGCAGGATCGATTGCACTGGATTTTGATGAATCAGGACACCATTCGAGGCGAAGTCTATGTTGGCCTGGCAGATGCTGTGGCTGCAAACATCAATGTAGACACAGAGTCTCTGGGTCAAAGAATCATTCTTCCTTCGTCCTTTGCAGGAAGCACACGTCACATGCAGCAGCTTCTTCAGGATGCATTTGCCATCAATCGTCACTGCAATGGAGGGGATCTCTTTCTCACCATCATTGCCAACCCTGCCTGGCCAGAAATATGGGATGCTCTTCGTCCAGGGCAGACTGCAGCAGATCACCCAGATTTGGTCGTTCGTGCATTCTATGCAAAGCAGAAGGAGATGATCAAGGATATCGAGGCTGGCATATTTGGAAAGGCTGTGGCTTATCTTTTCACCATCGAGTTTCAGAAGCGTGGCCTTCCTCACATGCACTGCATTATCTTTCTCGATGAGCAATCCAAGCTTCGCACCCCTGAGCAGATAGACAGCCTTCTGTCTTCAGAGTTTCCTGACGATGATCCTGAGCTCCTCGACCTCATCAAAAAGTTCATGGTCCATAAACCCTGTGGTGCAGAGAACCCTGCAGCTCCTTGCATGGTGAATGGACAGTGCTCCAAAGGTTTCCCCAAGCCATTCAGGGATCAGACCACCATCTCTGAGGATGCCTATGCCTCTACCAAGCGTCGGGACACTGGACACACATATCACGTTCGGGGAAAGCAGGTCGACAATCGTTGGGTGGTCACTTACTCTGCCTATCTCATCTGGAAGTACCGTTGCCACATCAATATCGAGTCCATCAGCTCCATCAAGGCCATCAAGTACATCTACAAATATGTCTACAAAGGCCATGATCGCATCACCATGGAGTTTGGAACTTGCAACGATGAAGTCAGGCAGTACCTCGACGCTCGCTACATATCTGCATGCGAAAGCATCTGGCACCTCTTCCACTTCACCATGCATGGTGCTTCTCCCAACATCGTCCATCTTCAGGTCCACCTTCCTGGCCAGCAGTATGTCACTTGGAATCAGAATGGTCCACAGTCTATCCAGGAAATCGTCCAGCATGCTGCACAGCGTGACACCACCCTCACTGCCTTCTTCAAGGCCAATCAGGAGTATCCAGAGCTTGCACAGGTCGTTCTTTACCAGGACTTTCCTTCCAAATTTGTGTGGGATCAAAGGGCTCACAAGTGGAAGCCCAGGCAGAGGGGATTCGCCATTGGAAGGATGTTCTATGCTCCACCCAGTGCCGGTGAACGCTTTTACCTCAGGCTGCTTCTCACTGCTGTGAAAGGGGCTACATCATATGAAGACCTTCGCACTTTTCAGGGCATCGTCGCTCCCTCATTCAGAGAGGCCTGCCTTGCCCATGGCCTTTTGGAGGATGACCAAGAGTGGCAGCAGTGTCTGGAGGAAGCAAAGTCCATGGCAACCAGTCGTCAGCTTCGCAATCTTTTTGTCACCATCCTTCGTGACTGTGCTCCCTCTGATCCTGTCCACCTCTGGAATACATATTGGCCTCACATTTGCGATGACTTGAGATATCAGCTCCAGCACACCAACATTCGTATCAACCCCACCGATGACGATGTCCATGATTATGGCCTTTATCTTATCAATCAGCTTCTCATGGTCTCTGGGAAATCTCTCGAGAAGGATTGGCCATACATGCCTCAGATCACTCAGAATTGGGATGCCAACATTCAGAACCGGTTGATCGCAGAGCAGCGCAGATACGATGTTGTGGAGCAGGCCGAGTTGGCTGCACACAATCTGGACACTTTCAATCACGATCAGAGGGCTGTCTTTGATGAGATCATGCATGCAGTCAACAACAAGACTGGCCAGACCTTTTTCCTCCATGGTCCAGGTGGCACTGGCAAAACCTATGTTTACAACACCCTCTGCCATCAGCTTCGCTCTCAAGGCAAGATCGTCCTCTGTGCTGCATCGTCTGGAATAGCTGCTCTTTTGCTCAAAGGCGGTCATACTTCCCATTCCTGCTTTCAAATCCCAATCATCATAAATGAGTCATCCACCTGCACCATTTCCAGAGGTTCAACACGGGCACAGCTCCTGCAGCAGACTGACTTGATCATTTGGGATGAGGCACTCATGCAGCATCGTCATCTCCATGAAGCTGTCAACCGCACTCTGAAAGACATTCTCCAATGTGACAAACCCTTTGGGGGTGTGCCTGTGGTCTTTGGGGGCGACTTTCATCAGATCCTGCCTGTCATTGAGAAGGGTTCTCGACCTCAAATCGTTGGTGCTTCTTTGCAACGCTCTGTTCTCTGGCAACACATCAAAATCCTTCATCTCAAAATCAACATGCGTTTGAACACAGACGATATTCAGGAGCGCAACTTTGCAAAGTGGCAGTTGGAGGTTGGAAAGGGTGGTCATACAGATGAAGGTGGCACTATCAATCTTCCTGATCATCTCAAATGTCCTCAGAACACCATTGCTTCTCTCATCCACACCATCTATCCTGGCATCTATGATCAGGCTCAGCATTCAGATCAATACTTTTCAGAGCGGGTCATCCTGGCGAGCAAGAACGATGATGTCGACGATTTGAACCATCACATTCTTCACAATTTTCCTGGGCAGGAGCACGTCTTTCACAGTGCTGACTCGATTGCAAATGATGAGAATGCCGAACTTCTATATCCCCAAGAATATCTTAACTCCATCAACTGCTCAGGTCTACCTTTGGCGCATTTGGCACTCAAGGTCGGCGTCCCTGTCATGATACTTCGCAATCTCAACATTGCTGGAGGGGTCTGCAATGGAAGTCGGGGGATATTGACTCGGATCAGGAATAGGGTTTTGGAGATTTGGTTGATCACTGGAGATAACGCAGGAGAGACTGTTTTCATTCCACGGATGCGACTTCGGCCTATTGAAGGTCAACTCCCCTTCACACTCTCTCGACTGCAGTTTGCTGTTCGTCTTTGCTTTTCAATGTCGATCAACAAGTCACAAGGGCAGTCAGTGAAGCATGTGGGTTTGGATTTCAGGAGTCCTGTCTTTACACATGGGCAGTTCTATGTGGCAATATCCAGGGTCAAGTCTGTCCACAATATCAAGGCAATATGGCCAAGCTCAGAGGATAGTGCAAAGACAAAAAATATTGTATATGATGAAGTGTTATTAGATTAAAATATATATTGTACATATGTAACTACTACTCATAGAAAATCAATGAACACAGTGAACAACGTGTGCCGGAGGCACATTTAAAAACCTTGTCCATAATAAAGCGAGCATGGTCACGTGAAGGGGTCATGGGAATGACGACAAACTCCGAAGGGGTGGGAATGGCATCATGCCGTGAGACTCTGCAGAGGTGTGGGAATGTGAGAATGGTGAGAAAGTATGACAAATATAACTCAAAGGTGGGAACTTTTTTCTTGGCTAATTTTTCGCCACCTTGAACTTTTTTTTTTGGCTGTGGGCTCATTGGCTATGTAGAATAATGTCTGCATGGCATGTAAGGTGCTATCTTGCAGTGTTTGCTAAATAAAATTTGACTGAGGAGCAACCGTCATTCCATTTACTATGCTGTGAAAGCTGACTAAGCAAACCTCGCAGGCTGAACAAAATGCAAAAACCTGATCATGACCTTGGCACATGACCCAAAGAAGATGATTTAGACACATCATTGTATTAGTCAGTAACAAGTGGATCAATAAAATGTTATTTGCAATTCTATAAGTGAGGTCATTACAAAGTCAGGTCAGTATTTAAATAAGTTTGAATTGAAAATTGAGTTCAGGACAAAGTTAAATCAACAAAATATAAGAGTTACAATTGAGTTCATTATGAAGTAAAGGAAATAAAAATTACTTGAATACAGTAAGTTTAAAAATTGAGTTCGTTACAAAGTAAAGTCAGTAAAATAACAGTTACAAATGAGTTCATTATGAAGTAAAGTCTATGAAAATTAGTCTAGAAATGAGTCAAGTTTGAAAATGAGTCAGTAAAAAATAAGTCTGTAAAATGATCTTTGAAATAAGGCATTTGATATGAAATAAAATTACAGTTACCATTATGAAGTCAAGTCAATAACAATTAGTTCAATACAAAGTCATTATGCAGACTTACTAACAAGTTATACATTGAGTTCGTTATAATGTAAAGTCAATAAATATTACTTTAATACTTACTGACAAAGTGAAGTTAGAGATTTTTTACAAAATTTAAAGAGAGGAGAGGGAGGAGAGCAGGGGTGAGGGGGTGAAGTAGTGAGGGGGTGAGGGAGTAAGGGAGGGAGGAGAGGAGAGGAGGTGGATGATGGAGAGGGGTGAGGGGGTGAAGTAGTGAGGGGGTGAGGGAGTAGGGGAGGGGGGGAGGGGAGGAGGAGGATGGATGGAGGATGGATGGAGGATGGATGGAGAGGGGGGAGGGGGTGAAGTAGTGAGGGGGGGAGGGAGTGAGGGGGTGAGGGAGAGAGGGAGAGAGGAGGGGAGGGAGTGAAGGGGGGAATGGGAAATGAGAGGAAAAGTGGAGAGTGGGTGAGGATAAGAGAGTGGGAGAAGGTGAGAGGGGGGGGTGAGAGGAGGGGGTGAGGAAGAAGGGGGGGAGGGGAGGGGGGGAGGGGGGGAGGGGGGGGAGAGGAAGGGGATGGGGGAGAGGGGAGAGGAGGGAGGGGAGGGGGGGAAAGGGGAGGAGAGAAAGGGGATGGGGGAGAGGGGGATGAGAGAGATGGGGGAGGGGATGGGGGAGATGGAGGAGGGGATGGGGGAGATGGGGGAGGGGATGGGGTAGGTAGGCATGGGATGGGGGAGGGGATGGGGTAGGTGGACATGTGATGGGGATGGGGTAGGTGGGCATGGGGACGGGGATGGAGTAGGTGGGCATGGGCATGGGGAAGGGGAAGGGGAAGGAGATGGAGATGGAGATGGGGTAGGTGGAGATGGGGATGGGGATGGGGATGGGGATAAACACCACAACCCCCCCACGTTGACTTGGGGCCAACGGTCCCAAGTCAACTGAAGAGTTGTGTACCATCTAAAAGTCAAATAAAATGCTGTGCATCCATGAATAAAATGCAGTGAGGTGTTCATAATGAACACAGTGAACCACGTGTGCTGAAGGCACATTTAAAAACCTTGTCAATAATAAAAGGAGGATGGTCAGGTGACTTGAGTGTGGGAGTCTTTCTGAGTGGGTGGGAGAGTGATGACCAACTCCGAGGGTCATGAGACATGATGACATATATAAGTGAAAGGTGGAAACAAAATTCTCAGCTAATAAAAAAAATTTCAGCTAATTTGGGGCCGGATCACAAACATAATAACTAATAATAGGGTGTTTTTTCAGCTACAGTGGGGGATCAATTTCGGCTACAATAATATAATGTAGGAGCAACATTTTCGGCTACAGTATGGGACAAAATTTTCTGCTAATTTTTTTTTTGGGGCCTGATGACAAATATAATAATTAGCAACAACATTTTCGGCTAATTTTTTTTTTGGGCCTGATGACAAATGTAATTACTGGGTGTTGCTATGATGACAAATATAATTAGCAACAACATTTTTGGCTACAGTGTGGGATCAAAATTTTCAGCTAATTGTTTTTTTTGGCCTGATGACAAATATTATAAGGTGTTCCCATGATGACAAACTAATTTTCCCATTTGTCATCAATGACAAAGATCTTAACTGGATGTAGGAACAATATTTTCGGCTAATTTTTGGCTTACTGGGTGTAGGAATCCAATTTTTGGCTGAGTTTTGGCCACTTCTAGCTTTTCTGCTCTCTTTCTGGCTCTGGGCTCTTTTCCAGTGGGGTTGTTTTTGCATTCTTGGGGTATCTGTAGACCATGGTGAAGCTCTGTAAAGTCCTACCTCCCTGGCTTCTCTTTTTTCAACAAAAAGAGTGTCTGCCAGTAGTTTTTTGGACCTCTCTCAGGGCACAGTGTGCAGGGAGATTGGGCTAGCAGGTTTGCAGTTGCCTCCCCTTCCATTTTTGGAAGTCACTCCACTATCAACTGCCACTGTTTGCACCAATTTCACAGCCTCCTACAAGAATCTCACTTCCTCTGCTGCAGTGAGAGACCTCTCTGATTCCCATGGACCCAACTCCACCCAATACTCCTCAACATGTTTGGATGGCTGCACAGCAAACTGAATGGGACCAACAGACCTTGGATAGCCCTACTTGCCACTGGACTGCACACCATGCTTGCACAATGAATTACCCAGCCTTTGCTGCCTGTGCCACCTCCCCATGGTGGTTTGCTGAATAGGAACAACACTGATCCTTTTCTCACCCCTCCATCTCCACCTCCTCAATACAACCACCTTCCTCCTCATTTGGCACAACAGCTGGCAGCACTTTGTCCCCTTCCACAGGTTGTGAGAGGCAGAGGCAGAGGAAGAGGAAGAGGGAGGGGAAGAGGCTCAATTCATGCTGCTCCTGTTGAGGGTCCACCTCAGCCTGTTGCTCCCCTACACAACGCTGCATACCCACCTTTTTTTTATGCTGCACCTGCACCTCCTGTTTTTGACCCTCCTGTTTCTGCACCTCCTATTCTTTTGGCACACTGCCGAATGAAGGGGGCCAGGTGGAGCACTAGGCTACCAATCGCCTGGTCATTCTTATTGTTCCAGGTCTGGAGCTTGGCATTAGCTTCCGCTACTAGTGTAGCATTTGTCGCCGTTAAAGGAGGCGCCAGGGGTGGTTTTAGTTCCATCCCGCTAGTTATTTGCCAGAGGCCCTGAGACCTGAGCCATGCCTTCATTGAGTCGGCCCATTGAATGTAGTTAGAGCCGTCAAAAGTTTGTACAAGTTTTTCAAGAGTTGAAGACATGATGTTATAGTGGCAGCTGGTAAAAGCGCTCAATCAGTCCTCTTTATTCAAGAAAACACGTTCCATAATCTCAGGCAAAAACACTCCTTCAGAGTGGTAAACCCTAGTCAACCTGGGTTTTTTAAATGCAGCTCGCAGAGAGCGCAATGCAGCTCACGAAGAGCGCAAGGTTATAATTTGGAGACAATGAAGTCAACGTCGTTCGCAGCCAGTTAAGGCGCGTTCGCGACATGCCCAGCAGGGCCCATAACCTGTTGGAGCAGACTACATATGCTGCACAGAGGAAGAGATGACACGTTCCTTATAACCTACCTGGGGTTTAGTTAGTCTTAGAGCTAGGGTTTAGCAGAGGTAAGAACACTGTATATCTACTATAGTACAGGTTCTCCTTATATACATAATAGTAAGGATGTCACATGACTCAGGAATGTGTTTACCACATGTATGCGCAGTAAGCGCAGTAACATGTGTGTGCTGCATGCATGGCCTCATGTATGCAGCATGTATCAGGATTTAATTTCAACACATGTATCATGATATTAATTTCAACAGTTGGTATAGATGTCTAGTGAGGGGGGCAGAGTCGATGGAAAAGGGGTTGGCCATCAGGGGAGGGGGGGCAGTTGGCTCAGGCTTGGGATCAGCCATGTTGATATCCTGTTCCACAGCTATAGGTATATGTGTTAGTTAGTGGTTTTATGTGTCATGATATAGAAGAACTCACCTTTGGATTTTCCTTTGTCTCTTGTAGTGAACCACCTAGATGATTCCTCTCCACTGTCTTCACTGGAAAATTATGCCTTCTTTGCTTTTCAGCTTGCGAATCCTTTTGCTTTCTTTATTTTTGGCACTTGATCCACATCCTCTGAGCTGCAGCAACTTTTTCCTTGTCCACAGAAGTAGCATGCAGTTTTGCTGTTCACCTGATCCCAACAATGATGCCTAAGCTTTACACATTGTGCACAGGGCATCGTTTACAAACTCCCTTGCTGGAGTGGTGCTCGTCCCTCCCTTGCTTTGTGCCGCTGCTGCTCCATCCTGGGATTGGCACCAACATTGCTCTCCATCTCCTCATCCAAATCCTCATCTGATCCCTTGCTACTCTCCACCTGTCGCAACCTGCATGTCACTGTGATGACTGGCAGTATTGGACGCTGGGCAGGGGCAGGAATTCTTGATCCTGATGCTTCTGGTTGGGCCCACATCTTGGCACATGCTGCTGCCACTGCTGCTCCTGGTGCTTTTGCCTTTGCCACTCCCATTTCTCGTTTCTTGGCCGCAGCCATCCCTTCTTTCTTGGCCACTGGGATTAATGCCTTCTTGGCCGCAGCCATTCCCATTCCCACCGCCACAGCCATTGATGATACTCGACCTGGAAACCTAACAAAAACCTGTTAAAAGGCTTAGAAAGTATAACACAGGCTAGAGGAAGGGTGCGAGTTGGTACTAAATATCACTGCTGATACCCAAACATTGTGTTTAGTGACACAAAATAGTAAGGGATGTGGCGAATAGTCTTTTAGAACCATATGAACAAGTTTGAAATAGTTTGAAATAGGTTTGAAGATGTGTGAAATAGTTCAAATAAGTTCGAAGATGTGCAAAGTAGTTTGAATAAGTTCAAAGAGGTTCGAGGTATATCAAGGAATGAGATTAGCAAATGTGAAGTGTTTTTGAATGGCGATAAGCAATGGGCGATAAAACGAGGAGCAAATACAATAGTTTCGAAGAAGTTTGCAATATTTTGCAGAACTTAGAGATACAATGTGAGCTAAGACTCAAGAGAACTGCTCTTAAATCTGACAGTAGTGGAAAGGGTAACTTATTCTCTGTTCCCCATTGGTTTTCTTCTCATTCTAAGTAACTAAAACAAGTCTATATACAAATTGAAGAGATAGTACTAAAAAAGAAATAATAACATGTGTAAAACATGAGGCAATATATACAACAATGAGGACTTTGTAATTCATAAAACAAATGAGAAATGATAATAAGTGAAATGTACACCATCCCAATATAGTAAGAGTTCTTGTTCTATTGCTTTGATATATCATTGAAACATAGAATGCACTTATCACATTCTAAGTCTCTTGTAGTCTCTCCTCGTGTCCAGTGGTGCTTGATATGCAATGAAATGGCTCACTCCGGTTGAGCAGCATGTATCAAAAGTGTTTTAAAATGGCTATATGGCAGCCAATGTCATTCGAAATGCTGCAAAGTCGTTCTAAGTGTCGCAAAATAGTTCAAAAGCATTCAAAATGTCTCAAAGTCATCTGAAATAGTGTGAAATAGTTTGAAAAGGATTCGATGTCAATTTCGTGGTGTTCGTAGTGATTCGGAGTGTGTGTCATAATCTCTTGATATGGTTAAATCCTTCTCCAGACCTTATAGCATGCAGTGGACCTATCACCATTCTGGCAGGTGATGCTGTTCCTATTGCCACTCCTGCTACTGTGGCTATTTCTGGTCCAGCTCCCATCGCCACTGCTGTTGTCAAGTTGGTTGGTCCAGTTGCTGTGGATGCAGCACCTGTGATGCCCTTTTTCTCATCAAAGGTCTTCATTGCCCTCTGTTGACCTTCAATAAACCTTTGGTCCCCTGTCCTGTCTGACTTTGACCATGCTACCACAAATCCCCACAAGAAGGCATTATCCCAGAACATGGCCTGCACATCTTCTGTGAAAACCTCTCTTTGCCACCCAAATAATGTTTTCTACAATTTATAAGTACATAGTTGGACTGATAGCATGCCAATCCAGTCACAAGTGCTGATTTTCTTTCCTTCATTATTGCAGCGATACTTTCATCCTGAAGTCCATTGAGGATGGCCTGTTCGATCTCACTGATCTGGGTGAGGACTTGGTCACATGTAACATTGATGATGGATGATAGGTTGGCTGTGGAAGTGGGGTCGATATTGATATGAAAAAAGAGTGAAACACTGAAGATCAACAATCATGTGTTGTTGATCCCTATACAATCAATATATACAAACAAAGTGGTGTTCCCATTTTGAAACTCAAACTTGGCCTTTTGAGTATGCCAAAATTTGGTAGTTGGGTAGCCTTAAGCTTGGTTGGCTCTTCTTGTTAGGGGGGTTGATGTGATGTAATAGTGTTTTTTCTATTCATTTTCAATGTGTGATTGATCCTTGATTAAATGGTTATGATTCCAGTTACCCACCAGGCAATGGAGACCTATTCCAAGAAGGTTGAATTCAATGTGCACATGGCACATGGGGGGGTAAAATTTCCTTCTTTTCAAAGTCTCATTGCCAGCAACCTAGCCCTGATGCCATCCTTGGACTAATGTCGTCCTGTTGGCTGATGCTGCATCTTGACTGATGCCATGCCTTTGGCCGATGCTATGTCTTTGGCTGATGCCATGTCTTGACTGGTGCATTGCCTTGCTGGTGCAATGTCTTGACTGTGGCCATTCAAAAACTGGCAATATTTAATCATTAGATACAGCACAGCAATGTTCAATGTAGATACAATAAGAATGTCATGGCCTTGGCATAGCATCAGTAAACATCGGCAGGGGCATCAGCATCATTGTCATGCTCATGGTGCAACGGTCTGATTGGAATCTCAGAGAACCTGCATTGGAATGATTCCAGATTAAACTTCATCCTTTCCTTGAAGGTTGCATATGTCTTCAAGGTGACATCCTGCCATTCCAGCTTTTCAACCTC
The DNA here is from genome assembly GCA_029959215.1 of Tricholoma bakamatsutake. Classification (NCBI taxonomy): domain Eukaryota; kingdom Fungi; phylum Basidiomycota; class Agaricomycetes; order Agaricales; family Tricholomataceae; genus Tricholoma; species Tricholoma bakamatsutake. The sequence continues at coordinate 11,832,881 of CP114862.1, forward strand.
GGCCATGTAGAGACGATGACTGGCATTCTTATATTATGTGCCCAGCTGGTTTTGCGGGGCTTTCACTTCAGCATGGCAGTTCAACAGCTCCCTGGCTGTTAATGTCTGCGACAGGATCAACTATAGTCACACAAATGAGGACCATGACATCTACTGGGTCAACCAGTAGCATGAGCTGGTTTTGGGCCAACAGATAGTACAGTTGATCAGTCATGTTTTCAGACTGAAAAATGATGATTAGTGAGATGATATGGCATTGGCCAGATACACAGCATTGGCCAAGAACACGGCATCAGCCAATGACACAGCATCAGCCAAAGACATGGCATCGGCCCGAGGCATGGCATCAGCCAAAGGCATGGCATTGGCCCCTGGCAATGATATTTGAACTACAGGAAATCTTACCCCCCCATGTGCCATATGCACTTTGAATTCTACTTTCCTTTGATAGGCCTCCATCATCTGGTGGGTAACCAGAATCATAAGATGGGGCACAAGATAGTGCTGCCCATTGTTGCTTTAGATTGGGACATAGCCATCAGGAATATCTGCCCAGCTTTCTTCCTGATTGCTCATTGTAGAGGGATGGATGTAGGAAGAGAGATGATAACACTATCATGTTTAATCAGTGATCAGAGATCTATCGATGAGGGATTATTTAGTTGGCAATATTTGGCCCCCATTGCCAATCTCACTGTTGCCAATCTCACTGTTGCCAATCTCACTGTTGCCAATCCCCCGATTGCTGATTCCACTGTTGCTGATTCCACTGTTGCCAATTCCAATGTTGCTGATCCCACTGCTAATGCTTACTCCACTGTTGCTGATCCCACCACTAATGCTTTTTACCTTGCCCTTGCAAGATGGTGGACTGTGATCAAGATAATTGTGTTTACATAATACAGAATGTTTTGGTCATATAGAGGAGATATAATCAGCATTTGCTGATCTAAATGCATTGTCAGCTCTCAATGCTAATTCTTGCCAGAAAGCCTGCTGGTGATTAGCATAGGCTAGTGGGTCAGGAAGGGTATTCTAGGACCACAAGGCTGACTGCCACTGTTGGCTGTGATAGATGAAATACCACACAGTCCACTGCATTTCATATGTGACCAGTACAAATTCCTCCCTCCATCTATTTCTCTGAGCCTGTGATCGAAGCCAGTGTACTCTTCTGACTAATAAAACTGTTAGTGTAATGAATATGGATGGCCACAAAATACATTTACATTCTCAGAACTGAGTGGATCAGCATCAGCATCAGCATTGGCATTGGCATTGCTGTGCTGTTCAGTAATGACCCCAGGTCGATTGTGTGCATTATGCAAAATCCAGGACAGGTGAAGATTAGTGGACCCTGGTGCATTTTGCTTCAGAATAGCTGTGTTAGCATTGAGGTGATCCTTCATTGACCGCTGAAACATACTCTATGTCTCAGCATCACAATTCAGTGCCACCAGTGGGCTTTGGCAATGGTTATACATTTGGGCATGCAAGGCAATTTTGTTAACCACATCCTGCACAATGGCTCATGCTCAGGTGCAAACTCCCTTTCTCGGCACTGCTTGGATGATGTGTGAATATTAAAATGATTTGTTGGTAATGAGCTCTCACAACTGATGCAGCAGTTGACTTTCCTAGTTCTTCCTGAGATTAATCTCCACATTAGCAAGTTCTCCATCATGTGGGAGGTATACTTGTTGCTCCTCAACTGGAATAGTGGGTGTGTCAGCCAGAAGAGATGAAGCAGAAGTCTCTTTGTCAAAGGGTTCTATGTCATCAAAGTTTTCAAATTCAGGTTCATTGTTGCAGGTGATTCAGGAGGGAACAATGTCATGCTCAGCAATGTTGGTAGCATTTTGTAAATGTGGTAAGGTTGCCATATGAGATGTGAGAATGTCTCTTTTCCATTCAGCAGCTTGCATGTCAGAAGCATGAGGTGCTTTACCAAGTCGACAGACTTTGTCTCATAATTGAATCCTGGTGCAGATGAATGCAGGATTGTGATACATCAATCTTGGTATGAAGTATGACCCACTGCATTTGTTCAAAAATGATAGCAAAATCAATCCACTGCTCAACTGCTGATTAAATGAGTGTCGATGCTGTGACCATTCCCAATGCCGGTCCTGGTCCCAGTCCCATTCCCGTTCCTGATGCCAGTTGTGATCTCTGAGTGGCATACATATCCATTACCCTGACATCTGTTAGCCTTAGCATTTCTGCTGTGTCATCCTCCCATCATTCGACTGTCTGTTGACCAAAAGCTGCTGTCAGTTCTGCATGGTGCTTGCTGAGCTGTGTGGATATCTCAAGGGCTTCTTGAGATTTTGAACACAGTGTGACTGTCATGCTGAGCATTTTCTTGTGATTTGAATCTGTAGCATGATCATCAAGCATTTCAGCCCAATGTGGCAACATTGCTGTTCTGACTCTTGGGGAAATGGAATTCAGCAATGACCACAAAGACTTGAGTATTTCCCCTGCTACAATGCCAGACCCTGGAAAGAAAGATGGAGCATAGCGAAAAAAGCATTCATCCTTGTGGCCATGAACATGCAAAAGCCCAATGTCCTGGTCAATGCTCAAGCTGGCCAGCAGATGTGCACCCATATGCTCCTGAATGTGGATGATGTATTGGGATACAATATCATAAATGCATCACTCCCTGTTGATGGTCAACCCTGGTGGTTTTCAGGGCTTGGCTAACCCTAAGGAAACAAAAGTTGACATTCTTTTGCTGTTCTCCCCAAAACAAGTCTACCAGTGCATTGGGTACATAACGGCCATACCGTGCACATGCAATGGCTGCTACTCCAGTCCTATCACATGCCTTCAATGCAAAAAAAACATTTGCAATAGCTTGGAATTTATTTTCACATGGTGCCTTCTAAAAACCCATGTATCCCAATCAGAACCAGCATCGGGAGTGGCAGCAGCAGCAGTTACAGCATCGGCCACTGCAAAGTGAAGTGTACCTACCATGAATCATTCTATGGTGGCATGGAGGAATTGCTTGTATTCAGCCTGATTTAGAGCCATCCCAGCTCCATCCCATAGCCATACATCAGCATTGGAGTTTTTCTGCCAGACATGGTCAGCTTTGAAATTGCCGTCAGCCATGAATATGCATTTAAAAACAAATCTGAGAGCCATAGTATCATTTCAGATGAAACTTGTACAATCAAGGTGTATAGTCACCCACCAGTTCACATCGTCCTTCCAATTTTCTGGTATATTTATACCTGCTTGAGGACAGGCTGGACAATAATTGGCAAGTGATCCTGGTGTGGGATTCAATGGATCTTTTTGATTGTGTCCATACCCTGCCCACTTCAATCTTTTCATCCAATGCCATAAGTAGGACATGTGCTGAAGCTCATGGTAGAGGTTGACCACTTTGGCAGGCCTCATCGGCAATGTTCTGCATCAAGTCAGCTGGTAAAACCGATAGGCCAATGTCTTCAATTTCAGATTACAGAGCCAAAAATGGTCTATAACCTGCATGGTGAAAGGAGTGCATATTTTGGTGAAGCTGGTTGAAAGCAAGTTACTGGTTACTAGGTTTAAGTGAATTTGGTGTTTTTTTTGATACTGGCAGGTAACCATTGCTAAATGATGTATTCTATTTGTATGCACCATGTGGATAGCTGTTGTTCAAGGCATCGGCAGTCATTAGTGTGGTGGTTAGCTCGGGATCGGCAGTTGCTAGTATGGTTGTTGCCTGGGCATCGGTCCTCATGCCTCATTCAGGCAAATATGGTTGAAAGCCATGGATGTCTTCATCAGCATGTTCATCTTCATGTTCATCATCGCAATTAAAGAAGCCATATAAGCTGTCATTGACATCATTATTGCCCTTTTCTTGATGCCAAACGGCATCAAGGTGATCAAAAAAGGCTGCATTGGCCCCAGTCTCATCGTCTGCTGTACTCTCTGTCATTCCCAATGCCAACTCATGATGTTGAGCCATTGCCATTGCCGGTGCTGTGGCCATTACCAAGTAATCATTGGCTGACTCTGCCTTGGCTTTATCCTTCATCTCTTTAATATTTCATTTGAAAGTTAAGAGCATTGCAAATCAGCTGATCTGTCTGGTGGTGGACCAAAAGGTATGTGCCAACCTCCCATAGTTCAGCACAGTGGAAGTGTGTGCCAGTCCAGCATTTAATGCGATGGAAGGGGTTTTGCCTGTGTGTTATGTGCATACATGTCTGGCAAAGTGTGCTTCCTAGTAAACAATCAACACATCTCCAAATTGCCCATTTATTTAGTTGCAGTTGACAGTGGTTGCAAACTTGTTTGTTGATGGACCATGCCTGCTGAGCCATGGATGCTTGCAGCAATTATCCACTCGTCCCACAAACTGCAATACATAGTCCTTCTGTCTTTATCAGTTGTATATGAGCCTCAATAAGTCAATCAGTCTCAGAAACTGACCAGGCTGATCCATGGCCAAACTGGCTCATCAGCCACCTGAGGTTCTTGCATATCCTATTCTGGAGCAAGACCTGGATTCTCATGGATACCAGCTGAACTCAATGCACCATGTTCTTCTGTAATTAGAGGCAAGGGAACCTTGATATGCTTTGTTTTTGGTCCATGTCTCATGTTGGCTTCAACTTCTACATGTGTAACAGTATCAACTGCATCATCATGGTCCTCATGCAGCAGTGCATTTTTCTTTGATCTTCTCTTTCTCTTGTATGGAGCTTTTGTCAGGCTCATGATGATTGGGGGGAATTTATTGCAGTGATGGACTATTTATTGTACCATTGACCTCATGTGATCCTCATGTTATCCTCATGCCAATAATATGTTATGCCTGATGACAACAAGAATCATTCTTTCCTCCACATCAATCCCCCTCCAATGCTGCCTGAGCCATCAGAGAACCTTGGTGAAAGACAGTATTGCAAGGGGAGATATATGGTCGAAGAGCAGAGGATCATCGAGCCTTATAGAGATGCATTCCGATCACAGGAATTCAAAGCTGGCCAGTTGCAAATACTCAAGTGTGACATTCTCCCTGCCATATTCAATTACTGGGTGTCAATCGAGAGGGCCCCAATGGGTGAGGAGGAGAGTTGCCTACATGCCAAGGTGAACCATCAACTTAAAGCATGTGAAGGTTCTATTTTTGATCACATCACCAGGAACTAACAACCTGGCTTTCAAACAACTGGTGAATGATGAAGGGCTACTCACACAAATCAAACAACTTCAAGATCAAGTGATCAGAAGCCATTTGGGCTTTATACCAGGATCGAGTTTTGAAAGAGATCGGAAACCTGCTAGGTATTGAGAATGTCATGACAAGCACACCTGGGTGGTTCCAGATGTGACTGCTGGCCATCAAGAGTGTTTTTAGCAACATGACTGCAGAGGAAAAGGTAATCTTTGAGATTGAGCAGGATAAAATGATGCCGGAAGATTATTCCGAGCAGACAAAGTGAAGGTAATTTAATGCTGTTGCCACTGCCGATGCTGATGGTGACTGACATCTCACAGACTAGCAGAGAAAAACCTGTGTAAGCATGTAGAGGAGAGCGCCTAACAACACTGGTTAGAAATGGGAGTGCTGTCTGTGACATTTACAGCCCATACTGCACCTAATGGTTTGATGGTTGTTGATGCGTGAGTGGAATCTTTAATTATGATGCCAATGCCAATGCCAATGCCAATTACAGTTATAACAATGTCGCCTCTTTAATGGCTACCCTACATTCTGGACACCTATCATGATCATATCACAGAGCTCAAGCAGAACCTTGTGAGTTATGTCAAGGCATTACATGCATCAGATGTTGCCTCAAGGTTGGCAATGCAATCTAACACCACCACCCCATAAACCCGACTTCTGATGACTCAGGATGGGTTCCCCATCCTGCCCACACCATGGAAAGGATCACAATACAAGAAAAAAGAGCTGGAACAATGGTTTATGTTGTATGTTGGGCAGCATTACAGTATGACAACTCCTAATGCTACAAACTGTTACTTATCTCCATGCAGAACTAGCCAACAATGGTTGTAGTCACCATATCCCATTCAAAGCAATTGCTGACCAAACCTCTTTATTCATCAATCCTGAATATCTCCCAGGAAGGTTCAAATTCAGAGACCCATGGAACATGCACAAGAGCATCATAGAAGACTTCTTTGACCATGTTCTGCTGCATCAAACAGCACAGGGCCCTGAAAGAGCATTCAGGTTCAAAGGAATCAAAGTGAGTGATGGGAGTGTGTCTCCTGCACACTATCCTCATAATTTAAATAACCCTCCACCTTTCTGATGCATTTCCAAATGCAGTGGATGATGGAATGGTGATGCAATACCCAATGCCGAGTCCATCACAGGCATCCCCTGCATCCTGATGCCAATGCCAATGCTGATGCTGAGACCCAAGGTCAATCAAGAAGCAGAAAAAGGGCAAAAGCTAAACAACAGCAAAAAAGACCTTGCCGATGATCGACAGCAGAACCAGCACCCATTTCTGACCCCCCAGATTCCTTGCAACTCACAGATCCAGCTCAGTTGAGCTATGTGCAAGTCAATCAAATGACAATGGACATACTCTGCACAGCTGGTGTGACTTGACCACAGCCAATTAATGGTTTGGGTGATGGTGAACAAGAGTATGTCATTCCTCGACACATTTATGAGAAGTCCATCACACCCATATCGCCTTTAAATGACAATGTAAATGATGCACCATGCCCACTTGATCCATCACTGGTGGAAGGCAACGTTACATCAACTCAAGAAAGATTGAACTGACCTAAACCTGGCCACCTGTCTGGGTGAACTCAGACAGAGGATTCTATTGCAAGGGCAAGGGCGAAGGCATTAAAACTGTCAACAGTGGGATTGGCATCAGGATCAGAAATGGTAGGATTAGCAGACAGAGAACTGGCAGTGGTAGGATTGGCAGACAGAGGATTGGCAGCGGTAGGATCATTTGGTGATTGCCAGACCCCACCTGTGAAGAATACATTCCAACAGATAGCCCTCCCATTATCTCAAAGCAAGAATCAGGGACAGACATCAGCCCGATGTGCCTGCAGAACAGCTGATCACCTCGCTCAGCAAGAAGCTGTCTCTATGCAGGTTGTTGGGGAAAGAAGAGCAAACTTTGCACAGTAAATTTACTATATGTGTCTCAGTAGAAGACAAAGATTGAAAATAGTAAGATTTGCAGAAGGAATCAAGTGCTGGAAAGTATCTGTGCTCAGGTCCTGGGCAGTCCTGTTGAGAACAGTGTGATGGAATGTGAAATTCTCTCAGCATCTTCATATGTGGCTGAGGTGGGGGGCCAGGTGACAGGTCTGCCTGAAAAATGTTCAGGTGTGTAGGTGGCATTGGTCACAAGCTGGCAAGAGTCACAAAACAGCATTGCCCAACAGGACAACATCTCAGGAGAGTATCTATGTGCAATGGACTTTCCTTAGCATGTTCATATGTGGGTGAGGTGGTGGGCCAGGTGACAGGTCTGCCTGAAAATTGTTCAGGTGAGTAGGCAGAATCAGTCACGAACCAGCATTGGTCATGAGCCAGCATGGGTCATGAGCTGGCATCAGTCTCATGCCAGCATTGGTCAATAGGATGACATCTCTGGAGACTATCTATATTCAATGGAATTCTCTTAGCATTTTCATATGTGGGTGAGGTGGCAGGCCAGGTGACAGGTCTGCCTGAAAAATGTTCAGGTGAGTAGCCAGCATCAGGCTCATGCCGGCATCGGCCAACAGGATGATGTCTCTGGAGAGTATCTATGTTCAATGGACTTCCCTCAGCATCTTCACATGTGGGTGAGGTGGCAGGCTGGGTGACAGATCTGCCTCAAAAATGTTCAGGTGCATAGGCAGCATTGGTCACAAACCAGCATCAGCCACAAACTGGCGTCAGTCATGAGCCAGCATCGCTTAACAGGACAACATCTCTGAAGAGTATCTATGGGCAATGGAATTCTCTCAGCATCTTCATATGCGGGGGAGGTGGCAGGCTGGGTGACAGGTCTGCCTGAAAAATGTTGATGTGAGTATACCTGCTGAGGTCCTGGTTCGATATGGTGAGTCCCGCTCATCACGTGGATCATGTGCATGGCACCAATCTGGGCTGTGTAATGCTGATCTTGATCCTAATCCTGGTAAGGCTCCTGCCACTGCCATCCCCATTGCCATTGCTGCAGCCTGAAACTATTTTATAGGCTACTGATGTCTGTATTAGATGTATTACTTTTCAGTCTAGCAACCATTGTAATAGTGTATTTATTTGTTACTACTGAACCCATATCATTCAATACACTGTATATGTTGGATAGACTGTATCATTCAATACACTGTATATGTTCGATAGACTATATCATTTGACACATTGTAGCTTACCTATGTGGGTAAAGAATGACCTGTCCAAACTCTGGATACTCCTGATTGGCCTTGAAGAAGGCAGTGAGGATGGTGTCACACTGTGCAGCATGCTGGACAATTTCCTGGGTAGATTGTGGACTGTTCTGATTCCAGGTAGCATACTGCTGGCCAGGAAGGTGGACCTAAAGATGGATGACATTGAGAGAAGCCAAGTTCCAAACTCCATGGTGATGTGATTGTGGATTTTGTAGACATATTTGTAGATGTACTTGATGGCCTTGATAGAGCTGATGGACTCAATATTGATGTGGCAATGGTACTTCCAGATTAGATAGGCTGAGTAAGTAACCACCCAATGATTGTCGAACTGCTTTCCCTGAATGTGATATGTCTGTCCAGTGTGTCGACACTTGGGATAAGCATAGGCATCCTCAGAGATGGTCATCTGATCTCTGAATGGCTTGGGGAAACCTTTGGAGCACTGTCCATTCACCATGCAAGGAGCTGCAGGGTTCTCTGCACCACAGGGTTTATGGACCATAAACTTTTTGATGAGGTCGAGGAGCTCAGGATCATCATCAGGAAACTCTGAAGACAGAAGGCTGTCTATCTGCTCAGGGGTGCGAAGCTTGGTTTGCTCATTGAGAAAGATAATGCAGTGCATGTGAGGAAGGCCATGCTTCTGAAACTTGATGGTGAATAGATAAGCCACAGCCATTTTGAATATGCCAGCCTCAATGTCCTTGATCATCTCCTTCTGCTTTGCATAGAATGCATGAATGACCAAATCTGGGCAATCTGCTGCAGTCTGCCCCGGACAAAGAGCATCCTGTATTTCTGGCCAGGAAGGGTTGGCAGTAATGGTGAGAAAGAGATCATCTTCATTGCAGTGACAATTGATGGTGAATGCATCCTGAAGAAGCTGTTGCATGTGATGTGTGCTTCCTGCAAAGGATGAATGAAGAATGATTCGTCGACCCAGAGACTCTGTGTCCACATCAATGTTTGCAGCGACAGCATCTGCCAGGCCAACATAGACTTTGCCATGAATGGTGTCCTGATTCATCAAAATCCAACACAATTGATCCTGCTCAGGAGTGGCCCATCGGTCACACACAAACTCCTGAAAGAGCTTTCCAGTCAGAAAGATATGCTGGGGCTCAACAGCAGGTGGTTGAAGGTGAAGGCTATAGCAGTAGAATCCAGATCTAGACACATGTTTGTAAACTCTGGCACCACCATGGTTGTTAGCATCGACAGCTGCATACTCAATTTGAGGGTGCCATTGGAGCTGGCTGGTAGAAAACAGCAAAGCATAGTGAAGGGCAGGATAGAGGGGATGGATGTCACTGATGTGCTGAAGGGGAGGGCCATGCCTGCAGTAGAGAACAATGACATGTGTGCTCTCTGGCTGATCACTATCACCTGGAAGAATGACAGCAATCTCATTGTTGGTAGCATTGGGGAGATTGTAGTGTCAATGGTCACAGGATTACTTAAAACATAAAGCTATCCTGCACTGCTCGTGTGGAGGCAAGTTCCTGGTGAGCTCATGAGCCTGCTTGTACATCTGAACTTGGATGGTGACAGTGATAATACTCAACCTGGAAACCCAAACAATACCTACTAAATGGCTTTGGATGATTTAACACGAGTCAGAGGAAGGATGCGAGGCCCTCTAGATGTCACCTGTCAGACTGACCATTAAATAGTTATAAAAGGACTACCTGTCAAAGAAATTCAAAGCTAAAAGAATGTGTTTCATAAAATTGTGGAGACTTTCATGGCTAGATTGATGAATTCGGAGTGCAAAAATACATTCGGATGCAAGATGGAGGGACTAGATGAGTAATGAAAGTGAAGCAAAGGTGAATCGAGGCAAGTGAGAGTGAAAATGGCGTAATGCAAGGATTTTCGAGGATTTTCAAAGAATTTCGAAGAAATTTAGTGTAGATGCAAGACTTCCGACTGAAGAAGAGTAAACTGAACTCTCAAATCACTGTGATCTGGGAGGAAGATGATTGCTTGTCTGTTTTAGTAACTAGTACAAGTCCATATACATTTTGAAGGGATGGTACTAAAAAGGAAATACAACATGTGTAGAACATGAGGCAATATGCACAGCAATAAAGAACAAATTATAAAACAAATAAGAAATTATGGTAAATGAAATGTACAGGGTCACAGTATATCAAAAGTACTTGTTCTAATGTTTCAATATCACCAAAATGGACTGTCCTTGTTATAAATTGCATAAAACATCAGAAACTGCTTTGCACCTATTGTATGCATGCACATGCAGTCAAACTGTGTTTCATATACTCGGAATAGTGCTCCATGTGTCCAGCATGCATCCAAAGATTGTTCAAATAGGAAATACTGTGTCTGAAGATGTTTTTTGAAGTTCGATGTTTTTTGAAGATTTTCGAAATTCCTTCGGACTTGTTCGAAGGCTGATATAGCTGCGATATTGCTCAAAATTGGTTCGGAAGGCATCAAAGATGTTCCAAGTGTATATTGTGAGCTGTACGAAGCATTCAAAGTGAATTGAAAATGCAAAAACTGATGTATTGGTGCTTGAACTGTGCTGGGGACCTAACAACGGTGGGGCATTTCCTGGAGAGTGAGCAAAGTGTGGTGATGGAGGTGAGTGTTACCAGCATTGGCCATGCGAAAGTTGACTGCATGTTACCATGACACCCACTGCTCTGCTAGCTGGACCGTGTGGGCTCTCCTACAAGAAGGCGGCAGGCATGTGCACATGATGGAGGGTTTTGATGGATTTGATGTGATGGGTTAAAAATAGATCAGTTGGCTGAATTAGGCTTTTTGTACCACAAATGTGGATGGAATACCTAAGAGAACTCAACTGAGGACCCTGTTAGGAAACAGTCTCCTAACATGCCTATTACATAATACTATTTTTATTTCATTTTATTTTATTTTATTTCACCAAAATATACTACAAAACACCTATACACGCATTATTTGTCAGCATGGGAATTCTCTATGTATGCGCATGTACGTGCATGTGCGCGCACATCCATAGCAACATAGTACAACATATGTAAGATGGTATATAATCCTAAAATAAATACTAGGAAACCTCAGTTGAGTTCTCTTAGGTATTCCATCCACACTTGTGGTGCAAAAAGCCTAATTCAGCCAACTGTTCTATTTTTAACCTCTTGCATCAAATCCATCAAACCCCCCCATCATGTGCATGCCCCCTGCTGCCTTCTTGTAGAAGGACCCGCATGGTCTAGCTAGCAGATCAGTGGGTGTCGCCCTAAAAGAAGAACTCAACTACCCTATCAGTGTGCCTTCTCTTACACATGCATACATCATTTGTCTCAGTGCGCCACATCCACTTACTCATCATTTCGGCAAGAGCCGGAATTAATTGTATATATGTATTTACCTTTGCTTTCATAAGCTGACGCCAGGCCTCGCCTTACATTGCAACCGCTAGTGATAGAGAGGCAGCACTCATTATTAGGACAGCTGCAACCAGACAACCAATCAGATCTTGTTTAGCTGATATTTACATTACTCAATTTGGACAACTATTATTGGTAGTTACTAGCCAAATTCAGTAATAGCCCCAAGATCAGGCACTGTTGGAAGGGTTATTGATCTGAAGTGCCCAATAGCCAAAATCATGTGTTTTGCTGTGTTTGGTAGCCGAAATAGCCAGGTCATGTGACTCGAAATTTTGCGAAAAAATTCTCCAGCCAAATCTTGACACAGCTGAAGAAGTGACTCATCACAGATTACATCATCATGACTGAACAAGCAACTTCGAATCCTGGACACAATCCTGTTCCCACACCCATTCTTGAAGCCAAAATTGATGCTCTAACAGCACAAATGTCCCAGTTAGTGTCAGTATTAGCAGCATCCCAGCCCAAACAAGTACAAACAAATGCAGAGACACTAGAAGATAAAGATGATGAGATGGAGAAGATGGTGGAGTGGATGTCTCAGGAGGGTGAGCATGCAGAGGAGAGATCTGGGAGTGGAAAAATGTGTTTACCTAAATATGCACCCCTGCAAATATTTGATGGTACCATGGAGAACACAAAATTTTTTATCAGCTCTATAGTCTTGTATATTCATGGGAGAAAGCCCGAATTTTGTATGACCAAGTCTAGAATTATGTTTGCTCTCTCATACATCCAGGGAGAGAAAGCACAGTTCTGGAGAAATGAAGCCATTAATCAAATTGCCATGGGATATAAACTGTTTGCGACCTTCAGGGAATTTTTGGAGAGGTTGGAGGCACAGTTTGGAGACCCTAATCCAAAGGCGACAGCTAATGCAAAATTAAAAACCATGTGCCAAGGTTCTCTGACTGCAGATGAATTTATTTTGCAGTTCAAGGCAGAAGCATCACAGACCAATATGGGAGAAGCAACATTGGTAGAATATTTGAAGGCAGGATTAAATCCCTCTTTATTCAAGTCTATCTATCGACTACCTTCTATGCCAGATAGGTTGGACGAGTGGTATAATTGGGCTATGCATCTTGATCAGCAATATTGACAGGAACAGGCAGAATTGAAAGTGATGTATGGGAATTCCAGATTTGGAAAGTCATCAGGAGGAAAGTCCGAGAAAGGAAGGACACCTCAGGTACAAGCTCCGAGGGCACAGCCACTGGCCATGGCAGTGACACCTATTGTTAAGGAGTCAGCAGCATCGATGGATGCAATGGATGTTGATCAAGTAGGGAGATGAGCCCCACTTAAATGTTTTAATTGTGGGCAATTAGGGCATATTGCTAGGAATTGTAAGCAGAAAAGGAAGATTAGGGAAGTGACAATCAAGGAAGTGAGGTTGGAGGAAGATAAGCAGAAGAATTTTGTGGAAGAGTCCCAGTGAAGGTTTCCCCATTGGTGACCCAGAATCAATATAATGTATTAGTATCCAAGGAAACCCAGAGTGAACCCGAAAGAGAAATTGAAGAGTACGACCATCATCATTTATCCGACAAAGAAAAATGCCCAGCCTTATTTCTGAAGACCCCTAAATTCTTTATTTGCTCAGTGTGGATAGAACCCAAAATCAGCTTGACAGTAGGATTGAAGACAGTGGACATGCATGCAGCAATTAATGTGGAGGCATTGCTTGACAGTGGTGCTACCGGATTATTTATTAATCGATCCCTAATTACCAGAAATGGTATTCACACATGTACACTGCCACAACCTATAATGGTGTACAATATTGATGGTACGATCAATCATGGAGGAACTATTAAGGAGGAAGTGACAATGATATTGAAGTATCAGGATCATCAGGAGTGAGCCATATTTGAAGTTTGCGACCTTGGAAAAACCAATCTGATAATTGGATGTCCATGGTTACGAAAACATAATCTGAAATTCATTGAAAAACTGGGAAGGTACACATGACTCATTGTCCTAAAGAATGTAATGTGTATGAGAGAAAAGTAAAAAAGGAGAAGAAGGAAAAGAAAGAGAAAGAACATCCGAGGAAGTATTCTGTTACGATGGAGGAAGTGGAGGATGAAGATATGCCAAATGGGGATGTTCCAGTCATGACTAGTAAGGAAGAACAAAAGCAAACTTTTAGGGAAATTCATGGAGGACAGTCATGGGATAAAAATGTGGAGAAAGTGGAGAAGCCAGTGGAGGAATGGGTGCCAAAAGCCTACCATAAATATTTGTCAGTTTTTCAGAAGAAGGAATCAGAGCAGATGCCAGTGCGAAAGCCATGGGATCATGCTATTGAGATGAAGCCGGGATTTGTGCCGAAGAAGTCAAAAGTCTATCTGTTATCTCTGAAGGAACAAGAAGAAGTAGATGCATTCCTTAATGAACAGTTGTGCAAGGTATACATACAACCTTCGAAATAACTGCAGACATCACCAGTATTCTTTGGACCAAAAAAGGATCAGAGGAAGAGGATGTGTACAGATTATAGTTATTTGAATGAGTGAACAGTGAAGAATGCATACCCTTTGCTGTTGATCTCAGAGATCATTGACAAGGTGGAAAAGGCCAAGGTCTTTACAAAATTGGATTTACACTGGGGGTACAACAATGTATGAATAAAAAAAGGAGATGAGTGGAAAGCACCATTTGCTATGTGTCGAGAATCCTTTGAGCTGCTAGTCATGTTTTTTGGGATCACTAATAGTCCCCCAACTTTCCAAAACATGATGAACAACATTTTCAAGGACGTGATAGACAAAGGTGTGGTGATAATATTCATTGACAACATTTTGATATTCACGGAGGATGAAGAAAATCATGAGGCGATAGTGCAGGAGGTGTTGAAGAGATTGGCAGAATGATTTATTTGTTAAACTGGAGAAGTGTGTATTTGGCGCAAGCGAGATCGAGTTCTTGGGATTAAAGATTGGTCCTGATGAAATCAAGATGGATCCTATCAAGGTACAGGCAATTGTTGATTGGCCTGTGCCTACCCATATCAAGGAAGTTCAGGCTTTCTTGGGACTTGCCAATTTTTATCGTTGCTTTGTTCATAATTGTTCCAAAATTGCCACACCATTACACAACCTTACATGAAAGGGAGTAGTGCGGAGATGGGGAGAACAACAGCAGACAGCATTTGAGGAATACTGGTCCCAGTATATTTCATGTGCCCCTTACGAGTGGAATCAGATGCATCAGACTTTGCTACTGGAGCGGTATTATCAATGCTATGTGAAGATGACAAATGGCATCCTTGTGTATATTTGTCTTGAGGATTGAATGATGTGGAGAGGAATTATGATGTGCATGATAAAGAGATGTTGGGAATAATATGAGCATTGGAAGCATGGAGACATTATTTGGAGGGATGTATGCATCAGATCGAAATCTGGACAGATCATCAAAATCTGCAGTACTTCATGTCCACTAAAAAGCATAACCATTGACAAGCACGTTGGGCATTATTCCTATCGTGCTTTAATTTTCACTTGGTCCACAAAGTGGGAAGCTTGATGAGGAAAGCAGATGCATTATCCAGACGTACAGATCATAAAAGGGGGGTGGAGGAGGACAATAAAAATATTACCCTACTCAAACCTGAATACTTTCGTATTTGTGCTATGCATCAAGGGCATTTATTGGTGGATAGTTCAGAGATGGAAATGTTGTCTAAAATTAGGCAATGTTCAGAAATGGATGATGAAGTGGTGGAAGCTGTAAAAGCTTTGAGGAGAGAAAAGAAAGGTAATATTAAAGGAGATGAATGGGTTGAAGAACAAGGGTTAGTGTTGTTCAGAGGAAAGGTGTATGTACCGAAGGATCAAGATTTATGAAGGGAGATCGTACAGTTACATCATAACACGCCAGCTGCTGGACATCCAGGAAGGTGGAATTGGTGATGAGAAATTATTGGTGACCTGGAATTTCAAAGTATGTGTTGGGGTATGTGGATGGGTGTGATACGTGCATGAGGGGGAAGAAATTTCCAAAAAAGCCTGCAGGGAAGTTAATGCCGAAACCTACACCTAAAGCGCCATGGCAAGATATATCTGTGGACTTGATCACAGGATCACCTGAAGCTCAAGGATACAATGCAATATTTGTAGTATACGACCACTTCACAAAGGAAGTCCATATTATTCCTACTACTGCATAAAACTCATTGTTGGGCTTGGTGCATCTCTATCTAAATCAGGTATGGCAGTTACATGGATTACCTGATACAGTTATCTCCAATCGCAGATCACAATTTGCTTCTGCATTTATGCAAGAGTTAAATAACATATTGGGAATTCAAACCAAATTACCTATGGCATATCACCCACAAACCAATGGGCAGACAGAGAGAATGAATCAGGAGTTGGAGCAGTACCTACGCATGTTTGTCAATCACTGACAAACCGACTGGCATAAACGGTTGGCAATTGCAGAATTTTCCCACAATAATAAATTCCATTCAGCTACTTGCATGTCACCCTTCTTCACTACTTATGGTTATCATCCCAGAATGGGAGTAGAACCTCGAAGGGAAGTCAAGGTACAGTCAGTGGAGGACTTTGTATAAAAAATGCAAAAGGTGCAGGAGGAAGCAGAGGCAGCATTGATGAAAGCACATGATGATATGATGCAACACGTAGATCATACTCGAGCTGTTGCTCCAGAGTATAATGTTGGTGACTTGGTATGGCTAAGTACCAAAGATCTAAATATTCCACGACCTTCAAGAAAGCTTATGGAGAAGCAAGTTGACCCATATCCAATTTCTAAAATAATTTCACCCAATGTGGTAGTGTTAAAATTACCTCAATCATTCAAGATTGATCCTGAAATTGACATTTCCCGTTTATGCCCCTACTGCCCACCCACTATTCCTGGTCAACAAACTACTCCACAGCCTCCAATAATGGTAGAAGGTGCTCCAGAATATATTGTGGAAGAGGTTTTGCACTCACGTCTTCGACAAAATAAATTAGAGTTTTTAATCAAGTGGAAGAACTACACCGATGAAAATAATTCATGGGAACCAGAGGAGAATTGTAAGCGAGCACATAAAGCAATCCCCCAATTCTTTAAATGTAATCCAAATGCTCCACGTTGCATTGCTAGAATGGTGTATGAGGGGATGAATTTCTGGCCTTACCAGAATTTCACAGAGGGGACAGATATGATATTTTCTCACCTGGAAGTCAAGGCCTACAAGGGGGGTAATGTTAGGAAACAGTCTTCTAACATGCCTATTACATAACACTATTTTTATTTTATTTTATTTTATTTTATTTTATTTTATTTTATTTTATTTCACTAAAATATGCTACAAAATGCCTATGCACACATTATTTGTCAGCATGGGAATTCTCTATGTATGTGCATGTGCATGCACATCCATAGCAACATAGTACAACATATGTAACATAGTATATAATCCTAAAATAAATACTAGGAGACCTCAGTTGAGTTCTCTTAGGTATTCCATCCACACTTGTAGTGTGAAAAGCCTAATTCAGCCAACTGTTCTATTTTTAACCTCTCACATCACATCCATCAAACCCCCTCATCATGCGCATGCCCCCCCACTGCCTTCTTGTAGGAGAACCCACATGGTCCAGCTAGCAGATTAGTGGGTGTCGCCCTAACAGTCCCCCGGTATATATTTTAAGGTTCTATGTTACATATATTGTACTAATGTTGCTACCGATGCACGCATACATGCACGTACATATTGATGCGTGTAAATAGAAAATTCTCACATTGACAAATAAAGCATTTATAGGCATTTGGTAGCATATTTTGGTGAAATAAAACAGAATAAAATAAAATAAAATAAAATAAAATAAAATAAAATAGAATAAAATAAAAATATTATTATGTAATAGGCATGTTAGGAGACTGTTTCCTAAAACTGCATCAGCTGGATCATAAATATATAGCTGAGCATAAACAGGAAGTTCTCCCTCTGGTGGAAGAAGAGATCCAATCTTGTGGGACAGCTTGCCATGGAGTTTGTAGACACAGGGACCGATGCCATCATTCACTGCCTCTTCACCCTCATTGACCAACTCATCAATCTTGCGACTGATAGAAGTCATGGCAAGTGCATTATTGTAAGTGCAGATGTGATCATGAAATGATTTTCCAATGTTGTGCTGAGCAGTGAGCAATTGGATCAGCTCAGGTAGGAATGGGTGAAGAGGGGGCAAAGCGATCTTTCCACTCAAGCAGCACATGCTGAATCTGGGATTTATATTGGAGGATGTAGTAAGACATTTGGCCATCCAGTGTAAAGCATGGCAATTGGGACACTGAACATCCATATTTTCCAGATCATGAAAAGGCCAATCTAAATTAAATGGCTGGCAGGCAGGAGGCAAAACAGGCAGAGGTGGTGGTGGTGGTGTAGGATCAATAAGCTGAGTGATCTTGGAGAATGAGGTCAGTCACCAAACAAAACAATACCAAAATAAGATATAAGCATACATATGGAGGAATATTCGCAACAGGGATAACAGCAGCAGGAACAGGGATAACAGCAGCAGGAGGTTCAAAAACAGGAGGAGGCAGAGGTGGAGGTGGAAGTGGCCACATCATCATACTGTCAGACCATTCCACATCATGTAAAATATAATGCAACATATAGCTTCAAAAGTGGAAGTGCAGCATGCTGGGCAGCAAGATCAGCCCTGCCCCTTGCAGGAGCAACCAGTTGAGGGACATTGGTCACAGGAACAGGAGGTACAGGCACAGGAGGAACAGGAACAGGAGGGTCAAAAACAGGAGGAGGAGGAGGCTATAATGAAATGTTGTTAGTTTATACATCTAGTCACCTGAAGGAAAACTCGAATGTACAGCAGGAAAAAAAAGTGGAACTTGCTGTGTATCCCAGGGCATGGCAGGTGCGATAGGAATGGGAGGTGCAGGAACAGGAGGAACAGTAGCTGGAGGGTCAAAAACAGGAGGCAGAAAAGGCTGCATTAGTATTATGTTGTTAATTAACCTGTGTCACATAGAAGAATATGTAACATACAGCTACAGCAGGAATAACCAGTGGAACTTGATGCCCAGGCCAGGCCATTGGAGGAGTGACAGGAATGGGAGGTGCAGGAAACAAAGGAACAGGAGCTGGAGGGTCAAAAACAGGAGGAGGACCAAAAGGTGGAACTTGCAGCCCAGCCTGAGCAATTGCATGAGTAGTAGGAATGGGAGGTGCAGGGGCAACAGGAATAGGAGGTGCAGGAGCAACAGGAATGGGAGGTGCAACCAAGGACACTGCTGAGGAGGTATGGGATCTCATCCGCACCGACTATGGTGTCAATGGCCCCTCCCAACTCTTTGCGGACTTTAGGTCTGCAATCACAATCAAAATTCTGGCTGCAAATCCTGCACCAGAGATTGCCAAAATGGCTGATAAATTTGAGCGCCTTACGGCTGCCAATGTCGCCATCCCCGAATTAGTACAGGCAATGATTCTACTTGCTGCGATGCCATGCGAGTACGATTCTCTATCTGCCACGGTCCTTAACACGACCGCTACTAGAGCCTTGATGTTTAAACATGTCAAGAACTCCATTGTCGCTGAAGCCTCACGGCGCACAGCAGTTGGAAAGCCCATTGGCCCACCTCAGGCCACCAAGCTTTCTCCTGTCAAGCGCAAAGGAGGAAACCCCAAATGGCAATCTCAAGGCAACAATGGAGAATCATCCCGAAAGCGTGGATGACGTGGGGACAAAAAGACTAAAGAGGAAAAACCTAAAGAGAAACATTCCCACCTCACCTCACAAGCCTTTACTACTATAAATGGTAATGGAACCATCATACCACCGATGCCGCTCATCCAGCGCATCGAGAAGCGTGAACATACTCCCACAAGGGATCCTCGCTGCCGACCGCCTGCACAGGCATACACGGGTGTGGCCTCTACCTCTCATTCGGTCTATACCGAATATCAGCAGGCTCGAGACACCCTCGAGCAAATGAATATCCCATGCAGCGTGAAAAATCTGCGACCGCTGGAAGAGCACCTAACAGTGTGAGAAGGTAAGAGGAGGAGGATTGAACCAGAACCAAGGATCATAGAGGTAGAAGATGATAGCGTCTCTCTTGGATCGGAACCTGCCATTTCTGATGAAGAAGTATGGAAAGCCATCGACGAAATGCTTGTCGATGAACCGCTTGAAACAGGTACATATGATAAAAGGTCAGTCCTTTTCCCCGCCACAAGCACAAGAATTAAAATTCCACTGATCACAGCGAACTTTTCATGTGAAATTTTACCACTACTAAATGTATCATGGAACAATTTACATCTTAATATATGTGTTATGTGTGCAAATGGAAATTGTAAGAAAGGTGCCGACTGGATCATGGATTCAGGTGCATCAAAACACTTCACTGGTGAAATTAAAGATTTTGCTTCTTATGAGCCTTTACCGAGAAAGGACTCTACCCTGGTTCAAACAGCCACGGGTACTACTACTCATATAGTAGGGAAAGGAGCAGTCTTCATTAGACATCAGGTAGTATGTCATGGGAAGTCAGAGACACGTGAAACGCGATTATACCCCGTCTAACATACCCGACTGTAATGCTCGATTACTGTCAATGGGTGTCTTCTTACAAGACAGAAGTGATGTGCATGGTTCCTCCACACACATTTCATTTTTCAAGCAAGGAAACCCAATTATGGATTGCATCCCTCTTATGAAACGTGACACTATTTATTGGGCTCAGACTCATATATTGAGCACCAAGGGAATCAATGTTGCGACAATGTATGTCGCAGACTACTCAACTTGGCATAAGCGACTTGGACACCCATCCAAAGAGGCGCTAGGGAAGATGCCTAATAGCACCATAAAATTCCCAAGGAATTTAATTATTTCTAAAGACAAAATTATATGTCCAGGGTGTGCTGAAAAGAAAATGACCTCAAAATCTTTTCCTGAATCAGATTCACGTGCTGAAAGACCCTTTGAATTAATACATTCCGATCTGAAGGAACTCCCAGTACTATCGTACCATAAACATAAATACTTTATTGTATTTCTGGATGACAAAACGTTACATATCTGGGTCCAATGCCTTAAAAAGAAATCTGATGCTGCTGCGGCCATCAGACAATTTCGGGCAGTAGCTTTGACACAGTATGGTGCTACAATCAAGCGCTGGCGTGTTGATCCAGGGGGAGAGTTCAAAGATCGTGAGCTACAAAATGTGCTCAAGGACTTTGGCATCAAAATAGAGATGTCTGCACCCCATGTTCACCAACAGAATGGGCGCGCAGAGCGTGCCATAAGGACAATAATGGAAAAGTCGCAAACCCTGCAATTTACCGCATGTCTACCACAATCATGGTGGGAATTTTGCATTGAACATGCAACACACCTATACAACCGAACCCCGATAAGGCGCCTGAAATGGCTGACACCAGTTGAGGACCTGACAAAAGTCCGCCCAGATCTAAACAATCTGAAAGTTTTTGGTTGTGGTGCTTACGTTTACCTACCCAAGGAGAAGCATCCAAACACATTGGCTCCTCGATCGGAGTTGATGATGTACCTTGGATTAGAAGATGGCATTAAAGCATACCGTTTCATGCGACCTAGTGGCGCAATATTCATTGGTGCTACGGCACTATTTGATGAAACGTTGTTCCCATGCTGTCCCGGAGCTAAAACTCCTGCCAATACAGACCTTGGTGATTTTCCACCTCCAGAACCAGAAGATGATGACCACTCATCTGGAATGGATGGCGATGATTCTATACCGCCACAAGATCCGCCCCTTCCTCCATCATCAGAAAATGATGATGATGATGTACCAAACAAGCAAAAGGCACATGATGATGTGACAAATGCTCCTCCTCCACCGCCTCCAGTAACCACTGAGGACTTTCGTCCAAGACGTGATGATCAACAGGAATGGCAGCAATTGCCCTGTCGATCAGGCAGGCAGAGGAACATCCCAAACCGTCCTGGCAATACCTATGGAGAGAAGCAACTCCCCTCTGACATAGAGAGAGACATTGCATGTGATCGATATTGGAAGAGATCTGTGGGTCAAGATTCGGATCATAACCGAACACAACCACAAACTCAACAGAAAGAACCAGTTGCTGGACCGAGTTCGGCACCCCACGAGAGTGTACCCGATTCCAATGATCAAGAACATGATCACCCAATGGGGGAACCGGACAAAGCAGGTTATATTAAAAAGATAACCAAGGAAGGAAGAGATAAGCTTATTCGCTGGCTGTTGTCAAAAGCAGTCAAACCATTGAGCGAAATAAGCCAAGTTCCAAACCAATTTCACGATATTGTGCGCCTACCACGGCAGCAGCAACGTGAGTGGAAACAAGCTTGTCATGAAGAATTAGAGGCTCTTCATAAGCGACAAGTCTATGACATCGTCGATCTTCCACATGATCGAAAAACGATCAAAAATAGATGGGTTTTCTCCGTAAAATTGGATGGAAGAAAACGAGCCAGACTTGTGGCCAAAGGCTTTTCACAAGTCGAAGGCATTGACTTTGATGAGATTTTCTCACCGGTAGTCCGCTACGAGACCGTACGCCTCATGTTTGCACTTGCATCTCTAGAAGGCATGTATATGACCGGCCTAGATGTAAAAACCGCATTTTTATATGGCAAACTAGATGAGGAGATCTATATGGATCAACCCGAGGGTTTCAGACTCGAGGGAAAAGAGCGCAAAGTATTGCGCTTACGCCGAGCATTGTATGGCCTTAAACAAGCCTCACTTGCATGGTGGAAAGAGCTAGAGGCATTTATGTGCACCATTGGGTTCGTGCACGCCAGCTCTGATGCCGGCATTTTCATACACAAAGATCCTAAGACAGGCAGCATTGTTATTGCACTCGTCTATGTTGATGATGGCTTGTTCATGGAAAAGAACAAGAAACTTGTGGATGAAAAGAAAAATGCTTGTCTAAAGCATTGGAAGTGTTGTAGTACTGAAAAAGTCACGGAATTCTTAGGCATGCGTGTCACCCAGACTGCAAGCAAAGTCAAACTCGATCATACTGAATATCTCGCCAAAGTGCTTGAGAGATTCGAGATGACAAATGCCAAAGTGACCCCCACTCCACTCCCAACTGGTTACAAACCATCGGAAAACACAGCAATGCCCAATGCAATGCTTAGATCAAAATATCAGTCTGTGATCGGATCTTTATTGTATCTGATGCTCAGAACGCGACCTGATATTGCTTATGCGGTAATCAAGATGTCGCAATTCTCGGCTAATCCTAGCCAAGAACATCTAGACAAAGCGATGTACATCATGCGCTATCTGGTGGGAACCCAGAAATATAACATTGTCTATGATGGTGAGAAGTCCGAGGGGCTACAGGCCTTCACAGATTCTGATTGGGCAGCTGACACTGTCAAACGCCAATCTACAACGGGTAACTTTGCTACTCTAGCAAGTGGCATTGTGTGCTGGCAGTCCCGTTTACAAAAAACTGTAGCACTGTCATCCACAGAAGCCAAATATATGGCTCTCTCCGACACTTGTCGACAGATAGTGTGGATAGAGTCCTTATTCCAGGAACTTGGATATGTACTGAAGTGCATACCAATCTGCACTGATAATCAGGGATCCATCTTTATCGGATCAAATCCAGTTCAGGAAAGAAGGACCAAACATATAGACATTCGCTACCACTATACCTGCGAATGCATAGAAAATGACAAAGTCACGGTCATTTTCATTCCTGGAAATGATAATCCAGCTGACATGTTCACAAAGAACCTTGGCGCTGTCTTATTCAGGAAATTTAGAGACTCTCTTGGAATTCCTTTTGAGATTCAAACTTAGCTGCTTAGAGCGCTGTACAGTTTGAGGGGGGGTATTGAAATTAATATCATGATACATGCTGCATACATGAGGCCATGCATGCAGCACACACATGTTACTGTGCTTACTGCACATACATGTGGCAAACACATTCCTGAGTCATGTGACATCCTTACTATTATGTATATAAGGAGAACCTGTACTGTAGTAGATACAGTGACTCACAAAACTGAGTCAATGTTTTGGACTTTTTGATTCATTGTTGAATAGCTTCCAATAAACAACAAAACCAAACAAGGTATTGGTGTACCGAATAACATACATGATCAGGGCTACCAAACAAACAAAGAATTATGTAATTTTAATCATTCCTCATGGTGATATGATTATTTTAATTCAGGGACTCATTGACTCAGTTTTGTGAGGGGTAGTCAGAAATATTAGAATCTGATGCTCCACCAACTGTATAATGTCAAAGACTTGACAGATGGTTTCTAAGGTGATGTGACCCTAAGGAACGTGTCGTCTCTTCCTCTGTGCAGCGTATGTAGTCTGCTCCAACACCAACTGGAAGAAGACATGTACCAGCATGCACGGTGGAATGAAAAGTCAGTGCAAGATTCTCGACTCCACATATGAGAACTCTGGAATGTGTTTCACTTGCTTTAAAACAGAGTGAACAACATTGAAGGATACCTTGGGTTGCAGGCTGGTGCATAGCCCATCATGTTATACAATGGTTACATGGCTGGGCAGGTTGTTCGCCTTGAGAGGACTCCAAGTAGGAGGGCAGAGGTATATTGGGAAGGATGGATGGATGCCGAGGAAGTCAATGCCGCTCTCACTCCAAATCCCACTCTGAGTCCCACTCCCATTCCCACTCCGAGTCCCACTTCTCCCATTGCTGAGATTAATATTGCCATTGCTGCTGCTGATTTTGATGCTGGGCAATTCTGGGAATGTAAATATATTTTGTATGTATTAACATTTTTCATAGTCAGTGTTAGGGTGACATCCACTTTTCTGCTAGCTGGACCATGCGGGCTCTCCTACAAGAAGGTGGCAGGGCACATGCACATGATGGGGGAGTTTGATGGTTTTGATGCGAGAGGTTATAAATAGATTAGCTGGCTGAAATAGGCATTTCACACCACTATTGTGGATGGAATACCTAAGGGAACTCAGCTGAGGTCTCCTAGTATTTATTTTATGGTTATATACTATGTTACATATGTTGTACTATATTGCTATGGACGTGCATGCACACACGCATACATATCGATGTGTGTAAATACAAAATTTCCATGCTGACAAATAATGCATGTATAGGCATTTGGTAGTGTATTTTGGTGAAATAAAATAAAATAAGATAAAATAGAATAAAAATAGTATTATGTAATAGTCATGTTAGGAGACTGTTTCCTAACAGTTAGGCAATGGCATTGGCTTCATTCATGGGCTCAGAGAAATCGATGGAAAGAGGAATTTCTACTGGTCACATATGAAATGCATTTAGATTAGCAAATGCTGATTATATCTCCCCTTTGTGATTGAAAAGGGCTTGTATTATGTAAACATGATTCATCTAAACATGATTATCTTGATCACCAACCATGACCAGTAACACTATGTCAAACAAAACTCTCTCAATCTTCAACCCTTTTTCTTTGCAATCAGGCCCAAAATAGCAAGTCCAAATCTGGACACAAGAGATCATTTGGTATGCAGAGTCCTGATTCTGTCGAGTTTTATTGGAGTTAGATGATGCAAACTTTTTAAAACAACATTGGATGTGGAAAGTTCTCTATGCCGAGCTTGTATGTATCTTTCCTAAAGGAAGTAAGTATACATCACTGACATACATATGACACAGATGTATGTCATGTCATGCATCGGCACCGGCACCTCCATCAACCTTATGATGGAGGTGCCAATCCTTCTCCAGTCCTTGGCCAACAGTCTCGCCCACATCGATTTGGACCACCTACCCCTTGGATTCCATCCATCTCTCTTGGCCACATTGGATGATGGTGTTGCCACTGATGGTCCTAGCTGTCTGGTGGATTCCTATGTATGTGATTGGTGGAGACGCAATAGTGAACCAGCACCAGGGCAGATTTTGGCCAGTGACACCATGGATAAATGCCTCAATAGCTATTGCCAGTATATCCCTTCCCCTCTGCTCACTGGCTCACTACCCAACGATAGCCAACCAAAAGACAATGCTGCTGATGGCTGAGCCAACTGCCAATCTTGCATTGACCTGTGGGCTCTCATTGGGGATATGTTTGATGAAGCATGTGGGATCCATGACTTGGTAGATGGCTGTGAATCATGAGCAGAGGCTGCCATGAATGCGAATGTCCAGAAAGCAGCAGGGTTTCAATGGCTTCATGAGCTAGCCCTGCTCAAGGAGCTTCAGTCCAAACCACAGAAGTTAACAATGTCAGTGGCAGTGGCATCCACCCATGAACACACTAGGAGATGGTCAAGGCGATTAGCAAAAAGAAGACAATTGGAACTGGTATCTGCACATGCACAGGCACAACTCAAGCACCTGAAGGCTCTTCCCCCCTCCTCCCACAAGTGGACCTTGGGTGTTGACATCACTGAGAGTGATGTTTTGGCATCTAACCCATCACCAAAGACCAAATATCATTCTGGGTATGCTCAGTCTCTGGCCGATGGTGCATACAATAAGAATAAGGAGTGGTCGATCACAGCCAGTCTTCCAACCTCCATTTCTGGTGCCTACAGTTCACCACCCACTATAACTGGGATCAATGCTGGTATTTATTTTTCAGATGCTGGATCCTATAATTCATCACATTCTGCTGCCATGCCCAATGCCGCCCCTGCTCCTGATGCTGTCCCTGCTCCTAATGCCAATGATCCAGCTGATAATCTTTATGCTGATGCACACACTGCCCTCACCCAGCCCACTGCCTCTTATGCTGCTATGTTATGGATAGGGGAGGATGATGCATCAGAAGATGCCAATCAGCCTACCACATTTCAGGCAGCCATGGCTTGGCAGGTACATCATTCATCATCAGCATCTTCCCACACTGGTTCTCCAACTGGCTTTGATGCCACTGCCTTTTACCTTGAAGATTCTAATTTTCCCTCTTCATCTCTCCCTGCCCCTCCCCTTTCAACTGCTTTCCCCACCACATCTGATGCAGCTGATGTTTTCCTCTCATTGTCAGAGACCCATTCAGAGGCTGATTCAACTGGCCCCGATGCCAATTCTGATGATGATGGTTTCTGGACCGGTTCCCCCAGCACCTCACAGATAGAGAACCCCACTCCATCTCACATCACACTCCCGATCTTTAGTCATGGAGACTTCAGGCATGTTGATGACACTTGGTTGCCTGGCTTGATGATATGATGGACACTAGTGACAATAAGTGATAGCTTTCTTCCTATAGATATATGGTACTTTAATTGATAGACCAATAATATATATCTTTAAGGCTGATGTTAATACCAATTGCTGACCCCGGCCCCAGCCCTGATACATATGCCAATGCCGATGCATATATCTGATGCTGTCTCATAGGTCACCGATCTGTACACCACATTCTTAATATGTCTAGTGTGGTACAGCAAGAATTGAATAGTGCATTCATTTGTTGCTATAGTACATACATATATATACATAGAGTCCTCCAGCGAACCATCCCTGGGAGATGTTGATCACATAGTGGTCTAATGCCAATGCTGCTGATTAATGCAAATGCCACTGCAGCCCTATTGGGTTGCTGACCAGCATGCCAACCCAATTTTGCAGGCCTGCACACTGCAATAAATGAATTATTGCATAAACATGGCTTTTACTGAATTTATCATACACCAATTTGCATGCAGAATCCATGCAGACTACACATAAATTACTACATAAATGAAATTAATTTCCAATAGACCATACCTGTAATGCCAATCTTGATCCCAATCCTGGTAAGGCCGCTGCCGCTGCCATCCCCATTGCTGTTGCCATCGCCTGAAACTATTTCATAGGCTACTGATGTCTGTATTAAATGTATTACTCTTCAGTCTAGCAACCATTGTAATAGTGTATTTATTTGTTACTATAGTAGGTACACATATATAGATTAGAGCATTCGACAGTGTCCACCAAACCCATATCATTTGATACACTGTATATGTTTGATAGACCATATCATTCGATACATTGTAACTTACCTATGTGTTTTACCAGGACTTTCCCTCCAAATTTGTGTGGGATCAAAGGGCTCACAAGTGGAAGCCTAGGCAGAAAGGATTTGCCATTGGAAGGATGTTCCATGCTCTACCCAGTGCCAGTGAACACTTTGACCTCAGGCTGCTTCTCACTGCTGTGAAAGGTGCTACATCATATGAAGACCTTCGCACTTTTCAGGGTATCATCACTCCCTTATTCAGAGAGGCCTTCCTTGCCTGTGGCCTTTTGGAGGATGACCAAGAGTGGCAGCAGTGTCTGGAGGAAGCAAAGTCCATGGCAACCAGTTATCAGCTTTGCAATCTTTTTGTCACCATCCTTTGCGACTGTGCTCCCTCTGATCTTGTCCACCTCTGGAATACATATTGGCCTCACATTTGTGATGACTTAAGATATCAGCTCCAGCACACTGACATTTGTACCAATCCTACTGATGATGATGTCCATGATTATGGCCTTCATCTTATTAACCAGCTTCTCATGGTCTCTGGGAAATCTCTGGAGAAGGATTGGCCATACATGCCTCAGATCACTCAGAATTGGGATGCCAACATCCAAAACTGGTTGATTGCAGAGCAGTGCAGATATGTTGTTGTAGAGCAGGCCAAGTCAGCTGCACACAATCTGGACACTTTCAATCAAGATCAGAGGGCTGTCTTTGATGAGATCATGCATGCAGTCAACAACAAGACTGGCCAGACATTCTTTCTCCATGGTCCAGGTGGCACTGGCAAAACCTATGTTTACAACACCCTCTGCCATCAGCTTTGCTCTCAAGGCAAGATTGTCCTCTGTGCTGCATCATCTGGAATAGCTGCTCTTTTGCTCAAAGGCAGTTGTACTTCCAATTCCTGCTTTCAGATCCCAATCATCATAAACAAGTCATCCACCTGCACCATTTCCAGAGGGTCAGCATGGGCACAGCTGCTGTAGCAGACTGACTTGATTATTTGGGATGAGGCACTCATGCAGCATTGTCATCTCCATGAAGCTGTCAACCGCACTCTGAAAGACATTCTCCAATGTGACAAACCCTTTGGTGGTGTGCCTGTGGTCTTTGGGGGGGACTTTCACCAGATCCTGCCTGTCATTGAGAAGGGTTCTCGACCTCATATCGTTGGTGCTTCTTTGCAATGCTCTGTTCTCTGGCAACACATCAAAACCCTTCATCTCAAAATCAACATGCGTTTGAACACAGCCGATCTTCAGGAGCACAACTTTGCAAAGTGGCAGTTGGAGGTTGGAAAGGGTGGTCATACAGATGAAGATGGCACTATCAATCTTCCTGATCATCTCAAATGTCCTCAGAACACCATTGCTTCCCTCATCGACACCATCTATCCTGGCATCCATGATCAGGCTCAGCATTCAGATTAATACTTTTTGGAGCAGGTCATCCTGGCACACAAGAATGATGATGTTGATGATTTGAACCATCACATTCTTCAAAATTTACCTGGACAGAAGCAGGTCTTTCACAGTGCTGACTCTATTGCAAATGATGAGAATGGCAAACTTCTATATCCCCAAGAATATCTGAATTCCATCAACTGCTCAGGTCTACCATTGGCACATTTGGCACTGAAGGTTGGCATCCCTGTGATGATACTTCACAATCTCAATATCGCTGGTGGGGTCTGCAATGGAAGTCAGGGGATATTGACTTGGATCAGGAATAGGGTTTTGGAGATTTGGTTGATAACTGGAGCTAATCTCTTCCAAAATGAGTGGGAGTCCAACTACAAGCCAGCTTCAATCACAGAGATGGGTGTGGGTACTTCATCTACTGTAATGTGTTATAATTGTTAATCTGGGATTAAAACTGACATATTCTAAAATTCATCAAGGTGAAAACAAATACTTTGAGTCAGTAGATGATATGGTATTGGCAGGGAACCATGTTGATGACTGGCTAAACAGTGCCCCGATTCCATTGTCCATGGATTCAATCACATATTGGACAGGGATGGATGCTACAAAAGACCCACTTGCATGCATGGCTCTTGGTTTTATCTCCATTCCAGGTATGCACACATAGGTAAGCTACAATGTATTAAATGATATGGTCATTGAACATATACAGTGTATCAAATGATACAGGTTTGGTGGATGCTGTTCAATGCTCTAATATATATATGTGTACCTACTATAGTAACAGATGAATACACTATTATAATGTTTGCTAGACTGAAGCTGCAGTAGCATCAGCATAAAGCGGTGGCATCAGTTCACACCCCTTGCACTTTTATCCTGTTCTCCTCTGCATGCACATTCTCCTGAGAGATAACAGATAGATGAAAGGAAGAATGTGAGTTGGTACTAAATACAAGGGAAATAAGAACATGTGTAAAACATGTCACAGCTATTGTACTATGTTGATACCAATGCATGAATACATGCAATATGTACAAGGATGCAGCATCACCCACGGGGACTGAAGTAAGTCGTTTCCCATCCATCATGATAGCAGCAGCATCGGATTTAGGCACCTGGGATTGCACTATTTCATCAATACAACAGGTAAGTTGTTGTACAGACATCTTAACCAATAAATTGATTGGCCACACAGGCATCATCATTGATCAACAGCATCATCATCAGCAGCATTTGGCATTGGAATAGGCATCATCCTTGAACAGGGCATTAGCACAAAAAGTGCATCAGCATCACTGAACATCAGGGCTGGGGTCAGCATTGAGCATTCCAATATTGGCAAACAAGACAGAAATGGGTAACAGTAATATTTAGTCACTAGATACAGCACACAAAGCAATGTTCAATGTGGATACAATAAGAATGTCATGGCCTTGGCATCACATCAGTGAGAATCAGCAGGGGGATCAGCTATGGCATCATTGTCATGCTGATGGAATGATGGTCTGATTGGAATCTCTGAGAACCTGCATTCGAATTATTCCAGATTAAACTCTATCCTTTCCTTCAAGGTTGCATATGTCTTCAAGGTGACATCCTGCTGTTTCAGCTTTTTGATCTCAGCCATGTAGAGACAATGAATGGCACATCATCGCCTATCGCCACTCAAAACCCACTTTGTAATTGCCATATTCATTTGTCAAACATATCTTGACACCAGTCGAACACCTTCAAACCTCCTCAAACTCACCCAATCAACTTCAAACCCATTCGAATCTATTTTGAACTACTTTGCATGTCTTTGGACCAATTGTGAACTTTTTTGAACATCTTCATATGCTTTTAAAGACTATTTGTCACATCCTTTACCATTTCACATCACTAAAAACAATGTTCTGGTATTAGCAGTGATATTTAGTACTGACTCGCATCCTTCCTCTAGCCTGAATTATACTTCATAAGCATTTTAACAGGTTTTTGCTAGGTTTCCAGGTTGAGTATCATCATTTTGGAGCCCACCATGAGGGGTTTCCAAATCATTTCATCGCCTAATCCACCTCAAATCTTCTGGCTTAGGCCAACACAAGCTCGAAACCTTAGAATCGAGATTCACCATGCCTTCAAATCTCTTGAAGAATTGGGGGATATTCTAATTCCTGTCTCTGATGCTGAATCTACACAATGTTGTCTCTTTCCTTTACCTATTTCCTCATCTCCAACTTCATCTTCTTCTTCTTCCTCATCATCTACTACATAATTCATTATTCCCGCCACTTCGACATATCTACCATCCTTCTCTCAAGTTCTAACTCCTCGAATTGGTACATCTATGGCCACCCAAGCTTGTGGACATTCCACAGCATCTAAATTCGACCCTACTCAACCTTGAGAGCTATGTCGATACTTTAACGAGCTCAAAATACTCTTCATCAACTGTAATGTTATGGATCCTGAACTTATGAAGAAGCATGCCTGTCGATATGTCGATATTGATATGTCTGAACTCTGAGAATCAATTCCTGAATATGAAACTAGCACTTCATTTCAAGATTTTTGCGTTGCCATCCACAGACTATATCCTGGTTCTGAAGATGATCGAAAATGGTCAATTTTGGACATGGACAAACTTGTTGGTGAACAACTTCAGATGGGTATCTTTAACGTGAGCAATTTAGAATTATATTACAGGTCATTCTACAACATTATAAGTTCCTACTATCTAAAGGCTGAATTTCAGAGGCAGAACAGAGTAGAATATTTGTTCAAGGTTTTCAACTGGGTTTATGGTCACAAATTGCATGATGACTCGAACTTAAATTTCCCGACCACTATCTGGATAATGCCTACCCACTCGATGACATTCATGCTGATAAGTCCACTACACACTTTAAGGTCTGGAGAACAGTTCCACTCATATCGAGAGATTACGACAGACACTCTGAATCACTACGAACACCACGAAATCGACTTCGAACGCTTTTCGATTTATTTTACACTATTTCGGATGACTTTGAACTACTTCAAACTATTTTGCAACATTTTGCAACACTTTAAACGACTTCAGCCGCCATATAGTGATCTATTGAAACAACAAGAGAAGTACTCTTACTATATGGTGACACTGAACATTTCAATTATCATCATTCCTCATTTGTTTTTATGTTTTACAATACCTTTATTGCTGTGCATACTGCCTTATGTTCTACACCTGTTATATTTCCTTTTTGGTACTTACCTCTTCAAAATGTATATAGACTTGTACCAGTTACTTAGAAAGCTAGAGAATCAGTTACCCTCTCTACTATAGTCAGATTTAAGACCAGTTCTCTTGAGTCTTACCTCGCATTGTACCTCTGAAGTTCTGTGAAATATCACAAATTTCATTGAACTCTTGTATTCGTTCTCAACTCGTGGTCGCCTATTGCCACTCAAAACCCACCTCTTGATTTCTATATTTATTTGTCGAACATATCTTGACACCAGTCGAATGCCTTTGAACTTCCTCGAACTTACCCGAACAACTTCGAACCCATTTGAATCTATTTCGAACTACTTTGGACGTCTTCAAACATATTTTGAACTACTTCGCACATCTTTGTATGCTTTTAAAAAATATTCATCACATTTTTACCATTTTGCATCACTAAAAATGATGTTCTGGTATTAGAGGTGATATTTAGGACTGACTCGCACCCTTCCTCTAGCCTGAGTTGTACTTCATAAGCCTTTTAACAGGTTTTTGTTAGGTTTCCAGGTTGAGTACCATCAATGCAGCAGCAAAATTTGTTTTAGCAGGGTCAATTAGTTTGAATTAGGCATTGTTACAGTTTTCAGAAACCTCAGCATCAAATTTGGCATTATTACAGTTTTCAGAAACCTTGGCATCGACTTCGACATCTTCGACACAGACTAAATCAGAAGACTTATCAGTGATTCTCGAAAAATTCGCAACCACACTCATTACAGCTCTAGTGGGTTCGAAACCCACTAATTCTCCTCAAACTAACAGTGGATTTCGCTCAGACCAGCTCGAAAATTTAGCTTGTGTCTTTTGTGGACTCACCGGTCATTTCATTAGCAACTGCTTGGTTTGCCAATCCTATATCAATGAAGGAAAGTGTAAAAAGAACAACAATGGAAAAATCATCCTTCCAAATGGATGGTTCACCCCTCGAAACATTCCTGGTTGCTTTATAAAAGACAGAATTAATGAATGGACTTGACGAAATCCTTCGACTACAACTGTGTCATCACTAATGTACAACATCGCATCATCAACAGCTATTTCGATACCACCTAGAGGCATCCACCAGGTTTCCAAACAATCTGGTACATCCAAAGATTGCATCGCAAAGCTCGAACAAGAAATATATGCTTTGCGAAGTGGTAGGGCCTTTGCTAAAACTAATTTAAGCATACCAACAGTCCCTGTCTCTTGACCTTCAATCTCCCCAAACACTGCGGCAGTTGAACAATTGACTCCACAAGTACCTGCATCATCCATCTCATCTATGGCAACAAACCTACCAACCTCGACTTCGGCATCATCTTTGACCTCAGAAACAACTTTGCAGCTGGTCATTCATCCTTATGCCGCTGCAAAAAAAAATTTGAACCTACCACCACATGAATGAAACTTCGAATCAACTGCGAAAGGTAAAGCCAAAGATGGTCCTTCGCACCATACCCAAGCCCAATTCAAAAGGATAAAATCACAGAAAATGTTTTTGCTTGTTCAATAAAAATGCTGATTATCACACTAACGCCCAAAAAATTGTTGTCTCTATCGCCCGACATTCGTACAAAGTGGAAGGAACAGGTCACAGCACATCAAATTCAGCAGTCCAAAGGAAATAACACCATGAATCTGCTTAATGATGAGATTTTTGTGATTGATGATCCATTCAAAACTTATATTAACAGTCTTCGACCTGGCAATATTCCAGAACCCTTCATTGCTGCAAAGGAATCCCATTTGATTAGGTCAATTATTATGAATGTCGATGGAAGGAATCCAGTCGAAAGTTCATAGACCCCTCTTCGATTATTGCAATGTCCGAAAAAATTTGCCACAAACTTGGCCTCGCATACAATCCTTCAATCCACATCCCACTCCAATCAGCTAATGGAGGCATTGACAAAAGTTTGGGTTTACCACAAAATGCACCTTGAGAAGTGGGGAGTATCACGCTATTCATGCAAATTCACATAATTTGTGACCCAGCCTACAATATCTTACTTGGTCAACCATTCAATGTGCTCACCAAAAGCATTGTTAAAAACTACAGAAATGAGGCTCAGACAATCATGATATATGATCCTAATTTGACACGATCATGTGCAATCCCCATGATTCCCCATTCTAATCACTGTCAAAAGGAGTTTTGCAACTAGAGGACAAAATTTTAGACATTGACCAGTGCACTTTTGTTATCTCATTCGATCCCTTTAATTTATCTATCACTATCGAATGCACTGGGAATATTCCTGATATGGAGTCCTTGAAGTCCTCGAAATCCATTTCTTATTCTTTGATCCTTGCGAATTTATATTTAACAGCCAGTCATCAATACAAAACATATTTATCGACCTCAATGGTGACGTCTATGCCTTCTATGCCTATTATTGACTCCTCATATCCGATTTTCGTGGTGTCTAAAAAGAAATACAAACCTGTCACACAAAAAATTGGCCCAGTTATTACTGAGCTACCCAACCGATTTCGCATTATTCAAACAATTACTGGAGACCCTCTTGAAAACATGCCAAAATTAAATCCTCATCCACCATCATTCATCCCCACTTCGCGATATTCACTGGAACGTAAAGCTATCATTGACAAGAATCATCCTGGCAATTTTTTATGGCCAGAGGAACGAAATTTTATGCACAATTTTATTCAAAATCGGGAAACAGCTTTTGTGTGGACAGAACAAGAGCGAGGACATTTTTGCTCTGACTTTTTTCCTCCTATAGAGTTTCCTGTTGTTTCTCACACTCCATTGGTAGAGTGAAACATTCCCATACCTCCAGGTTTGTACAAACAAATATGCGAAATGCTGAAAAAGAAGATAGAGGCAGGAGTATACAAACCATCAAACTCATCGTACCAATCACAATGGTTTTGCATCACAAAAAAGGATGTGAAATCACTTCGAATCATCCACAGTCTCGAACCGCTTAACCAAGTAATGATCCAGCACTCAGGCATTGTACCGATACCCGAACATTTAGCAGAACAATTCAGGGGATGATCATGCAGAGGAATACTGGATCTTTATGTGGCATTCAACAAAAGGAAAGTTGCAGAATCATCTCGCAATCTGACAAGGTTTCAGACACCATTCAGAGCACTTTGCATAGTTACCCTACCCATGGGTTGGACAAATTCTGTCCCTATCTTACATGATGATGTGACATTTATTCTACAGCCTGAAATTCCTCATATCACCATCCCTTACATTGATGACACACTGGTTAAGGGTCCGAAATCGGTATATAGGACAATTGGTGGATCCTACAAAACAATTCCCAACAATCCAGCTATTCAACACTTTATCTGGGAGCACTTCGAAAATTTAAATCGGATAGTTCAGCCCATGAAGTATTGTGGAGGAACATTTTCAGGTCCGAAACTCTACCTTTGTGTCCCCAAAATAATTGTTTTAGGGCATCGATGCAATATTGAAGGTCATATGGCTAACCTTACTTGAATTACAGCTGTTAGCAAGTGGGGACCATGTCGAAGCCTCACCGAAGTCAAAGTGTTCCTAGGAACCATTGAAGTTTGTCATATCTTTATCCAAAATTTTCCTCAATGAGCTGCAGCACTGATCCAACTCACTCAAAAAGATGTTCCTTTCAAATTCGGAGCGGAACAAATTGCAGCCCAAGAAGATTTGAAAGCAGCTCCAATCAATTCCCCAGTGATTCGAGCTATTGATTACTCATCTTCAGCCCTGGTTATCCTATTGGTCAACACTTTGAACATCACTATTGGTTTTTTTCTCACCCAATGTGATCCTGAAAACCCTCGAAAATGATGATGATACTCAACCCAAAAACCCAAACAAAACCTACTAAATGGCTTCAGATGGTATAACATGAGTCAGAGGAAGGGTGCAAGTTGGTACTAAATATCACTGCTGATACCCAAAAGTTATAGTGAGTGACATAATATGCTGAATTGTATTGCGAATAATCTTTAGAAGCATATGAAGATGTTTGAAATAGTTCAAAATCTGCTCGAAGACATGCAAAATAGTTCAAATAAGTTCGAAGATGTGCAAAATAGTTCGAAGAAGTTTGAAGAGGTTCAAGATATATCGAGGAACAAGTTTAGCGAATGTGATGTTTTTTTCGAATGGCAATAGGCAATGGACAATAAACTGAGGAGCGAATATGATGGTTTCAAAGAAGTTTGCGATATTTTGCAGAACTTAGAGATACAACATGACCTAAGACTCAAGAGAATGGCTCTTAAGTTAGATGATAAGTGAGAGGGTAACTTGTGCTGTGTTCCCCATTGCTATTCTCTGTTCTAACTAGCTAATACAAGTCTATATACAAAATGAAGAGATAGAAAGGACATAAGAACATGTGTAAAACATGAGGCAAATATATCAAACAATGAGGACTTGTAAATCATGACACAAATGAAAAATGATGAATGATAAAATGTATAGTGTTCCCATATAGTAAAAATACTTATCTTGTGCTTCAATATATCAATGAAACATAAAACTGCACTTATCATATTCTAAGTCTCTTGTAATCTCTCATCATGTCTGGTAGTGCTCGATATGCGACTAAATGGTTTGTTCTGGATGTGAAGCATGTATCGAAAGTGTTTCAAGACAACTATATGGTGGCCGATGTTGTTCAAAATGCTGCGAAGTCATTTGAAGTGTCGCAAAATAGTTCGAAAGCATTCGAAGTTGTCTGAAATAGTGTGAAATAGTTCGAAAATAATTCGAAGTCGATTTCATGTCATTTGTAGTGATTCGGAGTGCATGTTGTAATGTATAGATATGATGAGATCCTTCTCCAGACCTTATAGTGCACAGTGGACCTATCAATGATATTATAGTCAATTTGGATCGATTACACTTAATGACCATGAATCCCAATTTTCACAGCCAGAACTCAAACTTTACAGTCTATATCGTGTTCTCAGAGCACTATGATTGTACCTATTAGGAGTTCGAAGGCTTATTGTCAAAGTAGATGCACAATATATCAAAGGCATGCTCTCAAATCCTGATATCGTACCTAGCACTAGCATCAATCAGTGGGTAGTATCCATCCTAGCCTTTCACTTTACATTAGTCCATGTCACAGGGACACACCATGGTCCTGACAGACTTTTGAGATGCCCCCCACAAGACGAAGATGTTCAGCTTGACAACAAAAATAATTTCGGAGACTGGATCAATTACCTTCATGGTTTTGTACATCAAATGGATCCTATTACAACCCAACCATTTACTTTGCATCAAATTTTGACCCTCTCCCTCTCTTCTAATTTCGGTAAGGGGGAGGACCTCACCTATAATGATATCCCATGAATGAATAATGTGAAAATAAACAACGAAAGATTACTTTGCATTCAAAAATGGTTACATGACCTGGTGTGACCCCCTGATCTATCAGATGCAGAATATGCTACCTTTATTTGATATTGCACCAAATTATTTTTAGACTCAGGCAAATTATGGAGAAAAGACTCCCATGGAGCTCACAAAATCATTGCTCCTCCAGAATGTCGTCTCAAAATCATTCATGTGGCTCATGATAACATCGGACACAAAATGGTTTTCACTACTAAATCAGTTATTGCCCTTTAATTTTGGTGGCCAAACATGAAAGCCGACATCGCATGGTATATTTGAACCTGCCACCTATGCCAAATTTGACAGATGCAAAATGCTCTAATTCTGCCTACAGTTGCCACTCCAGCACCCCTTTTCAGCAAAGTCTATATTGACACGATGCAAATGCCACCTTTGAATGGATTTAAATACATTGTACAAGGTTGATGCTCACTAATGACCTATCCAGAATGGCGAAAACTTCGACACGAAAATGCCACATCTCTGGGCGATTGGATTTTTGAAGACATTATTTGTCAATGGGGTTCACTATATGAAATTGTAACTGACAATGGCACTGCATTTATTACAGCTATGGAGTATCTTGCGAAATGATATCACATTAACTATATTGAAATTAGCAGTTATAATTTGCGTGCCAATGGACTTGTCGAATGAGCCCAGTTTAACATTCAAAAATCCTTATTCAAAGCTGTCGATGGAGATCAAGCAAAATGGTCAGCAGGGGCACACTCAGTATTTTGGGCAGAATGAGTCACAGTTCATAAATGCATGGGTTGTTCTCCTTACTTCACAGTCACAGGAACACATCCTCTAATACCCCTTGACATCTCCAAGGCAACATACTTACAACTGCTACCCAATTCCATCTTATCGACAACTGATCTCATAGCTCAACAAGCCATGGTGTTACAAAAATAATCTAACAACCTTGAACTGTTATATTCGAAGGTCTACGCATCCCAAATCAAAGCTGTGAAATGCTTCGAACTTGCTCACAAACATACGATGTGCAACTACAACTTTGCGAAAGGAGATTTAGAGCTACTTTGAAACATGCAAATCAAGAAGTCCCTCAATCGCAAGATGAAACGACGATATGTCAGCCCTCTTATCGTTATCAAATAAAACTATGGAGGGGTTTATATTCTCTGCGAACTCAGCAGGTCAGTACTACATAGACCTACTGCTGCATTTCATATGCTACCATACCTCACTTGAAAATCAATTTCCCTTCCACCGAATTTCCTTGATATCGACTCTGAGCACCTCGAACAACTTTGAACAACTTCAAACTTCAATGAAGATACCTTCGAAGATTTTCAGGACATCAAAAACAAATAACTATCCTTCCTTTTCTTTTTTGCAATTACTTACAAAGATTTCGATTGCCTCTAGTGTACAATACAAGTTGCAATATCGCATCATAGTGTGGTCATGCAAACTCCAGAGGGTTTTTCAGCTATGATGAACTACTGAGCCTTTCCCTAAAAGGCATTTTTTTTTGGTTCATTATATCTTTATTTCTTCTTCACCTTACTTTCCAAAGACACTTAAAGATAATTTGAAATAGAGCAACACAAACAAAAAGTTCTACTCTTCCAACATCTCCTCCAATGCCTCTACATCCCTCCCCAATACCTCCATCTCAACTTTTTTCTGCACCAATTTCACAGCAATCAAGCTACAGCGCACAACCCACACATTATCAACCCCTTAGACCCCTTTGACAACTTGTACCTCCCTCACCTTGCCCTTCGATGATCACTTTTTCTGGTTCGATTTGGGCATTGATGGCTTGGATAGCCCCACGACTTGCTCACCATCTTTGAAGGAGCCCACAACCAGAATTTGACACACTACAAAGTTCGAAAACCAGTTAGGAAGCTCTTTGAAACGATCTTGAATATTCTTTGTACCTTGTCTGGGATGCAAATCTCGTTTCGCACTTATGAACTTCTTTGCTTTGCCTTTTCGAAGGCCTCACCTTGACAACCCCACCCAGTAACAGCCTTGCGCCTCCTGGGTGCACTTCGAACACTTTGCGGCGCCCTCCCTAACAACACACTGTGGCTGGGACTTGAACCCAGCACACTGATCGCACTACAAAAGTACTTAGCAGCACGAAAATTTTTCGAACATAAAAGAAAACACTTACTGGACCCTCAAAATCGAGCAACTTGCTCATTTCAACTGGTGCCCACTTTGCAGGCTCTATCCCTGTGACCTCCTCTTCCTCATCATCTTCGCTCTCAACCTCAACCACCTTTCGCTTCACCACCCTCACCATGGGCAGCTTGTCTTTATCCTTGTTTTCGTCATCCTCAACTCCCTCAACCCTTTCGATTGCCTTTAATTTAGCCTCAAACTTTGCACTCTGCCTTTTCAAGTCCTTGTTCAAAATCGTCTTCGCATGAAATGCAGCAAGAGCCACATTTTGAGCATCTGCCAACGCCCTCCTCCGACCCTTGATTCTCATCCTCTTCGCCTCCTCCTGCTTCTCTCTAGCCCATTTTGCTTCCTCCTCCCTTCTTCTGCATTCTATCTCCTCAGCCAAATCTATGAACAATAGCTCTCCACCCCACAAAATCCATTTGCATCGCACCATCAGTTTATACAGCTCGAATACTTCGTCCACAACCTTTTGAATGGCCGTGTCACATTCTTCGGTGAATTTATCGTATTCTGCCTACATAAAACATTTTAGCATCTTTAACTATGAATTGATCAGCGACAGACATACCATTTCACACAAAAACCCTTCCCCCACAGTTCGAAATCTGAGTCCTCAGCAATGCCATGCTCGGGCATCAATTTTGTGTATTCGAGGATTTCAGCATTGAGTTCGATGAGGAGAGACATTATAGAAGTAAGAGTTGAGGAATGTAGGAGGTGATGTGGAAGAACAAGCAATATATTGAACCTCACTAATTTCCTCACCCCAATCGTGCATTTTGCATGTGACTTTGATCAGCTAACTGGGACAGTTAGGATTTCAGCAAGGGGGAGGATGATAGGTCCACTGCATGCTCAAAGGTCTGGAGAAAGTTTTCAATTGTATTGACACACCATGACAGACCCTCTGAACTGCTATGAACACTATTAAATTGACTTCAAATTCTTTTCGACTTATTTCACACTACTGTGAATAACTTCAAATGACTTCGAATGACTTTGAAAGATTTTGTGATACTTCGAACAACTTCGTACTATTTCGAATGATATTGGCTGCTATATGGCTGTCTTGAAACACCTTCGATACATGCTGCACATTTGGAACAAACTATTCCATTGCATATCAAGCACTACCAGACACGAGGAGAGACTGCAAGAGATTTAGGATGCGATAATAGCATTTTTATGTTTTGATAATATATTGAAGCAAAACATAAGTACTTTTACCATATGGGAACACGTATGTTTCAATTATTCATTATTTCTCATTTATTTTATGATCTACAAAGTCCTCATTGTTTGATATATCATCTCATGTTTTACCCAGGTTTTAGTTCCCTTTTTAGTACTATCTCTTCAAAAATGTATATAAACCTGTACTAGTTACTTAGAAAAACAGAGAATCAGTTACCCTCTCCACTATAGTCACATTTAAGAGCAGTGCTCTTGAGTTTTACCTCGCATTGTATCTCTGAAGTTCTGTGAAATATTGCGAACTTCCTTGAACTTTCATATTCATTCTCAACTCATCATCGCCTATCGCCACTCAAAACCCACTTTGTAATTGCCATATTCATTTGTCAAACATATCTTGACACTAGTCAAACACCTTCAAACCTCTTTGAACTCACCCGAACAACTTCGAACCCATTTGAATCTATTTTGAACTTCGCACATCTTTGGACCAATTTTGACCTTCTTTGAACATCTTCGTATGCTTTAAAAAGACTATTCATCACATCCTTTACCATTTTGCATCTCTAAAAAAGGAATGTTCTGGTATTAGTGGTAATATTTAGTACTGACTTGCATCCTTCCTCTAGCCTGAGTTATACTTTATAAGCCTTTTAACAGGTTTTTGTTAGGTTTCCAGGTTGAGTATCATAAACGGTACAGGTTCTACTTATATACATAATAATAAGAATGTCACATGACTTTGGAATGTGTTTCCCACACGTATGTGCAATAAGCATAGTAAAATGTGTATGCTGCATGTATCTTAGGGTTTAATTTCAACACCCCCCCTCAAACTGTACAGCACTCTAAGCAGCTAAGTTTGAATCTCAAAAGTAATTCCGAGAGACTCTAAATTTCCTAAATATGATGGTGCCAAGGCTCTTTGTGAACATGTCGGCTAGATTATTATTTCCAGGAATGAAAATGACTGTGACTTTGTCATTTTCTATGCATGCATTGTTAACTTCCATGGTTTGGACTGAAGCTCCTTGAGCAGGGCTAGCTCATGAAGCCATTGAAACCCTGCTGCTTTCTGGACATTCGCATTCATGGCAGCCTCTGCTCATGATTCACAGCCATCTACCAAGTCATGGATCCCACATGCTTCATCAAACATATCCCCAATGAGAGCCCACAGGTCAATGCAAGATTGGCAGTTGGCTCAGCCATCAGCAGCATTGTCTTTTGGTTGGCTATCGTTGGGTAGTGAGCCAGTGAGCAGAGGGGAAGGGATATACTGGCAATAGCTATTGAGGCATTTATCCATGGTGTCACTGGCCAAAATCTGCCCTGGTGCTGGTTCACTATTGCGTCTCCACCAATCACATACATAGGAATCCACCAGACAGCTAGGACCATCAGTGGCAACACCATCATCCAATGTGGCCAAGAGAGATGGATGGAATCCAAGGGGTAGGTGGTCCAAATCGATGTGGGCGAGACTGTTGGCCAAGGACTGGAGAAGGATTGGCACCTCCATCATAAGGTTGATGGAGGTGCCGGTGCCGATGCATGACATGACATACATCTGTGTCATATGTATGTCAGTGATGTATACTTACTTCCTTTAGGAAAGATACATACAAGCTCGGCATAGAGAACTTTCCACATCCAATGTTGTTTTAGAAAGTTTGCATCATCTAACTCCAATAAAA
This sequence comes from Tricholoma bakamatsutake, assembly GCA_029959215.1. NCBI lineage: Eukaryota > Fungi > Basidiomycota > Agaricomycetes > Agaricales > Tricholomataceae > Tricholoma > Tricholoma bakamatsutake. The sequence continues at coordinate 11,875,803 of CP114862.1, forward strand.
CTCGACAGAATCAGGACTCTGCATACCAAATGATCTCTTGTGTCCAGATTTGGACTTGCTATTTTGGGCCTGATTGCAAAGAAAAAGGGTTGAAGATTGAGAGAGTTTTGTTTGACATAGTGTTACTGGTCATGGTTGGTGATCAAGATAATCATGTTTAGATGAATCATGTTTACATAATACAAGCCCTTTTCAATCACAAAGGGGAGATATAATCAGCATTTGCTAATCTAAATGCATTTCATATGTGACCAGTAGAAATTCCTCTTTCCATCGATTTCTCTGAGCCCATGAATGAAGCCAATGCCATTGCCTAACTGTTAGGAAACAGTCTCCTAACATGACTATTACATAATACTATTTTTATTCTATTTTATCTTATTTTATTTTATTTCACCAAAATACACTACCAAATGCCTATACATGCATTATTTGTCAGCATGGAAATTTTGTATTTACACACATCGATATGTATGTGTGTGTGCATGCACGTCCATAGCAATATAGTACAACATATGTAACATAGTATATAACCATAAAATAAATACTAGGAGACCTCAGCTGAGTTCCCATAGGTATTCCATCCACAATAGTGGTGTGAAATGCCTATTTCAGCCAGCTAATCTATTTATAACCTCTTGCATCAAAACCATCAAACTCCCCCATCATGTGCATGTGCCCTGCCACCTTCTTGTAGGAGAGCCCGCATGGTCCAGCTAGCAGAAAAGTGGATGTCACCCTAACACTGACTATGAAAAATGTTAGTACATACAAAATATATTTACATTCCCAGAATTGCCCAGCATCAAAATCAGCAGCAGCAATGGCAATATTAATCTCAGCAATGGGAGAAGTGGGACTCGGAGTGGGAATGGGAGTGGGACTCAGAGTGGGATTGGGAGTAAGAGCGGCATTGACTTCCTCGGCATCCATCCATCCTTCCCAATATACCTCTGCCCTCCTACTTGGAGTCCTCTCAAGGCGAACAACCTGCCCAGCCATGTAACCATTGTATAACATGATGGGCTATGCACCAGCCTGCAACCCAAGGTATCCTTCAATGTTGTTCACTCTGTTTTAAAGCAAGTGAAACACATTCCAGAGTTCTCATATGTGGAGTCGAGAATCTTGCACTGACTTTTCATTCCACCGTGCATGCTGGTACATGTCTTCTTCCAGTTGGTATAGATGTCCAGTGAGGGGGGTAGAGTCGATGGAAAAGGGGTTGGCCATCAGGGGAGGGGGGGCAGTTGGCTCAGGCTTGGGATCAGCCATGTTGATATCCTGTTCCACAGCTATAGGTATATGTGTTAGTTAGTGGTTTTATGTGTCATGATATAGAAGAACTCACCTTTGGATTTTCCTTTGTCTCTTGTAGTGAACCACCTAGATGATTCCTCTCCACTGTCTTCACTGGAAAATTATGCCTTCTTTGCTTTTCAGCTTGCGAATCCTTTTGCTTTCTTCATTTTTGGCACTTGATCCACATCCTCTGAGCTGCAGCAACTTTTTCCTTGTCCACAGAAGTAGCATGCAGTTTTGCTGTTCACCTGATCCCAACAATGATGCCTAAGCTTGACACATTGTGCACAGGGCATCGTTTACAAACTCCCTTGCTGGAGTGGTGCTCGTCCCTCCCTTGCTTTGTGCCACTGCTGCTCCATCCTGGGATTGGCACCAACATTGCTCTACATCTCCTCATCCAAATCCTCATCTGATCCCTTGCTACTCTCCACCTGTCACAACCTGCATGTCACTGCGATGACTGGCAGTATTGGACGCTGGGCAGGGGCAGGAATTCTTGATCCTGATGCTTCTGGTTGGGCCCACATCTTGGCACATGCTGCTGCCACTGCTGCTCCTGGTGCTTTTGCCTTTGCCACTCCCATTCCTCGTTTCTTGGCCACTGCTGTCCCTTCTTTCTTGGCTGCTGTCATCAATGCCTTCTTGGCTGCAGCTATTCCCCATTCCCACTGCCACACCCATTCTGGCAGGTGATGCTGTTCCTATTGCCACTCCTGCTACTGTGGCTATTTCTGGTCCAGCTCCTATCACCACTGCTGTTGTCAAGTTGGTTGGTCCAGTTGCTGTGGATGCAGCACCTGTGATGCCCTTTTTCTCATCAAAGGTCTTCATTGCCCTCTGCTGACCTTCAATAAACCTTTGGTCCCCTGTCCTGTCTGACTTTGACCATGCTACCACAAATCCCCACAAGAAGGCATTAGCCCAGAACATGGCCTGCACATCTTCTGTGAAAACCTCTCTTTGCCACCCAAATAATGTTTTCTACAATTTATAAGTACATAGTTGGACTGATAGCATGCCAATCCAGTCACAAGTGCTGATTTTCTTTCCTTCATTATTGCAGCGATACTTTCATCCTGAAGTCCATTGAGGATGGCCTGTTCGATCTCACTGATCTGGGTGAGGACTTGGTCACATGTAACATTGATGATGAATGATAGGTTGGCTGTGGAAGTGGGGTTGATATTGATATGAAAAAAGAGTGAAACACTGAAGATCAACAATCACGTGTTGTTGATCCCTATACAATCAATATATACAAACAAAGTGGTGTTCCCATTTTGAAACTCAAACTTGGCCTTTTGAGTATGCCGAAATTTGGTAGTTTGGTAGCCTTAAGCTTGGTTGGCTCTTCTTGTTAGGGAGGTTGATGTGATGTAATAGTGTTTTTTCTATTCATTTTCAATGTGTGATTGATCCTTGATTAAATGGTTATGATTCCAGTTACCCACCAGGCAATGGAGGCCTATTCCAAGAAGGTTGAATTCAATGTGCACATGGCACATGGGGGGGTAAAATTTCCTTCTTTTCAAAGTCTCATTGCCAGCAACCTAGCCCTGATGCCATCCTTGGACTAATGTCGTCCTGTTGGCTGATGCTGCATCTTGACTGATGCCATGCCTTTGGCCGATGCTATGTCTTTGGCTGATGCCATGTCTTGACTGGTGCATTGCCTTGCTGGTGCAATGTCTTGACTGTGGCCATTCAAAAAACTGGCAATATTTAATTATTAGATACAGCACAGCAATGTTCAATGTAGATACAATAAGAATGTTATGGCCTTGGCATAGCATCAGTGAAAATCGGCAGGGGCATCAGCATCATTGTCATGCTCATGGGGCGACAGTCTGATTGGAATCTCAAAGAACTTGCATTGGAATGATTCCAGATTAAACTCCATCCTTTCCTTGAAGGTTGCATATGTCTTCAAGGTGACATCCTGCTGTTCCAGCTTTTCAACCTCGGCCATGTAGAGATGATGACTGGCATCCTTATATTATGTGCCGAGCTGGTTTTGCATGGCTTTCACTTCAGCATTGCAGTTCAACAGCTCCCTGGCTGTCAATGTCTGCAACAGGATCAACTATAGTCACACAAATGAGGACCATGACATCTACTGGGTCAACCAGTAGCATGGGCTGGTTTTGGGCCAACAGATAGTACAGTTGATCAGTCATGTTTTCAGACTGCAAAATGATGATTAGTGAGATGATATGGCATTGGCAAGATACATGGCATTGGCCAACAACATGGCATCAGCCAATGACACAGCATCAGCCAAAGACATGGCATCGGCCGGAGGCATGGCATCAGCCAAAGGCATGGCATTGGCCACTGGCAAGACATTTGAACTGAAGGAAATCTTACCCCCCCATGTGCCAGATACACTTTGAATTCTACTTTCCTTTGATAGGCCTCCATTGCCTGGTGGGTAGCCGGAATTATAAAATGGGGCACAAGATAGTGCTGCCCATTGTCGCTTCAGATTGGGACATAGCTGTTGAGCAGCATACTATGCACAGTGTAGAGTACTCACAGATCTTACTACTTACCTGTTGAGTTGGTTAGTGTGCTAAGTAACTTAGGTTAGTGGGTGTAGAACTCTCTGTATTGCTAGGTAGAGGTACAGCATACTTATATACCTAGAGAGCCTACATGGTCACATGAGGCTCAGTGGGGTGGAGAAAAGGGCGGTGTACTGCATGGTTCCTGTCCACATGTCATTATGACATATTTGTATACATGTATTTATGTATATATGTGTTTTAAGGGTTCTTACACCAAGGCACAGAATAGGTGCCACATGTGCAGATTAATTCAACACCCCCCCACAAACTGTACTGGCATCTACCTGGAGGGGCTTTACGATCCAAGGTGCCATGTATAGGTACTAAGTTTGAACCTCAAATTTAATTCTGAGGGAGCTTCTAAATTTCTCGAAGAGCTGCCTCCCAAGATTTTTAGTAAACATATCTGCCAGGTTTCCAGTTCCTGGGATGAAGATGACTGTGACCTTGCCATCTTCGATACATTCATGTGTATAATAATAGCAAATGTTGATATGTTTAGTCCTTCTTTCCTGAACAGGGTTAGATCTGATAAAGATCGACCCCTGATTATCGGCACAGATAGGCACCTCACTCAAGGGATATCCCAATTTGGAAAATAAGGATGTGATCCACACTATCCACTGACAAGTGTCAGAGAGAGCCATGTATTCGGCTTCTGTGGAACTAAGTGCTACAGTTTTTTGCATATGAGACTGCCAGCACACAATGCCTCCTGCTAAGGTGGCAAAGTAACCCATTGGAGACTTGCGTTTCACAACATCGGATGCCCAGTCCAAATCAGTAAAGGCTTGGAGGCCCTGTTTGCTGCGGCCATCATAGATAAGCTCATATGATTGAGTACCGACTAGATAGTGCATTATGTAATGCACCTTATCGAGATGTTCTTTACTCAGATTAGCCAAGAATTGTGACATCTTATCACTGCAAAGGCGATATCGGGGTGAGTTCCGAGCATCAGGTACAATAAAGACCTGATCACTGATTGAAACTCAGTTCTGAGAGCTGGATTAGGTTCATCAGGGTTTTCCATAGGGACGTATCCCATGGGAAGTGGAGTGGGGGATGCCTTGGCATTCGTCATTCTGAACTGACCTAGCACAGTGGCTATGTAGGTTGTTTGGGGTAGAGTGACTCTTGATGCACCTTGTGTTACACACATACCAAGGAATTCGGTAACACGACCAGTGTCCTGACACTCCCAATGCTTGAGACATGCATTTTTCTTTTCCTTTACAAGGCATTTGTTCTTTCCCAAGAACACGCCATCATCAACATAGATTATTGTGATGACAATGTCTTTACCATTTCTGTAGATGAAAATGCCAGTGTCTGAGCTGGCGCATTCAAATCCAATGGATTGCATAAACACCTATAGCTCTCTCCACCATGCTAGGGTGGCCTGTTTAAGGCTGTACAATGCTCGGCATAAGCGCATGACTTTGCACTCTTTACCTGGGATGACAAATCCTTCAGGTTGATGCATGTAAATTTCCTCATCTAGTTTGCCATACAGGAACACAGTTTTTATGTCGAGTCCTGTCATGTACATGCATTCTAGCCCACTCAGGGCAAACATGAGGCGCACCATCTCGTAGCGGACCACTGGAGAGAATATCTCATTGTAGTCGATGCCTTCAACTTGCAAGAAGCCTTTGGCCATGAGTCTGGCCCATTTTCATCTGTCAGATTTTATGGAGAAAACCCATCTATTTTTGATGGCCTTTCGGCCAGCAGGGAGATCTACAATGTCATAGACATGTTGTTTATAAAGGGCCTCTAGTTCCTCCAGGCATGCACTTCTCTACTCTGATTGTGCAGGCTTGAGTAAGCGCACAATGTCATGATACTGGATTGGGACAGGATCTGATGCTGTAGATGGTGCAACTGCTTTGCTAAGCAGAAGGCGCATCAGATCTGTTCCACCTTCTGCAACATAATTATCCCTTCTAGGGCCCCAATATGGAGGGGTACCCAGATTGGGTAACCACTGTCCTCACTCCTCATTGGGATTCTGGTGCCAAATCCACAGCACCTCAGACTCCTGAGGTTGAGGGGGTGTCACGTACTCTAATCCCAAGTTATCTGGGGTCTGTGCAGGAGGAGTTCTACTTGCCACTGGTGGTTGAGAGGGCCCAGCTGATACCTCTTCTTCGACCTGAGGGAGGGCTGGAGCATGACTCCTGCCTTGTCCCACTGGTTCCCACCATTGGCACTCCTGTGCAATGTCTCGTTCGATTTGAACAGGGTCACGATTTTCACCATAGACATTGCCCAGACGAGTTGGGACTCGTCACTGCATGTTTGATCACCTTAGTGGAGGTATGGGGGCCTCTACTGCTGGTGGTGCTGGACTAGGCTGGGATGATAGACCTGGTGCACCTGCCAGTGCAAACGGATCAGCACCCTGAGGCCAATTGCCAAAGGAGCCAAACAGTGGGTCTCTAGACATTTCAGGGGTTCCAGACCCTGATTGTGAAGGTGGTGGGAACAGAGCTCATGGAGGAGGATTCGGCGCTGGTAAAGCATAATGCCCGCAGCCCAGATAAAAGCTGTCATCACTTTCTCCATTGCTATCATCCCCTAATCCCCCAGAGTGGTCATCATCTCTGGAAGGGGGTATATCCCTGAGATCAGTTTTTGCTGGGGTCTTGGCCCCAGGACAATGAGGGAACAGAGTCTCATTGAAGAGTGCCATGGCACTGACAAATATTGACCCCTATGGGCGCATAAAGTGCCAACCCTTGATGCCATCTGCCAGGCCGATGTACATCATGAGCTCCGATCTTGCAGCTAACTTATTAGGACGCTTCTCTGTCAGCAGGTAAACGTAGGCACCACATCCCAATACCTTCTTGTCACTCAGATCGGGCTTCTCGCCATTGAGATCTTCGATCAGAGTTCGCCATTTCAGGTGGTTTATTGGTGTTCATTTGTAGAGATACATAGCATGCTCTACACAAAATTCCCACCATGATTGTGGTAGGCAGGCAGTAAAGCACAATGTTTGTGCTTTCTCCATTAATGTCCTGATCACACGTTCAGCATGACCATTTTGTTGGGGGACATGGGGTCACAACATCTCAATTTTAATTTCAGCCTCTTTGAGCTGGGTTATGAGTTCCCAATCATGGAATTCCCCCCCCAGGATCAAAACACCAATGCTTGATTTTTGTTTCATATTGCATTTTGGCCATCGCCTTGAACTGTCTGATTGACTCAGCAGCATTGGACTTTTTCTCAGACACTGACTCCACATATGTGAAGTTCGATCATCAACAAATACGATAAAATATTTGTACTTGTGATAACTGAGTGTTGGTAATTCCTTCAGATCAGAATGGATCAGCTCAAAGGCTCCTTCAGCCCGAGACTCAGATTCAGGGAATGACTTTGACATCATTTTTCCCTTGGCACACCCTGGACAAATGTGCCTGTCCCTTGGAATTTTTAGATCCTTGGGAAACTTATGGGTGTGTTTTGGCATCTGTCACATGACAGCTTCACTCAGGTGGCCAAGCCGCTTGTGCCAAATGTTATAGTCAGCAACATATATAGTCATGACTTCTAATCTCTTAGTGCTCTGAATGTGTGAATCACACACATAGATGGTTTCGCCATGTATTATTGGCATCGCATCAAGCTGGGGTTTTCCCTTTTTGTTGGCAAAGAAAATTATTTTACTGTTTCTTTTTACAGTATATTCCTCAGCAATGAGGAACACTCCCATTGACATAAGCCAACTTGTCAAATCTGGGAGATAGAAAATGGGGGATAAGTGCATGATGCGCAACTCTGTCTTCCTGTTAACTTTTTCCTGATGATGAATCAGGACAGTGCCTTTGCCTTTGATCAAAGTCATGCTGGTAGCAGTCTTGACCTGCCATTTCTCAGACATAGGCAAATCCTCATAGGAGGCGAAGTCTTTCATCTCACCAGTGAAGTGCAATGATGCACCTGAATCCAAGATCCAAGGGGCACCATGTTTGCATTCCTTTCTGGCACACATCACACATGGCCTGATTAGGGCCTTTGCATTACAAGCAACAATATAATTTATTAAAAACTCTATAGGATGCTCTATATTATGGGAATGGCCTGAATAGTTCGTCCCTGTCAAACTATTGTTAGCAATGATGCAATGGTCAGGGAAAAGGACTGACATCTCATCATAAGCCCCCATGAAGGGGGCTATTGGCTCGTCTGCGAGCATGTTATCCACGCTTTCCCAGATTGATTGATCTGGGACCATCATTTTGGAGCTGAGGGAGACTTCATCATCATCATCCTCAGGCTCAGGTTCTACTTCAGGAACCTCCTCAATCCAAGCCGATGGCTCGTGGGTTTCCACCCAGCGGTGCTTACCTTCCCGCTTACTCATCTGGTCTTCTTTGATGATTCGAAGATTCTTGGCCATTTTAGGCACTTCGATGCCTGTGAGCAGGTCCTGGGCTGCCTGGTAGTCTTCATACACAGAGGGGCCAGGAGAGAAGGTTCTGGTAACCTTTGACTCGGGCTGATTAGGCCGCTTTCTCAGGTCAGTGGTGCGGAAATACATGGATTTCCCATGTAGCCATGACATTTGAACACTTTGGTCAAACATCAGTGGGAGGCAAGAGAGGCTGGCCTGCGCCAGTCCATTTGAAACAACGCCTTGACTGTTAATGGTCATGGCAGCATGGGCGGAGCATACTGCATCTGCATAAGGTGCACTAGGCACCATAAAGGGCTCCACCATACTGGTAGAGGCAAGATGGCTGTGAGATTCCTTTTTCTCATGCTTTTCCCTGGCAGCCTTGCCAGACCTATGCTTCTTCTTCGAGTCAGAGCCCAAAGGCTCAGATGACTTCTTACTGGATTTCTCCAATCCCTTCTCTTTCCACTTAGGGTCACTGCCCTTTCTCTTGACAGCTGACAGCTTCTTCACCATTTCCCCAGAGCACGCAAAGGCAGCTCGATAGGAGGCTTCTGCCATCACATGGTCCCTCACTACAGTGTAGGAGAGACCAGTCATACTGGTTGTGGATAAGATGGTGGAAGATAAAGAATCGTACTCCTTTGGCAATGCTGAAAGGAGTAATAAGGCCTGAACTATCTCAGGGATGTCGACACCATTGGCAGTTAGCTGCTGGTATCTCTCAGAGATCTGAGCCATTGTCGGCACAGGGTTTTGCACTGGGACTCTGATCAAGATTGCAGATTTAAAGTCTGCAAATATCTGAGAAGTACCTTCTTGGCCGAAATCGGCCTGCAGGACTTGCCACAGGGCACTAGCAAGTCCTGTTGCAGATCCTGATCTGGATCTGATGGAAGGAGATAGGTGGAGTGAGATAGCTCCATATGCCTGATCATTCTCCCGATTCCACACCTTACATGCGGCAACATCAGCTGCCGCTGGCACTGTTTCAGCGCTGGAGACAACTTACCAAAGGCCTTGTGACATAAGCCATGCCTTCATACTTTTGGCCCAGGCCTTGTAGCCAGAGCCATCAAACAAGGAGATGAGTTTATCGAGCAAGGAGGACATTTTTAAGATTTGAGCTAATAAAAGCACCAAATTAGTCACTTGCACCTAAATTAGAAATGCCAGATGCAAAACTTAGCACTCCATCAGAGTACCTTTGTTTAGCACATGATGAGCACCAAAAGAGCACATTATTGCTCCATGACATCATGTCAGAGGGAGGCTAACCCCATCACAAAAGCAATGAGGTGCTCAGCACAGTGAAGCACATCAGTAGTAAGACCTGTGCACAATGTGTGAGTTGGAGCCCTGAGGGGCTACAGTACAACTCCTTCCAACTAAAGCTCCGAGGAGCTCATAGCTGTGCAACGTCACTTCCAGGGCCCATAACCTGTTGAGCAGCATGCTATGCACAGTGTAGAGTGCTCACAGATCTTACTACTTACCTGTTGAGTTGGTTAGTGTGCTAAGTAACTTAGGTTAGATGGCGTAGAACTCTCTGTATTGCTAGGTAGAGGTACAGCGTACTTATATACCTAGAGAGCCTACATGGTCACATGAGGCTCAGGTCACATGAGGCTCAGTGGGGTGGAGAAAAGGGCAGTGTATTGCATGGTTCCTGTCCACATGTCATTATGACATATTTGTATACATGTATTTATGTATATATGTGTTTTAAAGGTTCTTACACCGAGGGACAGAATAGGTGGCATGTGTGCAGATTTAATTCAACAATAGCCATCAGGAATATCTGCCCAGCTTTCTTCCTGATTGCTCATTGTAGAGGGATGGATGTAGGAAGAAAGATGATAACACTATCATGTTTAATCAGTGATCAGAGATCTATCAATGAGGGATTATTTGGTTGGCAATATTTGGCCCCCATTGCCAATCTCACTGTTGCCAATCTCACTGCTGCCAATCCCCCGATTGCTGATTCCACTGTTGCTGATTCCACTGTTGCCAATTCCACTGTTGCCAATCCCACTGCTAATGCTTATTCCACTGTTGCTGATCCCACCACTAATGCTTTTTCCCTTGCCCTTGCAAGATGGTGGATTGTGATCAAGATAATTGTGTTTACATAATACAGAATGTTTTGGTCATATAGGGGAGATATAATCAGCATTTGCTGATTTAAATGCATTGTCAGCTCTCAATGCTAATTCTTGCCAGAAAGCCTGCTGGTGATTAGCACAGGCTAGTGGGCCAGGAAGGGTATTCTAGGACCACAAGGCTGACTGCCACTGTTGGCTGTCATAGATAAAATACCACACAGTCCACTGCATTTTATAGGTGACCAGTAGAAATTCCTCCCTCCATCTATTTCTCTGAGCCTGTGATCGAAGCCAGTGTACTCTTCTGACTAATAAAACTGTTAGTGTAATGAATATGGATGGCCACAAAATACATGTACATTCCCAGAACTGAGTGGCATCAGCATCAGCATCAGCATTGGCATTGGCATTGCTGTGCTGTTTAGTAATGACCCCAGGTCGATTGTGTACATTATGCAAAATCCAGGACAGGTGAAGATTAATGGACCCTGGTGCATTTGGCTTCAGAATAGCTGTGCTAGCATTGAGGTCATCCTTCATTAACCGCTGAAACATACTCTATGTCTCAGCATCACAATTTAGTGCCACCAGTTGGCTTCAGCAATAGTTATACATTTGGGCATGCAAGGCAATTTTGTTAACCACATCCTGCACAATGGCTCATGCTCGGATGCAAACTCCCTTTCTCAGTGCCATTTGGATGATGTGTAAATATTGAAATGATTTGTCAGCAATGAGCTCTCACAACTGATGCCGGTGTTGACTTGCCTAGTTCTTCCTGAGGTTAATCTCCACATTAGCAAGTTCTCCATCATGTGGGAGGTATACTTGTTGCTTCTCAACTGGAATAGTGGGTGTGTCAGCCAGAAGAGATGAAGCAGAAGTCTCTTTGTCAAAGAGTTCTATATCATCAAAGTTCTCAAATTCAGGTTCATTGTCGCAGGTGATTCAGGAGGGAACAATGTCATGCTCAGCAATGTTGGCAGCATTTTGTAAACGTGGTAAGGTTGCCATATGAGATGTGAGAATGTTTCTTTCCCATTCAGCAGCTTGCATATCAGCAGCATGAGGTGCTTTACCAAGTCGATGGACTTTGTCTCATAATTGAATCCTGGTGCAGATCAATGAGGGATTGTGATACATCAATCTTGGTATGAAGTATGACCCACTGCATTTGTTCAAAAATGATAGCAAAATCAATCCACTGCTCAACTGCTGATTAAATGAGTGTCGATGCTGTGACCATTCCCAATGCCGGTCCTGGTCCCAGTCCCATTCCTGTTCCTGATGCCAGTTGTGATCTCTGAGTGGCATACATATCCATTACCCTGACATCTGTTAGCCTTAGCATTTCTGCTGTGTCATCCTCCCATCATTCGACTGTCTGTTGACCAAAAGCTGCTGTCAGTTCTGCATGGTGCTTGCCGAGCTGTGTGGATATCTCAAGGGCTTCTTGAGATTTTGAACACAGTGTGACTGTCATGCTGCGCATTTTCTTGTGATTTGAATCTGTAGCATGATCATCAAGCATTTCAGCCCAATGTGGCAACATTGCTGTTCTGACTCTTGGGGAAATGGAATTCAGCGATGACCACAAAGACTCGAGTATTTCCCCTGCTACAATGCCAGACCCTGAAATGAAAGATGGAGCATAGCAAAAAAAGCATTTACCCTTGTGGCCATGAACATGCAAAAGCCCAATGGCCTGGTCAATGCTCAAGCTGGCCAGCAGATGTGCACCCATATGCTCCTGAATGTGGATGACGTATTGGGAGACAATATCGTAAATGCATCACTCCCTGTTGATGGTCAACCCTGGTGGTTTTCAGGGCTTGGCTAACCCTAAGGAAACAAAAGTTGACATTCTTTTGCTGTTCTCCCCAAAACAAGTCTACCAGTGCATTGGGTACATAACAGCCATGCCATGTGTTGAAATTAAATCTTGATACATGCTGCATACATGAGGCCATGCATGCAGCACACACATGTTACTGCGCTTACTGCGCATACATGTGGAAAACACATTCCTGAGTCATGTGACATCCTTACTATTATGTATATAAGGAGAACATGTACTATAGAAGATATACAGTGTTCTTACCTCTGGTAAACCCTAGCTCTAAGACTAACTAAACCCCAGGTAGGTTATAAGGAATGTGTCATCTCTTTCTCTGTGCAGCGTATGTAGTCTGCTCCAACACCATGTGCATGCAATGGCTGCTAATCCAGTGCTATCACATGCCTTTAATGCCAAAAAAGCATTCGCAATAGCTTGGAATTTATTTTCACATGCAGCCTTCTAAAAACCTGTGTATCCCAATCAGAACCAGCATTGGGAGTGGCAGCAGCAGCAGTTACAGCATCAGCCACTGCAAAGTGAAGTGTACCTACTGTAAATCATTCTATGGTGGCATGGAGGAATTGCTTGTATTCAGCCTGATTTAGGGCCATCCCAGCTCCATCCCATAGTCATGCATCAGCATTGGAGTTTTTCTGCTGGACATGGTCAGCTTTGAGATTGCTGTTAGCCACGAATATGCATTTAAAAACAAATCTGAGAGCCATGCATAGCATCATTTCAGATGCAACTTGTACAATCAAAGTATATAGTTACCCACCAGTCCACATCATCCTTCCAATTTTCTGGTATATTTATGCCTGCTTGAGGATAGGCTAGACAGTAATTGGCAAGTAATCCTGGTTTGGGATTCAATGGATCTTTTTGATTGTGTCCATACCCTGCCCACTTTAATCTTTTCATCCAACACCATAAGTGGGACATGTGCTGAAGCTCATGGTAGAGGTTGACCATTTCCGCAGGCCTCATCAGCAATGTTCTGCACCGAATCAGCTGGTAAAACTGATATGCCAATGTCTTCAATTTCAGATTACAGAGCCAAAAATGGTCTAGAACCTGCATGGTGAAAAGAGTGCATATTTTGGTGAAGCTGGTCAGGAGCAAGTTACTGGTTACTAGGTCCAAGGGAATTTGGTGTTCTCTCTGACACTGGCAGGTAACCATTACTAAACGAGCTTATGACCCATGCCTTTGTCATGGCGTTCACTCACTTTGCTCACTCAGCCTGACACCGGCATGGGCCAGCTCGCGTATATGTAACACAATGCTTAATCCCACTACAGTTACTCAAGTCTACCTTGATTTACTACAAACTTGTTACTGACATCATTACAAACTTTTCTTGACTTGTTATTGACTTTATTACAAATTTGTATTGACTTGTTATTGACTTGTTATTGACTTTATTACAAACCCATATTAACTTGTTACTGACTTGTATTAAGGTGTTATCGACATTATTACAAACTTGTATTGACTTGTTATTGACATCATTAGAAACTTGTATTGACCTGTTATTGACATTATTACAAACTTTTATTGACTTGTTATTGAATACACACCAAGGTTTAGTAACCTGCCCTAAAGTCTTCTCACAATAAATTTTTCAACCATTTGATTCAATCCAAGTACAATCCAAATCTAATTATAAATCTAAATCTAAATCTACATCCAAGTCTATCTTGATATCTATATTAGTTTTCAATTCCTGTAAATAATCTTTCAAGTTACTCACCTTTGCTAAACAACTCCATTCAACACTTCCTTGTATACCACATTGGCAGTTCTGTTATTTCCACTGTTTTCATTCAACAGCACCTTGATCCTTTCTCCAGATGTACACCTTGATAGTGCCACATATAGCTGCCCATGTGAGAACACTGGTGTCTGCAAGTCCAAGCGAACATGGGATACTGATTGGCCTTGTGACTTGTTGATAGTCATGGCAAATGCCAAGCGAACTGGAAATTGATGTCGACAAAGTGGTAATGGCAAGGTCTCTGCTGAAGGCTCCAATGTGATCCGAGGAATGAAAACAATATTTCCAGCAAACTGTGCATCTCCACTGATGATCCTGCACTTCAATACACGTGGTCTGGCTTCAAGAAGGATAAGTCGAGTTCCATTGCAAAGACCCATGGTGACATCCAGATTGCGTAAAAGCATGAGAGGACAGCCTATCTTAAGTGCCAGCCTGGAGAGAGGAAGGCCACTTGCTTTGATAGAGTTTAGATACTCTGCAGGATATGGCTGGTAGTTGTTAAGCTCCTGCTCTCTGAATGAAACTGTATCAGCACTGTTAAAGACATGCTCTGGTCCAGGAAATCTGGCAAGGAGAAGAGAGTTGATGACATCGACATTGTCATTTGTGCAGGAGAGAATGGTCCTATCCAGATAGTACTGATCTGGCTTGTTCCCCTGCTCTATGCCTGGATATGTAGAGTTGATAAGGTGATCCATGGTATTTCCATGGGAGAGCATGTTCTGTGGAATCTGTATAGTGTCTGCAGCATCCACTGTTGTGCCTGCACCAATGTGCAAGAGCCAGGCAGCATGTGCAGTGTTCTCTGGAGTTTTGTCAAGTCGCATATTCTTGGTCAAGTGATAGACAGTAATGCGTTGCCAGAGAGTGCTCCTTTTGATGGATGAAGCTATGATCTGTTCTCTAGTGCTCCTAGGAATGACAGGTAGGGTCTGTCTAAAGTCACCTCCAAACAAAACAGTGATTCCACCAAATGGAACATTCTTCTTCTTAAGATCACACAAAGTGCGGTCTACTGCATCTGTGGCATATTTGTGCTGCATAGGAACTTCATCCCAAATGATGATGGAAGTTTGATCAAGGACCTGGTGCAGATCTGAACCTCGAAGTATTCTGCAAGTAGAGGCCTCATCAATTTCGATTGGGATTTTGAACATGGAATGTGCTGTGCGACCACCTTCTAGAAGCAATGCAGCGATTCCGGATGATGCCACACAGAAAGCAATTTTTCCTTGAGCATGAACAGCAGCTGCGATGGTGTTGCAGACAAAGGTCTTTCCACAACCTCCAGCACTATGCAAGAACATGAGCTTTCCCTTGTTATTGTTGACAGAATCCATTGCAGCATCAAAAACCTGTCTCTGCCTATGATTAAAAAGCTGAAGATTGTGAGCGACAGTGATGGCCAACTCTTCAACATTGTAATCCCTTTGTTCCTGCAAAAGCCTATTGGCAGGAACATCAATGTGCCAGTTTCCTTCAATGGTGGGCATCTCTGGATAATCAGAAAGTTGTTTGCCAGATCTGATAAGAATCTGATTGATGAGATGCAAGCCATACATGTACACCTGATCATCTGTAAAGTCTGTATCTGGATAGATGGAAAGAAGCTTGACTCTGAGGTCATCACAAATGTGATGTTTGAACAGGTTCCACAAGATGTCAGGTGATGTTGGATTGCAATGAAGAAGAATGGTGGCAAAGAGCAATCTGAGAGAGGAACCGAGCTGCATCTGGGCTGCCTCTGTAAGACACTGGACCCATTCCTGGTCATCCTGCAAAAGACCCAATGCAACACAGGCCTGCTTGAATGTATTATGGATGACACCATTGATAGTGCGCAAGTGCTGGAATGATGTTGCCCCTGTGACAACAGTAAGAAGCAGCCTGAGGTAGAACCTTTCCCCCTGGGCAGGAGAAGCAAAGTACATTCTGCCAATAGCAGGCTCGCCACGCCTTCTTGGGTTCCACTGCTTCTTGGTTGCATTGTAGACCCATGTTTGAGGAAAGTTCTGGTAGGTGACAGTACATGCTGCTTCATATGTTCTGTTGGCTTCAAACCAAGCAGTGAGACGTGTGGTCTTGGTAGCAGGCCTTTCCAAAACCTCATCAATGCTGTCATCTGCATTGAAGTAGACTGTTTGCTGGTCCTCCAGATGGATGGGCAGACGATAAACATGAGGAGACTCTGAGTGCATTCCAAATTCATTTATGTGCCAGCAGCTTTCCACAGATCCAATGTAACATGCATCCAGATACTCCTTGACCTCGTCTCTGTCTTGGTCAAGAATCTCAATCATGGTTCTGTCATGGCCTTTGTATATGTACTTGTGGATGTACTTGACAGCCTCGATTGAAGAACAGATCTCAACATTGATGTGACAGTTGTATCTGACAAATGAACCAAATTGTTAACCAATAAACATGATGTCAAATAAATGTTCCTTACTTTGCAGCCAAATAAGGATTGTGTGGGACTACATGTCTGTTATCATAGACATAATTACGCTTTCTCACTGTTCTACCATTGTTGGGTCTGGCATAATCAGGATAATTGTTTACAGTAAAAGAGGTTTGTTCTCTGAACTCCTTGGGATATCTCTTGCTGCACTTGTTGTCAACCATGCATGAAGCCTTGGGTTTGTCATGACCGCAAGGACCATGAAGTATGCAGGTAGTTATAGTGTGATAGAGCATTGGCTGTGTGACAGGATCAGGAATCTGTGCTGATACAATGGAATCAACATCATGGGCATCACGGATTTTGTCGGCTGGATTGAGAAATATAAGGAGGTGCATATGTGGAAGGCCTCTCTTTTGAAACTTGATGGTATGGATGTGTGCCACTACTTTACCCAAAACACCATCCTTGATATCCTTGAGCAATGCATTCTTTTTCTGTTCAAAGACACGTGCAACAATGCCTGGCCTGTCATAGGCTTCCTGCTTTTTTCTATTTGTGGTAAAATGTGGATTGGGTGATTCCTCCTGCAACAGAGCTTCCTGAATCTCTGGCCACTGTGGATTGGCAGTCATGGTGAGAAAGAGATCTGGCTTGCCAAAAAAGCAACAAATGGCCATGGAATCCTGGAAAAGCTGATTCATATGCCTTTCACTGCCTATATGGGTTGAAGGAAGAATGATGCGACTCCCACAATTCTCTAGATTGATATTTTGACCCTGGTAACCCATGGCAGCATCCCTCAATCCAGCATACACATCAGCCCTAAGCTCCTTCTGGTGATGTCGGACCCAATTCAACATATTCTGTTCAATAGATGCCCAAGCATCTACAACATACTGCTGCAAAAGATTTCCTCCCCACAACAATGGTGGCTGCTCTCCTGGCCTTGGGTGCAATCGATAAGCATGGTAGCATCTCTGACTGACATTGGGTGCCCTTCTGGCTCCATTTGCACCTTGGTGTGCAGGTATATCTGGGTGCCATCCATCTTCACCATGAGGGAAAAGCAAGACATAGTGCAGAGTTGAATAGGATGGATGCAACTGGCTGATGCGCTTGAGCCCTCCCCCTCGTAGCCTGAGAACAATATCTCTGTGGTTAGACCATTCCTCAGAGCCATCACCTGGAATAATAGCTGCTACCTCATCATTAGCTGTAGGGAGATTATACCGATGTAAATCTTGGGTTCTATCTGATTGCAGCCATATGGAGACATTATCCTGCTCTTCTGGAGGCTTTTCCCTCATGATCTGGAATGCCTGCTTGAATAAAAGCACATAAGGATGGGTATTATTTAGCATAGCCTGCAGCTCTGTCATGATGACTGAGTTGAGGTTATTATTCCGTCGCTCATGAAGATCAAGCTGTGCGATAGGATCATGGATATAGAGCTGTGCATAGGCTACAGGTTGTCCAGGAGGTGGCAAAAGTGCTCCAGAAAGATGATGAAGATCGCCATGAATACGAAAGCTGTATACACCTGATGTACCTGTGACAGAATGGTCCACTTTGACACCCAAGGAAGTGAATGCAAATGCAGCATTGTATTGTCAGATGTTTGTTTTAAGTTCTTTGGAAAGAGGACTTTTGCCACACAACAGATCTCGCAATGTGGCAGGAGCAGGTCGGAAAGATGGCAGACGAATTTGTCCCTGCAAGCAGCAACTTCCAAACTTTGGCACAGCTCTGGTAGACCTGGACAGTTTTTCACAATCAAAATGCAAGGCATGGCAGTGTGGACACTCCACATTCATGGGTCCAAGTGAATGTCTGGGAATTGGCTCCTGATAAGGTGCATGACTGAGTGGTAATGGCCTTGCAGGTTGATGTGGAGGTAGAGAGACAGGCATAGGTGGAGGCAAAGGTGGCAACATTGGGGGATTCAGAAATGAAGCAGGCAGCAATGGTGAAGGAGATTGGGTGGGAGATGGTGGCAATGATGGAACATGGAATATTGGGTCAGGCAGCAGTGGTGATGAAGATTGTGGAGGAGAAGATGGAAATTGTAGAGGAAACACTCTGCCAAACTCATCATAATAATCTGATGGCATAGGAGATGGTGGAAATTGCAAAGCAGTCACCCTTCCAAATCCATCATAATAATCTGATGGCAGGGGAGAAGGTGGAAATTGCAAAGAAGACTGGCTCCCATCATCATCATCAGATTCCTCATTCTCCATTTCTCTCCTCAAAGCAATCTCATTATTCCTCTGTTCTTCATACTCAGCAGCCAACAATGCAGCCATTTCCCTATCCATCTGAATTTGTTCCACCTGTGCATCCACTTGAGCTCGATATTGATCAATCCGATCACCAGACATATTGTTAGCCAATTGGTCCAACCTCATCATTTGTTGATGCAAGTTTCTGTCTGCAATGGATAGACGTTGGAGCTCCTCAGCCTCATCCATCTGTGCCTGCTCATCTGCACGCTGTTCGCTTCTCCACATGTGATGCATCCTAAGAGCCCATTCCTGATCATGCCTGTTACATTCTTGCAATGCAGCCTCTATATTAATATGTCTGGGTGGGTCATGATATCATGGCTCAGCAGCTAAAGCAGCTTGCTGGGCAGCTGCCTGCCTCTCCAACTCCTGTTCAGCCAGCTGCTGCAATTGTTGATTGGCTGCTTCATCTTCAGCAGCCTGCCTGTTCCTTTCCTGTTCAGCCAGCTGCTGCATTTGCCAATTATGCTGTCTAGCTGTTTCAGCTTCAGCAGCTTGTCTTTGTGCATTCACATGCTGCAGTTGTAGATTACGCTCCCTACTCACTTCAGCCTTCTGCTGTAATATCCTCTCTCTGGCAGCAACAGCCTCAGCAGTTCTCCTTTCCTCTGCAATGTTCTGTAATACTTCCTGCTGATGCTGATATTGCTTAGCTGCCTCAGCTTGTTGTAACTCCTGAACATGTGCATCATAATCTGCAGTTCTTTCCCTCAATGCAATATGTCCCCTATGCAGATTATTGAGTGCAGGATCTGCTTGACCACCTGAAATATTATGCAATGGTCCCAGTCCCCTCCCTCTCCCTCTCCCTCTCCCTCTCCCTCTCCCTCTCCCTCTCCCTCTCCCCTTTCTTGTTTGTAACTGAGGTGCAGGTGGAACTACAGGAATAGAATTGGCCAAAGGTGCATTCCACCCTGCTGGCAGTTGAACCTGTGGTATAGTAGAAGCTATATTTGCCCCTATTCCATGGTTTGCCAAAACAGGTCCAGATGGCATCACAGGAGCCCCTCTCCTATGTAATACAGGAGCAGGAGGTAAAACAGGCAATTCAAACTGCCTTGGAGCATCCCAATTAGCAGGCATCTGCACCTGTGGTATCTGAGCTGCCAATGCAGCTCCATAGTTCAGTGGAACAATTCCCTCAGCAGGGGCAGTCACTCTGACTCTGCTTCTCCTCTCATCAGGATTGGTCATCTGCAACCTTTCCAGATGGTCTGCATCTCTAATTCTAGCCCTTTCCACTTCTGGTGTAGAAGGTCTACTTTGATTCGTGCAAATAGTCTCATAAGCCATTATTATTGCAACATATGCCAACACCACTCACATATTTAGTAATGGTAAAGCCCAATAATAATTTTGTTCAATAGCCAACAATGTAGCACAGCTGAAGTAAGGTCAGCAACAACTTCCTTTAAAAGCCAGTTGTCACAACACTCACTGTAATTCAACTGTTTTCAAGTTTCAATAGCCAATTCCAACACTTATGTAATGACAATCCCAATTTTGCTATTTGATAATAGATAGCAATTGCAATAGTGTCACTATTATAGCCCCAAATGTTGTGTGAAGAGAGGTACTCAACTGATTGTCATGCACTCTCTCTCCACATATAAGGAATTGTCAGCTGTTTGGTTGTGTTGTGTGTGTTCTGGAAGAGGCGTGAAAGTAGGTGTCCACTATATCGCGACTGAAATTTTATGCACCCAAATCTCCCTTTTTGGTATTTGACTTGTTACTGACCTCATTACATATTTATATTGACATGGTATTACTTCATTAAATTTGAATTGACCTGTTACTGACTTCAGACTTTTTACTGACCTTGTTACAAATTTGTATTGACATGTTATTACAAATTTGTATTGTCATGTTACTGACTTCGTTACAAATCACAAATTTGTATTGACTTGTTACTGACCTCACTACAAATTTGTATTGACTTGTTACTGACCTCACTACAAATTTGTATTGACATGTTACTGACCTCGTTACAAATTTGTATTGACTTGTTACTGACCTCACTACACAGTTGTATTGACTTGTTACTGACCGGTACTATTACATATGGGATGATCGCATTTCAAACCCAGTTGTATTTGTCAGAGCTGACAAATTTTAGTCAGCTCTGACTAATGCCATCATTTCTGACCAAGCCTGACAAATTTTAGATAATCACATCAACCATCAGTCCCATCATTCCCACAAAACGACTGTAGCCTATGTTATGCAGCACATCACCTATTTTTAGCCCTGATCCCATCATGCCATCACTCCCACAAAAATTGTCATAGCATA
The DNA here is from genome assembly GCA_029959215.1 of Tricholoma bakamatsutake. Lineage (NCBI taxonomy): Eukaryota > Fungi > Basidiomycota > Agaricomycetes > Agaricales > Tricholomataceae > Tricholoma > Tricholoma bakamatsutake. Next base: position 11,896,801 of record CP114862.1, read on the forward strand.
TGTAATAGATAATGTATTCCATTTGTAAGCCCAATGTTGTGTCCATTACTGGGACAATTTGGAATCTTGGCCCATATTTTTGAATGACCAGTGAGGTGGGGGGCTGGAAGGCAGGTTTGTCTGAATCATGCATTGGAGAGTATCTATGCTCAGGTCCTGGGCAGTCCTGTCGAGAACAGTGTGATGTAATGTAGAATTCTCTGAGCATCTTCATATCCAGGTGAGGTGGGGGGCCAGGAGACAGGTCTGCCTAAAAAAGGTTTGGGTGAGTAGGTGGTGTTGGCCAACAGGACAATGTCTCTGGATTGTATCTATGCTCAATGGAATTCTCTCAGCATCTTCATATCCAAGTGAGGTGGGGGGCCAGGAGCCAGATCTGCCTAAAAAATGTTCAGGTAAGTATACCTGCTGAGGTCCTGATCAGTATAGTGAGTCCTGCTCATCACATGGATCATGTGCATGGCACCGATCTGGGCTCTGTAATGCTGATCTTGATCCTGAGCCTGGTAAGGCTTCTGCCACTGCCATTGCCATTGCCATTGCTGCTGCCTGAGACTATTTCATAGGCTAGTATTAAATGTATTACTTTTCGGTCTAGCAACCATTGTAATAGTATATTCATTTGTTACTATAGTAGGTACACATATATAGATTAAAGCATTCAACAGCATCCACCAAACCCATATTATTTGATACACTGTATATGTTTGATAGAGTGTATCATTCAACACATTGTAGCTTACCTATGTGGTACTTCACCATCGCCAAATGGTGGCATAGAAATGTTGACAGGAACCCCCCCCTTGAACTTGGATGGTTTGGATGATTTGGATGTTGAAGAATGCCAGTGGTAAAAACTCTTTATACCCATGCAAACAAGAAAGGCAAGAGGAGTAACAGTTCCTGAATTTGAGTCTGATAGACTCTTAAATAAGATTAGTACCTACTTGGATGTATTACCTGCAGCAGTGAAGATCTAGATCGATACAATGTGAAGTTCACCTCAGTGTAGTGTAAGCTTTGAAGAGTCTGGAATGCACCTAGTGAATATAGTGTTTTGCCCAAGTCATGATGAATGATCAGTGATTGTTTGAGATCTGAGTTGGTAAACAATGCAAGTAAATCTTGGCCAATAGCACCAACCTGATGCACCGGGATGAGATAAGAAATATGATTACAAAGAAGATAAGATGCCTGTTGGGCTTAGAGTTCAAGCTGGGAAGAGAGCAGAAAGTTGGTGCTGCTGCATCACAGTTTGAACAAGTTGAAGCTGTGATTGATATCTGATCCAAGTCAAAAAGTCATCTGCAAGTCATCCGAGTCATGTTTGGATGCCGATACCAGCTCAGCTGCTACAACTCAGTGACATTCTAGTGGTAGTAATATATGATGTATCATGCTTGAACCAGCTGAATACCAATTGATCAAGCAGAACTGTGACAACCTTTAACTTGAAGTTATAAGATCAAATGCTGGTGACTCGGGCATCATTTTCAAGACTGAAGCTTGAAGCACTAGTCTGAGGTTTGTCATATTGAAGAGCAATAATATGAAATAAACTCTAGACTAGCAGTAGTATTAATGTGTTCCATGAGTTGAATGACTAAATCCATATTGACATCAAGTTCATGAGGTAAGATGTGTTAGGAAACAGTCTCCTAACATGCCTATTACACAATACTATTTTTATTTTATTTTATTTCATTTTATTTTACCAAAATACACTACAAAATGGCTATATATGCATTATTTGTCAGCATGGGAATTCTTTATTTACATGCATCAATATGTATGCGCATGTGTGCGCACGTCTGTAATAACATACTACAATATGTGTAACATAGTATATAACTCTAAAATAAATACTAGGAGACGTCAGTTGTGTTCTCTTAGGTATTCCATCCACAATAGTGGTGCGAAAGGCCTATTTCAGCCAACTGTTCTATTTTTAACCCGTCACATCAAAACCATCAAACCCCCCATCATGTGTGTGCCCCCCGCTGTCTTCTTGTAGGAGAACCCGCATGGTCCAGCTAGCAGATTAGTGGGTGTCACCCTAACAGAAGAACTCAACTTCCCATCAGTGCATCTTCTCTTACTCACGTGCATATGTCATTTGTCTCAGTGCGCCACATCCGCTTATGCATCATTTTGGCAAGATCCAGAATTAATTGTATATACATATTTACCTTGCTTTTGTAAGCCAACGCCAGGCCTTGCCTTACATTGTGACCACCAGTGATCGAAAGGCAGCACTCGTCATTAGGACAGCTGCAACCAGACAACCGATTGGATCTGGTTTAGCTAAGATTTACATTACTCTATTTGGACAACTATTTTAGGTAGTTACTAGCCAAATTCAGTAATAGCCCTGAGATCAGGCACTGTTGAAAGGGTTATTGATCTGAAGTGCCCAATAGCCAAAATCACGTGTTTTGCCATGTCTGGTACCCGAAATAGCTGGATCACATGACTCGAAATTTTGCGAAAACATTCTTCAGCCAAATATCTACACAGCTGCAGAAGTGACTCATTACAGATTACATCATCATGACAGAACAATCAACTTCGAATCCTGGACACAATCCTGTTCCCATGCCCATTCTTGAAGCCAAAATTGATGCTCTAACAGCACAAATGTCCCAATTAGTGTCAGTATTAGCAGCATCCCAGCCCAAACAAGTACAAACAAGTGCAGAAACAGTACAAGATAAAGATGATGAGATGGAGGAGATGGTAGAGTGGATGTCTCAGGATGATGTGCATGCAGAGGAGAGATCTGAGAGTGGAAAAATGTGTTTACATAAATATGTGCCCCTGCAAATATTTGATGGTACCATGGAGAACACAAAATCCTTTATCAGCTCTATAGTGTTGTATATTCATGGGAGAAAGCCCAAATTTCATATGACTGAGTCTAGGATTATGTTTGCTCTCTCATACATCCAGGGAGGGAAAGCACAGTTCTGCAGAAACAAAGCCATTAATCAAATTGCGGTGGGATATAAACCGTTTGCAAGCTTCAGGGAATTTTTGGAGAGATTGGAGGCACAGTTTGGAGACCCTAACCCAAAGGCGACAGTGAATGCAAAATTAAAAACCATGCACCAAGGTTCTCTGACTGCAGATGAATTTATTTTGCAGTTCAAAGCAGAAGCATCACCGACCGATACGGGAGAAGCAGCATTGGTAGAATATTTGAAGGCAGAATTAAATCCCTCATTATTCAAGTCTATCTATTGACTACCTTCTATGCCAGAGAGGTTGGATGAGTGGTATAATTGGGCAATGCATCTTGATTGGCAATATCGACAGGAACAGGCAGAATCAAAATTGATGTATGGAAATTCCAGATTTGGAAAGTCATCAGGAGGAAAGTCCGAGAAAGGAAGGACACCTCAGGTACAAACTCCGAGGGCAGAGCCACTGGCCATGGCAGTGACACCTATTGTTAAGGAGTCAGCAGCATTGACGGATGCAATGGATGTTGATCAAGTATGGAGATGAGCTCCAGTTAAATGTTTTAACTGTGGGCAATTAGGGCATATTGCTAGGAATTGTAAGCAGAAAAGGAAGATTAGGGAAGCAACAATCGAGGAAGTGAAGTTGGAGGAAGATAAGCAGCAGAATTTTGTGGAAGAGTCCCAGTGAAGGTTTCCCCATTGGTGACCCAGAATAAATGTAATGTATTAGTATCCGAGGAAACCGAGAGTGAACCAGAAAGAGAAATTGAGGAGTATGACCATCATCATTTATCCGACAAAGAAAAATGCCCAGCCTTATTTCTGAAAACCCCTAAATTCTTTCTTTCCTTAGTGCAGATAGAACCTGAAATCAGCTTGACAGTAGGATTGAAGACAGTGGCCACGCATGCAGCAATTAATGTGGAGGCATTGCTTGACAGTGGTGCTGCTGGAGTATTTATTAATCAATCCCTAATTACCAGAAACGGTATTTGCATTTGTAAACTGCCACAACCTATAATGGTGTACAATATTGACAGTATGATCAATCATGGAGGAACTATTAAGGAGGAGGTGACAATGATATTGAAGTATCAGAATCATCAGGAGTGAGCCATATTTGAAGTGTGCGACCTTGGGAAAACCAATCTAATAATTGGATGTCCGTGGTTATGAAAACACAATCTGGAAATTGATTGGAAAACTGGGAAGGTACACATGACTCATTGTCCTAAAGAATGTAATGTGTATGGGAGAAAAGTAAAAAAGGAGAAGAAGGAAAAGAAAGAGAAAGATTGTCTGAGGAAGTATTCTGTTACGATGGAGGAAGTGAAGGATGAAGATATGCCAAATGGGGAAGTTCCAATTATGACAAGTAAAGAAGAACAGAAGCAGACCTTTAGGGAAATTCGTGGAGGACAGTCATGGGATAAAAATGTGAAGAAAGTGGAGAAGCCAGTGGAGGAGTGGGTGCCAAAAGCCTACCATAAATATTTGTCAGTTTTTCAGAAGAAGGAATCAGAGTGGATGCCAGTGCAAAAGCCATGGGATCATGCTATTGAGATGAAGCCGGGATTTGTGCCAAAGAAGTCAAAAGTCTAACCATTATCTCCGAAGGAACAAGAAGAAGTGGATGCATTCCTTAATGAACAGTTGCACAAGGGATACATATGACCTTCGAAATCACCACAGACATCACCAGTATTCTTTGTACTAAAAAAAGATCAGAGGAAGAGGATGTGTACAGATTATAGGTATTTGAATGAGTGGACAGTGAAGAATGTGTACCCTTTGCCATTGATCTCAGAGATAATTGACAAGGTGGGAAAGGCCAAGGGCTTTACAAAATTGGATTTACACTGGCGGTACAACAATGTATGGATAAAGAAAGGAGATCAGTGGAAGGCAGCATTTGCCATGCATTGAGCATCCTTCGAGCCGCTTGTCATGTTTTTTGGGATGACCAATAGTCCCCCAACTTCCCAAGATATGATGAACGACATTTTCAAGGATGTGATAGACAAAGGTGTGGTGATAATATTCATTGACGACATTTTGATATTCACAGAGGATGAAGAAAATCATGAGGCGATAGTGCAGGAGGTGTTGAAGAGATTGGCAGAGAATGATTTATTTGTTAAACTGGAGAAATGTGTGTTTGGGGCAAGCAAGATCGAGTTCTTGGGATTAAAGATTGGTCCTGATGGAATCAAGATGGATCCTATCAAGGTACAGGCAATTGTTGATTGGCCTGTGCCTACCCATATCAAGGAAGTTCAGGCTTTCTTGGGACTCGCCAATTTTTATCGTCGCTTTGTTTATAATTTTTCCAAAATTGCTGCACCATTACACAACCTTACACAAAGGGGAGTAGTGTGGAGATGGGGAGAACAACAGCAGACAGCATTTGAGGAGTTGAAGAGGAAGTTTGTAGAAGAGCCAATATTGGTCCCAGTAGATTTTACATGTCCCTTACAAGTGGAATCAGATGCATCAGACTTTGCTACTGGAGCAGTATTATCAATGCTATGTGAAGATGACAAATGGCATCCTTGTGCATATTTGTCTAAAGGGTTGAATGATGTGGAGAGGAATTATGATGTGGGTGATAAAGAGATGTTGGGAATAATATGAGCATTGGAGGCATGGAGACATTATTTGGAGGGATGTATGCATCAGATCGAGCTCTGGACAGATCATCAAAATCTGCAGTACTTTGTGTCTGCTAAAAAGCTTAACCGTTGACAAGCACGTTGGGCATTATTCCTATCGCACTTTAATTTTCACTTGGTCCACAAAGCAGGAAGCTTGATGAGGAAAGCAGATGCATTATCCAGATGTACAGATCATAAAAGGGGAGTGGAGGAGGACAATAAAAATACTACCCTACTCAAACCTGAATACGTTTGTATTTGCGCTATGCATCAAGGACATTTATTGGTGGATAGCTCAGAGACAGAAATGTTGTCTAAAATCAGGCGATGTTCAGAGATGGATGATTAAGTGGTAGAAGCTTACAGAGAAGCAAGTTGGCCCATATCCAATTTCTAAAATAATTTCACCCATTGCGGTAGTGTTAAAATTACCTCAGTCATTCAAGATTGATCCTGAGATTAACATTTCCCGTTTATGCCCTTACTGCCCACCCACTATTCCCGGTCAACAAACTACTCCACAGCCTCCAATAATGTTAGAAGGTCCTCCAGAATATATTGTGGAAGAGGTTTTGGACTCTCGTCTTCGACGAAATAAATTGGAGTTTTTAATCAAGTGGAAGAATTACACCAACGAAAATAATTTGTGTGAGCCAGAAGAGAATTGTAAGTGAGCATGCAAGGCAATCCCCCAATTCTTTAAACATAATCCAAATGCTCCACATCGCATTGCTAGGATGGTGTATGAAGGGATGAAGTTCCGGCCTTACCAGAATTTCACAGAGGGGACAGATACAATATTTTCTCACCTGGAAGTCGAGGCCTAAAAGGGGGGTAATGTTAGGAAACAGTCTCCTAACATGCCTATTACATAATACTATTTTTATTTCATTTTATTTCATTCTATTTCATTTTATTTTACCAAAATATGCTACAAAATGCCTATATACGCATTATTTGTCAGCGTGGGAATTCTTTATTTACACACATCAATATGTATGCACATGTATGTGCATGTGTGCGCATGTCTGTAATAACATACTACAATATGTGTAACATGGTATATAACTCTAAAATAAATACTAGGAGACCTCAGTTGTGTTCTCTTAGGTATTCCATCCACAATAGTGGTACAAAAGGCCTATTTCGGCCAACTGTTCTATTTTTAACCCATCGCATCAAAACCATCAAACCCCCCATCATGTGCGCGCCCCCCGCTGCCTTCTTGTAGGAGAACCCACACGGTCCAGCTAGCAGATTAGTGGGTGTCACCCTAACAAGATGCCATTATCATCATGCAGATGTTCCATTCCATTATGCAGACTGTCCCTCTCTGATGCTTCAATTATGGCAGGAGCTTCTACAAGTCCAAGAACACCCACACATGGAGGCAGTGGACATCACAGTTCAAAGTGGGATTGCAACCTTCTCAAGAACCAGGCAACAATGTTCCCATAAATCCTTTCAACTCACTTGTTAAACAGAGCCTTCGAGCAATGGTAGTTTGAATGTGGGTGCGATATTTCCACTGGCATGAGAGCTCATGTGTCAAGAAAGGATTACTGAAAAGATAACAACATGGTAAAAGTTGATGTGGTCATCAATCATGAACATCACTAGCTGATGCATCTCAACATTTAGTCACATGATCTCCTCTTTGCATGGACAATGCCAAAGTGCAAGTTCATTGCATTGTGATGTGCAGGTTGAGTCCATGGGAGTGACCAGATATCTGTCTGTGTATCATGAAGAATGTCAAAGTCAGCAAGTGTCACAGCATTGATTACCTTCTCCCATGTCAGCCAGTCTCAAGGGAGATCAAGCTGTGCTTCTACCTCATTATAGTCATTCAATGCACACACATAGCTTCCGCATGTGTCTTCAATGCCTTGCCTATTCTCTCTCATAGTTTATAGTTTAATAAACTCAGCAAATTGGCCAATGGGAGTGAAGAACTATCACATACCAACACTGTTCATACCTAACTTGGTCATTTCAAACATATGCTGGATGACAAGCCATTCAAGCTTATCCATGGCCTGGTGGTATTTTTACTCAGTATACAGAAGTAGTGCATCCTTATATTCCAGAGAATCAGGTGCCCATTGAGTTTCATTTCCATGTTCTTCTTTGTACCAGCAAACCTCCTCATTGTGAGCCCTCCAATGAGAATGTGTCATATGATATCAAGTTCGGACATTTGTCATCTGCACATGAGTAAAACCATTGTGAATTATGTTGTACTCGAGTTGATCAAATGCTTGCTTTGCTCCATCAGATTTTTGTCTACGTCGGTTGATTGTATCTGAAATCCCTAGAGTGACACATACTGAAGGTAACAAAGCTTGATTAGTAGCTCCATATAGGTAATGCTCTGGGTGATTTTGATTGGTTCTGTTCGGAGCCTTTGAACATATTCACATTCACTTTTCAGATAAGAATTATAGTTGGCTGAGATCATCTCAAGTTGGGCTGGTATTACAGCCAGCTTCTCTCCATTGTACCAAATCTTATCCAATGCTTGTTGATAATTTTGATATATATGAAGCTCACTACAATCAGCTGAGTGTAATGTAATATAATCATAAGTTTGAATGGAACTTACCTGAAGAGGCATGCTTATCATTGTCATGGAAATTGAAGTGTTTATCAATTTGCTGTTGGCAATAGAATGGTGTCACTACTCATATGATGCTGGCTAATTCATTGGACTTGCTGAAAGTTTGCTCGCATTCTTCAAAATCCTCTAGCCCAATGCCTTCAACATAGAGTGGCAGCCAGTTTATCTAGCAGCCATGATTAGGAGTGTGCCCATGGAAGGCAGGTACCACCCCATGTAGGTGTAATCCTACTACTCTAGCCCCTAAGCTATGTCTGGCAAGGGTTTTGATACACACACACATGACATCATAAGCCAGACCAATATCAGACCCATAAAGCTCTAAAAGGTGATCAACAATTGCAATTGAATATTTTATTCTGAAATGGTTAAGTTTAAAAAGGGTGCAGCACTATAGTGAAACACAAAACATACAGTTCCCCACTTCAGATCATGTCACATATTACCAATACATGCATGGCCATGGTGGCACAAGGCAAGAAATATCCCAGTGATTGCGAAACATGTGAACATCTTCTTTCTTAACTCAGGACCAGCATTGCACCAACAATCAACACACATATCAAGACATTTGGCAAGCTCATCGTGTTCAACAAGATTGAGTTAAGTAGCTTCAGAGTCAGGATCAAGATCAGGTTCAGCAGCGGTGTCTTCGGAGATATTGATGGAAGCTAAGGGGTTGGGTGGAGCCAAATCAGAAATGATGGAAGCACTTTATGTGACAGGGCAGGGGACTGGGAAGTCGGCAGGAGATTGATTGAAGTAGTCATCAGGTGGCTGTTGAACAAGTACTAAATCCTTTTGGGAATGAGTTGCAGGCTGAAAGTGGACATATGAGCTGAAATTAAAAATAATGGGATATCAGTAAAATGGAGAACATACTGGAACATGAGTTTTTAGAACTTCATCTTTGAAGTGGTCTACTTGCTCTGATGTTACACACTGTGGTAAAGCTGAAACTCGATCATCTGTTCATGATGTTCCTGACCTGAAGGTACTATCTATGAGCTTCAATGAATTTTTGCTACATGTGAGAAGTGAGAACTTGAGAGGTGGCTCTCCAGCTGTCTTGTAAAGGCAGAGTGCACAGACATCTTGCTGTTTCCACTGAGGATCACATCGAAGTGCAAAATTGACTCTTTGAGCGACTGCATGCATAATTTCTAGATAAAAATCATATGCATTGCTGAGTTGATCAGCAAGAGAGAAATTGTATGCAGTCTGAAATAAAACTTAATATGCAAGCACAAAAAGGAAGGGAGAATATACCTGGTGCAAATGACATAAACTTTTGGCAAGCACATCAATGCTAAAATGTGGACAAATGTGGTGAATTTGACAATAAATTTCAAACAAAGAGAAGGAAAATGAAATAGCAGGGTTTTCAGGAGAGCCACTAAGGAACCCATAGCTTGTAAGTATCTCATTGACAAACTTAGTGGTGGCAACATGTGCAAATGTAATGGGCCAATGCTCTGCATAAGGGTCAAGCTGTATGTAGCCTAGAGTCCCACAGCAAAGTATGAACCTGTAAAACTCATGAACAAGGACAGTCCACATTCATCTGAACAGACCATTTGAGCTTAGCAAAATAATGTCACAAGTGATATTTGAACCTATAGCCTCATGACTAACTAAGAGACTACAGACATATATTACCATTACACTATGTAGCCATTGATGCAGCTATATACCACTGTTTGGCTTTGTATGAGAAAGCACATGGATGCCAAACTTTGTCTGGCTTATGTAGACAGGGTATATATAATTTCTAGGTTACATACTTGTCTAATACTATTGATATATTGTGTAAATATACTAAGACATACATATTGCACATGATGTAGGTGAGTGGGATGCTTGAAGAAGGTCTAATAGCTGGGATGCAATGATTTGTCAGCAAAATTGTAATTTTGGTGGGGGACCAAATGAAAGCAAATAGACAGAATTTGGCAGGCAATGCCAGTACCCACACTCAACACCACCATCTCCCTCTACTCCACTCTACCACCACCACTACTGTGTGCATGCATGCCACCACCATTTCCACACCCACACCCACCATCACCACCACCTTCAACCGAGCTGAGTAAATAGAATGCGGGCCCAAACAACAGCAACTGTCATTTGGGCCATAGATATTTTTTTTTTCTTTTTTCCCTCCCCCACATTTTGTGCAGCAGGGGTTTTTTTACTTTTTTTTTTTTTTTTGACTCTCACACTGAATGCGAAGTTTTGAATATAATTATAGTAGTTAATGAAATTTATTTGACTTTGAATGTATTTGAGTTTGAGTTTTGAGTGTTATAAATAAACTTTATATTAATAACAAATAATTCTCTTGTTGCTCAACTGATTAAGCATATTTGTTTGTTGTGCAATGGTAGCATGAGGTCTCAAGTTCAATCCTTGCTCTACACAATCTTATTTTGTAGGCACTCCATGACTTTCATACAGTTTGAAAATCTTGGAACTCATAAGATATTAACTTGATAACATTGATTCTGCATAGTCTGTGTGGACTAGCACTGATTGCACATAGTCCATGTGGATTGACATGGATTCCACATAGTCTGTGGGGATTAACATGGATTCTGCATAGTCCATGTGGATTGACACAGATTCTGCATAGTCTGTGTGGATTAGCACAGATTCTGTGCTAGTCTTTGCAGAGTCCATGTAATCTGTGCGGAGTCCATGTAATCTGTGCAGAGTCCATGTAGTCCATATGGATCCATGCTGAACATATGGGGGAGGGTAAATTACTGAGAGAAAGGGTGGGCTGTGACAACAATTGAGTGAGAAAAATTATATGGGAGATGTACATGTGCATGGCAGGCAAAGCTAAGAATAGATCAAGATAACAGGAGATGCCAGTGGATTATATCAGAACATGTCAAAGATGACAAGGTGGGTATACCACATAGGTAAGCTACAATGTATCAAATGATATAGGTTTGATGGACACTGTTGAACTCACTATATAAAGTCACTATATAAACCAATGACTACATTGTACACTGATTATTATACCTTACAATAGACATACATTAGGGAGGTAATACAGACATTAGTAATGTTTGAAATGCAATGGGGATGGACACGGGGATGGCCACTGGGATGGCCATCAGGCACAGACACAATATTAACCTATGAATACCCTTGACTGTATATTGCATTATCTGTTTCGATGGATGCTGTCAAACTCACTATATATTTGTACATACTCTATTAATTAACCAATAACTACATTACTATTGTACTTGCTGTGCCATACAGATAGATGTGCATTAAGAATATAGTACAGACATTAGTAATGTTTGAATGCAATTGCAGGGAAGGGGACAGGGATGGGGATGGGAGTGGGAGTAGGGATGGGAGTGGGGATTGGAGAGGGATGGGAGTGGGGATGGGAGCAGGGATGGGGATGGGAATGGGAATGGGGAAGCGGCACTGACATCGAGGCTTGACAGGACCACAAAAAGAATGATATTACTACAATGATGTGCATCAAGAACAGAATACAGACAAAAGCTACATAGATATATATATAATGAGTAAGGTATTAATTATCCTTTTACATCACTGGGAATTGGCAGGTGGATCAGCCATAGCATCTGAGTGGGATGACAGCATAATTTCTGAGAACCTCCTTTCGAATGATTTCAACTTATTTTCAACCCTTTCCTTCAAAATGGCTTATGTTTCTAATGTTATATCTTGTTGTTCGAGCTTCTCCACCTCAGCCATGTACAGACAATGACTGGCATCCTTGTATGATGTGCCAAGATGGTCTTGAAGGACCTTCACTTCAGCATGGCAGCTCAACAACTCCCTGTCTGTCAAGTCCTGCAACAGGATAAACTAATGTAGAAACACAAATAAGGATGACACTTACTGGATCAGTAGGTAGGGTGAGCTGGTTGTGGACCAATGCATAGTAGTATGAGGTATTGGTCATGTTTCCAGACTGCAAAGTCATCATTGGTAGACTTGTTCCAGGGAGAACAGCAAAAGAATGTTGACTTTGCTTTCCTTCAAGCACTGAAGACTACCAGGGTTGACCCTCAACAGGGAGTAATGCTTATTTATGACATTGTCTGCCAGTGCATCATATACCTTCTGGAGCACATTGGTCCACATCTTCCAGCTGATGTCACCATTGACTAGGCCATTGGGCTTATGCATGTACATGGTCACAAGGATGATTGCTTTTTTTGCTATGGCTCTGGCATCATAGCAGGAGAAATACTAGAGTCCCTGTGGTCATCGCTAAATTCCATTTCCCCAACAGTCAGGACAGTGACCTTGCCACATTGGCCAGAAATGCTCGATGATCATGCTATGGACTCAAATCACAAGAAAATGCTTGGCATGACCACTATGCTGTGTGCAAAATCTCAAGAAGCCCTTGAGATCTCCATGCAACTCAGCAAGCACCATGCTGACCTTACAGCAGCATTTGGTCAACAGGTGGTCCAAAGATGAGAGGATGAAGTGACTACAGCAGAATCTCCCAGGCTGACAGATGTTAAAGCCATGGATTCTATGCCACTCGGGGATTGGGATTGGGAGTGGGAGTGGCAACGGGAGCAGCACCGGCACTGGTTCAATCTGAAGTTGAGGAGTGGATTGATTTCACAATCATCATTCAACAAATGCAGTACGTACTGTCTAACATACTTATATATCACAACCTATTGTTGGCATACACCAGGATTGAATTATGAGACAAAGTCCACTGACTTGGTACATCACCAAATGTTTCTGACATGCAATCTGTTGAAAGGGAAAGGGAAGCTCTCGGATCCCATGTGGAAACCTTAACAGATTTACAAAATGCTGCCAATATTGCCAACCATGATATTGCTCCATCACAAATTAGCCATTACAATGTTGACAACTCTGATGACTTAGACCCTTCAGATGAAGACACACATACAGCATCAGGGCCTTCACATCTTCCAGCTGACAGAAATGCTATCCCAGTCAAAGAGCAACAAGTACACCTCCCATTTAATAGCCCTCTGGCAGAGGTGGAGATTCAGGTCAGAGAGAATCAGGAAAGCTGACTGCTGCATCAGCTGTGGGAGCTCATTGTGGACAAGTCATTTCAATATTCACACATTATTCGAGCAGCCCCAAGAAAGGTAGTTCCCACATGAGCATGAGCCACTGTCAAGCAGTTGGTTAACAAAATTGCCCTGCATTCCTGAGTGTATAACCATTGCCAAAGCAGATTAGTGGCACTGGATTGCGACACTGACCTTAAATACATATATGTCAGTGGTTAAAAAAGGATGACCTCAATGCTAGCACAGCTATTCTGAACCCAAATCCACTAATATTCATCTGTCCTGGATCTGGCATAATTCTTACTATGGACTGGTGTTACTGCCTTCCCCAATGCTGCTCCCGCTGCCACTGCCACTTCATTTAATGGTCCCACTTTTGATCCCACCAATCGATTCTGGGAATGTACATCTTTTTTGTGGCTATTCATTTGCATTGCACTGAACTTCTTGATAGTTAGGCAAGTACATTGGCTTCAATCGCAGGCTCAGAGACATAGATGGAAGGAGGAATTTCTGCTGGTCACATATGAAATGCAATGAACTGTGTGGTATTTCAATTTTCACAGTGAAAGATGGCAGTCGGCCTTGCACTCAGAGAATACCTTGCCTGGCCTCCTAGCCTATGCTAACCATCATGGGCTTTATGGTGCAAATTAGTGTTCAGGGCTGACACTGCATTTACATCAGCAAACATTGATTACATCTCCCCTCTACGACCCTCTATTACATAAACTCAATCATCTTGATCTCTAACCACGATCAACATGTCAAATAAATGTCTCTCAGTCTTCAAACCTGTTTCTTTACAATTGGGGCCAAAAGGTCTGCTCCAAATGCAAATCATTCAGTATGCAGAGTCCTCTTTCTGTCAAGTCCTGTTGCACATGCAAGGGGCAAATGTCTTCAAGCAAAAATGGAAGCGAAAGGTTTTATATTGTGAGCTTGTAAGCAGAATCTTTTATGAATCAAGTAAGAGATTCATCACTCAAAAATATTGCAGCTGTGCATCATGTCTCAAATTGGCTTGACCACATCAATCAGCCTGGTGTTTGAGGTGCCAATCTTGCTTCATTCCTTGGCTGACAGTCTTGCTGAGGTAAACTTTGACCATCTACCACTCAGATTCTATCCATCCCCATTGGCCATGTTGGATGATGGTATTACCCCCAAACTTACAAGCAGTCTAGTGCCCTCATATGCCCTGGATTGGTGGAGACATCATAGCAAACCAGCAGTGGACAGCATTATGGGCATCAACACCCTGGATCAGTGCCTTGATCACCATAAGCAGTACTTTACTACTTCCCAAGCCGTTGCCACTCCCACTTCCACTCCCACTCCCACCCACGCTCCCACTCCCACTCCCAATTGCCAGTCCTGCATCAACCTCTGGAGTCTCATGAATGATATGCTGGATGAAGTGCACAGTATGCTTCAGTTTGTAGATGGCTGCAAATCATCAGCAGAAGCTGCATTTAACACCAATGTCAGGAAAACAGGAGGGTTACACTGACTTCATGAGGACCTGGGGTGTCGACATCACAGAAAGTGATGTTTTGGATGCTAATGAGAAGACCAAGAGCAAGGGAAAACAACAGCATTCTGGGTATCGGTTGTCTCTGCCTCATGGTGTGAACGGAAGAAAGGTGTGGTCAAGCACACCAATGGTCTCAACAGTTGCATCCAATGCCTATGGTCAACCACACACAGTATCAGGGGATGGAGCAGAGGATTCATCACCTCCTGGCCCCACTGCTTTGCCCACTCCCACTTCCACTCCCACTCCCACTCCCACTCCCACTCCCACTCTTCCTCCTGCACCTATTCCCGATGCCTTGCCTGATGCACAAGCCAGCCAGCCCACTGCCATGGTTTGGCAAGGCCAAGATGATGCATCAAGTGATGCTGATCAGCCCACTGCCTTTCAGGCACTCATGGCATGGCAGGGTGATAATGACAGTCATTGTCTTTCCCTACAGGTTCCCTGACTGGCTTTGATGCTGCTCCCTTTTATCTTTCCAATTCTACCTCCTCGTCTCCAGCCACCAATCCAACTTCAACAGATGCAGCTGCTTTTCCCACTGCATATAATGCTGCAGATGCTTTTCTGTCATCCTCAGAGACTGGATCTAATGGTGAATCTGATGCCGAGGCCGATTCTGAAGATTCCATTACCATATCACAGATAGAGAACCCCACTCCTTCTCATATCACTTTGCCAACCTACCCTCCTGCAGACTTCACTCTGCCAATATACACTCCTGCAGACTTCAGTTATGTTGATGAGACTTGGCTAGTTTGCTGTTCTTCTCCAACTTGCCAGACATGGAGTCCTTCGGCTTGTTACTCTTGGATCCAGAGGAGGTGCCAGTCAAGGGTTGATTACTGTGATGGGAGTTGGATGGGTGCTGGGGCTTGGAATGATTATTAGAGTTAGAGCTGGAATTGGGATTGGAGTTTGGGAAACCCTTGGAGTCCTTCTTCCCAGAGTTTCCAAAAGTTCCAGCAGTCTTGGCATTGAGATGATTCTTTTTTTCCTGCATCCAGTAAATGTTGTCAGCATCTTGGGCCTTAAGCTGCAACATTATCAGAGTGTTGGGTTTTCCACCGTAAAAAACTTCTATGTGGAGATGGAGTGAAAGTCCATAGAAGTACCAGTCATGAAGAGCAGCTTTGTTCCAATCGACTCAGGAGGCTAGTTCCCAAAAGTCCACATTATACTTGACTATACAGCTTCCTTTCTTTATAGTGAGCTCAGAGAGAGCCTTCGCAGCATGCCCCAAAGGATCGTGAGGGCTGAAATTGCTGTCTAGTTCTCCAAGGAATACCTCATAGTTTCACATCCAGTGGGCATAATCCATCAGGTCATTGAGGCCAGGTTCAAACCAGCTGAGCACTGATCCCTTTAGATAAGAGATGATAAATAAAATCTTCCTTTTATTGGAAGCAAAGACATGAGGGCGATCTCAGAAATGGAGGTTGCATGTGACTAGGAAGTCCTGAAGTTTTCGGGGGTTGGAACCATCGAATGTGTCCAGTTCTCTGACTTTGATCTTCTCAAAGACCTTGATTTCCAGGGTCATTAGGATTGGGGTCATCCCTGGGACTGTCAGGTCCACTAGGGTTGTCAGGTCCACCAGGAAGTCTGCCCTCTTTACCTGTAGCTTCCTTGCACAACTGTTCATTAAGGAATGCATCCACTTCTTCTTGTTCCTTCAGAGATAACAGATAGACTTTTGACTTCTTCGGCACAAATTCTGGCTTCATCTCAATAGCATGATCCCATGGCTTTTGCACTGGCATCTGCTCCGATTCCTTCTTCTGAAAAACTGACAAATATTTATGGTAGGCTTTTGGCATCCACTCCTCCACTGGCTTCTCCACTTTCTCCACATTTTTATCCCATGACTGTCCTCCATGTATTTCCCTAAAGGTTTGCTTCTGTTCTTCCTTACTGGTCATAATTGGAACTTCCCCGTTTGGCATATCCTCATCCTCCACTTCCTCCATCGTAACAGAATACTTCCTCAGATGTTCTTTCTCTTTCCTTTCCTTCTTCTTCTTTTTTACTTTCCTCCCATATACATTACATTGCTTAGGACAATGAGTCATGTGTACCTTTCCCATTTTCCAATCAATTTCCTGGTTATGTTTATGTAATCATGGTCATTCAATTATTAGATTGGTTTTCCCAAGGTCGCACACTTCAAATATGGCTCATTCCTGATGATTCTGATACTTCAATATCATCGTCACCTCCTCCTTAATAGTTCCTCCACAATTGATCATACTGTCAATATTGTACACCATTATAGGTTGTGGCAGTTTACGCATGCAAATACCATTTCTGGTAATTAGGAATCAATTAATGAATAATCCAGTAGCACCACTGTCAAGCAATGCCTCCACATTAATTGCTGCATGTGTGTCCACTTTCTTCAATCCTACTGTCAAGCTGATTTTGGGTTCTATCCGCACAGAGGGAATAAAGAATTTAGGGGTCTTTGGAAATAAGGCTGGGCATTTTTCTTCATCGCATAAGTGATGATGGCCATACTCCTCAATTTCTCTTTTGGGTTCACTCTGGGTTTCCTCAGATACTAATACATTATATTGATTCTGGGTGACCAATGGGGAAACTTTCACTGGGACTCTTCCACAAAATTCTTCTGCTTATCTTCCTCCAACTTCACTTCCTCGATTGTTGCTTCCCTAATCTTCCTTTTCTGCTTACAATTCCTAGCAATATGCCCTAATTGCCCACAATTAAAACATTTAAGTGGGGCTCATCTCCCTACTTGATCAACATCCATTGCATCCATCGATGCTGCTGACTCCTTAACAATAGGTGTCACTGCCATGGCCAGTGGCTGTGCCCTCGGAGCTTGTACCTGAGGTGTCCTTCCTTTCTTGGACTTTCCTCCTGATGACTTTCCAAATTTGGAATTCCTGTACATCAATTTTGATTCTGCCTGTTCCTGTTGATATTGCTGATCAAGATGCATTGCCCAATTATACCACTCATCCAACCTGTCTGGCATAGAAGGTAGTCGATAGATTGACTTGATTAATGAGGGATTTAATCCTGCCTTCAAATATTCTACCACCACAGCTTCTCCCATATCGGTCTGTGACGCTTCTGCCTTAAACTGCAAAATAAATTTGTCTGCTGTCAGGAAACCTTGGTGCATGGTTTTTAATTTAGCATTCACTGTTGCCTTTGGAGTAGGGTCTCCAAACTGTGCCTCCAATCTCTCCAAAAATTCCCTGAAGGTTGCAAACAGTTTATATCCCACGGCAATTTGATTAATAGCTTCATTTCTCCAGAACTGTGCTTTCCCTCCCTGGATGTATGAGAGAGCAAACATAATTCTAGACTCAGTCATATGAAATTCAGGCTTTCTTCCATGAATATACAACACTATAGAGCTGATAGAGGATTTTGCATTCTTCATGGTACCATCAAAAATTTGTGGGGGGTGCATATTTAGGTAAACACATTTTTCCACTCTCAGATCTCTCCTCTGCATGCACATCATCCTGAGACATCCACTCCACCATCTCCTCCATCTCATCATCTTTATCTTCTACTGTCTCTGCTTTTGTTTCTGCTTGTTTGGACTGGGATGCTGCTAATACTGACACTAATTGAGACATTTGTGCTGTAAGAGCATCAATTTTGGCTTCAAGAATGGGCATGGGAACAGGATTGTGTCTGGGATTCGAAGTTGATTGTTCTGTCATAATGACATAATCTGTAATGAGTCACTTCTGCAGCTGTGTAGATATTTGGCTAGAGAATGTTTTCGCAAAATTTCGAGTCACGTGATCCAGCTATTCGAGTACCAAACATGGCAAAACACATGATTTTGGCTATTTGTCACCAATTGGGCACTTCAGATCAATAACCCTTCCAACAGTGCCTAATCTTGGGGTTATTACTGAATTTGGCTAGTAACTACCTAAAATAGTTGTCCAAATTGAGTAATGTAAATCTCGGCTAAACCAGATCCAATCAGTTGTCTGGTTGCAGCTATGATGAGCAGGGCCTCTTGATCACTGGTGGTCGCAATGTAAGGCAAGGCCTAGCATCGGCTTATGAAAGCAAGGTAAATGTGTATATACAATTAATTCTGGCTCTTGCCAAAATGATGAGTAAGCAGTTGTGGCACGCTGAAACAATGATGTATGCACATGTAAGAGAAGGTGCACTGATGGGGCAGTTGAGTTCTTCTGTTAGGGCGACACCCACTGTTCTGCTAGCTGGACCATGTGGGCTCTCCTACAAGAAGGTGGCGGGGCATGCACGCATGATGGGGGTTTTTGATAGTTTTGATACAATTGGTTAAAAATAGATTAGTTGACAGAAATAGACATTTCGCACCACAAATGTGGATGGAATACCTAAGAGAACTCAACTGAGGTCTCCTGGTATGTATTTTTAGTTTATATACTATGTTACACATATTGTACTATGTTGCTACCGATGCATGCATACATGCATGTACATATTGATGTGTGTAAATATAAAATTCCCATGCTGACAAATAAAGCATTTATAGGCATTTGGTAGCATATTTTGGTGAAATAAAATAAAATAAAAAGACATAAGATAAGAATAAAATATTATTATGTAATAGGCATGTCAGGAGACTGTTTCCTAACAAAGTGTGAGTTTGCAAATACTGTCAAGGTTCAACATTGCTACTACCAAGGTTGGGACTTAGTCAGGAATACACTGGACTTCTGGTTGGACCTGGTCATCAGGGGTCTGAGATGTTCAGGGGTTCCTGGCAGAATCCACTGGGCTGTAGCATGCCAGGTGAAAGGGGCCAGAGAGGACTTGGCTTCAACTTATAAGAAGTTGCACCCTTCTCCTCATCAGTTGTCCAATTTCAGGTGGATTGCATGTGGATGTCCAGCGGGTTTTTGGATGGAAGGTGAAGATAGAATGAAGCAGAGATTATGGGGTGAAAGGAAGTCAAGAAAAGTTCAAGAATTAAAGGTTTAGCTCAGGATTAAGTCAAGGGCGAGTGAAGGGTTGATATTAGGCAAATGATGATACAAAGGCAAGATACAATGCAATAGACAATGTAATTTGCAAACTGGAGACTAAGGCTAAGCTATAGGCACTTAAGAAATGAAGGCCAGAAGAATAACAGAAAGTGCGGAAGTTTACTAATGGGTCTTGGTGAGTGTCCATGACCAGAATTGGTAAGACTGTATTAGGAATAAAGTGAGTAACCAAATGATTACTAAAGCACATGACAACTTGTCTGATGACTAAAAGATGCTGTGGCCAGGATGCTGATGGACAAGATCAGAAAATAGTTGGAAAAGAATTGGGAGTTATCGGAAATCTGATTGGGTGAAATGGGTCTCGACAGTCTCCAGAGGACTTCTTTAACGTCAGCATTGTGCTTTCACATGTCCTTGGAGAAAATAACGATATCGTTGAGGCGGATGATGACCCAGACATCAAGCATGTCACTGAAGATATTGTTCATAAAGCGCTGGAAAGCTGTGGGTGCATTAGTGAGTCCAAAGGGGACCACCAGCCACTTGAAGGACCTGTAGCAGGTCTGGAATGTCATTTTTTATTCATCACCATCAGCGATGCACACTAAGTGGTAAGCATGTTGAAGGTCAATTTTAGTGAAGATGCAGGATTTCTGAGGGGCATTGAGGAGGTCAGAGATTAATGGGAGTGAATAGCAATCCTTCTGTGAGATGCAGTTGAGGCCCCAGTAGTCAACACATAATGGGAGTGTACCATTTTTTTTCTTAGCAATGAGTATAGGAGTGCCATGAGGTGATTTGGAGGGTTGGATGAAGCTGGAACAAACATCCTTTTCAATGAACACTTTTGAAGCAGCGTTGTCTTCCTGGAGGCAGGGGCACATTATCTTCCATCTCTATCTTTAGATTGTAAGAATGATGGGGAGGAAGGGTGTCCACCTTCTGTTTATTGAAGACCTCCATGAACTTGTGGTACTCTTCAGAATATTTGAAAGGTTTCCAATGACAGCTGAGGATTTGGATGTGAGGCCTTCCAGAGAAAAGATTATTTAAAAAGCAATAGCTTCAGGGAGTTTGCTCATGCACATGTAAGTGGCAGCATTGATGAAGGAGATCTCAGGAGGTAAGCAGATTGCTACTGGAAGATTCAGAGGTGACTCAGAGGTCAGAGGGTCGGAAGATGTCAAGGCTGCCAAACCTCTATGATCTGTGGAGTGGAAAGTTATTTGGACAGAAGACCAGTTAATCAATGGATTGTATTGCTTCAGCCAGTTATGACCAAGGACTGCAGAACAGGAAGAGTCAAGCAGAGCCTGTGATATGAGTGGGGATGGTCCTGGGATGTGTATTAGCAGACTTCAACAGGGATAAGGGTAAAAAACACCATGGTAGAAATCACCTGTTTGAAATCCCTGTGACTGAATTGGCCCACCTCATATGAAAACTCCATTATAAAAATGTCATCAAATCTGAAGGAGACCCAGAAAAATTCTGCTCATCAGTTGAGATCCACAACAGATGGGTAGCATAAATCAACCACCATCTACATCTGGACATTCTGACCAGCAGAAGGTTGTATGGAAAAAATACCCTCACACAACAATTAATACTCCAAACTTGAAACAATATCCTAAAAAACAAAAATACTCTACCAAACAACTAAATTTAACAACAAGGGATTTTAATTAATATTCCATCTTACTGCTGATAGGTCCACTACATGCTATAAGGTCTGGAGAAGGATTTAATCATATCTATACATTATGACATGCACTCCGAATCGCTAAGAACACCACAAAATCGACTTCAAATCCTTTTCGAACTATTTTGCACTATTTTGTATGACTTCGAGACATTTCGAACTATTTCATGACATTTCGCGACACTTTGAATGACTTTGTAGCATTTCAAATGACATTGGCCACCATATAGCTGTTTTAAAACACTTTTGATACATGCTGCACATTCAGAACAAACCATTTCATTGCATATTGAGCACTACTGGACATGAGGAGAGACTACAAGAGACTTAGAATGTGATAAGTGCAGTTCTATGTTTCATTGATATATTAAAGCAATAGAACAAGAGCTCTTACTATACTGGGACAATGTACAGTTCACTTATTATCATTTCTTATTTGTTTTATGAATTACAAAGTCCTCATTGTTGTATATATTGCCTCATGTTTTACACATGTTATTATTTCCTTTTTAGTACTATCTCTTCAATTTGTATATAGACTTGTATTAGTTACTTAGAAAGACAGTAAAGAGCAATGGGGAACAGAGAAGAGTTATTCTCTCACTTATCATCTGACTTAAGAGCCATTCTCTTGAGTCTTATCTTCACATATTCGCTTTTTGACATACCTTGACATTAGACTGACATCTACAAACTTCTTTGAACTCACTTCAAACCACTTCGAACCACTTTGACATTCCTTGAAACTTCTTCAGATTATTTCGCACACCTTCAAACATCTTTTGAACTGCTTCGCACATCCTCAAACCTATTTTGAACTATTTTGAACATCTTCATATGCCTTTAAAGACTATTCGCCACAGCCATTACCATTTTCCACTGCTAAACACAGTGTTTGGATATCAGTGGTGATATTTAGTACCAACTCCACCCTTTCTCTAGCCTGTGTTATACTTCCTAAGCCTTTTAACAGGTTTTTGTTAGGTTTCCAGGTCGAGTACCATCATTGCCCACCAGGGTAGAACAGATAATAGTCCTGGGCTATGACCTTTTTCTATGATCTCGAGATGGTGAGCCCAACACTGCTAGCCACATGGTGGCATACATAATAGTAGTGGTCAATGTAGGGTGATTATTGTATGATTGATAGTGATTATTGGACAATTACAAATCAAAAATCATGTCAATAATCTGAGTCACCTTGACCGCAAATATGATAGTTTTGAAGAAGTTCACGATATTTCGGAGAACTTAGAGATATGCACAATTATTTTGACAGATCTATGATCTTCTGCAAGATGTGAGCAAGAGTGTAAGCATGTCAAATAATTGCCTTCAATAATTGTACCACTAATCAGGTGATTCAAGGATTCTGCAATTATTGCAATAATTGCAATTATCTGTGTCCCAAAAGTCGTGGACATAATCTGTGAATAATCACCCTACTTTCACCACTACTGATGGTATTTCCCCTAGATGTGTTCCATTCAGATTTTTAGCATAAAACTTCCACAATCCAATGCATAAGTTGTCAGAGTTGACCAGCTTGATCATCCCACTAAGAAAACAATTATATATTAATTCTGGTACAACCAACTAATAACCGCTATCAGGACTTCGTCTCATTGCTTCCCAAGATGTTGTCCTGTCATTGCTTCTTCAACTGTCCCATTCAAGCACAAATACATCTAGAGTGCTTCATCATATCAGATAAGCCTTGGACATGGGTAGCTTTCTACTCCTTTGGTAATCACTCATGGCCAATCCACTCCCACATTCAATCCACAGGCACACCGACATTGTTGCTGGCTTTCGTCTTCCAGACACCCAGAATAATTGCCATCTCTCCCTGGGCTATCTCAATGTGCACTGCATCTAGGGGAGGTGAAGACTTTTCTTATTGAACCCAAGCTCTAGCCACATCACTAGCATCCATCAATGTTCTGGTATCCCCTGCTTCTGGCCCCTCTCCCTCCTCATCACCATCTTGGTGTCAGCTATCAATTGTTGAACCACCTCTTCCATAATCTTAATCAGAGCATACTTCTCATGTGGGGCTGTGTCTTTATGCACTGGACTAGCATTATGCTCCACTGCACAATGCTTGCCTAGTTCAAAAAGGCTGATGCTTCAGATTCATTTCAGGAGGATAAAATTTCCAACAGACAAAAAAATTGTGAGAGAGAAGGAAATGTTATACCCTACCATAAGTCCCTGTTAGTATTAGGGCAGGAAGATAAAACTAGAGGTGAGATAATAAGCTGAGAGGTAGTGGGAGTTTGGCACAGAGAGGAACATCTCGCATTTTTCTATACTACTGTAATCTATACAGACTGTGTTCCATTAACAGCATGTATCAGATCTGCAGGCAACCGCAGGCACCTGCAGGCAATCACAGGCAGCTGATCCCAACACTCCCCCTTGTTAGGGTTACACCTGCTGGACTGTTCAGTTTCTCTACAGGAAGGGGGTTGGATCTATGTGCATGATGGGGAATTGATGGTTTTGATGGATAGGTTTATTAATAGGTGAGTTGGTTGAGAAAGGCTTTTCGCACCACAAGTGTTGATGGAATACCTAAGAGAACACAAGTGGGGTCCTCTAGGTGTATATTTACAGTTTATATACTATGTTACACATATCGTACAATTTTGTTACCAGTGTGCTTGTACATGCATGTACATATTGATGCATGCAAAATAAAATTCCCATGCTGACAAATGTTGCATTTGTAGGTGTTTGGTAGCATATTTTGATATAATAAAATAAAATAAAAATAAAACATGCTAACAAAGTGTAGCATTCTTTGGCCTAGGTGTTAGGAAACAGTCTCCTAATATGCCTATTACATAATACTATTTTTATTTTATTTTATGTCATTTTATTTGATTTTATTTCACCAAAATATGCTACAGAATGCCTATATATGCATTATTTGTCAGCATGGGAATTCTTTATTTACACGCATCAATATGTGTGCGCATGTGTGCGCACGTCCATAATAACATACTACAATATGTGTAACATAGTATATAACCCTAAAATAAATACTAGGAGACCTCAGTTGTGTTCTCTTAGGTATTCCATCCACATTAGTGGTGCGAAAGGCCTATTTCAGCCAACTGTTCTATTTTTAACCCTTGCATCAAATCCATCAAATCCCCCCATCACATGCGTGCCCCCTGCCGCCTTCTTGTAGGAGAACCCACATGGTCCAGCTAGCAGATTAGTGGGTGTTGCCCTAACAGAAGAATACAACTCCCCTATCAGTGCACCTTCTCTTACTCATGCACATATGTCATTTGTCTCAGCATGCCACATCCACTTATGCATCATTTCAGCAAGAGCTGGAATTAATTGTATATACATACATATTTACCTTTGCTTTCATAAGCCAACACCAGGCCTTGCCTTACATTGCGACCGCCAGTGATTGAAAGGCAGCGCTCGTCATTAGGACAGCTGCAACCAGACAACCGATCGGATCTGGTTTAGCTAAGATTTACATTACTCTATTTGGACAACTATTTTAGGTAGTTACTAGCCAAATTCAGTAATAGCCCCGAGATCAGGCACTGTTGAAAGGGTTATTGATCCAAAGTGCCCAATAGCCGAAATCACATGTTTTGCCATGTTTGGTACCCGAAATAGGCGGATCACATGACTCGAAATTTTGTGAAAACATTCTCCAGCTGAATCTCTACACAGCTGAAGAAGTGACTCATCACAGATTACATAATCATGTCAGAACAAGCAGCTTCGAATCCTGGACACAATCCTGTTCCCACGCCTGTTCTTGAAGCCAAAATTGATGCTCTAACAGCACAAATGTCCCAATTAGTGTCAGTATTAGCAGCATCCCAGCCCAAACAAGTACAAACAAATGCTGAGACAATAGAACATAAAGATGATGAGATGGAGGAGATGGTAGAGTGGATGTTTCAGGAGGGTGAGTATGCAGAGGAGAGATCTGAGAGTGGAAAAATGTGTTTACCTAAATATGCACTCCCCACAAATATTTGACGGTACCATGGAGAACACAAAATCCTTCATCAGCTCTATAGTATTGTATATTCATGGAAGAAAGCCTGAATTTCATATGACTGAGTCTAGAATTATGTTTGCTCTCTCATACATCCAGGGAGGGAAAGCACAGTTGTAGAGAAACAAAGCCATTAATCAAATTGCCATGGGATATAAACTGTTTGCAACCTTCAGGGAATTTTTGGAGAGATTGGAGGCACAGTTTGGAGACCCTAACCCAAAGGTGACAGCAAATGCAAAATTAAAAACCATGCACCAAGGTTCTCTGACTGCAGACGAATTTATTTTGCAGTTCAAAGCAGAAGCATCACAAACCGATATGGGAGAAGCAGCGTTGGTAGAATATTTGAAGGCAGGATTAAATCCCTCTTTATTCAAGTATATCTATCGACTACCTTCTATGCCAGAGAGGTTGGATGAATGGTATAATTGGGCAATGCATCTTGATTGGCAATATCGACAGGAACAGGCAGAATCGAAATTGATGTATGGGAATTCCAGATTTGGAAAGTCATCAGGAGGAAAGTCCAAGAAAGGAAGGACACCTCAGGTACAAGCTCCGAGGGCACAGCCACTGGCCATGGCAGTGACACCTATTGTTAAGGAGTCAGCAGCATTGATGGATGCAATGGATGTTGATCAAGTAGGGAGACAAGCTCCAGTTAAATGTTTTAACTGTGGGCAATTAGAGTATATGGCTCAAAATTGTGGGCAGAAAAGGAAGATTAGGGAAGCTACAATTGAGGAAGTGAAGTTGGAGAAGCAGGAGAATTTTGTGGAAGAGTCCCAGTGAAGATTTCCCCATTGGTGACCCAGAATTAATATAATGTATTAGTATCCAAGGAAACCGAGAGTGAACCAGAAAGAGAAATTGAGGAGTATGACCATCATCATTTATCTGACAAAGAAAAATGCCCAGCCTTATTTCCCAAGACCCCTAAATTTTTTATTTGCTCAGCGCGAATAGAACCCGAAATCAGCTTGACAGTAGGATTGAAGACAGTGGACATGCATGCAGCAATTAATGTGGAGGCATTGCTTGACAGTGGTGCTACCGGATTATTTATTAATCAATCCCTAATTACTGGAAACAGTATTCGCATGTGTAAACTGCCACAACCTATAATGGTGTACAATATTGACAGTATGATCAATCGTGGAGGAACTATTAAGGAGGAGGTGACAATGATATTGAAGTATCAGAATCATCAGGAGTGAGCCATATTTGAAGTGTGCGACCTTAGGAAAACCAATCTAATAATTGGATGTCCATGGTTACGAAAACACAATCCAGAAATTGATTGGAAAAATGGGAAGGTACACATGACTTGTTTTCCTAAAGAATGTAATGTGTGTGGGAGAAAAGTAAAAAAGGAGAAGAAGGAAAAGAAAGAGAAAGAACATCCAAGGAAGTATTCTGTTACGATGGAGGAAGTGGAGGATGAAGATATGCCAAACGGGGAAGTTCCAATTATGACAAGTAAAGAAGAACAGAAGCAGATCTTTAGGGAAATTCGTGGAGGACAGTCATGGGATAAAAATGTGAAGAAAGTGGAGAAGCCAGTGGAGGAGTGGGTGCCAAAAGCCTACCATAAATATTTGGCAGTTTTTCAGAAGAAGGAATCGGAGAGGATGCCAGTGTGAAAGCCATGGGATCATGCTATTGAGATGAAGCCAGAATTTGTGCCGAAGAAGTCAAAAGTCTAACCATTATCTCCAAAGGAACAAGAAGAAGTGGATGCATTCCTTAATGAACAGTTGCGCAAGGGATATATATGACCTTCTAAATCACCACAGACATCACCAGTATTCTTTGTACCAAAAAAAGATCAGAGGAAGAGGATGTGTACAGATTATAGGTATTTGAATGAGTGGACAGTGAAGAATGTGTACCCTTTGCCATTGATCTCAGAGATAATTGACAAGGTGGGAAAGGCCAAGGTCTTTACAAAATTGGATTTACACTGGCGGTACAACAACGTACAGATAAAGAAAGGAGATCAGTGGAAGGCAGCATTTGCCATGCGTTGAGGATCCTTCGAGCTGCTTGTCATGTTTTTGGGATGACCAATAGTCCCCCAACTTTCCAAAATATGATGAACGATATTTTCAAGGATGTGATGGACAAAGGCGTGGTGATAATATTTATTGATGACATTTTGATATTCACAGAGGATAAAGAAAATCATGAGGCGATAGTGCAGGAGGTGTTGAAGAGATTGGCAGAAAATGATTTATTCGTTAAACTGGAGAAGTGTGTATTTGGAGCAAGCAAGATTGAGTTCTTAGGATTAAAGATTGGTCCTGATGGAATCAAGATGGATCCTATCAAGGTACACGCAATTGTTGATTGGCCCGTGCCTACTCATATCAAGAAAGTTCAGGCTTTCTTGGGACTCGCCAATTTTTATTGTCGCTTTGTTCATAATTTTTCCAAAATTGCCGCACCATTACACAACCTTATGTGAAAGGGAGTAGTGTGGAGATGGGGAGAACAACAGCAGACAGCATTTGAGGAGTTGAAGAGGAAGTTTGTAGAAGAACCAATATTGGTCCCAGTAGATTTCACATGTCCCTTACGAGTGGAATCAGATGCATCAGACTTTGCTACTGGAGCAGTATTATCAATGCTATGTGAAGATGACAAATGGCATCCTTGTGCATATTTGTCCAAAGGGTTGAATGATGTGGAGAGGAATTATGATGTGCATGATAAAGAGATGTTGGGAATAATATGAGCTTTGGAGGCATGGAGACATTATTTGGAGGGATGTATGCATCAGATCGAGATCTAGACAGACCATCAAAATCTGCAGTACTTCATGTCTGCTAAAAAGCTTAACCGTTGACAAGCATGTTGGGCATTATTCCTATCATGCTTTAATATTCACTTGGCCCACAAAGCGGGAAGCTTGATGAGGAAAGCAGATGCATTATCCAGATGTACAGATCATAAAAGGGGAGTGGAGGAGGACAATAAAAATACTACCCTACTCAAACCTGAATACTTTCATATTTGCGCTATGCATCAAGGACATTTATTGGTGGATAGCTCAGAGAAGGTGATAGGTCCACTGCGTGCTCTAAGGTCTGAGGAAAGTTTCCAATTGTATTGACACACTACGACAGACCTTCCGAACCACTATGAACATTACGAAATCAACTCCGAACTATTTTCGACTTATTTTGCACTATTTTGGATGACTTCGAACTATTTCGAATGCTTTTGAACCATTTTGCGACACTTCGAATGACCTCGGCTGCTGTATAGTTGTCCTCAAACAATTTCGATACACGTTGCACATCCAGAACAAGCCAACTTGCCACATATCAAGCACTACTGGACACAAGGAGGGATTACGAGAGACTTAGGATACAATAAGTGCGTTTTTGTGTTTTATTGATATATTAAAGCAATAGAACAAGAACTCTTACTATATTGGGACAATGTACATTTCAGTTATTATCATTTTTCATTTGTTTCATGTTTTACAATACCTTTATTTGCTGTGCATACTGCCTCGTGTTCTACACCTGTTATTATTTCCTTTTTAGTACTATTTCTTCAGATTGTATATAGACTTGTATTAGTTAGAATAAGTAACAGAACAATCAGGGAACAGCACAAGTTACCCTCTCGCTATTATCAGATTTAAAAATCATTCTCTTTAGTCTTATCTTGGCATCACATCTCTAAGTTCTGTGAAATATCATGAACTGTTTTGAAACTATCATATTCGCTCTCTGTTTTATCGCCCATCACCTGTCGCCATTCGACAAACACTTTACATTCGTTAAACTCGCCCTTCAACACACCTCAAACCCCTTCGAACTTATTTGAACTTATTTGGACTACTTCGCACAACTTCGAACCTCTTCAAACCTACTTTGAACTACTTTCGCACGACTTCAAACTGATTTTGAACTATTTCAAACACCTTCATATGCCTATACAGACTATTCACCACACCCCTTACCATTTTGCATCACTAAACATTATGCTTTGGTCTCAGCGGTGATATTTAGTACCACCTCGCACCCTTCCTCTGGCCTGTGTTATACCATCCGAAGCCATTTAGTAGGTTTTGTTTGGGTTTCCGGGTTGAGTACCATCAACGGAAATGTTGTCTAAAATCAGGCAATGTTCAGAGATGGATGATGAAGTGGTGGAAGCTGTGAAAACTTTGAGGGGAGAGAAGAAAAGTAATATTAAAGGAGATGAATGGGTTGAAGAACAAGGGTTAGTGTTGTTCAGAGGAAAGGTCTATGTACCGAAGGATCAAGATTTACGAAGGGTGATCATATGGTTACATCATAACACACCAGCTGCTGGACATCCAGGAAGGTGGAAGATGTTGGAATTGGTAATGAGAAATTATTAGTGGCCCAGAATTTCAAAGTATGTGTTGGGGTATGTGGATGGGCATGATACATACATTAGGGGAAAGAAATTTCCAGAAAAGCCTGCTGGGAAATTAATGCTGAACCCTATACCTAAAGTGCCATGCTGAGATATATCAGTGGACTTTATCACAGGATTACCTGAAGCTCAAGGATACGATGATGATACTCAACCTGGAAACCCAAACAAAACCTACTAAATGGCTTCAGATGGTATAACACAAGTCAGAGGAAGGGTGCAAGGTGGTACTAAATATCACCACTGAGACCAAAACAATGTGTTTAGTGACACAAAATAATAAGTGATGGTTTGAATAATCTGTAAGAGCATACGAGGTCGTTCAAAAGAGTTCAAAAGAGGTTCAAAGATGTGCAAAATAGGTTTGAAAAAGGTTCAAAGAGGTTCGAAGTCATGCGAAGTAGTCTGAAGAAGTTCAAATAAGTTTGAAGAGGTTTGAGGTATATCGAAGAGCAAGTTTAACAAATGTGAAGTGTTTGTCAAATGGCGGTAGGCGATGAGTGATAAAACGGGGAGCGAATATGATAGTTTCAAAACAGTTTGCAATATTTTGCAGAACTTAGAGATGTGACACCAAGATAAGACTAAAGAGAACGATTCTTAAATCAGATGATAGCTAGAGGGTAACTTGTGCTGTTCCCCATTACTTCTATATTTTGTTATTCTAACTAATACAAGTCTATATACAACCCGAAGAAATAGTACTAAAAAGGAAATAATAACAGGTGTAGAACATGAGGCAGTATGCACAGCAAATAAAGGTATTGTAAAACATGAAACAAATGAAAAATGATAATAACTGAAACGTTTGGTGTTGCCATATAGTAAGAGTACTTCTCTTGTTGTTTCCTTGCATCCGGTAGTGCTTGATATGCATCTAAATAGTTCACTCTGGTTGAGCATCATGTATCAAAAGTGTTTTAAGACAACTATACGGTGGCCAAAGTCATTCAAAGTGCTGCGAAGTCATTCGAAGTGCTGCGAAGTCATTCGAAGTGCTGCGAAGTCATTCGAAGTGCTGCGAAGTCATTCGAAGTGCTGCGAAGTCATTCGAAGTGCTGCGAAGTCATTCGAAGTGCTGCGAAGTCATTCGAAGTGCTGCAAAGTCATTCGAAGTGTCACGAAATGGTTCAAAAGCATTCAAAATAGTTCAAAGTCGTCCGAAATAGTGTGAAATTATGCGAAAATGGTTCAAAGTCGATTTCGTGGCATTCATAGCAATTTGGAGTGTGTGTCGTAATGTCTCGATGCAGGTGGGAATGTTCTCCAGACCTGAAAGCACGTAATGAACCTATCAATGATGCAATATTTGTAGTATGCAACCGCTTCACAAAGGAAGTCCATATCATTCCTACTACTGCAGAAACCTCATCATTGGGCTTGGCATGCCTCTATCTAAATCAGGTATGGCAGTTACATGGATTACCTGATATGGTTATCTCCGATTGCAGATCACAATTTGCTTCTGCATTTATGCGAGAGTTAAATAATATATTGGGGATTCAAACCAAATTATCTACAGCATATCACCCACAAACCGATGGGCAGACAGAGAGAATGAATCAGGAGTTGGAGCAGTACCTATGCATGTTTGTCAATCACCAACAAACTGACTGGCCCGAATGCTTGGCAATTGCAGAATTTTCTCACAATAATAAATTTCATTCAGCTACTTGCATGTCACCCTTCTTCACTAATTATGGGTATCATCCCAGAGTGGGAGTGGAACCTCGAAGGCAAGTCAAGGTACAGTCAGTGGTGGACTTTGTATCCAAAATGTGAAAGGTGCAGGAGGAAGCAAAGGTGGCATTGATGAAAGCATGTGATGATATGATGTGACACATGGCTCATACTCAAGCTGTTGCTCCAGAGTACAAAGTTGGTGACTTGGTATGGCTAAGTACCAAAGATCTTAATATTCCACGACCTTCAAGCAAGCTTATGGAGAAGCAAGTTGACCCATATCCAATTTCTAAAATAATTTCACCCAATGTGGTAGTGTTAAAATTACCTCAATCATTCAAGATTAATCCTGAAATTAACATTTCCTGCTTATGCCCTTACCACCCACCCACTATTCCCAGTCAACAAACTACTCTACAACCTCCAGTAATGATAGATGGTGCTCCAGAATATGTAGTGGAAGAGGTTTTAGACTCACGTCTTCGACAAAATAAATTGGAGTTCTTAATCAAGTGGAAGAACTACACCAATGAAAATAACTCATGGGAACCCAAAGAGAATTGTAAGCGAGCACATAATGCAATCGCCCAATTCTTTAAACATAATCCAAATGCTCCACATCACCTTGCTAGAATGGTGTATGAGGGGATGAATTTCTGGCCTTACCAAATTTCACAGATGGGACAGATACAATATTTTCTCACCTGGAAATCAAGGCATAAAAGGGGGGTAATGTTAGGAAACAGTCTCCTAACATTCCTATTACATAGTAATATTTTATTTTTACTTTATTTCATTTTATTTTATTTTTGTTACATCAAAATATGCTACCAAATGCCTACAAATGCTACATTTGTCAGCATGGGAGTTTTATATTTACACCCATCAATATGTATGCTGATAGGTCCAACGCGCACTCTAAGGTCTGGCATGGCTCCCAATCGTATCGACACGTTATGACAGATGCTCCAAACTGTTACGAATGCCACTACATTGACTTCGAATCATTTTTGAATAACTTTGCATGATTTCGAATGACTTCGAACCATTTCGAACCATTTCATGACACTTTGAATGCTTTCAAATGACTTTGCACTACTTCGAACGACATCAGGTGCCACATTTGTTATCTATATGGTAGAATACCATGTGCCAGGAAAGATTCCAACTTGTGCCCAAACCTGCTGATCATTGATCAGCCTCATTCCAAGTCCCTAGCATGTACTGACCCCGCTGGATGGATTATTGTGAGATTTAGCACAGTTTATACACAAAGGACAGTCTGTTTTTAGTTCTTTCTCTTTATTACTTCTCCATCATATGATACATCTCTTTCTTCTTCGGATTCCAGTCTCCTTATTGGCCTTGTGCCTTAACTCATATCTTTTGCCTCATGTACTCCACATGTTATTATTTCCTTTTTAGTATACTATCTCTTCAAATTGTATATAGACTTGTATTAGTTACTTGGAACAACAGAAAAGCACAAGGGAACAGAGAATAAGTTACCCTCTCTACTATCGTCAGATTTAAGAGCAGTTCTCTTGAGTCTCAGCTCACATTGTGTCTCTAAGTTCTGCGAAATATTGCAAACTTCTTCAAACTTTCGTATTCACTCTCAACTCGTTGCCTATTGGCTATCGCTACTCAAAAACCACTTCTTATTTGCTATATTCATTTCTCAACATATCTCGCCACCAGTCCAACATCTCCAAACTTCTTTGAAATTACTTCGAACCTCTTTGAACCTGTCTGAACCTTCTTCGAACTATTTCACACATCTTCAAACCTATTTCAAACCTCATTTGAACAACTTTGTATGCTCTCACAGACTACTCACACCATCCTTTATCATTTCGCCTCACTAAATACAGCATTTGGATATCAACGGTGAGATTTAGTACCAACTCGCACCCTCACTCTTCCTCGAGCCTGTGTTATACTTCCTAAGCCTTTTAACAGATTTTTGTTGGTTTCCAGGTCAAGTATCATCAATGTGCATGTATGCATGCATTGGTAACAACATATTACAATATGTGTAATGTAGTATATAAACTTAAAATATATACCTAGGGACCTCAGTTGAGTTCTCTTAGGTATTCCATCCACATTTGTGGTGCGAAAAGCCTTTTTCAGCCAACTCATCTATTTTTAACCCCTCACATCAAAACCATCAAAACCCCCCATCATGCGTGCATGCCCCGCCGCCTTCTTGTAGGAGAGCCTGGACTGTGCAGGTTCTCTCTACAAGAAGGGGGCAGGATCTATGCACATGATGGGGTTGGTTGAGAAAGGCTTTTGGCACCACAAATGTGGATGGAATACCTAAGAGAACACAACTGGGGTCCCCTAGGTGTCTATTTACAGTTTATATACTATGTTATACATATTGTACAATGTTGTTACCGACGTGCTCGTACATGTGCATACATATTTGTGAAATAAAATTCACAAAGTGTAGTGTTCTTCAGCATAGGGTAGCATAATTTGACATAATAAAATAAGATAGAATTTAATCAGGTAATGGGGCTGTTTCCTAACAAGGACCATACTTCTGCACCTCAGCACATTCAAGAAATGGACTTTGGCAAGCTATGGTTGAATATATGGGGGTGATGTAAGGGGACTAGTGTTAGAGCAACACCCACTGTTCTGCTAGCAGGACCATGTGGGCTCTCCTACAAGAAGGCAGCGGGGCATGCGCCCATAATGGGGGTTTTGATGGTTTTGATGCCATGGGTTAAAAATAGATTGGTTGGCTGAAATAGGTGTTCGCACCATAAATATGGATGGAATACCTAAGAGAACTCAACTGAGGTCCCTAGGTATATATGTAACATTTATATACTATGTTACATGTATTGTAATATATTGCTACCGACGCACGCAAACATGCACGTACATATTGATGCGTGTAAATACAAAATTCCCATGCTGACAAATAAAGCATTTATAGGCATTTGGTAGCATATTTTGGTGTAATAAAATAAAATAAAATAAAATAAAATCCAATAAAAATATTACTATGTAATAGGCATGTTAGGAGACTGTTTCCTAACAACTAGGAGGTGTCCCAAGGGTCTTAAAATTTTTCTGTGTTTGTCCCATATTTCTTTACATTTTACTTCACTCTATTCTGCATTTTCTATGATTCTCTATGTTTTTATCCCTGTTTTATGATTATCTTTCCATTTGTACATTTCATTTTTAGAGGTCCCCTTTTGGATACTTACCCATCCAGGTGATGTCATTCTGTAGCTTTGATCAACCTATCTCTGCCTGTTTCTACTTTTATCCTACCCATTTGATTTTTGGGTCTTTCACATATACTGGGCATTAACAGATGGGTACTTTTTAAATTCCCCTCCATTAGGTGTGCCTGAGGTGTCTGTATTATGTAGTATAATATTAACTTTGGATTCCGCTCTGTTAGCTCACTATGGAGTGAGGATTGAGGTTTCCCTTATAGCAAACACCAGCTTCGAAATGAAGAATGCCAAGGTTTGATAAAGCTAGGGTTCCACATCAGCAGTGATAACTTAGTTACCCTCCTGGCTCTAGAGTGTGAATGGGCTGGTCTTGAGCCACTTCACAAACAACGCATGTATTCTTACTGCATATAGTGCTAAACAGGTCAGAAATTCAATTTAATGTGCCTACATTCTTTCAGCTTCATATACTTTGATTCTAACAGTAACTCTTCTTTATCGGTCAAGGGTAACTTCTGCAAAAGGATTCTCTGCATGTCCATACCTCCACAGCATCGTCGAGAACAACAAACTGATCAGCTGTGTAAAGATTGGTGATTTCAAGCAGCCATTCTGTAGCAGCGTTCTGTAACAACTTGTATGTTAGGCCAAGTTCCCATGTAAAGCGATGGTTGAGATTGGGAGGTCATGATATAGTGCCAGCCATTCACCAATTTCCTCCAGGAATAACGAGGGTGTTTCACAAATTAGCTCGTGCAAATCTTCAATGGCCTTGGCATTCATAAAGTCGCAGTCGTCCTCGAAGAGCAGACAGGGGATCAACGCGTGCATGAGTCTCGTAGTGGGGGTCCCAGTTCCTGATGCTTTTTGAAGAAACATTTAGCACCTCCGCAACCTCTGCCATCTCCCACCCTTCGTGAATCAGTTGTAGGGCTCATTGTTTCATGTAACCCATTACATCTGGATGTCGACGCGCGTCATTTGTACATTGTGAATTTTTTCTATTTTATTTTTCAGTCGCTCGGACATGAATTTCCGAAAGGCCTGTCAATATATGGCCTATTGTCATGTGCGCATCACAATAAATAAGCAAACGTGCCAACGTGCGTTAGTGTAGACCAACACTTGCTGCATTCGACGTGCACTGTGGTTCTTCGGCCGAACATTGGTAGCAATGATACGAATCTTGACGTTGAACTCCATTTGGAAATCTTAGTGAGATTACTGATTGACCGACCTTTGTTTTATGCCAATCCCTTCCTCAAACCTGGATCCAGTGCTAGACGTTAACCAGTATGTCTTATCCAACTCCCCCTTTCCTTCCAACCCTCATCAACACCGCTCTCAGTGACCAACAACCCCCAGTGCTTGCAGACACCGACCTGCCACAAGTCTTGCATCAGTCAGAACAACCAACCAATCCCGTGCGCAGTCCGAACCCCGATCACGCCCAACCCTTAGTGGAACACAATCCATTCTCATACGGTTACGGGTACACCCAAACACCCACCACCACCACCACCACCACCACCACCACCACCACCCTTCCTGTCCAGCCCTCCCAGTCACCAAGCTCCACCTCGGCGCTCGCCAACACAATGGCGTCTGCACGTCCCACTTACCCCTCTCCTGTCCCTTCAAGACCTAGAAAGAGATTTTCCGCGCCATTACCCTTCACGCGCCTTGTGGGGGGTGGTAGCAGTGCTGTTCCTATCGTGGATCTAGGCACGGTGGCCAGGGAACGTGGTTTGTCACATGCATCCGATAGGGCTAGGGTTGACGATAACGCAGCAGCTGATGCTCGTCGAGATGTCCTTTGGGCAAGATGGGACTACCTCCGTGATAGGTAGGTGTACTCGTTTCGAGATACCTACCTACCTACCCGTTCTTTCTGACGACGTGCGCTTTCAGACGTCTCCTATTTATCGCTTACTCTACCGCGTTCGAAGTCTGGGACTGTACAGACCTCGAATCGCTGCAGGAGGCTCTGCATATCCGTACTGGTCGCAATGCGGCTAGTACTAATCCGGATCCGGACTGGTCTGGACGGGTGGTGCATGCTGCTGCTGTACCTGATTCCCGGAGGAAAGGGGGCAAGGATCCGTTCAAGGGGGATAGGCCTCTAATTGGGATTCTGTATGTTTCGTTATACTTGGTTTGTTGGTGTCTTTTGAATGATTTTTCGTTGTGATAGGACGGATCAAGGGAATGATGGCTCATTTTTTTTGTATTCGCTTTCTACACACGAGGTTGTACGACGAGTGACGGTTTCGGAGGGCGCTGTGGAGTTTCAAGCTAATGAAGAGTTTATCGTGGTCGTACGTCGACTTGTCTTCTTACATGCAACAAACTAACATTCATTTCGCAGAGCACAGTCGACCCGCCAGCACTATTCATTCTAACCTCGACTACACTGGACACACTCCACGTCATCCAAGGTCCCTTTCTCCTCCCCTACCTCGCACCTCCACCCTCCATTTCCTCCGACACCAACGGAGGGATAGAAGCCATTTCCAACGCTGTCACAGGCAGTTTCAATCATATTTATCAACAAGCCTCACAACAACACATCAACAACACTCATCAATTTCTTAATACCAACAACTATTTCGATGAATTCAGTTCGCACTCGAATCAGCATAATAAAGCATATAAATCAGACAATCCTGTATCACTACATCACGCATTAGTCGTCAACCCGCATGACCACATACAAGAACACGAACATGACCACCAGGTCCAAGAACACGAACACGGATACGAATCCGCCTCTCTGCCTCCCAGCGCTACCCAACACCCAGGACAAGGACAAGGAACCCCTCCACGCCTCCAACCTATATTCGCACTCTCCCATCGTCTCCTCGCATTCGTCTCCCCAGCCCCTTCATACACCCTCCCTTCATTCGGCCATGCACACAACTCTTTCACCACAGCCACAATCTCCCCATCTTCCTCCCCGTCCCCACTCCTCCCACCATCCTATCCCTCCGCCTCCGGTGGTGGTGGTATCACCGGCCCTCTAGGAATCGGCATACCAACGACACAAGCAGAACTAGGCAACGCAGCACTCAAAGTTGGAGGTTCCGTTCTCAACGGGATGCGTGTGCTTGGCGGGATGGCGTTCTCTGCCGCTAAGAATCGGGTTGCTTCGTCCAGTGTTGGGCCTGCTTCGAGGCGGGTACCTGGGGTTGGGACTGGGGGGGAAACACCTGGTGGTGGTGGAAGCGTGGCTAGGTTTTTTTCGCGAAGTGCGCCGTCGGAAGGTGGGGTTGGGGGAGGGGGGAGGGAGGAGGAAGGGGAGAGCGAGGGGGATGGACGGAGGAGGAGAGCGAGGAGGTATTCTACTACGAGTTCGGGGCTGTCGACTTCTGGTGGTGGTGGTGGTGGTGGTGGTGCAGTGTGGGGTGCTGCTGCTCCTACTGTGGGTGTGCAGATTCCGGAGGGGGGTTGTTGGGTTACTGTGGTTGATTTATCCACCACCACCACCACCACCACGACGGCAATAGGGAGGAGGGAACCGGAGAAGATGGCAGAGTTTTTGGTTAGTAAGGATAAACATGTTGCTGGGCTGTGGTTTTCGAAGGACGGATGTGAGGTTGTGGTCGTTCCACGGGACGGGCAGGTTGCTAGGGTTTTCCGTCTTCAGTTTGGGTCTCCCAGGGATAGAGACAGGGACAGGGACAGAGATAACGTGGCGGAGAGCACCAGCATTCGGGTGCCGCCGTGGCATGTGTATGATCTGAGAAGGGGCCGGACGTCGGCTGTTGTGGAGGCGCTGGAGTGTGCTGGGGATGGACGTTGGGTGGCGATGGGGACTAGGAAACGGACGGTTCATGTGTTTCCTGTTAATCCGTATGGAGGGAAACCTGATCAGAAGAGTCATATGGAGGGACGTGTGAGGAATGTGGATCACTTGGTGGGTTGATTCTTTTGTGTGTGCGGTGTTTTGAACTGATGGGGTTTTTTTTTGGGGGGGGGGGGGATGTAGCAGCCTATGCCGGTCGAAGTGACCCCTAGTGTCCGACTACGCGTACAGAAACATTCAGCGCCCGTTCAAGTTCCACTAGCCTTCACCTTTCTCGATCCGCTCGAACCCACGTTCCCCATTCTCACTGTGACTCAAGGGGGGAGCAGTAACCATAACCACACCTACACCACCACAAGCACCTCACCCCCACTATCCATCTCATCCGACTCTTCCTCTCCCCCACGGCACACCTCCCTCTCCTCACAGCGCACCCCACCCAATTCTCAGGATATCCTTCTGTTCGACCCGACGGATGGGACGCTTTCTTTGAGGAGGTGTACGCTTGAGCTGAGGTTTAGGGATAGGGGTGCTCTCACCAGTACTGTGGGGGGCACGAGTGTATCGGTGCCCAAAATGGGTGGGTCGGGGAAGTTGAGTGTGTCGCCTGCGAAGAGTGGGGGGGGCGTTGGGGTGGGGAAGTCGAGTAAGTCGAAGTTGACGGAGATGATGGATGTGCCGATGGAGATGGTGGGGAGGGATAGTGTGGTTGCGACTTGGAATTTGAGGATGAGGGGGGAGGAGAGTGAGGTTAGGAGAGTTTGGGGTGGGGGGCATGATGGGGTTGTGCGGGAGGTGGGGAGAGCGGAGTGGGTTTTTTTTTTTTTTTGCTTTGGTTTTTCGTGGCTGATGTTTGGGTTGTTGGTTGTACAGTTGGCTCGCTCAGGCTGAGCTATCGTCCTTCTCACGTTCTGCAAAGCTCCTACCACGGTCCGTCTACCTCTCACATCAATTCTCATTTCACACCCTGGGCGAAGACTACCACGCCCTCATCCGACGATACCAGCTCGACATCTCAGGACACAAGATCGATGTACGCAAGGAAGTCACGGTTACCGCGTACCCAGCTGGAAGTGGCGAGTCCTTCGTCGAAGGCTTTTCCTCGTCTCGCGATATCAGGAACAGAGCACTCATATCATCTTCGTTCGACGAACCCTTGGCTTCTGCATTGGCGGCTGGACTCGAGTACCACCATAGTTCAGGTATCCTCCCCATGCTGCCAAACGGGGTACCGGGTGCACACGTACCGTCCTTCCGCACCTCTATACCTATCCGCACGATGACTGGTTTCGGAGACGGTGTCAGCGAGGGTTTAGGGAGACTTCGAAGGGAGATATACAGGGTCCGGTCACCTCGTTTGAGACCTAGGCCTGATAGTGGTGGTGGTGGGATGTCTGCTTCTGTGCCTTTGGAGTTTGATGAGGAGGATGAGGATTTTATGGTTCGTGATACGCTGGATATCCCTGATCCCGATCGGGATGATGGATCTGGGTCGAGGGGTACATCGAGAGGCGGTGGTGTTGGGTCGGGTGCATCGTCTACGCCTGCTACGAGTACGCATCCTTTGGATGATGAGGAAGATATAGGGGTTTCGAGGAAGGTGGGTGATGAAGGAGATGTGGATGTGGATGTGGATGCGGATGCGGATGCGAATGGAGATGCGTGGAGTGGGTGGAGTGCGGAGGATAAGGCTGCGGTGGAGGAAGCTGAGCAGTTCGATGATATTTCTGTCCTGGGCTTTTTGGATGAGGAGCAGGAACAGGAGAGGAAGAGGACAAGGGAGAGGGAGAGGGAGAGGAAGCCTGTGTCGTCTGTGTTGATGGATCCACCGAATATTGAGCGGAAAGGGAGGGGTAGACGTCGGGGTGTCTGAACTCCTTTTTTGTTTTTGTTTTTATTGGCGGGTTTTGCTCCTTGTCAACCTTGACTCGTGAATGCGATTGTATAACTTGCTTATAATGTGCTATCATTTCTACTTAGGGTTGTATACCTGACGTATAACTTTGCCTGATTTGATGGTTTTTCGAACGGCTTATATACGAAAGCTCGTCAGGAGCGACGATCGCGAGCGAACATTTATTATTAGACTCGCGATCAGGCCCAGGTATGATTCGACGATTCTGTGATTATGCATAACCCGCCCACTACTAATTCACTGATGGGGTTGCTCCCGTTCTTCTCTTCGCCAGTGCGCTGATGAAACTTCTCGAGGGAGTAACAATGTAAAACGAAATAGCTTAAACTACGTCCCAAGTGCACTAATAAATTCAATCTGGTAAGGGATTGATTTGGAGAGTTGCACATACGTTTACCATTCTTAATGAGAGATGATAGCACAACTTGATGCAAGTACAAAATAATTTGACCGAGACAGGGGTCGAACCTGCAATCTCCTGATCGCGATTACCAAATCGTAGTCAGACGCGATGCCATTTCGCCACACGGCCTTGCTACCTGTACCAAAATTGACTAGTTAGATATTCACAGGCCTCAACCAAACTGGATGATATCGGAGCCGAAGCACGTATTTGAGGGATGACGCAGATTAGTCAACGATGAGTTCATGATGACTCAACGGCGGGTTTGAGGGTCTAACAAAAAGTTTCATATGAACTCTGCCTGTACATGTGGTCGACGACTGACAATGAACCACTGTGACTGACATCGACACCTTTGATGGAAACTTATCGACCAGACGCCAACGGCGCTGCACAACATGTCACAATAAACACTTGTACGGGTAACCAGTCCGACGTCGACGCGGACACCCTACCTCGCTTGCACTTCGCTTTCAATTGGATCTATCTCTTCCTTTACATAGTCTTTCTCCTTATCCTCAATGTTCTTCTTCCATGCCTCCTCTTCTATCTACTTCAAAAAGGTGTGTTCTATTCCAGTATCGGGAAAGTATACCAATTCCTATGTTCAGATAAAGAAATATCATCCAAAAAACTTATCGGGAGCGCGTCAGCACCCCTTGGTGTATCCTCTTGCTTTGACGCTACCATAAGGTTCTGCCGATGTGTGTCTCCGCTCCACCTCATGCTTAATTTCGTATTGACGTTACGCAGTAATGTACCATCGAAACACATACGGTCCATTAGGTAGCGATGACTGGCGATATTTTGATTTTGTCATGTGGACATATTCATCTGCTCTGCTCATATTCGTGGTTCCCCTTGTGGTCGCTCCATCCACTGGCAATTTGTTAGTATGTTCACTCATATCTTCATTTTTCACCCATTTTCATATCATATAAAGTCATTTCTTCACAATGGCAACTGTGATGCTCGTGGGACCAGTTGGGGTAGTTGCGTTCGTCTCCCTGTTTTCCCCAATCCTGCCTATTCGTTGTTCGTCCGATCCAAAGGGCACGCCAATGAAACCGGCAGTGTTCTATGCAATAGAGGACGTCGCTGGCGTCGATTTCAAGCAAGGGCGGGCCTACCGCGAGGCACTTAATGCTCGGTACATGATTATTTGCCCCTGTCTTTGTTGTTGATCAACGGGGTACATAGCTGGAACTTATCCCCACCCTTCCGACACATGATCAAGATCCAGACGATGTTCTTCACCTTCGCGGTTGCAGTTTACGCTGGTATAACGGCTGCAGTAACATTTGCTGCGTCAATTCACTTTGCGTTTGGGTGGGTTCTCGGGCAGTTGTTTCTCTGGGCGGCATGGGTTGCGTCTATATCATGGGCGATCACGAGAGTTGGATTGCAGAAGGAGAAGGCATGGTGGGGTGCGAGAATGGACGGTGAAGGAGGGGCCTTGGTAGGTGAGGAGAAGAGGCGATCAGGTGAGGGGAGGGGAGAAACGGGGGAACGACCTGTAGGAGAGAAAGCTATGAAAGAGAGGGTCGACCCACAGGGTAGCCACGATGTGGGAGAAGAAGCTGGAGATGACCCGACTGCAATCACGGAGAGGAAGCGAATGACAACTGGGACTGACTCACAGACGTTCTGATCGTCCTTTGCGGGCCGCTTAATGAAAGTCAGCACAGCGAGTGCCTAGTTCAAAAGGGGAACCTTTTTGAGGATCTTTTCACAGTGAGATAAGCAAGTAATACGATAGAAATAATATACCCTATTACATTCAGTGTTACACCATCAGATTGTAGCATTTTAGAACAATTATTGTAATGCGTAACGTTTGACTATAGTAGCCGCGGTAAATTATCGTGATCCTTTCATCACGCTCACCGTACTAAGACAAGAGCTCCCGATGACAGTGGAATCTTGACTTCCGGCGGGATACGTACATACGAATGTCATCAGACCTATCGTGAAGCCCCACTGCTTCTGAACAGTTCGGTCCACTCATTATATTAACGCGTATCTAACAGTTGAGGAATAGCAGGTCAATAGAAAACTGAGAAAAGAAAAGCGCAACGAAACGGCCCAAGGGCCAGAACAGATTCCCCTCATGCCGGGCAAATACTTGGGAGAATGACAGAGGATTACCACACTCTATAATAAATAGGCTAACTGCGAGTCGGATCTGAAGTGACGCTAAAGGACCAAGACAGTAACGACAAACGTATTCGTTTTCGATGCCTACGTAAACATTCTTGCAAAGTGTTATAAAAAAACAATTCAAGACTGTCCTTGGGCTGACCACTGGCAATACCAAAGCAATACAAGAGATTTCTGTACGACTCAGCAGTTTTCTTGCTTTATTATTTCATCTTCGCTGTTATTTTCTTTCATGGCCGTCATATTGGGGTTTAATTTGTCTGAGATGAGCTGGGGTGCGTTTGGGCACCGTAACATGTTCGATAAACGGTGGTATCTCAGACGAGAGAGAATCGGTAAGTCATAAATAGAGCTTTGTGTCCTGCATACTGACCGTTTGTTAAGTTATCTACCAGGTGCGTTTTAGCGCATCGCTCGCAGAATAATCTACTTATAAGTGTTTCCCTTGATCCTCACAGCTCGCAATGCTCATCTGCCTGGCAGCGGAGGTATGATGATATCTTCCCTCTTCTCTCACCGTTTTCTCTGACCCCCCTCTCGCCAGTGCACTTCTACGTATTCCCTGTCCAAGTACGAAACTCACCAAACCAACATAGAGGCGCGGAGCGGGTACACTGCACACGTGCACAACAACAGCCTCGTCGCGTCACAATACCTAACAATCGTCTTCTGCGTATTAGTCGCTGTTCTCTTTGGCACTGACTTTTTTTTCTTGCTCTTCTGGCCTGCGCGGACATACCCCAGGTGGTATAACAACGCTAGGCAACTATTGGCCGTGGTAGTTACAGCAGGGGTGGGAGCTGCTGCCTTGATGAGTACGGTATGTCCTTTGTCACATTAGCAATTCTCCTGTTCGCTGAAGGCTGACCGAGTTGTGCAGATTGTTATTTGTACAGGAGCGGAGTATATCACTGGGGTTCCTACAGATCAGGCCCAGGAGTACACGGCATTTTTCTTCAGGCCGCCTCAGGGTACGATCTTGATGTTTCATCCTCTGTCATCGGGGCTGACATCCATGGGTTTCAGTCTACCGCGCTTGGGCTGTCAACGTTGCATACGTGGTGCTTCTCTGGATCGGATTCGTGTTTACATTGCTCTCGTAAGTCATTGACCGTATACAATAATGTTAACTCAGCGGTTATCATACAGAACGATGCTGATGTTCATGGCCGTAACGTACGACACCAGAATCAGAGACGTCCGTGTACAAGCGGAACACCTAGTGCCTGATTCTTTCATACTTGTGGAATTCCCTGCGCGCGACAAGGATTACGAGAATGAAATCGACAAAGTGATTCATCTCGAAGGGGACGCTTAAAGTCAAGTTCCGTATCTGCCTCACCAGTTAGTCTTCGGATTCGGTTTATCAGTCTAGTCCAATGCACTGTAGTCGATTGATTGCCTAACATTGGTTCA
Source organism: Tricholoma bakamatsutake (assembly GCA_029959215.1). Lineage (NCBI taxonomy): Eukaryota > Fungi > Basidiomycota > Agaricomycetes > Agaricales > Tricholomataceae > Tricholoma > Tricholoma bakamatsutake. The sequence goes on from CP114862.1 coordinate 11,941,389, forward strand.
GTTTTGAACATGCTTGAAGGGTACCTGGTAACTGGTTTTGCCACTGCAGGGCCCGATGCCGAGTCGAATCAACACATAAATGGTTGAAGCACATAAGTCACTGCGAGAAACTACAAGCTTCTTGCCCTTGCCAGAACCCGTCATCATTGAGCGAAACGACTAGTCATATTCTTCCGTCGATGAACAAACACTGACAGTCGAATGGGCCGTACATCCACCATGACTATAGCAAATGAGGGACAGTAGCGGGTCAGCTAAACATCTACCTCGAGCCCTCGAAAATTTACCTGCACTACGCCCAGGCTCGTCAATGCGACTCAATCGTGAAAGCAACAATTCCGACAAGTGCCCGAAGGGCGCTGCGAAGCAAGTAGTCGCGGAAACAGAATGCCGAGAGCAAAGTCCTCAAGGCTACAATCATAACTTGGTTGGGATGATGGAGGAGATTGATGATTGATGGCCATGCCTTTGTGAGTGTATAAATATAATATTTTGAATTTTTATTGGTTTGCGTTCAAGTTTGCCAACACATGCACAGCCGCCTGCTTGGGGAGCACCCTGATGCCACGGCCGCAACCTTTCAATTCTGAAAGATGTCAAGACGGATGCGGGAGCATGGTCTCTTCTGCAAATGTCATAGATCTACAGTACCACAACTAGGTTATTAAATGTATAGAGATGGTTCATACTATTCAGGCAACTGTGTATTTGACCTCTTTGATAAGCGGCCTGGGCGGAGTAAAGTATGCACTGCCGAAGTTCAGTTCAGTCCGGTTCTTGGTACTTTTTGCCAAACACTTGAACCGAACTTTTGGAATTGAGGACTGACCTCTGCTGCGGATTTTTTATATAGGCGAGGGGGCGGACATGCACATGTAGCTAACTAAGTTACTATTCCCAGAACTGACAAGAAAAGGGGTGTGGAGGGTGGGCCGTGAAAACTGACAAACAATGAGAAGATTGGACCGATCTGGAATCTAGTAAACAAGGCTGCGTGAGAAATCTGATTAGATAGGCACCGCTCACTTGTTAAGATTCAACTGGGCCCAATAGCAAAAGCTATAAGATAGTACCAGTGAATCCTGTAAAGTGAGAACCTAGTTAACAAGATTATTCAAAAGACAGTTGGAGCTCTCACGACGTGAATAGATGATATCTCTAAGACGGGCCTTAGATAATCAACTACTGGGAGCGTGAGAGATTGAAACTGTGAAGAAGCGCGGTGCGCTTACCTGTGTCAACGAGATGGGGGCAGAAGGAAAGCAACATAGGGACCTCCTAGTTGCATATAAACTGTCTGTGTCTCAGCATCTGCTAGCCCCTAGCACCAAAACACGGACCATGCAAAAAGGAGGCCAGAGGCTTGATGCGGATAGCGGAGCTAGTCGCGTGATCAAGGTATTTTTGGCGCAGAGGCCTACGAAAACGCTCCTTACCTTCGGAACCCGCTTTTACGACGACCTCTGCTGCGTGCTCAAAAGAGATAGTTTTAGCAGAAAACGGGGTCTGCCTAGGCGGACTCCGGATTTTTATATAGGCGAGGAAGCGGACATGCTAAGAAAGGCTGAAAATGGTGTGTGTGGGGGTGGATGGAGGTGCAAGGAGATGTGAAGCGGGCAGCTAATGAAAGGGAGCGAGAAGCCAATAAAGCAGTACCATGTGACTAGTGATGCAGTCGAATGGCGGCCAGTTGCTGTTCGACTCTGATTGTGGGGTTTTCATGGATGTAAATTTTCCAGGCCTCCGATGACCAACGCCCGACAGCTTGGATAATAGATTCAGACACACCGAGTGATGCAAGAAAAGTTGCGTAGCCTGTCCGTGGAGAATGTCCACCATAGCGACGATCCAGGATTGTGAAGAACTTCAGATCGAACCAAGATCTAGACGGGTGTGAGCCATTCGCCCAAAGAAACAACGCGGACTTAGCACCATGTAAACGGTCTCGCCAGGACACATATTTTCATAGCAAAGCGACAGGATTGGCAACATCTTGTGTAGTAAAGATGACATCGGTTCCACGATAGAAAGGGTCGCTTTTGTGGTATGGCAGACGATACTGGGTGCAGGTGTTCTCAAAACAGAGCGATGCTCATTTGATGATTTTTCTCCAGTCAAGCAGATTATGGTCATTCTTCTGTACAAGCTCTCTCATGCGGTGACACCCATAAAAGGCACATGAGAGCAGCACGGCCATCAGCAAGTCATCAAATGTCCCAGTACAGTCTGCCACGTCGACGAAAGATTGCAGATGAGCCAGGCGCAGAGGAAGCTTTTGATGTATAGGGTCTGCTCGTACTTTTTTGGACCCTCGGATTGTAGCTTTTACAAAAGTGTGGGAGCGATTGTCGTCGAACTCAGGATAGAGGTCTTTTAAGAAGTGATGCACACCTGTGAGATATTTGGGCGCCGAGGCAATAAATTGGGATGAAAATGCCACATAGCGTGAAAGAGTTGTCGGTGTGGGATCCAAGGGCAGGGAGTGTAGGATACAAAAATTAATGTAGTCTCGGGCCCCGGTTGCATAGTTTTTTGATGTTGAGCATTCAATAGTGTTGACCTGCAAATAAAGTGCACGAGCATCCGAAACAGCAAGATCCACAGGGGGGTGAGGCATCTGGCTGCTCATTCTCTGCCTCCCCAGAGTGCTCAAAAGCACTCTCTCCATCGCGCCGGCAATAACTCCTTTGGGGGAGTGAAGCATTCGACGTGGTTCGAGGGGTATTTTCGCTGATACTCATCTACCAAAAGACAAGACAGCATGTTGGCCCGAGTGTTTAGTTTGCCTTCAATGAATCTGACATGTAAATCCATTCCGGTACGGAGAATGATACTTGCAATCGCAAGCAATGGACCATTATGCAAGCTTTCGTTAGCATGGAGAGAATTCAGTACCGCAACAGAATCCAGGCTGTCAGTCCAGATCAGAAGGCAGCGAGGTGGTCAGTCTAAGGATCCTGCATGGTGAATCGCCGATACAATTGCCACCAGTTCAAGAAAAAAAAATGTCAATTTTTGTCCCAGCTGGAGGTGGTTTGATTGGGTAGAGAAAACCTCTATTCGCATAAATGAATGCTAGTGCCTTATGCAAGCTTGCGTCGGTCCACATAACTATGTCAGCCTCATGGTCTGACCAAAGACCCGAACTGACAAAGTGTACTCCGATCGCAGAATGGATAATTGACTTCAACCAGCTAAGATCGGCAACCACACCAGCATTAATGGGTATGGTGCAGTGAGACCAGGACTTTCCACTGATTTTATGGTACATTTTGGTTAAAGCTGGATGGCCCCAAGGTAGCACATTCAGCATCCAGTTGATATGGCCAGCTAAATGTTTGTTAGGGCGACACCCACTAATCTGCTAGCTGGACCATGCGGGTTCTCCTACAAGAAGGCAGCGGGGGGCGCGCGCATGATGGGGGGTTTGATGGCTTTGATGTGAGGGTTAAAAATAGAACAGTTGGCTGAAATAGGGCTTTTGCACCACTATTGTGGATGGAATACCTAAGAGAACACAACTGTGGTCTCCTAATATTTATTTTAGGGTTATATACTATGTTACACATATTGTAGTATATTATTACGGACATGCGCACACATGCGTGTACATGCACGTACATGCGCATACATATTGATGCATGTAAATAAAGAATTCCCATGCTGACAAATAATGCGTATATAGGTGTTCTGTAGCATATTTTGGTGAAATAAAATCAAATAAAATGAAATAAAATAAAGTAAAAATAGTATTATGTAATAGGCATGTTAGGAGACTGTTTCCTAACATTACCCCCTTTTTATGCCTCGACCTCCAGGCGAGAAAATATTGTATCTGTCCCCTCTGTGAAATTTTGGTAAGGCCAGAAATTCATTCCCTCATACACCATTCTAGCAATGCAACACGGAGCATTTGGATTATGTTTAAAGAATTGGGCGATTGCCTTGCATGCTTGCTTACAATTCTCTTCTGGCTCCCACAAATTATTTTCATCAGTGTAGTTCTTCCACTTGATTAAGAACTCCAATTTGTTTCATCGAAGATGTGAGTCCAAAACCTCTTCCACAATATATTTTGGAGCACCTTCAACCATTATTGGAGGCTGTGGAGTAGTTTGTTGACCAGGAATAGTGGGTGGGCGGTAAGGGCGTAAACAGGAAATGTTAATCTCAGGATCAATCTTGAATGACTGAGGTAATTTTATTACTACCACATTGGGTGAAATTACAGTGACTCACAAAACTGAGTCAATGTTTTGCACTTTTTAATTTATTGTTGAATAACTTTTCATAAACAACAAAACCAAACAAGGTATTGGTGTACCGAATAACATACATGATCAGGGCTACCAAACAAACAAAGAATTATGTAATTTTAATCATCCCTTATGGAGACATGATCATTTTATTCAGGGACTCATTGACTCAGTTTTGTGAGGTGGTATCAATATTATGATAAATTGTAATTCTAGTATTTTGTATGACCTCCCTTGGCCTTAATAACTGCTCCCAACCTTCTAGGCATGCTTTCAATCAAATTCTGACACACCTCTGATGGAATATTATTCCACTCTTCCACTACTCTTTCCCATAACTCCCAAATTCCTTTTGGCGCTGTTGGATACTTGTCTAACTGGTTCTTGAGGTGAACCCATTGATGTTTAATAGGGCTGAGGTCTGGAGATTGTGCAGGCCAATCCAGAAGAGTAATATTGTTGTTCTCCATCCATTTATTGGCCTTTTTTGAGGTATGCTTGGGGTCATTGTCTTGTTGAAAAATTACCTCTTCTCCAGAAATTCCACTCTCCTCCAAGCTAGGCAGCATATGGTCCTTCAAAATGGACACATACTGGTCAGCATTCATCCTCTCCTCAACCTCTGCAAGATGCCCCACTCCATTCCATCCCATACACCCCCATACCATAATGTTTCCTCCCCCAAATTTGACAGTTCCCTGCACCTCTCTCTCAATCAGCCCCTCTCCCTTCTGTTTCCAAACCCACTCTCTCCCATCTGACCCAAACCTGTTAATTTTAGTCTCATCTGACCAAATAACCCTTCTCCAGTCCTCCACAGTCCACTCTCTATACTTCTGAGCAAAAGCCAATTTTGCTTTCCTATGCCTTATACTAAGCAAAGGCTTTTTCTTCTTCACCACAGCCTTGAATGAGTTTTTTCTGAGAACTCTTCTGACTGTTTCTGAGGAGACTGGAGTGGGGATGATGCTGTTGATGTAATGGGTGGCCTGAACAGCATTTGCAGCCTTGCCAGTGGTGATTTGGGTAAGGATGGCTCTCTGAGAGGTAGATGAGAGCTTAGAAGGACGACCACCAGAGGGGGAATCCAGGTTTGGATGGAGAGCCCTGAGTGTTCTGGATACACTAGACTGGCTGAGGTTGAGTTTAGAGGCAATATTGTGGGTAGAATAATGATTGGAGGCCAGGGAAAGAATGTTTTCCTTCTGAGCAGAGGAGATGGGATGCATTAGAGAATATTGAAGTATGAAGAATGCTAGTCCTAATTAAATACTATAATTTAAGGTCCCATCAAAGGTCACATCACCTTAGAAACCATCTGTCAAGTTTTTGACATTATACAGTTGGTGGAGCATCAGATTCTAATATTTCTGACTACCCCTCACAAAACTGAGTCAATGAGTCCCTGAATTAAAATAATCATATCTCCATGAGGGATGATTAAAATTACATAATTCTTTGTTTGTTTGGTATCCCTGATCATGTATGTTATTCGGTACACCAATACCTTGTTTGGTTTTGTTGTTTATGGGAAGCTATTCAACAATGAATCAAAACGTCCAAAACATTGACTCAGTTTTGTGAGTCACTGTATTTAGAAATCAGATATGGGCCAACTTGTTTCTCCGTAAGCTTTCTTGAAGGTCGTGGAATATTCAGATCCTTGGTACTTAGCCATACCAAGTCATCAACTTTATACTCTGGAGCAACAGCTTGAGTATGATCTGCATGTCGCATCATATCATCACATGCTTTCATCAATGCTGCCTCTGCTTCCTCCTGCAGCTTTCGCATTTTTGACACACAGTCGCCCACTGATTGTACCTTGACTTCCCTTCGAGGTTCTACTCCCATTCTGGGATGATACCCATAATTAGCAAAGAAGGGTGACATGCAAGTAGCCGAATGGAATTTATTATTGTGGGAAAATTCTGTGATTGCCAACCATTCAGGCCAGTCAGTTTGTTGGTGATTGACAAACATATGTAGGTACTGTTCCAACTCCTGATTCATTCTCACTGTCTGCCCATCGGTTTGTGGGTGATATGCCATAGATAATTTGGTTTGAATCCCCAATATGTTATTTAACTCTCACATAAATGCAGAAGCAAATTGTGATCCATGATCAGAGATAACTGTATCAGGTAATCCATGTAACTGCCATACCTGATTTAGATAGAGGCATGCCAAGCCCAACGATGAGGTTTCTGCAGTAGTAGGAATAATATGGACTTCCTTTGTGAAGCGGTCACATACTACAAATATTGCATCATATCCTTGAGCTTCAGGTAATCCTGTGATAAAGTCCACAGATATGTCTCGCCATGGCGCTTTAGGTATAGGGTTCGGCATTAATTTCCCAGCAGGCTTTTCTGGAAATTTCTTTCCCCTCATGCACATGTCACACCCATCCACATACCCCAACACATACTTTGAAATTCTGGGCCACCAATAATTTCTCATCACCAACTCCAACGTCTTCCACCTTCCTGGATGTCCAGCAGCTGGCATGTTATGATGTAACCATACGATCTCCCTTTGTAAATCTTGATCTTTCGGTACATACACCTTTCCTCTGAACAACAATAATCCTTGTTCTTCAACCCATTCATCTCCTTTAATATTACTTTTCTTCTCTCCCCTCAAAGCTTTCACAGCTTCCACCACTTCATCATCCATCTCTGAACATTGCCTGATTTTAGACAACATTTCCATCTCTGAGCTATCCACCAATAAATGTCCTTGATGCATAGCACAAATATGAAAGTATTCAGGTTTGAGTAGGGTAGTATTTTTATTGTCCTCCTCCACTCCCCTTTTATGATCTGTACATCTGGATAATGCATCTGCTTTCCTCATCAAGCTTCCCGCTTTGTGGATCAAGTGAAAATTAAAGCATGATAGGAATAATGCCCAATGTGCTTGGCGACGGTTAAGTTTTTTAGCAGACATGAAATACTGCAGATTTTGATGATCTGTCCAGATCTTGATCTGATGCGTACATCCCTCCAAATAATGTCTCCATGCCTCCAAAGCTCATATTATTCCCAACATCTCTTTATCATGCACATCATAATTCCTCTCCACATCATTCAACCCTTTGGACAAATATGCACAAGGATGCCATTTGTCATCTTCACATAGCATTAATAATACTGCTCCAGTAGCAAAGTCTGATGCATCTGATTCCACTCGTAAGGGACGTGTAAAATCTACTGGGACCAATATTGGCTCTTCCACAAACTTCCTCTTTAACTCCTCAAATGCTGTCTGCTGTTGTTCTCTCCATCTCCACACTACTCCCTTTCGTGTAAGGTTGTGTAATGGTGCAGCAATTTTGGAAAAATTATGCTATGCACAAAGCAACAATAAAAATTGGCAAGTCCCAAGAAAGCCTGAACTTCCTTGATATGAGTAGGCATGGGCCAATCAACAATTGCCTGTACCTTGATAGGATCCATCTTGATTCCATCAGGACCAATCTTTAATCCCCAGAAGTCGATCTTGCTTGCTCCAAATACACACTTCTCTGGTTTAACAAATAAATCATTCTCTGCCAACCTCTTCAACACCTCCTGCACTATCGCCTCATGATTTTCTTCATTGTCCATGAATATCAAAATGTTGTCAATAAATATTATCACCACACCTTTGTCTATCACATCCTTGAAAATGTCGTTCATCATACTTTGGAAAGTTGGGGGACTATTGGTCATCCCAAAAAACATGACTAATGGCTCGAAGGATCCTCGACGCGTGGCAAATGCTGCTTTCCACTCATCTCCTTTCTTGATTCGTACATTGTTGTACCCCCAGTGTAATTTTGTAAAGACCTTGGCCTTTCCCACTTTGTCAATTATCTCTGAGATCAATGGCAAAGGGTATGCATTCTTCACTGTCCAATTCTTCAAATGCCTATAATCTGTACACATCCTCTTCCTGTGATCTTTTTTTGGTACAAAGAATACTGGTGATGTCTGCAGTAATTTCGAAGGTCATATGTATCCCTTGCATAACTGTTCATTAAGGAATGCATCCACTTCTTGTTGTTCCTTCAGAGATAATGGATAGACTTTTGAGTTCTTCGGCACAAATCCCAGCTTCATCTCAATACCATGATCCCATGGCTTTCACACTGGCATCCACTCCGATTCCTTCTTCTGAAAAACTGACAAATATTTATGGTAGGCTTTTGGCACCCACTCCTCCACTGGCTTCTCCACTTTCTCCACATTTTTATTCCATGACTGTGCTCCATGAATTTCTCTGAAGGTCTGCGTCTGTTGTTCTTTACTGGTCATGATTGGAACTTCCCCATTCAGCATATCTTCATTCTCCACTTCCTCCATCGTAACAGAATACTTCCTCGGACATTCTTTCTCTTTCTTTTCCTTCTTCTCCTTTTTTACTTTTCTCTTATACACATTACATTCTTTAGGACAATGAGTCATGTGTACCTTCCCACTTTTCCAATCAATTTCCAAATTATGTTTTCGTAACCATGGACATCCAATAATCAGATTGGTTTTCCCAAGGTCGCACACTTCAAATATGGCTTGCTCCTGATGATTCTGATACTTCAATATCATCATCACTTCCTCCTTAATAGTTCCTCCACGATTGATCATACCATCAATATTGTACACCATTATAGGTTGTGGCAGTTTACATGTGCGAATACTGTTTCCAGTAATTAGGGATCGATTAATAAATAATCCGGTAGCACCACTGTCAAGCAATGCCTCCACATTAATTGCTGCATGTGTGTCCACTGTCTTCAATCCTACTGTCAAGCTGATTTCGGGTTCTATCCGCACTGAGCGAATAAAAAATTTTGGGGTCTTCGGAAATAAGGCTGGGCATTTTTCTTTGTCAGATAAATGATGATGGTCATACTCTTCAATTTCTCTTTCAGGTTCAGTTTCGGTTTCCTTGGATACTAATACATTATGTTGATTCTGAGTCACCAATGGGGAAACCTTCACTGGGACTATTCCACAAAATTCTTCTGCTTATCTTCCTCCAACTTCACTTCCTCAATTGTAGCTTCCCTAATCTTCCTTTTCTGCCTACAATTTCGAGCCATATGCCCTAATTGCCCACAGTTAAAACATTTAACTGGAGCTTGTCTCCCTACTTGATCAACATCCATTGCATCCGTTGATGCTGCTGACTCCTTAACAACAGGTGTCAGTGCCATGGCCGGTGGCTGTGCCCTCGGAGTTTGTACCTGAGGTGTCCTTCCTTTCTTGGACTTTCCTCCCAATGACTTTCCAAATCTGGAATTCCCATACATCAATTTTGATTCTGCCTGTTCCTGTTGATATTGCCGATCAAGACGCATTGCCCAATTATACCACTTGTCCAACCTCTCTGGCATAGAAGGTAGTCGATAGATTGACTTGAATAACAAAGGATTTAATCCTGCCTTCAAATATTCCACCAATGCTGCTTCTCCCATATCGGTTTGTGATGCTTCTGCTTTGAACTGCAAAATAAATTTGTCTGCAGTCAGAGAACCTTGGTGCATGGTTTTTAATTTTGCATTTGCTGTCACCTTTGGGTTAGGGTCTCCAAACTGTGCCTCCAATCTCTCCAAAAATTCCCTGAAACTTGCAAACGGTTTATATCCCACGGCAATTTGATTAATGGCTTCATTTCTCCAGAACTGTGCTTTCCCTCCCTGGATGTATGAGAGAGCAAACATAATTCTAGACTTGGTCATATGAAATTCGGGCTTTCTCCCATGAATATACAATACTATAGAGCTGATAAAGGATTTTGTGTTCTCCATGGTACCATTAAATATTTGTGGGGGTGTGTATGTAGGTAAATGCATTTTTCCACTTTCAGATCACTCCTCTGCATGCTCACCCTCCTGAGATATCCACTCCACCATCTCCTCCATCTCATCATCTTTATCTTCTACTGTCTCTGCTTTTGTTTCTGCTTGTTTGGGCTGTGATGCTGCTAATACTGACACTAATTGGGACATTTGTGCTGTTAGAGCATCAATTTTGGCTTCAAGAATGGGTGAAAATCAAATAAAATGAAATAGAATAAAATAAAAATAGTATTAGATAATAGGCATGTTAGGAGACTGTTTCCTAACAGTGGATGAGGGGGAAGAAATTTCCAGAAAAGCCTGCTGGGAAATTAATGCCGAACCCTATACCTAAAGCGCCATGGTGAGATATATCTGTGGACTTTATCACAGGACTACCTGAAGCTCAAGGATATGATGCAATATTTGTAGTATGTGACTGCTTCACAAAAGAAGTCCATATCATTCCTACTACTGCAGAAACCTCATCGTTGGGCTTGGCATGCCTCTATCTAAATCAGGTATGGTGGTTACATGGATTACCTGATACAGTTATCTCCGATCGTGGATCACAATTTGCTTCTGCATTTATGTGAGAGTTAAATAACATATTGGGGATTCAAACCAAATTATCTACAGCATATCACCCACAAACCGATGGGCAGACAGAGAGAATGAATCAGGAGTTGGAGCAGTATCTATGCATGTTTGTCAATCACCAACAAACTGACTGGCCTGAATGGTTGGCAATTGCAGAATTTTCCCACAATAATAAATTCCATTTGGCTACTTGCATGTCACCCTTCCTTGCTAATTATGGGTATCATCCCAGAATGGGAGTAGAACCTCAAAGGGAAGTCAAGGTACAATCAGTGGGCAACTTTGTGTCAAAAATGCGAAAGATGCAAGAGGAAGCAGAGGCAGCATTGATGAAGGCACAAGATGATATGATGTGACACATGGATCGTACTCAAGCTGTTGCTCCAGAGTACAAAGTTGGTGACTTGGTATGGCTAAGTACCAAGGATCTAAATATTCCATGACCTTCAAGAAAGCTTATGGAGAAACAAGTTGGCCCATATCTGATTTCTAAAATAATTTCACTCAATGCGGTAGTGTTAAAATTACCTCAATCATTCAAGATTGATCCTGAGATTAACATTTCCCGTTTATGTCCCTACCACCCACCTACTATTCCCTGTCAACAAACTACTCCACAGCCTCCAATAATGGTAGAAGGTGCTCCAGAATATATTGTGGAAGAGGTTTTGGACTCACATATTTGACAAAATAAATTGGAGTTCTTAATGAAGTGGAAGAACTACACTAACGAAAATAATTTATGGGAGCCAGAAGAGAATTGTAAGCGAGTGCATAAAGCAATCACCCAATTCTTTGAACATAATCCAAATGCTCCACATCGCATTGCTAGAATGGTGTATGTGGGGATGAATTTCTGGCCTTACCAGAATTTCACAGAGGGGACAGATACAATATTTTCTCGCCTGGAAGTCGAGGCCTAAAAGGGGGGTAATGTTAGGAAACAGTCTCCTAACATGCCTATTACATAATACTATTTTTATTTTATTTTATTTCATTTTATTTCACCAAAATATGCTACAAAATGCCTATCTATGCATTATTTGTCAGCATGGAAATTTTCTATTTACAAGCATCAATATGTATGCGCATGTGTGTGCACGTCTGGCACAACATACTACAATATATGTAACATAGTATATAATCCCAAAATAAATACTAGGAGACCTCAGTTGAGTTCTCTTAGGTATTCCATCCACAATAGTGGTGCGAAAGGCCTATTTCAGCCAACTGTTCTATTTTTAACCCCTTGCATCAAAATCATCAAACCCCCCATCATGCGCATGCCCCCCGCCGCCTTCTTGTAGGAGAACCCACACAGTCTGGCTAGTAGATTAGTGGGTGTTGTCCTAACACTGGGGCCATCAGGACCATCAGGGTTTGTGAGTCCACCAGGCAGTCTATCCTCTTCACCTGCAGCTTCCTTGTTGGGATGATTAGGTTGCCTGTCATCTCCTACATATATCAGAACTTACCTTGTATGCTGCAACCTCTGGCATGTTGAACAAATTCTCCTTGTTCTGCACAATAAAATGTAACACCCACACAGAATGATCTTTTGCCTCGGTCGCAGTCTTAAGTCCTGTGTAGTAATATTGACCAACCGGATCAATCCAATGCCAGAACTGTAAACATCGTCAGCACAAATGGATAAACAATGCATATAATGCATCAGTCAAATAGGTGTTGCAATTAAACTGCCAGGCTAGTGCAAACAACAGTAGTGCACAATCATGCCAATCGGAGGTGTTTGAATGGCGCATGTCTTGTGCCAGTCGATGCTGTTTGAACGGCGCAACATCTTCGACTGGCAGAGAACACATGTCTCATGCCACACTCTGCCAGTCGAACATGTTCGAATGGCACACATAGACACATCCCATTTGAGAATGGTCGAACGTCTCCTGCCAAACTGTGCCGTTCGAGCATGTTTGAACGGTGTAACATCTTCGACTGGCAGAGAACATAGTCTTGTGCCAAACTCCGCCAGTCGAGCATGTTTGAACAGCGCACGTAAACATCCCATTCAAGAATGGTTGAATGTCTCATGCCAAACTGTGCCATTTGAACATGTTCAAATGGCACAACATCTTCGACTGGTAGAGGACATATGTCTAGTGCCAAACTCCACCAGTTGAACAACTTTGACTGGCGCAAGTGGACACAGGCCATTCGAGCTTTACACAGATCACCCTCACTGTTATCACTCTGCCCTCGCCAGCCGTTCTGCACATAACCAATGCCGCACCTCAGTACAGACCCACATATGTCAATATTGCATGCATGAGTCACACATATTCATATCCCGCACAAATAGTCACTCACCTCGGCCACAGATTGTCTCACCTTCCCCAGGGCCGTAGCTAACGTCTCCACAGATAGCGGAGTAAGCAACAGCAATGGCTTCTGCATGTGATGCAGTCTATGATCAAACTTGCTAAAGTCCCATTTCCGTCGCCATTGGTCTCGCACTTCTCGGGCCTCGGGTGATTCAAACAGCTGCTTGTAGACGTATTGGCTAAAAAGATGGTCCACGTCTTCACTGTATGTCGTCCAATGGCCCTTTGCCATCCTGAACCACATCCTTTCCATGTCTTCTGCAGACATCACTTTGTCTAATGCATTCATGAACTCCATGCTCAGAATCCCCGTAGTCATCTTCTGCTTCTCAACAATCACAGTGTCTGTTAGTGCTCCCCATGCCTGCATTCCTCTTGCCAATATATCTGCTGAACCTTCCGCAACTCAAGTAGCCTTCTGGAATTCATGCCACCACATGTCATCCATCATCTCAAAGTATCCTAATGGTGTTATCATTGACCGCAGTAGATTCGCCATGTATTCCACAACGTAGGAGATGATCTGCCTCTCATTAATCCTAACCCTCTTAATCGAATTTATAAAACTTACCCTGCCCAATATGTTGTGTAGGTGTTTCTTGATCCATCTCATGCCAAACACTGTCTTGTATCCAAAGTATTCAAATTGATGCAAGCTTAAAAGGTACTTGCGAGTTTCCACATGGTTCATCACTTGTCCAACAATTGAATTCGTTTGCGATCCAAGCTTCATCAGCCATGCTTCCACTTGCATTCGGTCCCTGCCCTGGGATGTCAGCATCACATATTCCTGTACTGTCATCACCATTCCCTCACGATCGTCCTCCCCAAGGTACTTCACTTTTTCATTCCTCAATACATGTAATGCTAGTCGCTCATTCCCCTCCAACATTTTCGCTGTAGATCATCGTTGTCAATTCATCTTCTGTATAACCACTCCTCTACTCACCTGCATCATACACAACTATTCCCCATACAGATATCGCATCCAAAAACTCTGTCTCCATCCAAATTTCTGCCTTCAGTTTTGCGATGTTGGTCTCTTGCATTAGCTGCGCCTTCTGCCCTTTTGTCTCCTTCTCATGGAATACCGCTAATTGCATTTTGTTCTTGTCAATGATCTTCTTCGCCTGCTCATATGCCAGTTTCCACACGTGGTACCGATGTCACCCTCCTGCTACCACAAGCGCACCTTTTACCTTCCCAGCTGCCGTGAGCTCCAGCATTGGCACTTCCACACCCAGATTCATGTCTGTCATAATGCAACTCGCTGTGATGTCCCCCTTGTCTGCAATAATGGGCAGTCAGTTCACGGGGTTGAAAGCGCGCACCCCTTGCTTCCACATCGCCAACAACTGCTTCACATGTTTCTCTGCCACTGGTCAGTCGTTCCACTTTCCAAAAAGCAACACCGTGGGTGGTCGCCGGAAATCGATCTTGTTCAGTGACAAGATTGCCCGCTGTGCTTCCTGATCCTCCATGCTCACTCCTCCCCTTCCTCCCCCTCCTCCCCCTCCTTCCTCTTCTATTATCATCACCTCCTCCTCCTCCTCTTCCTCATCCTCTTCCTCGACTCTAGCCCCCTCTATTTTCCTCTTGTCCACATTCATCGCCTCATCAAACCATTTTTCTTCATCTTCGTCCCACCGCATTTCTACGTCCTGGTTTGCCGGCCCTGTCTTCATTGCCTTCGCCTGCCCTTCCACCCTGCCTTTTGCTTTTTGCCTAGTGTTCTCATTACCTGCTTCCATTCTCCCATCTCCCTCATCACCTGATTCCACAAACGTTTTCGACTTTTTGATATTCTGGCTGGCCCGCGATCACATAACGCATGTTTCTCTTGATCCACTGTCATGCAATGTCGATGTCTGACCTGCCCTGGGTCCACTATGTTCAATTCGGCCCTTGGGAACAATTTTTCACATCTGCATACTGGTAGATGGTAAGATGATGGTGGTTCGAATTAACCAGCCATGTATCGATCTCATTGATTTTCTTCACTTTCAATCTCAGCGAATATACCAAATTAGGATATCTATAAATAGCCACCCTACATTTGCTCGTCTTGTAGTAAAACATAATTTCGTTATTTGACTGCTGCATGTTTGAGTGATCTTTTGTACAATAAAAACCCTGCAACATTTACTAGATGGGTGCACCAGTCGATCATGTTCGACTGGTGCATTTCATAACAAGTGTGCCATGCAACAACCAAACATAAGTACTAAATATGTGCGCCAGTCAATCACGTTCAACTGGCGCATTTAATAACAATTGCACCATGCTACAGCTGGGATAAGTGCGCTAGTCGATCAGGTTTGACTGGTGCATTTAATAGCAACTGTGCCATGCAACAACTATACATAAGTACTAAATATGTGTGCCAGTCAATCACGTTCGACTGGCGCATTTAGTAACAATTGCGCTATGCAACAACTAAACATAAGTACTAAATAGGTGCGCCAGTCGATCATTTTCGACTGGCACGTGTAATATAACTGCGCCATTCAGTTTCTGTGTGGGTCGATGCCACCCGAATGGCGAACTGCGAGGCGGCTTGGACTCATTCATGGGTGTGCTTACAAAACTTTATCACTTACATGCTGTTGGACTTATTTTGTGTCATGCAGGCCTCTTTTGAACAGCGCACTTTTCTGCTAAATTTCCTAGCCCATACCCTGCCCATACCCTCACCCATGCATTAAATAGAGCATAGAATATATTTGCATCCGTTCATGAGGAGAGTTTCCTATTAGGAGACCAACTCTACGGTCGTCAAATCCTATTCTACGGGAGATACATCGACGACAGCTTCATGGTTATTTATGCAGAGACAGGCAAAGAAGCTTTGGCTTATGCCCAGTCGCTAGTAAAATTTCCAGGCCTTGAACTCACATGAAAAGTATCTGGCAGAAGTTTAAACTTCTTAGATCTAATGATTTACATCGATCTGATTTGGAACCGAATCGAATGGAAACCATTCTGCAAGGCCAGAAACAACTTAGAACAAATCCCATTCACATCTCATCACCCCGTAGACGTAAAGCGTGGGACTTTCCTTGGGGAGATGTCTCGGATGGCCATCCTCTGCAGTTCATCTGCCAACTATATCGATGCTTTGAGTGATCTTGCAAAGATATATATAGCACGAGGATATCCACACCGATTGGTAAAAAAGTGGTTAAAGGAGAATTCTGTTAAGAGATGGCATGCTTGATACGTCGAGAAGAAGCCTGTGGTAGCAGGTATGGGGGACCATAAACTCTTAGTCCTTAAAACCACTTTCAATCCAGTTTGGGATGAGTTCAACTTTCATGAGATGGCAAAAATCATCATGGATCAATGGTCTATCCAAATCTCTGCTCGGAGAAATAGATGGACCTGACTTTGGGACTCAGGTCCAGTAGACGAACCCATTGAGCGAGTTGTTGCAGGTGAAAGCCAAGCAACTGGGCCAATGAGTAGTTCAGGGTCTATTGCAAACTTGTCTCAGTCTGCCAACTTAGTAGGGCCAGGTGATCCCTCTCCGGAGGTTGACAGTCACAGTGACCGAACAGATGGTGTCCAGGATGGGGGTGTGACAGTGACGCATAGCGAAATTTGGTTACACAAGCTAAAGCGATTGCCCCGCTCTGCGAGCATGGAAGTAGTCAAAAAACTTGACATCTCAAAGCTCAGATTCACTGATGCCAAGTGGCTAGTATCTTGCAAACGAACTCGTTTGTTCACAGACTTACTAAATACACTCAAACAGAATGCCCTTAATGAACATACTGTTTTGCCATCTATCTGGAGCTTGGGAGCCGAAAGGTTTACCCTTGCCAAAGATTCAGCGGATCAAGACCAGTCTTGGTTCGCAGACTTGAAAGAAGAGTGATTGCATAGTAACGCTACTTTACACTCTTATGGAAGTAGTTCAAACCTAACCCCTAACACTAACCCTAACTAAACCTAACCCTAACAGATATGCCCGCTGGCATCCTTGGGTTATTAGGACCATGGGAAATGTTGCCCCCACGGTAGTGTCTTAGTAATAAGGAGAGTGTTTAGATGTGATCTAATCAATCGCATACCTCCTCTAGCAAATCATGTGACTTGACCTGACTTACCTGATATGGTGGCACCATGAGATCATGTTACCCATTAGTAGTGGCATTGCCTTAAGTGGCTAGCCATTGGCTAGCGCCCAGGTGACTATGGTGCGCATTGAATGGCCTTTGTTTGTCAAGGATCTTGCTTTTCAAACATCGGTTAATCGCATCTGTAGAAAGACCATGTGATGACGAGTCAGACCATGCAAATTAGCCCATGGGAACCAGCTTGCCAACTATAGTGAAAGGGACTAATAGACCCCACACATCCTCCCGCACCGCGAGGTGATCAGGCCAGAAGTAATTGGGCATAAAAGTCATATGCACTGTAATCAGTCAGCGATCATGTCGGCCTCGGCTAGATTAATCATCTAACCGAGGTTTTGGATAATCTTCGGATCTATCCGGATTTTCACATGATATTACTAGGAAAGGAATATTGTATGCTTCTATGTATGGATAAAGGTCAGACTTTTTCCGGCATTTGAAGTTTCTATGGGCACATGAGGGAGATTCATCACACGAAATGAACTGCGGGCCAGCCCTTCGGGCATTGTGTACCTAGGTTCTTAGTAAGGCTGCGCTTGGCATAAGAGTATCAGGCTTCATCCATAGGCATAGAGCATGCTACCGCACGTGCTCAAACACATCGAACCCCTTGGCCTCTGGGGTATAAAAGGCCAGGCAGAAAACTGAGTAGAGCATAGCTCAAAATCCACTCTGGACTCACTTTGGGTACAGCGCATTTTTTCTGTCTTTCTTTCCACACGTAAATAGTCCTCGCTGACCTCGCTGACCTCGGTCAGCTTGTCCACCCTAACCATAACCAGATACCAGTTAGATAGAACAGATCACATGACTGAAAGCAGTTGTACTCATGAGATCAAGATACAAGCATAGCCAAACAAGTGACTATGAATCCACATTATTATTAGTCTTGGAAGAGATCACATGACTGAAAGCAGTTGTACTCATCAGATCGAGATACAATACTAGTTATCCAATCCACAGTAACTCTGCCATACAAGCATTTATGCAGATGGGAGCATCAAGCCATAAGATTGGGATGAGAAGACTTCACCATTTAAATAATTCACAGGAAGGATTATGCCAACGATGCAGATATGATTGCAAGGAGTTCTCATGCCTATTAGTATTTCAAGGAGTTGACATGATCACATGACTTATGGCAGATGTACTGTTGACCAAGCTGACATATATACTGGCCAGGGGATGAAGGAGCCATGGGATTTGGAGTGTGTTTTCAGTGACCACATGATTGTGAGCAGGTGTACCATTGGTGGACATGGGGAAAACAGGCAGAGGTGTATTTCATCACTAAGATCACATGACTGAGCACAGATGTACTCTCTCAGAATGATCTCAATACCAAAGGTCAATCAACAGTCACATGACTGGGTACAGGTGATAGCAAGATATATATAGAGCAAACCAAATAAATCCAAATGTAACTAATAAATTTGAGAGAAGCATCAAACTGACACGTGGACCAGCAACCCAGTGCATTCAGGAATACTGGATGGCTATCTAGGAGGTATAAAAATTCTGGTGATAACTTATGGCAATGCCTCCAATGAGACTGTTAGCGACAACTGCTTCCATGGTTATGCCAATGCTGCTTTTGCAAACACCAATAATTATAAATCTACTACTTGTTATGTTTTCCTCAGATTAGGGGGAGCAATCACATGGAAATCAAAGAAGCAACCTGTGATCATGCTTTCCTAAATGGAAGCAGAATATGTAGCTCTCTCAGAAGCTGGATGCAAATCAACATGGTTCAGAAATTTATATGACAAACTTGGTTTCCCTCAAAATTATCCAACTGTAATTAAAGGCAACAATGATGGTTCCATGGTATTAACCCATAACCTACAATTCTATCAGTGATCAAAGCATATAGCTTTACATCATCATTGGGTCCAAACTGATAAAATACTTGATATCCAAAACTGTCACAACCCACAACAAACAGTGGACATATCAACAAAGGCATTACCAAGGCCTAAATTTGTGTGACATAGGGCAGAGATGGGAATTAAGTTGATTCAATAACTCAGCAACTTTCCTCACATGTGAGTTTCCAAAAGGGTTTTCCACCATATAGAGGTTTTGATGCCCCTGAATGACAATGTAGTTAACCATTCCTATTAACTCAAATCATGCTTGGCTTGAAGGGGAGTGTTGGGATAGGCAATCCAAGCCTGCAATCTGAGGATAGCTATCAATGGGCAGCTATCAATAGTAGAACAGATTTATAGCATGTATATATACAGAGTCGTAGTATAGAAGAAATAATAAGACAGATCCTAGTCTCATTCTGCCACTGCATCCAAGAAAACCTGCTTCTCAATACCAGTCTCCCTGCATAATTTCCAACACCCTACATACACCCTTGAAGAAGTCCGTGATTTTATTAGACATCACTTTCAAAGGTTAAATCCAACATTGTTTGCATGGGGAGCATTCACTAGTGTCCAAAATATGTTTGACTATATGTTGGCCTCTTCCCAACCTGTGACAACATCATCAATACATTGCCCCAATGGTCATGATGTACAATGAGTTGAAATGTCTGCTTTCAGGTGCCAACTTACAATATTAAACCCATTTCCACCCTCCAACATTTTGTTGGCAACTTATCTGTTCAATGCTCATCCAATTATCATTCTTGTAATCAGCATTTCATATAACACACACATGTTCCTTAATTTTTCTACCATGTTAGCATTTGACCTTTCAGGGCACACTACAGTACTGACAAAGTCATTGAACATAACACAGAAAAATGGGTAATGTACTATATGTGAGCTCAGAGGTGTGATATACTGGGCAATGACCACATTACAGCTGGTATTATCCCATCTGATGGCATAGTATGGTCTCATGATGGAATTGCCACAGGACGACAAACAGAATACAAAGGACACTTCAAACATGCCTCTGACATGTCTATAAACCATTCAAGAAGTGCAACATCAGCATTGTATATCAGAGCTGTTGAGAACTCGGACCCGCCATGCCTCTAGCAATGCCCGCTCAAACCAATATTGTTAACCCACTCAGTTGTTAACCTGTCAGTGCATTTTCTCGCCAACCTTCTCCAGGCAGACCTATTCCTCTCATCTAACGCCATCCATACTTCAGACGTACCCGCTTCTGGTCGTAGTCCGTTACACATATTAAATAAACTTTGTCCTAATCTTGGTGTGGATGCAGAGTCAGTATGACAGGATGGAAGAAAGTAAAAGTGCTACGTACATCGCATGGGGGGTGCTCAAAAAATCATTACCTCTAATTATTCGTATAAAAATATCTTTGCAGACGGAGGATGAACCCGGTGATTTCACCAGCGTTCGAGCGTCGGGTGCCTCCCAAATTTGATTGAATCGCGCAGCAATTCTGGCATAATAATCCTGGGTTTCTTGATTTTCCAGATGAAGGTAGTCTTTGCATTGTGGATCCGAATGACGAAGACAGGCCATGTCATACAGATCAGATCCTATAAATCTTTACATTGATGCAGATATAGTACACAGGATGGAAGAAAGTGAAAGTGCTACATACGGCGAATCGATTATTCGGAACGTATTCACCACGTCTACCCACCAAAGAACATTTATCCATATTTCTGAAGGTCTGATTATAAGATGACTCAGATGAGAAAGAACAAAGACATAGAATCATGATCAGCTCACGCCGCGTGTCCTGAAGGCAATGCTTTGGAAGTAATGAACCAGCTTATGATGAGAAGGCTTGGAATACTACGAACGACTGGCATGTGGACCATGGTAGTTGGTAAAATGTAGTTGTGATTGGATAGGCAAATAGAATCGAAGAAAACGTGAGACCAGCTGCAGAATGAGATACAGCACAATGCATTTATGCTTGGGAAGTTGGCATGACAATCACAAATGCGACCGGATTGCAGTGTCTCAAGGGCCAATTCGATCAGCCAGAATGGGCCATTTAGTCGGCCATGGTTTGAGCTGAAACAACAGTTTGATTGGCAAGTGTGCACAACGACACCTTCAGAATGTGAGACTCGGACATCGGGGTCACAAAACCTCCGAGTCAATGAACTGCTAAAACCCATGGTTTGAGCTGAAACAACAGTTTGATTAGCAAGTGTGCACAACGACACTTTCAGAATGTGAGACTCGGACATCGGGGTCACAAAAAACTTCGAGTCAATGACCTGCTAAAAATACAGATCCACATGAACAATGACAATGCATCTTTGTTCAGTCTATTACCTCTTCTTGCTATATAAAACTGGATGACTTCCCGCAGGATTTGGAGACCTAGAGTTGTTCTAAATCGCCGAGCTGATGCACTGATGCTCGAACGCTGTCACGCTGAAAGCATTTTGCACACATTTTGCACTCCGATCAGATGGTTGTCGATGGCTCTGTCAACTTTAAATCTGAAGGAGGGATCCGAGCCCTGGTTTTTGCTATATTCTCCTTCTCCAACACCTAAGATGTCGACACCCAAACGCAGTACTATTGTTGGGTAGATGTTTGAAACTTTGAAAACTCATCTCGGAATTGTGCTTTCCTGCGAATTTAGGCCTCGGGATTTTTGGTATATATGGTTCTACTACATCCATCTATGTAAAAAAATTGTTTAGGTA
Source organism: Tricholoma bakamatsutake (assembly GCA_029959215.1). Classification (NCBI taxonomy): domain Eukaryota; kingdom Fungi; phylum Basidiomycota; class Agaricomycetes; order Agaricales; family Tricholomataceae; genus Tricholoma; species Tricholoma bakamatsutake. The sequence continues at coordinate 11,963,156 of CP114862.1, forward strand.
TTACAGTGGACAGCTGCCAGTGTCGCGAGTTGATCAGTGATCACTATCCATCAGGCGAGCCATCGGCAAACAAATAACCATATAGCAATTCGATATCCGTCATGCTCCTTTCAAGCTCTCTGTCCAGCATGCTACTTACAGTCTGTTGAGCAATGAGAACTCTGAGGGTTGATAATAAACTTGTATTTCAAGTCAGCTGCCAGATTTATCAGTATCTCATGTGGTGATTGGGTGATCACCAAACGTGTTCTTGAGTCACACCCGTGCTGTCCCTTCTTGCGTGTGCCATCATCGTAGTTCTCCCTTAACTAAAGCACAGTCTTGGAGTTTTTGAACACCCAATCAGTTTTGCTTTTTAGTTTTGATGTCGCTCATGCTGGAGAATAGCCTTTCCATTGATGCCGAGTTGGGGGTGAAGGTGAGAATGAGCATTGCTAGTAGGGAATGGCATGGGTTTTACCTGTGGGTTTCCCATGCTTTTATTTTTCAATTTATTCAATGAGTTTTGCATGAAAAATCATGAAAAAATGATTTTCTGGTACCTATTCAATGGGTGCTTGTGATACATTGGACAAAATAATATATTTTCAACCTTGTCACATAAAAGATGTGACCAAAATATTGATTTATGCATTGGATCACATAGAGCAAAGAAAAAGCTTTCAGAAAATCATTTTTTCATGATTTTTCATGCAAAACTCATTGAATAAATTGAAAAATAAAAGTGTGGAAAACCCTTGGGTAAAACCTGTGCCATTCCCTAATTGCTAGCTTCTCCAGTGGGTTATCATTATTTAAGCTCTTCCAAATGAGGAGAGGGTCAATGGAACCATCCTTAAAAACAAGTCAATAACATGCTACTTCCAAGTCACAATATCAACGTAACATACCTCTTCCTTCAAGCCATCTGCCATGGTCTCAACAGGCCACTTTTCAGCCGAAAATGGCCCAGTATGGCCATCATAGTGCAGTACTTGTGAAATAAGATCACTTGGACACTGCTCAGCTTTGAAGGCATGCATGTAGAGCCTGTGGATGATGCCCATAAGGACAGCAGCTGGTATATTATTCTGATTCCATAATCGAGGGCTGATGCATGGATTGAGGTAGAAACAGGCAATGAATAAGTCCTGGTCTGCTTTTAACCAACATTTTTTAATGCTTTGGAGGATTTTCATGACTGGATGGTCTTCAGTGGACAGCTGCAATTGTTCTTGCTCCAATTCCAGAAGTTCTGAGTAAACACAATGGAGATTACTGAGAACCAGAACAATGTGGTCACAATGAGTATTCATGGCTTGTGCAACATTCACAGTAATTGCAAGTGGCTCAATGTGAGTTTTGACTCTAATTTGAGATTGGGATTCTTATCTCATTGAACTGAAGTTTAATTTACTTACCGTGTAATCTTTTCCCACCACTGCCCATCGATGACCCAATCCAAAACCACTTCTGCTTTTTGTTGAGCTTTTTCATCTCGTCCAAGACTATCGAATATCTCTTCTCAGTGTTTAAGAGCTGTTATTTGAATTGCCTTCCACACCTGCAAATTCCGTGATAGGGCACAGTAGTATGCTCTCCAACATGTAATCACAGAAATAATTAATGCTAGAACATTCTGATACATATCAGCCTGTTCTTTATTCAACAATCCAAGTGTAAATGAATGGTTGTTAAACCATTTTGCTACTTCACTGCTCTTGTCCATGATTTGGGCGAGCTTGGGGTTTCCTTTCTTGTAATCAGCAAGTATCAAAGGTATCTTCATAGTTGATCAGCTTGCACAATGCCACCTCACCTAGATCTAATGTACCTGATGACTCCAACAATCTGCAGCAAGCAGCCAGGGAAATTTCTCAACAATCAAACAGTGGCCCTTTCTTTCCATCGGGCCCAGCATCTCCACAAACACCGATTGGGTGAACATCAAGGTCCTGCAAGTGTTCAAGCTCTTTTTCAAGAAGCTGAAAGATTAGCTGTCCTGTCTTTCGGAAGATTGATTGTAAATGGTGCACCTATTCAACAAACAATTATTCCCAATCTGGAGATAAGAATTTCAATGTACTTGGTGATTCATTGTGAACATGAATGCAACAAGGTGTTTTTTTTGATATGTCCTTCCATCCATCGCACTGAAGCATCACATAGCTCCCTTTCTGTGACTCTGAGACCTGTGAACCCTCAATCTTGGTCACTTCACAGCGGAGTATCAAGGTAGATAGTTTGGTTTGATTAGGGACCTTAGCCCCTGGTGCCACCAAGGTGAAGAGTTTGTGAACTTCAGTATCACCTATTGAATTAAATAAAAATCCTGCAGAGATCCATGCCCATAAGACTTGGTTTTCAAACTCCACCTGTTGCACCAGAGACAAGGCAGGTGACTTCGTGGCTACCACCATGAATGTTTTCTGTTGTTTATTTGCCTGACCTGGGTGTTCTGCTGTGCCATTTGTTCCTTGATTCAAAGGTGCCATAATGACATCATCACCCTGCACTTCCATTGCTAAACCCTTCCCTGATTGCTTACTATCACAAGCCACCTTTCGAATTTTACCAGGGCAGTAATCACAGCCAATGAGACGATTTGTCAGGACTAATATTCTACCAGTGAGCTGTTTTACTCTGACTTTGGCTGTCATAATGACCTCATGAGTTGTTGATCTGAATTTGGTGAAGACTTGGGCTGACCTTCTGAAAGAAGTATGTTAGTTGGCTGTACAGCTTCAACCAGACCCCCAGAAACAGCTTCATTTTTGGACACTCTAATTTTAGTGAGCTCGTTCTTGGTGCAATATTTACATCTTGCACCAAAGAAAGTGGAGTTGACTTTGTCGGCATCTTGATGGTAATGTTTCTAGACCCAGGACTTCTCTCGTGGCATAGGGATATGATGGAAATAGTGTATTTTGCCCATTTTTACATCTAGGTTTGATGGCCCATCAGAGTTAGCCAACTGACCCAACTGACCCCTCTAAATGTTGACATTGAAATGACTGACCATAATTACTGACTGACCTGGGTAAGGTCATATCAGATTTGACTGGTCAGTGACAACACTGATATAACTATTTTACATGGTTTATACCATATATGTTTAAGTTTATGTATACCCCCTTATCATCAAAGCCACATATAGCATGAAGTGTTTGAGACTGTGGGAACATGACTGACAACTATGATGATGGATCAATATCAAGCTCAATCATTGCTCTCACTCAAAGCAATCCACCTAGGAAGTTGTGATGCATCACATGGAATCAACAGCCACATGTGATGCCACTGTGATGCCCACTGTCTTCCATTCTATTTATAGATGGTGGGCTTAAAGAGATGTGCAAAGTGCAAAAAGAACCTCAGAGTTGAACAGGTTTCTCTGCAGATTGGAACAGTTTCTTCTGAAGATTGGAACCACTGTACACATTGACATGTTTCCCATGCACAGACAAGAAGAAAGCCCACAGAAACAGAAACAAAATTTTTAGACAGCAGAGTCAGAGGGATGAAGATCGTGATTCTGATGGACTATCAGATGAAGAAGCACCTACCAGCAACCAATATTTACCCATCTTGTCACTGAAGAATTTTTCAGCTTTTCTGGACAGGCAGCAAGACACACTTAAGGTCAAGGCAAATATTAATGTTAGGGAGTTATCAGAGTATGGAGATAGACAGAAGTGTGCAGATGGGATTGTTAATTTGATGTGGGAGGTGATGAGCTACCAGTTTCTGTTTGTATCCATGCTTCTATTATCCTCATGCACTAATTCCAAAATTGCTCAGCATATATGGTGCACAACACCTAGTCACCACCACTTTTGTACAATGGAAACAGGTGGACAAAAAAACTCATTTTTATTATTCCTCTGGTAAAAATGCTCTATTTCAGGAGAGGATTAAATCTACCAGAGCATTTGTCAAAATATCCAAAACTGACAGAGTTTTTCTTTTTTGTCACATAGAATTTGGCCATATTACTATATATGGACAGATTTGCACCCTAAACTACCATATTTGGCAGGACCCTATTTTCACAAAATGTCTGTTCCACTGTGTATGGCATAACCAGAGCATTTTTAAGCCTTAAATAAGCTGTAAATGAAACAATTGGAACACATTCTAGAGGTAAATTAGGCAGTTTTTAAAAAATAAAGATTCTTCAGCCAATTTGGCCACTGTTCAAAAGAGGTGGTGACTAGGTGTTGTGCACCATATCTATCACATTAAATATGATCACAAGCAGTCACTTGTTTCTTCATCACGTTATATGTACTATTGTGCTCAAATTGATGATCATCAACATGCTCCATCAAAGAGTCAAAAGCCAGGTGTGAAGCATTGTGATAAGGAATCAATGCAGACCTTCAACTGCTCTGGGTGGTTACACATGACATTATCCGATTTGACCAATATTGCATCTATTAAATTGGAGCATCATGATGCACACATTCCTTATTGTCCAATCTAGATTTCTGAAGATGTTGTGACCTATATCCATGATAATCTCAAACTTACGCCACCAGAGGTTCATCTTAACTTTGAGTAATGTAACTTTAAATTATCTAGTGCCAGAAACGTAGTTGTGGGCTGACATCATACAAAAGCATCCATGGCCAACCTTCACATGAAAGGCTGTTGTCCAGTTGTGGTCCCACTTAAATAGTCACCTTTGGAAATGGAACGATGATAAAGTTAGATCAGCACAGATATTGCTTGAAGAATATCATATTTCAGATGGAAGTTTGAGAGGGCTTTATATGATGGTAGAACCTCTACCACTTGCAGAGGAAACTGGCATCACAGCCATAGCATTTACATTACTGGATCTTATGACAATGGGGAGGGCACATCCATGAAGTTCAACTTGACTCAGCATGTAGGTTTGTACCCAATAGTCATACTGACTCAGAGTATGTCCTAATGTGCTTCAATTAACAGTTCATGTTTTGAGGTTTTTGCACTGCTCAGAGAGACCTATGGATCTGGACTCCCACTAGGATATCTAATCATTCAGCTTACTACAAGTGAACATGGTATGAAAGAACGATTCATCCACCATTTTCTGGACCACATTACAAGACAGTGGAGTCTACACATCATCATTACACTTACTGACAAGGACTAGTCTGAAATCAATGCATTTCTGGCGATGATTCCAAATGTAAAGCATTAATTGTGCTTCTGGCATGCACTTCGAGCTATCATGTTAAATTTAGCTGCATTGACAAATCTTTTGTCCTCATCAAGCAATCGGATGATGCTGTAAGTTCTTACTCTCTTGACATTATGTATTGCTGACTACCTAATCTAACATGCTCAGTCTGCCATCCATCCTATAGCTGAATATGCAATACCTTGGCTGATAGTTCACCTGAATGGCATACTCCAAGCATTTGAGACAGCTCTGCAAGAAAATCTGATAATTCAGCTTCCTCCTTGAAACCCAGTTTCTTGGCCCCCAGACAGCGACTCTCAAGCAACATCTAACAAGCCAGAATTACCAACTACTTCACATTTTTGATACAAAGTCCTCCACACTGGACCTTGACTTCCCTTTGAGATTCTACTCCCATTCTGGGATGATACGCATAATTAGCAAAGAAGGGTGACATGTGAGTAGCCGAATGGAATTTATTATTGTGAGAAAATTCTGCAATTGCCAACCATTCAGGCCAGTCAGTTTGTCAGTGATTCACAAGCATGCATAGGTACTGCTCCAACCCCTGATTCATTATCTCTGTCTCCCCAACAGCTTGTGAATGATATGCCATAGATAACTTGGTTTGAATTCACAATATGTTATTTAACTCTTGCATAAACACAGAAGCAAATTGTGATCCATGATCAGAGATAATCATATCAGGTAATCTATGTAACTGCCATACCTGATCGAAATAGAGGTGCGCCAGGCCCAATGATGAGGATTCTGCAGTGGTAGGCATAATATGGACTCCTTTTGTGAAGCAGTCGCATACTACAAATATTGCATTGTATCCTTGAGCTTCAGGTAATCCTGTGATAAAGTACACAGATATATCTTGCCATGGCACTTTAGGTATAGAGTTCAGCATTAATTTCCCTGCAGGCTTTTCTGGAACTTTCTTCCCCCTCATGCACATATCACACCCATCCACATACCCCAATACATACTTTGAAATTCTGGGCCACCAATAACTTCTCATCACCAACTCCAATGTTTTCCACCTTCCTGGATGTCCAGCAGCTGGCATATTATGAGGTAACTGTATTATCTCCCTTTGTAAGTGTTGATCCTTTGGTACATATACCTTTCCTCTGAACAACACTAACCCTTGTTCTTCAACCCATGCATCTCCTTTAATATTACCTTGCTTCTCTGCCCTCAAAGCTTTCACAGCTTCCACCACTTCATCATCTATCTCTGAACATTGTCTAATTTTAGACAACATTTCCATCGAGCTATCCACCAATAGATGCCCTTGATGCATCACACAGATATGAAAGTATTCAGGTTTGAGTAGGGTAATATTTTTATTGTCCTCTTCCACTCCCCTTTTATGATCTGTACATCTGGATAATGCATCTGCTTTCCTCATCAAGCTTCCCACTTTGTGGACTAAGTGAAAATTAAAATGTGATAGAAATAATGCCCAATGCACTTGCCAATGGTTAAGCTTTTTAGCGGACATGAAATACTGCAGATTTTGATGGTCTGTCCAGATCTCGATCTGATGCGTACATCCCTCCAAATAATGTCTCCATGCCTCCAATGCTCGTATTATTCCCAACATCTCTTTATCATGCACATCATAATTCCTCTCCACATCATTCAACCCTCGAGACAAATATGCACAAGGGTGCCATTTGTCATCTTCACATAACATTAATAATACTGCTCCAGTAGCAAAGTCAGATGCATCTGATTACACTCGTAAGGGATGCATGAAATCTACTGGGGCTAATATTGGCTCTTCCACAAACTTCCTCTTCAACTCCTCAAATGCTGTCTGCTGCTGTTCTCCCCATCTCCACACTACTCCCTTTCACATAAGGTTGTGTAATGGTGTAGCAATTTTGGAAAAATTATGAACAAAGCGACGATAATAATTGGCGAGTCCCAAGAAAGCCTGAACTTTCTTGATACAGGTAGGCACATGTGTTAGGAAACAGTCTCCTAGCATGCCTATTACATTATTTTATTTTATTTTTATTCTACTTGATCTTGTTTTATTTTGTTTTTGAAGCTGCGTGAAGTAGTTTGAAGGGAGTCAAAGGTGTCAGACTAGTGTGTAGCAGTGAATACAGTGAATAAGAAGTGTCTTTTGAGAGGCCATTGGCAATATGCAATAAATCAAGGAGCAAATATGTCTGGAATTTTCTATTTACATCCATCAATATGTATGCGCATGTGCACGTGCATGCGTAACAACATACTACAATATATGTAACATAGTATATAATCCTAAAATAAATACTAGGAGACCTCAGTTGAGTTCTCTTAGGTATTCTATCCACAATTGTGGTGCAAAAAGCCTATTTCAGCCAACTATTCTACTTTTAACCCCTTGCATCAAATCCATCAAACCCCCCATTATGCATGCATACCCCACCACCTTCTTGTAGGAGAACCCACATGGTCCAGCTAGCAGAACAGTGGGTGTCGCCCTAACAATATGACAGATTGAAGAAGTTCACAATATTTTACAGAACTTAGAGATATGATGTGAGGCTAAGACTCAAGAGAACGGCTCTGAAATCAAACGATAAGGGAGAGGGTAACTTTTTCTCTGTTGTTCTAAGCAACTAGTACAAGTCTATATACATTTTGACAAGATAAGTACTAAAAAGGAAATATAACAAGTGTAGAACACAAGGCAGTATGCACAGCAATAAAGGTATTATAAAACATAAAACAAATGAGAAATGATAATAAATGAAATGTATGGTGTCGCCATATAGTAAGAGTATTCATCCTATTGTTTCAATAGATCGATGAAACCCAAAACTGCCATTATCATATTCTAATTTTTTTGTCATTTCTCCTTATGTCCGGTAGTGTTCTATATGTGATGCAGTGGCTCATGCCAAATATTTTGTGTGTGTCAAAATGGTTTTAGAATATCCCTATGATGGCCAACTCATTTGAAGTAATGTGAAGTTCTTTGAAAGTGTTCGAAATGTCACAAAATGGTTCAAAATGGTTCAAAGTCATCCAAAATCATGCAAAGTTGTTCAAAAAGGATTCAAAGTTGATTTCGTGGCATTTTTAGTGATTCTGAGCATGTGCCATGATATCTCGATATGGTATGATTGGAACCCTTTCCAGACCTTAGAGTGCGCAGTGGACCTATCAACATGAAGAGATTTTGGAGGATACATATCTCTTAGGTTTGTCAAAGCCATTATCAAGCTATCAACAATATTTCAAGTGAGCATGGAAGAAACTTAGGGAGGTACCAGTTAGTGGCCACACATATGTTACAAGCATTGAGACATGGTCCTGCAATTGTGGCCAGCAGAAGTATCACCCCCAACACCTCTGCAAACACCTTGTTCAAGTGGTTCACCCTACACCGCTAATGTTCTGGAGACAGGTCATTGTTAGGAAACAGTCTCCTAACATGCGTATTACCTAATACTATTTTTATTTTATTTTATTTTATTTTATTTCACCAAAATACACTACAAAATGCCTATATACACATTATTTGTCAGCATGGGAATTCTTTATTTACACGCATCAATATGTATGCGCATGTATGCACATGTGCGCGCATGTGTGCGTGCATCTGTAATAACATACTACAATATGTGTAACATAGTATATTACCCTAAAATAAATACTAGGAGACCTCAGTTGTGTTCTCTTAGGTATTCCATCCACATTAGTGGTGCGAAAGGCCTATTTCAGCCAACTGTTCTATTTTTAACCCTTGCATCAAATCCATCAAATCCCCCCATCACGCGCGTGCCCCCCGCCACCGTCTTGTAGGAGAACCCGCATGGTCCAGCTAGCCGATTAGTGGGTGTCACCCTAACAGAAGAACACAACTACCCCATCAGTGCGCATTCTCTTACTCACGCGCATACGTCATTTGTCTCAGTGCGCCACATCCACTTATGCATCATTTCGGCAAGAGCCGGAATTAATTGTATATATGTATTTACCTTTGCTTTCGTAAGCTGATGCCAGGCCTCACCTTACATTGCGACCACCAGTGATTGAGAGGCAGCGCTCATCATTAGGACAGCTGCAACCAGACAACCAATCGGATCTGGTGTAGTTAAGATTTACATTACTCTATTTGGACGACTATTTTAGGTAGTTACTAGCCAAATTCAGTAATAACCCAAGATCAGGCACTGTTGGAAGGGTTATTGATCCAAAGTGCCCAATAGCCGAAATCATGTGTTTTGCCATGTTTGGTACCCTAAATAGCCAGATCAAGTGACTCGAAATTTTGTGAAAAAATTCTACAGCCAAATCTCTACACAGCCGAAGAAGTGACTCATCACAGATTACATAATCATGACAGAACAAGCAGCTTCGAATCCTGGACACAATCCTGTTTCCATGCCCATTCTTGAAGCCAAAATTGATGCTCTAACAGCACAAATGTCCCAATTAGTGTCAGTATTAACAGCATCACAGCCCAAACAAGCAGAAACAAATGCAGAAACAGTAGAAGATAAAGATGATGAGATGGAGGAGATGGTGGAGTGGATGTCTCAGAGGGTGAGCATGCAGAGGAGTGATCTGAGAGTGGAAAAATGCATTTACCTAAATACATGCCCTGCAAATATTTGATGGTACCATGGAGAACACAAAATCCTTCATCAGCTCTATAGTATTGTATATTCATGGGAGAAAGCCCAAATTTTGTACAACTGAGTCTAGAATTATGTTTGCTCTCTCATACATCCAGGGAGGGAAAGCACAGTTCTGGAGAAATGAAGCCATAAATCAAATTGCCGTGGGATATAAACCATTTGCAAGCTTCAGGGAATTTTTGGAGAGGTTGGAGGCACAGTTTGGAGATCCTAACCCAAAGGCGACAACTAATGCAAAATTAAAAACCATGCACCAAGGTTCTCTGACTGCAGATGAATTTATTTTGCAGTTTAAAGCAGAAGCATCACAAACCGATATGGGAGAAGCAGCGTTGGTAGAATATTTGAAGGCAGGATTAAATCCCTCATTATTCAAGTCTATCTATCGACTACCTTCTATGCTGGAGAGGTTGGATGAGTGGTATAATTGGGCAATGCGTCTTGATCGGCAATATCAACAGGAACAGGCAGAATCAAAATTGATGTATGGGAATTCCAGATTTGGAAAGTCATTGGGAGGAAAGTCCGAGAAAGGAAGGACACCTCAGTTACAAACTCCGAGGGCACAGCCACCGGCCATGGCAGTGACACCTATTGTTAAGGAGTCAGCAGCATCGACGGATGCAATGGATGTTGATCAAGTAGGGAGACAAGCTCCAGTTAAATGTTTTAACTGTGGGCAATTAGGGCATATGGCTCGAAATTGTAGGCAGAAAAGGAAGATTAGGGAAGTGACAATTGAGGAAGTGAAGTTGGAGGAAGATAAGCAGAAGAATGTTGTGGAAGAGTCCCAGTGAAGTTTTCCCCATTGGTCACCCAGAATCAATATAATGTATTAGTATCTGAGGAAACCGAGAGTGAACCCAAAAGAAAAATTGAGGAGTATGGCCATCATCACTTATGCGATGAAGAAAAATGCCCAGCCTTATTTCCAAAAACCCCTAAATTCTTTATTCCCTCTGTGCGGATAGAACCCAAAATCAGCTTGACAGTAGGATTGAAGAGAGTGGACACACATGCAGCAATTAATGTGGAGGCATTGCTTGACAGTGGTGCTACCAGATTATTTATTAATTGATCCTTAATGACTGGAAATGGTATTCACATGTGTAAACTGCCACAACCTATAATGGTGCACAATATTGACAGTATGATCAATCATGGAGGAACTATTAAGAAGGAGGTGACGATGATATTGAAGTATCAGAATCATCAGGAGTGAGCCATATTTGAAGTGTGCGACCTTGGGAAAACCAATCTAATAATTGGATGTCCATGGTTATGAAACCACAATCCAGAAATTGATTGGAAAACTGGGAAGGTGCACATGACTCATTGTCCTAAAGAATGTAATATGTATGGGAGAAAAGTAAAAAAGGAGAAGAAAGAAAAGAAAGAGAAAGAACATCTGAGGAAGTATTCTGTTATGATAAAAAAAGTGGAGGATGAAGATATGCCAAATGGGGAAGTTCCAATTATGAGAAGTAAAGAAGAACAGAAGCACACTTTTAGGGCAATTCGTGGAGGACAGTCATGGAATAAAAATGTAGAGAAAGTGGAGGAGCCAGTGGAGGAGTGTGTGCCAACAGCCTACCATAAATATTTGTCAGTTTTTCAGAAGAAGGAATCAGAGCAGATGCCAGTGCGAAAGCCATGGGATCATGCAATTGAGATGAAGCCGGGATTTGTGCCAAAGAAGTCAAAAGTCTATCCATTATCTCCGAAGGAACGAGAAGAAGTGGATGCATTCCTTAATGAACAGTTGCGCAAGGGATACATACAACCTTCGAAATCACCCCAGACATCACCAGTATTCTTTGTACCAAAAAAAGATCACAGGAAGAGGATGTGTACAGATTATAGGTATTTGAATGACTGGACAGTGAAGAATGCGTACCCTTTGCGATTGATCTCAGAGATAATTGACAAGGTGGGAAAGGCCAAGGTCTTTACAAAATTGGATTTATGCTGGGGGTACAACAATGTATGAATAAAGAAAGGAGATGAGTGGAAAGCAGCATTTGCCATGTGACGAGGATCCTCTGAGCTGCTAGTCATGTTTTTTGGGATGACCAATAGTCCCCCAACTTTCCAAAATATGATGAACGACATTTTCAAGGATGTGATAGACAAAGGTGTGGTGATAATATTCATTGACAATATTTTGATATTCATGGACAATGAAGAAAATCATGAGGCGATAGTGCAGGAGGTGTTGAAGAGGTTGGCAGAGAATGATTTATTTGTTAAACCAGAGAAGTGTGTATTTGGAGCAAGCAAGATCGACTTCTGGGGATTAAAGATTGGTCCTGATGGAATCGAGATGGATCCTATCAAGGTACAGGCAATTGTTGATTGGCCCATGCCTACCCATATCAAGGAAGTTCAGGCTTTCTTGGGACTCACCAATTTTTATCGTCGCTTTGTTCATAATTTTTCCAAAATTGCTGCACCATTACACAACCTTATGCGAAAAGGAGTAGTGTGGAGATGGGGAGAACAACAGCAGACAGCATTTGAGGAGTTGAAGAGGAAGTTTGTGGAAGAGCCAATATTGGTCCCAGTAGATTTCACATGCCCCTTACGAGTGGAATCAGATGCATCAGACTTTGCTACTGGAGCGGTATTATCAATGCTATGTGAAGATGACAAATGGCATCCTTGTGCACATTTGTCTCGAGGGTTGAATGATGTGGAGTGAAATTATGATGTGCATGATAAAGAGATGTTGGGAATAATATGAGCATTGGAGGCATGGAGACATTATTTGTAGGGATGTATGCATCAGATCGAAATCTGGACAGATCATCCAAATCTGGAGTACTCCATGTCCGCTAAAAACCTTAACCATTGACAAGCACGTTATGCATTATTCCTATCGCACTTTAATTTTCACTTGGTCCACAAAGCAGAAAGCTTGATGAGGAAAGCAGATGCATTATCCAGATGTACAGATCATAAAAGGGGAGTGGAGGAGGACAATAAAAATATTACCCTACTCAAACCTGAATACTTTCGTATTTGCGCTATGTGTCAAGGGCATTTATTGGTGGATAGCTCAGAGACAGAAATGTTGTCTAAAATTAGGCAATGTTCAGAGATGCATGATGAAGTGGTGGAAGCTGTGAAAACTTTGAGAGGAGAGAAGAAAGGTAATATTAATGGGTTGAAGAACAAGGGTTAGTGTTGTTCAGAGGAAAGGTTTATGTACCGAAGGATCAAGATTTACAAAGGGAGATCGTATGGTTACATCATAACACGCCAGCTGCTGGACATCCAGGAAGGTGGAAGATGTTGGAATTGGTGATGAGAAATTATTGGTGGCCCAGAATTTCAAAGTATGTGTTGGGGTATGTGGATGGGTGTAATCCGTTGATGATACTCAACCCAGAAACCCAAACAAAACCTACTAAATGGCTTCGGATGGTATAACATGAGTCAGAGGAAGGGTGCGAGGTGGTACTAAATATCACCGCTGAGACCAAAATGTTGTGTTTAGTGATGCAAAATAATAAGTGATGGTTTGAATAATCTGTAAGAGGGTACAAAGGTGTTCGAAGGTGTTCGAAAGAGGTTTGAATATGTGCGAAGAGGTTCAAAAAAGGTTCGAATAGGCTCAAAGTCATGTGAAGTAGTCCGAATAACTTCAAATAAGTTCGAAGAGGTTTGAGGTAAGTTGAAGAGCAAATTTAATGAGTGTGAAGTGTTTGTCCGAATGGCGATAGGTGATGGGTGATAAAATGTAAAGCAAATATGATAGTTTCGAGAAAGTTCGCGATATTTTGCAGAACTTAGAGATATGATGCGAAGATATGACTCAAGAGGATGGCTCTTAAATCCGATGATGACTGGAGGGTAACTTGTGCTCTTCCCCATTGTTCTCCTATTGTTCTAACTAACTAATACAAGTCTATATACAAAATGAAGAGATAGTACTAAAAAGGAAATAAGAACATGTGTAAAACGTGAGGCAAATATATCAAACAATGAGGAGTTGTGGATCATGAAACAAATGAGAAATAATACATTTTGAAGCCCAGCTATATTAGTCAGAGCTGACAAATCTTAGTCAGCTCTGACTAATGCCATCATTTCTGACTCATCTTGCCCAGCGCTGACCAATTTTGCACAGCTCTGACCAATTTTGCACAGCTCTGACAAATTTTGCACAGCTCTGACAAATTTTAGATAATCCCATCAACCATCACTCCCATCATTCCCACAAAATGGTCGTCCCATATGTTGTGCGCGTCGTCCCATCAATCATCACCGATCAATCACCGATCTCAGCCGAAAAACTACCCCATTTAGCTCGCCATCACTCCCACAAAACGGTCGTAACATATGTAGTAGATTGTAAATGGTACTGGCATCTATTGTAATACATTGTTAATCATTGTAAATGATACTGGGGCCTATTGCTAATTGTAAATAATATTGTTAACTGAACATCAGTCATGTAATTCAAATGGATCATAATTTTCATCTTTTTCAACTTCTTCATCCTCCATCTCATCCTCCATCTCATCCTCCATCTCATCCTCCTCCTCTTTATCCTTCTCCTGATTGCTTAATCCATTACTTTCTGGATTATTCATAGTCTTGCATTTCAAGGGATTTATTGCATTAGAATTTTTGTTAGTAATCAAATAGCCATACTAATGATCCCATTCTGTTTCCATCTTGTTTGCTTGCATATAAGGCAGCCATGCCTTTGCAAAGCTCTCAGCCAAAGCTTTGCAAAGAAGTGCTTGCTTTTGTGCTTATGCAGCAACTCCATGGATAATGGCATTTTCAGCTGTGTGAAGACCAGGCTCAAGCTGAAGTCACCAGGATGCCTTTCACTCATAATATACGATTTTCCAGTGCATTTCCTCTTTGAGTAGCTCAACCTCCTCCTACCACATTTTTCTTGCCTGAAATTTAGACCATTCTACATGCATTCCTTTTCCAAAATCTGCTCCGAGGCATCCATTTCAGTCTCTGTTGCTGGCCTTGCACCAGCCAAATTCATGAGATTTCAAAGTGGCCTTTGCTCATATCCAGTGCATCAGACATATCCATAAAAAAATCCATCCTCCCTGGCCCATGTACATCAGACTTCTTAAGCTCCTTTAGCTTAGTGCTCTATTCACCCACTGGATGAGCTGCAAGCAAGCAAGTATGTGCAGCAGAGTACTGCAGCATTGAAAGTTCTATACGATGGTTGAACTGATTGAACAAGGTGTGCATCCAAGTATTTGGGCGATTTCCAGTTCTACTGATGTTGACTTTTTTAAATTGCCAGAAGCCTGAGATAATGGACAGATAATGCCATATGCAATGTGCAAGTGGACTTCATGTTGTTGTGAGGAATTTGATCTATTTGAAATCCATTGACAATGGTCATCACATCATGGAAAATGAGGTAAGCAAAGGCATGCAGATGGATAAGAAAAGAGAATAAGCAAGGAATGACCTGTCGTATGATAAGTAGCTTAGTATCATGGTTCCAAAGTATGAGGTTGACAAAATGAGAGTTACAAGACTAACAATAAACAACATGAATGCATTCAACAGAGTCACATGAAGCATGTGTTGAAAACACAGTGATACATAGGTCCACTATGCACTATAATGTCTGGAGAAGGATATAATTGTATCTACACATTATGACACGCACTCCGAATTACTATGAATGCCACGAAATTGACTCTGAATCCTTTTCCAACTATTTCGCACTATTTCAGACTCCTTCGAATGACTTTGAATAATTTTGCGACACTTCAAACGCTTTCGAACAACTTGTACTTGTTAGGAAACAGTCTCCTAACATGCCTATTACATAATACAATTTTTATTTTATTTTATTTTATTTTATTTCACCAAAATACACTACCAAATGCCTATACACACATTATTTGTCAGCATGGGAATTTTCTATTTACACACATCAATATGTATGTGCATGTACGCACATGTGCGTGCGCATCCATAACAACATACTACAATATATGTAACATAGTATATAAGCCTAAAATAAATACTAGGAGACCTCAGTTGAGTTCTCTTAGGTATTCCATCCACAATAGTGGTGCGAAAAGCCTAATTCGGCCAACTGTTCTATTTTTAACCCCTCGCATCAAATCCATCAAACCCCCCACCATGCATGCGTGCCCTGCCACCTTCTTGTAGGAGAGCTCGCATGGTCCAGCTAGCAGATTAGTGGGTGTCACCCTAACAGAAGAACTCAACTGCCCTATCAGTGTGCCTTCTCTTACACATGCATATGTCATTTGTCTCAGCACACCACATCCACTTACTCATCATTTTGGCAAGAGCTGGAATTAATTGTATATATATATTTAGCTTGCTTTCATAAGCCAACGCCAGGCCTTGCCTTACATTGCGACCACCAGTGATCGAGAGGCAGCGCTGGTCATTAGGACAGCTGCAACCAGACAACTGATTGGATCTGGTTTAGCCGAGATTTACATTACTTAATTTGAATGACTATTTTAGGTAGTTACTAGCCAAATTCAGTAATAGCCCTGAGATCAGGCACTGTTGGAAGAGTTATTGATCTGAAGTGCCCAATAGCCAAAATCACATGTTTTGCCATGTTTGGTACCTGAAATAGCTGAAGCACGTGACTCGAAATTTTGCGAAAAAATTCTACAGCCGAATCTTTACACAGCCAAAGAAGTGACTCATCACAGATTATGTCATCATCTCAGAACAAGCAACTTCGAATCCTGGTCACAATCGTGTTCCCATGCCTGTTCTAGAAGCCAAAATTGATGCTCTAACAGCACAAATGTCTCAATTAGTATCAGTATTAGCAGCATCACAGCCCAAACAAGCAGAAACAAAAGCAGAGACAGTAGAAGATAAAGATGATGAGATGGAGGAGATGGTAGAGTGGATGTCTCAGGAGGGTGAGCATGCAGAGGAGAGGTCTGAGAGTGGAAAAATGTGTTTACCTAAGTATGCGTCCCTGCAAATATTTGATGGTACCATGGAGAACACAAAATCCTTTATCAGCTCTATAGTGTTGTATATTCATGGGAGAAAGCCCGAATTTTGTATGACCCAGTCTAGGATTATGTTTGCTCTCTCATACATCCAGGGAGGGAAAGCACAGTTCTGGAGAAACAAAGCCATTAACCAAATTGCTGTGGGATATAAACTGTTTGTGACCTTCAGGGAATTTTTGGAGAGATTGGAGGAGACCCTAACCCAAAGGTGACAGTAAATGCAAAATTAAAAACCATGTGCCAAGATTCTCTGACTGCAGATGAATTTATTTTGCAGTTTGAAGCAGAAGCGTCACAAACCGAAATGGGAGAAGCTGCGTTAGTAGAATATTTGAAGGCAGGATTAAATCCCTCGTTATTCAAGTCTATCTATTGACTACCTTCTATGCCAGAGAGGTTGGATGAGTGGTATAATTAGGCAATGCATCTTGATCAGCAATATCGACAGGAACAGGCAGAGTTGAAATTGATGCATGGGAATTTCAGATTTGGAAAGTCATTGGGAGGAAAGTCCGAGAAAGGAAGGACACCTCAGGTACAAACTCCGAGGGCACATCCAACCATCATTATTTATCCAACAAAGAAAAATGCCCAGCCTTATTTCCGAAGACACCAAAATTTTTTATTCACTCAGTGTGGATAGAACCTGAAATCAGCTTGACAGTAGGATTGAAGACGGTGGATACACATGCAGCAATTAATGTGGAGGCATTGCTTGACAGTGGTGCTACCAGATTATTTATTAATTGATTCTTAATTACTGGAAATGGTATTCACATGCATAAACTGCCACAACCTATAATGGTGTACAATATTGATGGTACAATCAATCATGGAGGAACTATTAAGGAGGAGGTGATGATGATACTGAAGTATCAGGATCATCAGGAACGAGCCATATTTGAAGTGTGCGACCTTGGGAAAACCAATTTGATAATTGGATGTCCATGGTTACAAAAGCATAATCCAGAAATTGATTGGAAAACTGGGAAGGTGCACATGACCCTTTGTCCTAAAGAATGTAATATGTATGGGAGAAAAGTAAAAAAGGAGAAGAAAGAAAAGAAAGAAAAAGAACATCTGAGGAAGTATTCTGTTATGATAAAAGAAGTGGAGGATGAAGATATGCCAAATGGGGAAGCTCCAATTATGAGAAGTAAAGAAGAACAAAAGCACACTTTTAGGGCAAGTCATGGAGGACAGTTATGGAATAAAAATGTAGAGAAAGTGGAGAAGCCAGTGCAGGAGTGGGTGCCAAAAGCCTACCATAAATATTTGTCAGTTTTTTAAAAGAAGGAATCAGAGCAGATGCCAGTGCAAAAGCCATGGGATCATGCAATTGAGATGAAGCCAGGATTTGTGCCAAAGAAGTCAAAAGTCTATCCATTATCTCCAAAGGAATGAGAAGAAGTGGATGCATTCCTTAATGAACAGTTGTGCAAGGGATACATACGACCTTCGAAATCACCCCAGACATCACCAGTATTCTTTGTACCAAAAAAAGATCACAGGAAGAGGATGTGTACAGATTATAGGTATTTGAATGACTGGACAGTGAAGAACATGTACCTTTTGCCATTGATCTCAGAGATAATTGACAAGGTGGGAAAGGCCAAGGTCTTTACAAAATTGGATTTATGCTGGGGGTACAACAATGTATGAATAAAGAAAGGAGATGAGTGGAAGGCAGCATTTGCCACGCATCCAGAATCCTTCGAGCTGCTTGTCATGTTTTTTAGGATGACCAATAGTCCTTCAACTTTCCAAAATATGACGAACAACATTTTCAAGCATGTGATAGACAAAGGCGTGGTGATAATATTCATTGACCACATTTTGATATTCACGGAGAATAAAGAAAATCATAAGGCGATAGTGCAGGAGGTGTTAAAGAGGTTGGCAAAGAATGATTTATTCATTAAACTGGAGAAGTGTGTATTTATTCATTAAACCAGAGATGTGCATTTGGAGCAAGCGAGATCAAGTTCTTGGGATTAAAGATTGGTCCTGATGAAATCAAGATGGATCCTATCAAGGTACAGGCAATTGTTGATTGGCCTGTTGATAGGTCCACTACACGCTATAAGGTCTGGAGAACAGTTCCACTTGTATTGAGACATTCCGACAGACATTCCAAATCACTATGAACGCCATGAAATCGACGTCGAATCTATTTCACACTATTTCACATTATTTCGGATGACTTCAAAACACTTCAAACGACTTCGAACAATTTCATGACACTTCGAATCACTTATGAGGAGAGACTACAACAGACTTAGGATACGATAAGTACGGATTTTTGTTTCATTGATATATTAAAGCAATAGAACAAGAACTCTTACTATACTTGGACAATGTACGTTTCACTGATTATCATCTTTTATTTTGTTTCATGTTTTACAATACCTTTATTTGCTGTGCACATTGCCTCATGTTCTACAATTGTTATTATTTCCTTTTTAGTACTATCTCTTTATTTTGTATATAGACTTGTATTAGTTAGTTAGAACAAAAATAACAAACAATGGGGAACAGCACAAGTTACCCTCTCACTATCATCAGATTTAAAAATCGTTCTCTTTAGTCTTATCTTCGCGTCACATCTCTAAGTTCTGCGAAATATCGCAAACTGCTTGGAAACTATCATATTCGCTCTCTGTTTTATCACCTATTGCCTACCACCATTCGACAAACACTTCACATTCGTTAAACTCACTCTTCGATATATCTCAAACCTCTTCAAACTTATTTGAACTTCTTCGGAGTGCTTCGCATGACTTCGAACCTCTTTGAACCTTTTTCAAACCTATTTTGCACATCTTCGAACCTCTTTCGAACTTATTTGAACAACCTCGTATGCTCTTACAGATTATTCGAACCATCACTTACTATTTCATGTCACTAAACACAACATTTTGGTCTCAGTGGTGATATTTAGTACCCCCTCACATGCTTCCTCTGACTCGTGTTATACCATCCGAAGCCATTTAGTAGGTTTTGTTTAGGTTTCCGGGTTGAGTATCATCACCGTGCCTACCGGTATCAAGGAAGTTCAGGCTTTCTTGGGACTCGCCAATTTTTATCGTCACTTTGTTCATAATTTTTCCAAAATTGCTACACCATTACACAACCTTACGTGAAAGGGAGTAGTGTGGAGATGGGGAGAACAACAGCAGACAGCATTTGAGGAGTTGAAGAGGAAGTTTGTAGAAGAACCAATATTGGTCCCAGTGGATTTCACATGTCCCTTACAAGTGGAATCAGATGCATCAGACTTTGCTACTGGAGCGGTATTATCAATGCTATGTGAAGATGACAAATGGCATCCTTGTGCATATTTGTCTCAAGGGTTGAATGATGTGGAGAGGAATTATGATGTGCATGATAAAGGGTTGTTGGGAATAATATGAGCAATAAAAGCATGGAGACATTATTTGGAGGGATGTATGCAACAGATCAAGATCTGGACAGACCATTAACATTGGCAGTACTTCATGTCCACTAAAAAGCTTAACTGTCAACAAGCATGTTGGGCATTATTCCTATCATGCTTTAATTTTCGCTTGGTCCACAAAGTGGGAAGCTTGATGAGGAAAGCAGATGCATTATCCAGACATACAGATCATAAAAGGGGGGTAAAGAAGGACAATAAAAATATTACCCTACTCAAACCTGAATACTTTCGTATTTGTGCTATGTGTCAAGGGCATTTATTGGTGGATAGCTCAGAGATGGAAATGTTGTCTAAAATCAGGCAATGTTCAGAGATGGATGATGAAGTGGTGGAAGCTGTAAAAGCTTTGAGGGCAGAGAAGAAAGGTAATATTAAAGGAGATGAATGGATTGAAGAACAAGGGTTAGTGTTGTTCAGAGAAAAGGTTTATGTGCCAAAGAATCAAGATTTACGAAGGCAGATTGTACAGTTACATCATAACATGCCAGCTGCTGGACATCCAGGAAGGTGGAAGACATTGGAGTTGGTGATGAGAAATTATTGGTGGCCCAGAATTTCAAAGTATGTGTTGGGGTATGTGGATGGGTGTGACATGTGCATGAGAGGAAAGAAATTTTTAGAAAAGCCTGCTGGGAAATTAATGCCGAACCCTATACCTAATGCGCCATGGCAAGATATATCTGTGGACTTTATCACAGGACTACCTGAAGCTCAAGGATATGATGCAATATTCGTAGTATGTGACTGCTGCAAAAAGGAAGTCCATATTATTCCTACTACTGCAGAAACCTCATTGTTGGGCTTGGCGTGCCTCTATCTAAATCGGGTATGGTGGTTACATGGATTACCTGATATGGTTATCTCCGATCGCAGATCACAATGTGCTTCTGTGTTTATGCAAGAGTTAAATAACATATTGGGGATTCAAACCAAATTATCTATGGCATATCACCCACAAACTGATTTCTAAAATAATTTCACCCAATGCAGTAGTGTTAAAATTCCCTCAGTCATTCAAGATTGATCCTGAAATTAACATTTCCCATTTACACCCTTACCACCCACCCACTATTCCTGGTCAACATACTACTCCACACCCTTCAATAATGGTAGAAGGTGCTCCAGAATATATTGTGGAAGAGGTTTTGGACTCACGTCTTTGATGAAATAAATTGGAGTTCTTAATCAAGTGGAAGAACTACACTGATGAAAGTAACTCATGGGAGCCCAAAGAGAATTGTAAGCGAGGATGTAAAGCAATCGCCCAACTCTTTAAACATAATCCAAATGCTCTGTGTTGCATTGCTAGAATGGTGTATGAAGGGATGAATTTCTGGCCTTACCAGAATTTCACAGAGGGGACAGATGCAATATTTTCTTGCCTGGAAGTCGAGGCCTAAAAGGGGGGTAATGTTAGGAAACAGTCTTTCAACATGCCTATTACCTAATACTATTTTATTTCATTTTATTTCATCAAAATATGCTACCAAACACCTATACACACATTATTTGTCAGTGTGGGAATTTTCTATTTACACACATCAATATGTATGCACATGTGCGCGTGCATCCATAACAACATATTATAATATATGTAACATTGTATATAACCCTAAAATAAATATTAGGAGACCTCAGTTGAGTTCTCTTAGATATTCCATCCACAATAGTGGTGTGAAAAGCCTAACTCACCCAGCTATTCTATTTTTAACCTCTTGCATCAAAACCATCAAACCCCCCATCATGTGCACGCTCCCCGCTGCCTTCTTGTAGGAGAGCCCTCATGGTCCAGCTAGCAGATTAGTGGGTGTCACCCTAACAGTACTACTTCGAACAATGTCAGCCACTGTATAGCTGTTTCACAACCATTTCGACTGATAAAGGGGCCACCATGAGGGGTGATCACTACAAACATGCACAAGTGCATTGATGAGAACTTGATGTGCATGTTCGATGACAGCATTACTCAGTGGATGATAAGGGGAAGAGAAGATAACAGTAACTCCATACCATGCAAAAGGAATCCGTGCAGTGCCTTTGAATTCTGGCCCACCATCAACAATGCAATAAGGTATGCACCCAAACTGGCAAATGATATCTTGATAAATAAAATTGGCCCATACTCTAGAGGTGTTTCATTGGGCAGCACGAGCTTCAGGCCATTCAATTGAAGGTTCTTGTGCATGTAGTAAGTACTGCATCCCACCATGGCCTCTATCCATGTGGATGGTGTCAAGATGGAAGCAGCAAAGGATTGCTAAATTCCAAGTTGGGGAGAAGGGGATCTTCAGGTGGATTTTCGAGCATAATTGGCAGCTGTAACATGATCACACAAAGTAGGCAACATTGTCATAGAGGTTGGGACAGTAATAGCACTCTGAGAGGAGTTTGTAGGTTCCATCATGTCTACAGTGGCCAACTTCATTGTGTACCTGCACTAGGAGAGATTTTTACTTTTTGAGATCAGTAATGACTAGGTGGGGACTTTTTCCACCTTTCTGTAACTTCCAGAGGCAGCCATCATAAAATGCAAAGGCATGCACCCATGACAAGAATTTCTTTCCCTCTCACAAACTGTCACAATGCACAGGTATAATGCCATTCTTCAGATAAGCAAGGATATCCTGCCAGAGCTCTGGCAACTCAAAGTCAGCTGTCCTGTAAACATGAGAAATGCATGCAATGTACCCATATAAGTCCACATCCTCATAATTCCATCTGGTGTCTGTATGCTCTTGGGCATCAACAAGACCAGCCCCACTGTAAGAATTAAAAGGAGCAACAGGGGGTGCCCCTTTGCAAAGATCAGACATGTATTCATAGCTGTAAGTCATCACTTCAAATTCAACTAACTCTTCACCAAGCAAAAACTCAACTGTGGCAGAAGATTGCATGTGGCAGTTTTCAAATTCATGGCCTCATGTAGCTAAAGGAATCTGTACTCTTCAGAAGTGACCACATTAATAGATTACCTTTGCACTGCACCAAGTCAAGATGTGAAGGGTCGAAACTGAACCTATCGTAACTCCTGATAGCACCAACATTGGAGTCATGGAGGTTGTCCTCTTCATCGAACTGGAGAGATGAAACCATTGTCTAAATTGTGGGTGAACCAAAGTCAGCATAGGGAATGCATTGCCAGGGACAGTAAGAATTCATAACTAGATCAAAGTAATTGGCAGCCAAAGCTGTGAGTAAAGAACAAGGGAATAAAGGGCAAGAGTGCGATCCATCTGCAGACCCAATGAATTTATTGAGGTACCCTTCGGCATCTTCATCATCAGAGTCCTAGTTGGATCACCTTCTTCTTGAGAGTCCATCAGGTGCCTGGCACTTATCCGTGGCAATATGGTTAACTTTAAAATCAAAAAGGGAGAGATACATTACCCATCACATCATAGGCACATTTGGGAGGTCAGGGGACTTAATCATTTTTAACAGGAATTTAGCATTGATGTCAAGATGACAGTGTATACCCCATATTTGGTGATGCAAGTCCTTGAGCACACAGAACACACCAAAAAGCTCACACTTTGGTTGGGAATAGCGAGATTCTGTTTTGCTAAAGGTACAAGACCCATACATAATTGGATGCTTCTCTTCTTTGACATATTGATAGACCACCCAGCCAGCACCATTCAAACATGAGTCGATGGCCATGACCATGAGGCCATTATCAGAGGATCTGGGTAATGCAGTAATCAGCTTAGCAGTATCATAATTGAGGTGCACCAAGATGGGAGCCATTGATACTAATTATTTAAGCTTGTCAAATGCCTCATGGGCAGTGTCATCAAAGTAAAACTCAAGCGCAGTCTGCCTTGTGAGAATTGTTAGCAGTTTTGCAATGAGGGAGAAACTTTTGATTTATTTTTGGCTTCCACCAGCCATTCCCAAAAATCTGCAGACTTCAGAGATGTTTTGCAGTTCGGGCCAGTTGAGGATCTTCATTACTAAGCTGTGACTGAGGTGCCACCCTTCTCGAGAGACAGTTGTGCCCACCATGTTCAGTTTTGGTGTTGCAAGGACAAACTTCCAACCAGAAATAGTGATGCCCATGGTGATAAATCATAGTAGAAATTGATCAACTGGAGTTGCATATTCATAAATGAACTTTCAAATTCCTGGTGCAACTTCTTTGTTGTCATACATGGAAGTTCCTCCTGCAAAACTGACATTGTCAATAAATACATTACCGTTTTCTGAGATATC
The DNA here is from genome assembly GCA_029959215.1 of Tricholoma bakamatsutake. Taxonomy (NCBI): domain Eukaryota; kingdom Fungi; phylum Basidiomycota; class Agaricomycetes; order Agaricales; family Tricholomataceae; genus Tricholoma; species Tricholoma bakamatsutake. Next base: position 11,987,648 of record CP114862.1, read on the forward strand.
CTCTCAAAGCACATGCCAAATGCACTGCTGAAATTTTGGTACTGTGTTTGTTGTGCCTTGAGGGAGCACTGTGAGTCTGTGTGGACCAATAATGGAGTTAAAAGTGGTAAGAGGGCATGAGGAGACTGCCAGAATGTGGCCATCATAGCCTGAAAACAAGTCTGCCAAGCTGTAAATAACCCTGCTGATGAGTCCTTCAGCAAAGTCATCCACATGCAGTGGAAGCACAGAATCTCTGACTGTGACCTTGTTCAGTTCTTGTACATCATGGACAATCCAGAGGCCCAGTTTCTTGAGGACTGTAAAAATTTTAGAATGGTAAAACACAGTCAAATACTCATACTTGCTGGTGGCTTTCTGATCCAGTAACATTTTTCGAGCCATCTCCTCAATAAATTAGCAGTTGAACCCACAGTATGTGTTCTATAACCAGGATTTTGTAGTCAGGATAAATTTCATGGGAAAATGTACTGTGTTCAGCATCTGTGAATGCCAGGGCCAAGTCTCGAGATCTAAGCACAGAAACTAGTAAGTTAATTTGGGGTAGAGAGAGAAAATCTTCTGGAATGGTGATGATACTCAACCCAGAAACCCAAACAAAACCTACTAAATGGCTTTGGATGGTTTAACACAAGTCAGAGGAAGGGTGCGAGTTGGTACTAAATATCACTGCTGAGACCAAAACGTTGTGTTTAGTGATGCAAAATGGTAAGGGCTGTGGTGGATAGTCTGTATAGGCATACGAAGGTGTTTGAAAGAGTTCGAAAGAGGTTTGAATATGTGCGAAGAGGTTCGAAAATGGTTCAAAGAGGTTCAAAGTCATGCGAAATAGTTCGAATAAGTTCGAATAAGTTCGAAAAGGATCGAGGTAAATTGAAGAGTGAGTTTAACAAATGTGTAGTGTTTTGTCGAATGGTGATAGGTGATGGGTAATAAAATGTGGAGCGAATACGATAGTTTCAAGGAAGTTCGTGATATTTCACAGAACTTAGTGATATGACACAAGCTAAGACTCAAGAGAACGACTCTTAAATCTGACGATAAGTGAGAGGGTAACTTGTGCTGTTCCCCATTGTTCTCTTTCTTCTCCATCCTAACTAACTAATACAAGTATATATACAAAATAAAGAGGTAATACTAAAAAGGAAATAAGAACATGTGTAAAACATGAGGCAAATATATCAAACAATGAGGACTTGTAGATCATGAAACAAATGATAAATGATAAATGATGAAATGTATAGTGTTCCCATATGGTAAAAGTACTTATCCTGTGCTTCAATATATCAAAGAAACACAAAAATGCACTTATTACATTCTAACTCTCTTGTACTCTCTCCTCGTGTCTGGTAGTGCTCAATATGTGGCGAGTTGGCTTGTTCTGGATGTGCAACATGTATTGAAATTGTTTCAAGACAGGAATACAGTGGCCAAAGTCATTTGAAGTGCTGCAAAGTCATTCGAAGTGTCGCAAAATAGTTCAAAAGTGTTTGAAATGTTTCAAAGTCATGCAAAATAGTTCGAAAATGGTTCGAAGTTAATTTAGTGGCATTCATAGTGGTTCGGAGCATGTGTCGTAATGTGTCAATACAAGTGGGAATACTTCTCCAGACTTTAAAGTGCGAAGTCGACCTATCAACAGTTGCAAGAATAACATTGAGGCACTCTTGAGTGAGTGGTGTCATTGATTCAAAATCTTCGAGAAAAGGAGGATTGAGAGGCTGAGGTGGAAGTTCTGGAATATCAATAGGCTTGAAAACCTGGCCAGCTGGGTCAGGCATGTATGTTGGGATGGTGCAGACTTTGCAGTCAACAGACTTATATCTCCTTGCCACATGCACATACTGCATGGAATCCTCCATTAATGCTCTATGCATCGAAGAAGTATGTTGAGGTACTGAAGAAGAAGGCACTGCATAAGCGAAAGTTCTAAGAAGAGCATCACATAAAAGGTGAATAAAAATAAAATAAAAGCACTGGTACTGTTCCTTTGAATCAGATGATGCTGTTGATGCAGAGGCCCAGGGAGCAGGAAAACATGAGCAAAACACATGATCAACACATCCCATAGGTGAAATGTCATCCTAAAAATAAAATAGCAAATCTAGAAAATAAAAAGGTGAGATCATAAATCAGTAAAATGAAATATAAAGGGATCTAAAAAAATATTGAGAAAGTGCCATGGCACTGAGCCATCATGGCACAACAAAGGATTCCATGGGAAAGTCCAGAAATGGTGGGGTTAACAAGTGGAACTCGTCACCCTACCAAAATGTAATAGACATTTAGCAAAAGCCAGAGAAGGTTGTTGATTTGGTAGAAGTAATGAGGGCAGGAATAATGGAATGGCCTCAGCTGTGAGTGATCCTTTGCTTGATTGTATCTCTGATAAAAGATTGGTATAAATCACTGAAACAAGGGAATCAGTTGAAGGAAGATAGGCCAATTAGACCTTCCGCCAAAGATTGATATGCATCATAAGAATGTGGCGCTTTTCTTCTAAATCTGCCAGCTGGGTTTGTGTCTTGTACTTTTTCAAAACTTTGATGTCATATGTAATGATGCATCTTGAGCCATACAAGTTAGAGAAGATATAACCAAAACAAATTAAAATTGCATACTGCCATTCTTCAAGTTCTAGTCCAGTTGTAAGAAAAGTTGTTAAAATTTGTACTCTCAACTTCTTCACCACAAGTGTGCCCAACTCCATTTTGAAAGTGAGGTCCAAAATCTGCCTGACAATCAGGACCATGAGCATTGATATGCCAACTAGGGGCTCCAAACTCAATAACAATTCCTTTACTCAGCTGCAGCTCTGGTGGAAACTTGGATATCCACTCATCAAATTTTTTGGAGTATTGGCATACAATATCAAAAGTCAAAAGAATGTGGGAAATGGCTTCTCCCTTGATTGATGATATGATTACATAGTCAATATTGCAGAATCTATTGAATGATCAGCATCTATACAGCAAATAATAATTATAGTGCACTATACCACTCTCCTTTTTGCAGATCTTCAACTCCATTTCTGTGAATAAGACCATGCCGGGGACAAATAACAAGCATAACACCAGTAACCTTATATCCTGGTGTTGAATGAACAGCTGCCTGCACCAATGCATCATGCTCTGACTGACATGTGTTAATCTTGGAAAATATTAGATCCACTATAAAACTGGCATTAAATACAGTGACTGGTCATAGTTGCCAAACCAGGTGGTGAAGATGTTGAACTGCTTTGTAGGTTCCTTGCCATCAAACCAATCAAAAGCACCAGGTAGGGATTCCCAGAGGTGGGGGATAAAGATTGCTTTTCTAGCAGGAGATATTGCAATTTCCAGCAGATCGAGAAGATCAGGATCTTCCTCTACAGTGGTAAAGATTGCAGATTGCTCAGCCCTTGCTTTCTGATTCTTGGACATTGTGGATAAGCATATAGGTTTGGCAATTAGATGTGGTGTGTACAGGGGCAAGTTTACAGGGGCAAGTTGTCAGCAATGCACCTGACCATCAAGCTTCATAATTAGTTAAGAGAATGTTATCAGTAGATTACATCTGAGATCTCTAGATCATGATCAGACTGTTCATCCTGATCTGTCCTCCCATGTGCCCATCATCATCAATACCCCTGATCACTGTCCACCCATGCTTGGCTAATGTTATGCCCATCATCTCAGACAGTGAGCAGACTATTCCCCTCATTCTAGGCTCTTTTCCTTCATTCTTTTTGTGGAAACCAACTATATATGGATATGTGGTGATAATACAACATTAATTCCACTTTTTATGGCCATTATAACTTATAGGGTGCACCTTTCTCTGGGGGAGGGGTGAGAGGAACTGCTGTACTCTTATGTGAAGGGTCCTGCATGAGGTTCTAGGTGTATTATTTACAAAATAGACTATATACATGATGTGAGGCTGTTTTACATAGGATACTATAGGGGGGAAAAGCGAAATCATAAGGGGGAGGGGAGAGGGGTCCCTTCTGTTCAGTTGTATAGGCTCCAGGATCAAGAATATGCTTATGAAGGAATGAAGGGGTATCATGAGGTGTAGGAAACTGGAGTATAGGGAGAAAGCGATCAAGGATGAATTGTCAGATTAGTTATAATTGGTAATTGAGAGACAGTGACTCACCTGTTCTCCTGTGAATTCCTCTGGATATATGTGCATTGGAGAAGAGTCAGATAGGCCCTACATATAGTATACAATCCTTACCTGAGGTTCTAAGATGGCTCATAGGGTCAAAAATGCGAACATAGGTTCAGGAGGGGGAATACTTACTGTGAATTATCCATGGGCCAAAAATGTTCACTTTCTTAGATTACTAGGCTGTGATACAGGTAAGTATATATTATAAACTGCAAAAAAATACAAGGGAAATCTGTGGAGGAACAATGACAGGATGCTTGAGGAAGTGGTGATGGATAGTATTGTATGATCAGCATTGCATAATAAACAGGATTCAATGCCTGTCCTGATCAACAACTTCGATCAACAACTTTCCTCCATGAATTCCCTTAGCATTTTTTTTGCAGTCTGTAATATATACTTACCTTTATTTACCCATGCTTTCCAATTAACAGCACATTGAGTCATTGTTGAGTTATCTTCAGATTATTGCCTTTTTGGAACCACTTGATTCAACCTACCCCCCAGTGCATAGTTCGGCCTCTCCTGCTCTTTGAATGGCTCATAACTCTAGGTAACATGTATTACTGCAGGATTATGCCCTTATACCATCACTACATTGAGCTATGGAAGTCCTACAGACTTTAGGTCAGTGACTATATCATCTCTCAATACATCTACTTTCTACCACTCTTTTACAAACTCATTAACCATTAAAAGGTGTTAAATCTACTTGAACTACATTTATATGACTGTATATAAACCCACTAGTGAGTCCCATAAGCTGGCATGGAATACCAAGGAGGGTCCATGAGTAGGTGATGATCTTACCTTGTAGGATGAAGTATTGACTATGTAGGTTACGTTTTGAATATTAATTGAGGGTAATGTACACACATCACTGCATGAAAGGGGTTTTGGATGATAGGAAAGATGTGTGAGTTATTGTGAGCAAAATCCACTTCTGTTGATGGAGAACCCATGTCCTGGTAAGCCAGGTCCTTCCTTCCCTGCTATATCTATTACTGACCCTTATTCTACTTTACTATTAGACCTAGGAATCAAAGAAAGTGAACATTTTTATGCCACAGATCTCACAAGGGAAGCATATCTCCTCCTGAGCACATATTCTGTTTTCTGTCTATCCCAACAACTGCAGAACCTTTAGGGGGTCCATCAGGTCATTCATTGAGACAATTATGCTGTTTTTTATGTCCATTTATGGGGGGAAAGACCTAGTTATGCAGGCAAGTGACAACCTCTCCCCTCCCTATACAGGTGCACTGACAGAGAGCACCTGGTCCCCAGCTCTCCCAACATTAATCCCCCCATATACATACATTCTTATATCCTCTACATACATTTTTTTAGTTGGAGATGATGCACAAGCCCACTAGATGGCACTTCCTCCCCTCATCCTATCATTTCTCCCCATTTCCCCCCTTCCTGCCATATGTCCTCTCCACTTGAGTATATACATTATATATGACTACATAGCCATGCATTCATAGTATAGCCTCTCAATGAAGAGTGGACACCTTTTCTTCTCCCCTTATCAAAGAGAGTGTGCTTATTATAGGCCAAATATAGGCATAAAAGTGAAAATAACTCTGTATTGGCAATATATATACATCTTACAATGTTTTATATCAAAAAAAGCGATTGGAAATAGTCAAGAATGAGTAAGATATCATACTCATCATCAGGGATGATGAGCGCGATGTTAGCTGAGAGTGTGGTGCACATTGATCAACCATGGGAGACAGTGATCGGTTGTGTGAGCCTCATGGTTTGTCAGTGTTGCAAGAATGCCCTCACTTGTTGGGAAGTGGAGACTGAAAATCATGTACCAAAAACAGAAATTTTGTGATGAACTTTTTATTTGGCTTTTGTGAACCAAGTAATTGAGCACCCCTGTTGAAGAGGACCACTGAATGCTGGTTCAATTGCTGAACCAGCCTTGGTTAGCTAAAGCACCCTAATTAGCAACACATCAGCCACCCTAGATATGTAACTAATTAGTAAGCTTGATCATGACACACAGGTGCAGCAACAATTTGGCAAATAGATGTGGCATTATATGTGGCATTTACAGGGGCAAGTGTTTGGCAATGATGTGGCTATGATGTGGCTGTGATATATGTATATGGCTGTGCTAAAACTGCCATCTCAATGTTTGTCAGCCAACCACTGATGCCACCACTGCCTTCCACCTCCACCTCCATCCACACTCCTCCAATTCATGCAACAAACAGGCCCAAATGACATTGGCCATCATTTGGGCCCCAGGGAAGTTTTTCTTTTCATCTCTTTTCTTCTATTCAAACAACACAAGGTTGGGAATGTGCCTCCAGCACACGTTAACATGTTTAATAAGTATGGACTTTATTTCTATATACATAGTACTTCATTTCTATGTTACTCTAATAGTACTTCATTATATACAATATGTTTGGTTTTTGCACTTTCACTGTCACTTGGCCATATTGCCTTGATGTTGTGCACAGACCTTACATGTGATATTGCCATATAGAACCACCCATGAGTGAAGTTTGGCACACATTGTTCACTGTGTCCATTAATCTTATCAACATCTCATTGCATCTCTTGACTCAGTCTGTGAATGTGTGAGTGGTGGTTTATTTTCATGGGCCAGCTTGCATATACATAACACAATGCTTAATTCCACTACAGCTACTCAACTCTTCAGTATGTTGGAGCAGACTATATATGCTGCACAGAGGAAGAGACAACACATTCCTTATAACCTACCTGGGGTTTAGTAAGTCTTAGAGCTAGGGTTTAGCAGAGGTAAGAACACTATATTCCTACTATGGTACAGGTTCTCCTTTATATACATAATAATAAGGATGTCACATGACTCAGGAATGTGTATGCTGCATGTTGCCTCATGTATGCGGCATGCTTCTCAGGGTCTAATTTCAACACTGCCCCTCAAACTGTACAGTGCTCTAAGCAGCTAAGTTTGAATCTCGAAAGTAATTCCAAGAGAGTCTCTAAATTTCCTGAATTTGATGGCGCCAAGGTTCTTTGTGAACATGTCAGCTGGATTATTACTTCCAGGAATGAAACTGACTGTGACTTTGTCATTTTCTATGCATTTGCAGGTAAAGTGGTAGTGAATGTCTATATGTTTTGTCCTTCTTTCCTGAACTGGATTTGATCCAATAAAGATGGATCCTTGATTATCAGCGCAGATTGGTATGCACTTCAGTATATATCCAAGTTCCTGGAATAAGGACTCTATCCACACTATCTGTCAACAAGTGTCGGAGAGAGCCATATATTCAGCTTCTGTGGATGACAGTGCTACAGTTTTTTGTAAATGGGACTGCCAGCACACAATGCCACTTGCTAGACTAGGAAAGTAACCCATTGTAGATTGGCATTTGACAGTGTCAGCTGCACAATCAGAATCTGTGGAGGCCTGTAGCCCTTCAGATTTCTCTCCATCGTAGACTATGTTATATTTCTGGGTTCCCACCAGATAGCACATGATGTACATCACTTTGTCTAAATGTGCTTGGCTAGGAATAGCTGAGAACTGCAACATCCTGATTACTGCATAAGTGATATCAGGTCACATTCTAAGCATCAGATACAATAAAGATCCGATCACAGACTGATATTTTGATCTAAGCACTCCATCTGGCATTGCTGTGTTTTCCGACAGTTTGTCACCAGTTGGGAGTGGAGTGGGGGCCACTTTGGCATTTGTTATTTTGAACCTCTCAAGCACTTTGGTGAGATATTCAGTTTGATCGAGTTTGACTTTGCTTGCAGTCTGGGTGATGTGAATGCCTAAGAATTCCATGACTTTTTCAGTACTACGGCACTCCCAATGCTTTAGACAAGCATTCTTCTTTTCATCCACAAGTTTCTTGTTCTTCCCCATGAACAAGCCATCATCAACATAGATGAGTGCAATAATAATGCTGCCTGTCTTAGGATCCTTGTGTATGAAAATGCCTGAACTTTGCACTCCCCCACCTATTCTGACTGGACTCTGACTAGACTCCGAGTTGTCCGAGTTGATTCTGACTGAACTACTAGGACTGTCCAACAGTCTGATAACAGTCCAATCGAATAACAAGAAAAGTCTTAGGAGTACGATTGGACTGTTATCAGACTCCTACTTCAAGGTGGAATTTCAGAATTTTGAGAGAGCTCGGAAAATTCTGAGTAAATTCTGAGTAAATTCCTGGTAAATTCCGAGTAAATTCCTAGTAAATTCCAAGTAAATTCCGAGTAAATTCCTAGTAGATTCCAAGTAAATTCCTAGCAGATTCTGAGTAAATTCCTTGTAGATTCCAATGAAAGTCTGGGTATATCTCAAGTATATTTCAAGTATATTCTGATGATATTTAGTTCAACTTGGTATATGTCTTGGGCTAATAGTATATATTTTTTGTAACATACATCAATTATCATTGTCACTTTCACTATCCCTATCATCACTATCATCACTATTATTATCACTTTTGCCTGTTCTTTCTGCCTTTCTTGCCTTTTTTTTAGAACAAATGCTGTGTGATAAAACAACATGGTATGTAAATACCAGTTGAAGTTTCCAGTTGTCATTCGCTTGATGATAGATTCAAATCCCCCAAGCCAGGCATTTAGCTGCTCACAGGCTTGTGTATTAAATGCATGTTTGAGATAAGGCTGACCCTTCTTGTCTTGTGCAATAGTGACCAAATTGGGTGCTGATCCATTCAAGGGTGCAGGATTGCACCATTTTCAGCACAAGTAATCAGTGGTGCGATGGTTGATATAGTGGTAAGAGTCCACTATAAAACGAGTTGTGTTTTTCCAAGTTTCTCAGCTTCCATTGGTGATACAGGTGCGAAGAACAGCACAGGCCTTGTCAATACAGACATAATTAGGTCTTGATATCTCTGTGGAATAGACTGATTTCAAGAAATGCAAAATATTGGTGGGAGATTCAGCTTTTGCAAACTTTCCATGCAATAACAACTCCGCAAGGTGCACAGATTGTTTCAATACAGTAGAACTGGGATGGAGAAAAATAGTGACTTCTGCATATTTCTTTAGCAGGTTTATTATGAGGCTGATTATTTGTTGCCAGAGTTTGTTGCCATGGCATACAGTCTCCTGATTGTTGGAGTATTCTTCATACTCCAGCTAGTGCTTGGTGGCTGTGCTCCTGCCGATGTTTTTGCCACTGTGCCTAATGTTCTTCGCAGGCCTCAGTGCCAGCAATTTTTTGAGTATTGCAATCATGAATGCGACATTTTGCAGCATATAGGTCATTGTGAAAAGGACAAAAAACTCCACTCCAAGCATTTGAAACATCCGATGTGCAGTTGTCATATGCACAGTGCTAAATATTTTATTTCAACTGAATATTCACAAGAAAATATTAAATAAACATACAAGAGGTCCCACACACAGGCCATCCAAAACCACCATTGAAACTGGCAGACAGTCAATATCCATATGCTGATCTGCTTGTGCCAACCCTTGATTATGAGCATTCTCTCTGGCCACAATTGTATCTCTGGCAGACAAATTAGCACCTTCTCCAACTAGACGATTTTCATCATTGTTGACCAATGCAGCTGGGTGATTATCTGTAATTCTGTCTGCATTCCTTTTATATGGCTGGGTACATTCAGAACAAGCATGCTGATCTGCTGCTCTGATTATGCCATTCTCTCCCAGGATTTTAAAAGCTTCTTTTGTAACTTCATCAATGGCAAGTCCATCTCGTATTTCCAAGTGTAAAGCTGATGTGGCACTAATTGTGTGAATTGATTCCTGAACAAAGGCCTGCCAGATATGATGATGGGAGATTTGTTGACATGAGACATCTTGTGTCTCCCAATAGGTATTGTTCCAGAATTCAGTATAAGCAGCAGTAGAGGCATGGAAGCTATACATTCCATTTAATGCTGCATTGGAGAACAGTTTGTCAACCCAAGTGTTTCTTCCAACTTTGAAATACTTAGAGTTCAGATAGACACGATTCCAAGTATCCTTCTCAGTTGTGACTGGTACACGTTCATGATCTGCATGATATAGTGTATGGCAGACTGAACATCTTCCAGTCAGAACTGGGACATTTTTATAGATGGTAAAGTTTTTGACTAGGGAGACTTCGGGAATGTCTCTTGTTCCAGTGGCTTGAAGCAAAGAATGGGGATTGCAAGTAACAGTCATGCACTGCACACTAATTGGACAGATAACTTGAACTGGTTGAATTGATTTATGTGAAACTGGCTTTAGTTTTCCCAGAAAATTATCATGCTTGTCCACAGGATAGAAATGGAGGATCTGCACAAGTGCTATCAGCTTGGATGCAGTGACTGTCAGGACTTGGTCCTCAGTCATATCTCTGCTAATATCTTGTCTTCTGAATAGTTGATTTGTGTTATTGCCTAGTCTGTCTTGAACAGTGCATGCAAAATATTTTATCCAGCCAGAGACAGGTGAGGTATTTTCTCCTGGATATTTGGGACACTGTTGGCAGGCATGCAAATTTAGAACCTCTGGATTTTCCAAGATTGAAAACACCAGACAAAGCACTGTTGAGAGTGAAGCTAAAGACCCCAAGGTTTGTTGAATAAAGTCACTGAATACTTTGAATGAAATATTAGGAAATGGACTTTGTTCTGCAAGTGCAGAGGTGGTCAGCATATTCCTAAAAGCAAAGAGCAGTCCAATCATAACCGGCATCTTGATAAGGCTTAAAAAGATGGCCAGGAGCATCTTGAACATATTGAAAAACAAACTGAACCACATGCTAGATAATCATGTTGAATTTTACCAATCTATAAAATAAATAATATTCCAGTTGCTTACTTTTGCACCTTCTTCTTTGACACAACATTCTTCTTCTTTGAAATAACATCCTTCTTCTTTGGACTCCCTTTGTCAACAACCTTACTTCCCTTTCTAAACTCCTCAGTCAAACACATCCTGCACCTTCTTTGTTCCCTTGCCCTTCTCCACCTTGTTCTTCTTTACTGGTTCCTCAGCCAAAGTCCCATTATCCACAAACTTCTGTAAATCCGTCAATGTATACACCACCTTTTTAACACCCCATGCCTCTAAGTCAGATGGCTTCTCTTCCTCATTCTCCAACCACTCCACCATCAAAGAATAGTTTAAGACCTTCGAAAATGCTGGCTTGTAATGGGAGAACCACATCAACTTTGACAGAAAAATCTCGATGAGATCGGTACCAGACAGTTTATTGCCAGGCAAAGTACCATCCAAAATAGGCTTTGAGAGGGTCTGGCAAGCTTATATATACACCTTGTATTTTTGATAAGTGAAATGAAGGTTTCGATCAGCACGGTTGGATAAATGATCAGGTATTCTGAGAATATTCATGAGATGATTTTTGAAAGGCATAATTGAGGAAGAATCAGTGGTAGAAGACAGAGCATTGCTGGTAACAGTAGGGGTAGCATGATTGGAATAAGGGGGAGGTAAGCCAGAAGTTTCCATAATGGGCACAGATCTACAAGATGCCAATCCTGAATCAGTCATAGACATGGCTTGAGCAGAAGTATTGTCAGTCTCTTAGCCAAAGAGTGGTTACCAACCAGTATACATGTGAGTCATGTTGAGCTTACTACTGAAACACAAAGAAGATAGCCATCATTCTTAAACTCCCATACAACTTCTTCATCGTTCTTGAGAGCCACATCAATTCCTCATAGATCCAAACCGAAGCATTTGGGTCTAATAAACTTCATGAGAAATGGATCAGAATATTATATAATTGAAATGCACCATAAATTCGAGTATACCATTTCTTGAGGGATGAGAGAATTGGACCAAGTGTAGGTGTAACATCATGTTTGAGGGAAAACTTGGGTTTCACAGTGCTCACATCACCAGTTGAGGTATATAAGAGAACTTTCCCTTTTCGATATATTTCAGGTGCATTACCAGATGGCATGTCGACTGAGTCAGCAAAATTGAAAACATTGCTGTGAGCATGGCCAGGAGCAAAGCCCCCCATGATGCATGATGCACCCTGAAGGTTCCGAGTTGGGCTACCTGATTATAATATTTATTCAATAAAAGGAAAAAAAAATAGTGAGGTCACAACATACCGTTGGGGGAACTGCATGGAATGGGACTACCCTGTGGACTGAACATGAGGATATCTGATGAATTTAATCATATAGTTATGCATGGTGATGATGCTCGACCTGGAAACCTAACAAAAACCTGTTAAAAGGCTTATGTAGTATAACTCAGGTTAGAGGAAGAGTGCGAGTCGGTACTGAATATCACCGCTAGTACCAGAACGTTGTTTTAGTAATGTGAAATGGTAAAGGATGTGATGAATAGTCTTTTTAAAGTGTACAAAGATGTTCAAAGAAGTTCAAAATTGGTCTGAAGACATGCGAAGTAGTTTGAAATAGATTTGAATGTGGTTCAAAGTTGTTCAGGTGAGTTTGAGGAGGTTTGAAGGTGTTTGGCTGGTGTCAAGATATTTTTGACAGATGAATATGGCAGTTACAAAGTGGGTTCTGAGTGGCGATAGGCAATGACGAGTTGATAACAAATACGAAAGTTCAAGGAAGTTTGCGATATTTTGCAGAACTTCAGAGATATGATGCGAGGTAAGACTCAAGAGGACTGCTCTTAAATCCGACTATAGTGGAGAGGATAACTGATTCTCCATTTTTCCAAGTAACTAGTACAAGTTTATATACAGTTTTGAAGAGATAGTACTGAAAAGGGAAGTAAAACATGTGTAAAACATGAGGCAATATATCATACAATGAGGACTTGTAGATTATGAAACAAATGAGAAATAATACCTGATGAAACATATAGTGTTCCCATATAGTAAAAGTATATCAATGAAACACAAAAATGCACTTATCGCATTCTAACTCTCTTGTACTCTCTCCTTGTGTCTGGTAGTGCTTGATATGTGACGGAATAATTTGTTCCAGTTGTGCAGCATGTGTCAAAAGTGTTTCATGACAGCTATATGGTGGCTGAAGTCATTTGAAATACTGCAAAGTCGCTCGAAGTGTCGCAAAATAATTTGAAAGTATTTGAAATAGTTCAAAGTCATCCCCAATAGTGCAAAATAGTGCGAAAATAATTTGACATCAATTTCATGGTGTTCATAGCAGTTTGGAACATCTGTCGTAATGTGTCAATACAAGTGGAAATGTTTTCCAGACCTTAAAATGTGTAGTGGACCTATCAATGGACAACAAGAAAAATAATACTTACCCTCAGCAAGAGAGTTTGTTTTGTTGGGGGTGTTCACATTTTGGCCTGTGTGGTTGGTGGTGTTGGAGCGAGTTCTGCTGTCATTGGCCCTGGTTGAGCCCTTGGGGTGGTGGTTGGTGTTGTTGGCACCCTTTGCATTGTCATTTGAGCGGTTGGTGTAGTCCTTGTTGTTTTTCTTGGTGCCATCTGCATTCGTGTTCTAATTCCCATTCCCATCATTGTTGGTGCCATTCCCATCATCATTGGTGCTGCTCCCATCATTGGTGCCACTCCCATAATCATTGGTGCTGTTCCCATCATTGTTGGTGCTGTCCACGTCCTTCTTGTCAATTCCATCCTTGTCCTTGTTCTCATCAACTTCACCTGAGCTGATTCTGTCATCATTAGCCTTACCCAAGCCCTCCCCAGTCCTCCCTGAGTTTTTGCCATCGTATTCAGCCTGGGTGTTATTGTTGTCATCCTGTTGTTGTTCTTTCTTGTCATCACCATCGTGGTGCTCTTCCCTGTTGCTGGTGGCATGGTCCTGGCCCTTGCCCTTGTCGCTGACGTGTTCATTGGTGCAGTTGTGAAAGTCTGAGGCCTATCCTTCCTTGTCTTCCTCATCCTCGCCTTTCCCTTCCTCCTCACTGCCATTTCTGCCCTCCTCGCTGCTGTTTCTGCCCTCCTCACTGTCGTTTCCGCCCTCCTCCTTCTCGCTGTCATTTCCATCCTCCTCGCTGTCATTTCCACCCTCCTCATTGTCGTTGGTGCTACCTGGGGCATCTTCACTTTCCCCTGTGTTGCCTGGGCTGCTCCCATCAATACTTTGCTTTCCTTTGTAGCCAATTTCCTTGCAGTCATCATTGGGGGTCATGGGCAAAGTATCTGGATGGCATTGGCATCCACTGGAAGGGAGTGTCAGTCAGGATGTCATGAAACTTGTCGTTGCTGAGCAAGCACATTCTGGAGGGGTGATCACAATGCTGCTCCCCTCCAGCACCTGTTCAGTCCTAGGAAACAGATGTATTTAGCGATACAATAAAGAAAAAGGTGAAAAAACTCACCTGGTGAGCTTTGGGGGCAATGGAGTGGCTGCATCCTCCTGGGAGTGCTTAGCCAAAGTTTTCCTGGAAATATGGGGAGCAGTGAGTGACATGGCGACAAAATGGGGGGGAAAGAACTTACCTGGGAGCCTTCCCCCTCCCCTTTTTCTCTTTTTTCTCCTCTTCTGCTGGTTTAGGATCAGCGGTTTTCTTCTTTTTTGCCTGTTGAGTGCTGGCATCGATGGATGACATGGCATGCTTCCTGCTGCTGCATGGCTTTGCTTGGGACTTGGGGGCCATGTACGTGGCACCACTATGCATGGCGGTTGCTGTCGACCATGTTTGCGGCATCTTGCTGGTGGTTCGTTGAGGTGATAGGGTGGGTCATTGTGGTGACATGGTAGGGAGTGGGGGCATGGTAGTAAGGAGGGTAAGAGGCAGTGCTAGCCCCAAACCCTTATTTGGTTGCATAGGTGGCTAATAGTGCCTTGAGTACAGTCTAAGTAATAAGACAGTTTAGCTTAGTGGTATGCATGGCTCTTAATAACATGACTAATTGTAAGGGTGCAGGTTTGAATCTGCCAGTTGACATTTTATTTTTCCTTGTATTACATAAGTAACAGATAGTCCCAACAGCCAGTCCTGGAGAGTCCTAGGATGCTCCGAACTGTCCGAGTTGTCCAAGTTGTCTGAGTTATTTCCCAGATCTACTCAGACTACTAGGAAATTCTTAGTTTCTGAGTTGTCCAATTCGGACTGGACTCAGACTGGACTCAGACTGGAAATTAGATGAATTGCAAGCCAAAACTGTGATTCAGCAGTCCAAGTTCAGTCCGATCGGATTCCTAGGATTCCTAGTCAGACAACTCGGACTCCAATTGGATCAGACTAGGAATAGGTGGGAGAGTGTAATGTGCTCAAAAATGCTGGCATCGGAGCTGACATGCACAAACCCAATGGTGTGCATAAATGCCTCTAGCTCTTTCCACCATGCTAGTGAGGCCTGTTTAAGGCCATACAATGCTCAGCATAAGCACATTACTTTGTGCACTTTTCTCTCAAGTCTGAAACCCTCAGGTTGATCCATATAGATCTCCTCTTCTAATAAGAATGTGGTTTTTACATCTAGACCAGTCATATACATGCCTTCTAGAGATGCAAGTGCAAACATGAGGTGTATGGTCTTGTAGTGGACTACTGGTGAGAAAATCTCATCAAAGTCAACACCTTCGATTTGTGAATAGCCTTTGGCCATGAGTTTGGCTCATTTTCTTCCATCTGATTTCACAGAGAAAACCAATCTATTTTTGATCATTTTTCAATCATGTGAAAGATCAACGATGTCATAGACCTGTCACTTACAAAGAGCCTCTAATTCTTCATGACAAGCTTGTTTCCACTCACGTTGCTGCTGCCATGGTAGGTGCGCAATATCATGAAATTAATTTGGAACTTGGCTTATTTTGCTTGATGATTTGACTGCTTTTGACAACAGCCAGAAAATAAGCTTATCTCCACCTTCCTTGGTTATCTTTTTAATATAACCTGCTTTGTCTGGTTCCCCCATTGGGTGATCATGTTCTTGATCATTGGAATCGGGCACACTCTCGTGGGGTGCTGAACTCAGTTCAGCAACCAGTTCTTTCTGTTGAGATTGTGGTCGTGTTTGGTTATGATCTGAATCTTGACCCCACAGATCTCTTCCAATATCGATCACATGCAATGTCACACTCTATGTCAGAGGGGCGTCACCTCTCTCCATAGGTATTTCCAGGACAGTTTGGGATGTTCCTCTGCCTGCCTGATCAATGGGGCAATTGCTGCCATTCATGCTGATCATCATGTCTTGGACGAAAGTCCTCAGTGATTACTGGAGGCAGCAGAGGAGGAGCATCAGTCACATCATCATGTGCCTTTTGCTTGTTTGGTACATCATCATCATTATTTTCTGATGATGAAGGAAGGGGTAGATTTTGTGGCAGCATAGAATCATCACCATCCATTCCAGATGAGTGGTCATCATCTTCTGGTTCTGGAGGTGGAAAATCACCAAGGTCTGTCTTGGCAGGAGTTCTAGCTCTGGGACAGCATGGGAACAATGTTTCATCAAATAGTGCCATAGCACCAATGAATATTGCGCCACTAGGTCACATGAAACCGTATGCTTTAATGCCATCTTCTAATCCAAGGTATGTCATCAACTCTGATCGAGGAACCAATGTGTTTGGACGCTTCTCCTTGGGTAGATAGACATAAGCACCGCAACTGAAAACCTTCAGATTGTTTAGATCTGGCCAGACCTTTGTCAGGTCCTCAACCAGTGTCAGCCATTTCAGGCACCTTATCGGGGTTCGGTTGTATAGGTGTGTTGCATGTTCAATGCAAAATTCCCACCATGATTGTGGTAGACATGTGGTAAATCGCAGGGTTTGCAACTTTTCCATTATTGTCCTTATGGCACACTCTGCACACCCATTCTGTTGGTGAACGTGGGGTGCAGACATCTCTATTTTGATGCCAAAGTCCTTGAGCACATTTTGTAGCTCACGATCTTTGAACTCCCCCCCTGGATCAACATGCCAGTGCTTGATTGTAGCGCCATACTGTGTCAAAGCCACTGCCCGAAATTGTCTGATGGCCGCAGCAGCATCAGATTTCTTTTTAAGGCATTGGACCCAGATATGTGACGTCTTGTCATCCAGAAATACAATAAAGTATTTATGTTTATGGTACGATAGTACTGGGAGTTTCTTCAGATTGGAATGTATTAATTCAAAGGGTCTTTCTGCATGTGAATCTGATTTGGGAAAAGATTTTGAGGTCATTTTCCCTTCAGCGCACCCTGGACATATAATTTTGTCTTTAGGAATAATTAAATTCCTTGGGAATTTTATGGTGCTATTAGGCATCTTCCCTAGCGCCTCTTTGGATGGGTGTCCAAGTCGCCTATGCCAAGTCAAGTAGTCTGCAATGTACATGGTTGTGACATTGATTCTGTTGGTGCTAAATATAGAAGTCTGAGCTCAATACATAGTGTCATGTTTCATAAGAGGGACACAATCCATAATTAGGTTTTCTTGCTTGAAAAATGAAATGTGTGTGGAGGAACCATGCATGTCACTTCTGTCTTGTAAGAAGATGCCCATTGACAGTAATTGAGCATTACAGTCAGATATGTAGTAGACAGGGTATAATTGCATTTCATGTGTTTTTAACTTCCCATGACATACTACCTGATGTCTAATAAGGACTGCTCCTTTTCCTACTATATGAGTAGTACCCATGGCTGTTTGAACCAGAGTAGAGTCCTTTCTTGGTAAAGGCTCGTAAGAAGCAAAATCTTTCATTTCACCAGTGAAGTGTTTTGATGCACCTAAATCCATGATCCAGTCAGCACCTTTCTTACAATTTCCATTTGCACACATAACACATTCATGAAGATGTAAGTAGTTCAATGATACATTTAGTAGCAGTAAAATTTCACATGAAAAGTTTGCTGTGATCATTGGAATATTAATCTTTGTGCTTGTAGCAGAGAAAAAGACAGACCTTTCATCATATGCTCCTGTTTCAAGCAGTTCATTGATGAGCATTATGTCGACAGCTTTCCATACTTCCTCATCAGAAACTGCAGGTTCCGATCTGAGGGAGATGCTATTGTTTTCTACCTCCATGATCCTTGGTTCTGGTTCAATCCTCTTCCTCTTACCTTCTCACACTGTTAGGTGCTCTTCCAGTGGTCGCAGATTTTTTGCACTGCACAGGAGATTTATTTGCTTGAGGGTGTCTTGAGCTTGCTGATATTCAGTGTAGACTGAATGAGAAGAAGAGGCCATGCCCATATATGCCTGTGCAGGTGGTTGGTGGTGAGGATCCCTTGTGGGAGTATGTTCGCGCTTCTCGATGCGCTGAATGAGTGGCATCAGTGGTATGATCATGCCATTACCATTTATAGTAGTAAAGGCATTGGAGGTGAGGTGGGTATGTTTCACCTTTGGCTTTTCCTCTTTAGTCTTCCTGTCCCCATGTCATCCACATTCTTGGGATGAATCTCCACTGTTACCCTGAGGTTGCCATTTGGGGTTTCCCCCTTTGCATTTGACAGCAGAAATCTTGGTGGCCTGAGGTGGGCTGGTGGGCTTCCCAACTGCTGTGTGCTGTGAGGATTCAGCATCAATGGAGTCCTTGACATGTTTAAATGTCAAGGCTCTAGTAGCAGTCATGTTAAGGACCATGGCAGACAGAGAATCGTACTCATGCAGCATCGCAGTGAGTAGAATCATCACCTGAACTAGTTCAGGGATGGTGATGTTGGGAGCCGTAAGGCACTCAAATTGGTCAGCCATCTTAGCAATCTCTGGCATGGGATTCACAGCCACAATTTTGATTGCTATTGCAGACCTAAAGTCCGCAAAGACTTGGGAGGGGCCATCAACACCATAATCAGTGTGAATGAGATCCCACACCTCCTCAGCAGTGTCCTTGGTGTTGGCACACTGCTGAATGGAGGGGGCCAGGCAAAGCACTAGGCTACCAATAGCCTGGTCATTTTTGTTGCTCCAGGTCTGGAGCTTGGCAGTAGCATCTGCTACAAGTGCAGTGTTTGTTGCTGTCAAAGGAGGTGCCAGAGGTGGTTTTAGTTCCATCCTGCTAGTTATTTGCCAGAGGCCCTGAGACCTGAGCCACGCCTTTATTGAGTCGGCCCATTGAATGTAGTTAGAGCCGTCAAAAGTTTGTACGAGTTTTTCAAGAGTTGAAGAGATGATGTTATACTGGCAGCTGGTAAAAGCGCTCAATCAGTCCTCTATTCATAAAAACATGTTCCATAATCTCAGGCAAAAACACTCCTTCAGAGTGGTTAACCCTAGTCAACCTGGGTTTTTAAATGCAGCTCACAGGGAGTGCAATGCAGTGTTGAAATTAAATCCTAATACATGCTGCATACATGAGGCCATGCATGCAGCACACACATGTTACTGTGCTTACTGCGCATACATGTGGTAAACACATTTCTGAGTCATGTGACATCCTTACTATTATGTATATAAGGAGAACCTGTACTATAGTAGATATACAGTGTTCTTACCTCTGCTAAACCCTAGCTCTAAGACTAACTAAACCCCAGGTAGGTTATAAGGAATGTGTCGTCTCTTCCCCTGTGCAGCATATGTAGCCTGCTCCAACAGGTTATGGGCCCTGCTGGGCACATCACAAACGCGCCTTAACTGGCTGTGAATGACGTTGACTTCATTGTCTCCAAATTGTAACCTTGCGCTCTTTGTGAGCTGCATTGCGCTCCCTGTGAGCTGCATTTAAAAACCCAGGTTGACTAGGGTTAACCACTCTGAAGGAGTGTTTTTGCCTGAGATTATGGAACATGTTTTCTTGAATAGAGGACTGATTGAGCGCTTTTACCAGCTGCCAGTATAACATCATGTCTTCAACTCTTGAAAAACTCGTACAAACTTTCGACGGCTCTAACTACATTCAATGGGCCGACTCAATGAAGGCGTGGCTCAGGTCTCAGGGCCTCTGGCAAATAACTAGCGGGATGGAACTAAAACCACCCCTGGCGCCTCCTTTGACAGCGACAAATGCTGCACTAGTAGCGGAAGCTAATGCCAAGCTCCAGACCTGGAACAATAAGAATGACCAGGCAATTGGTAGCCTAGTGCTCTGCCTGGCCCCCTCTATGCGGCAGCGTGCCAACACCAAGGACACTGCTGAGGAGGTGTGGGATCTCATCTGCACTGATTATGGTGTTGATGGCCCCTCCCAAGTCTTTGCGGACTTTAGGTCTGCAATAGCAATCAAAATTGTGGCTGTGAATCCCATGCCAGAGATTGCTAAGATGGCTGACAAATTTGAGTGCCTTACGGCTCCCAACATCACCATCCCTGAACTAGTTCAGGTGATGATTCTACTCACTGCGATGCTGCACGAGTACGATTCTCTATCTGCCATGGTCCTTAACATGACTGCTACTAGAGCCTTGATGTTTAAACATGTCAAGGACTCCATTGTTGCTGAGGCCTCACGGCGCACAGCAGTTGGAAAGCCCATCAGGCCACCTCAGGCCACCAAGCTTTCTGCTGTCAAGCGCAAAGGGGGAAACCCCAAATGGCAATCTCAAGGCAACCATGGAGATTTGTCCCAAAAGCGTGGATGACATGGGGACAAAAAGACTAAAGAGGAAAAACCTAAAGAGAAACATTCCCACCTCGCCTCATGAGCCTTTACTACTATAAATGGTAATGGCACCATCATACCGCCAATGCCGCTCATCCAGCACATCAAGAAGCGTGAACATACTCCTACAAGGGATCCTCGCCGCTGACTGCCTGCACAGGCATACATGGGCATGGCCTCTACCTCTCATTTGGTCTATACTGAATATCAGCAGGCTCGAGACACCCTCGAGCAGATGAATCTCCCATGCAGCGCAAAAAATCTGCGACCACTGGAAGAGCACCTAACAGTGTGAGAAGGTAAGAGGAAGAGGATTGAACCAGAACCAAGGATCATGGAGGTAGAAAACAATAGCATCTCCCTCAGATCGGAACCTGCAGTTTCTGATGAGGAAGTATGGAAAGCTGTCGACAAAATGCTCATCAATGAACTGCTTGAAACAGGAGCATATGATGAAAGGTCTGTCTTTTTCTCTGCTACAAGCACAAAGATTAATATTCCAATGATCACAGCAAACTTTTCATGTGAAATTTTACTGCTACTAAATGTATCATGGAACAATTTACATCTTAATATATGTGTTATTGGTGCAAATGGAAATTGTACAAAAGGTGCCAACTGGATCATGGATTCAGGTGCATCAAAACACTTCACTGGTGAAATGAAAACTTTTGCTTCTTATGAACCTTTACCGAGAAAGGACTCTACCCTGGTTCAAACAGCCACGGGTACTACTCATATAGTAGGGAAAGGAGCAGTCTTCATTAGACATCAGGTAGTATGTCATGGGAAGTCAGAGATGCGTGAAATGCGATTATACCCCGTCTACTACATACCCGACTGTAATGCTCGATTACTGTCAATGGGCATCTTCTTACAAGATGGAAGTGATGTGCGTGGTTCCTCCACACACATTTCATTTTTCAAGCAAGGAAACCCAATTATGGATTGCGTCCCTCTTATGAAACGTGACACTATTTATTGGGCTCAGACTTCTATATTTAGCACCAACAGAATCAATGTCACAACCATGTACATTGCAGACTACTCGACTTGGCATAGGCGACTTGGACACCCATCCAAAGAGGCGCTAGGGAAGATGCCTAATAGCACCATAAAATTCCCAAGGAATTTAATTATTCCTAAAGACAAAATTATATGTCCAGGGTGCGCTGAAGGGAAAATGACCTCAAAATCTTTTCCCAAATCAGATTCACATGCAGAAAGACCCTTTGAATTAATACATTCCAATCTGAAGAAACTCCCAGTACTATCGTACCATAAACATAAATACTTTATTGTATTTCTGGATGACAAGACGTCACATATCTGGGTCCAATGCCTTAAAAAGAAATCTGATGCTGCTGCGGCCATCAGACAATTTCGGGCAGTGGCTTTGACACAGTATGGCGCTACAATCAAGCACTGGCATGTTGATCCAGGGGGGGAGTTCAAAGATCGTGAGCTACAAAATGTGCTCAAGGACTTTGGCATCAAAATAGAGATGTCTGCACCCCACGTTCACCAACAGAATGGGTGTGCAGAGTGTGCCATAAGGACAATAATGGAAAAGTTGCAAACCCTGCGATTTACCACATGTCTACCACAATCATGGTGGGAATTTTGCATTGAACATGCAACACACCTATACAACCGAACCCCGATAAGGTGCCTGAAATGGCTGACACTGGTTGAGGACCTGACAAAGGTCTGGCCAGATCTAAACAATCTGAAGGTTTTCAGTTGCGGTGCTTATGTCTATCTACCCAAGGAGAAGCGTCCAAACACATTGGTTCCTCGATCAGAGTTGATGACATACCTTGGATTAGAAGATGGCATTAAAGCATACGGTTTCATGTGACCTAGTGGCGCAATATTCATTGGTGCTATGGCACTATTTGATGAAACATTGTTCCCATGCTGTCCCAGAGCTAGAACTCCTGCCAAGACAGACCTTGGTGATTTTCCACCTCCAGAACCAGAAGATGATGACCACTCATCTGGAATGGATGGTGATGATTCTATGCTGCCACAAAATCTACCCCTTCCTTCATCATCAGAAAATAATGATGATGATGTACCAAACAAGCAAAAGGCACATGATGATGTGACTGATGCTCCTCCTCTGCTGCCTCCAGTAATCACTGAGGACTTTCGTCCAAGACATGATGATCAGCATGAATGGCAGCAATTGCCCCATTGATCAGGCAGGCAGAGGAACATCCCAAACTGTCCTGGAAATACCTATGGAGAGAGGTGACGCCCCTCTGACATAGAGTGTGACATTGCATGTGATCGATATTGGAAGAGATCTGTGGGGTCAAGATTCAGATCATAACCAAACACGACCACAATCTCAACAGAAAGAACTGGTTGCTGAACTGAGTTCAGCACCCCACGAGAGTGTGCCCGATTCCAATGATCAAGAACATGATCACCCAATGGGGGAACCAGACAAAGCAGGTTATATTAAAAAGATAACCAAGGAAGGTGGAGATAAGCTTATTTTCTGGCTGTTGTCAAAAGCAGTCAAATCATCAAGCAAAATAAGCCAAGTTCCAAATTAATTTCATGATATTGCGCACCTACCATGGCAGCAGCAACGTGAGTGGAAACAAGCTTGTCATGAAGAATTAGAGGCTCTTTGTAAGTGACAGGTCTATGACATCGTTGATCTTTCACATGATTGAAAAATGATCAAAAATAGATTGGTTTTCTCTGTGAAATCAGATGGAAGAAAATGAGCCAAACTCATGGCCAAAGGCTATTCACAAATCGAAGGTGTTGACTTTGATGAGATTTTCTCACCAGTAGTCCACTACAAGACCATACACCTCATGTTTGCACTTGCATCTCTAGAAGGCATGTATATGACTGGTCTAGATGTAAAAACCACATTCTTATTAGAAGAGGAGATCTATATGGATCAACCTGAGGGTTTCAGACTCGAGGGAAAGAGCGCAAAGTATTGCGCTTACGCCGAGCATTGTATGGCCTTAAACAAGCCTCACTTGCATGGTGGAAAGAGCTAGAGGCATTTATACCATTGGGTTAATGCACGCCAGCTCCAATGCCGGCATTTTCATACACAAGGATCCTAAGACAGGCAGCATTGTTATTGCACTCGTCTATGTTGATGATGGCTTGTTCATGGGGAAGAACAAGAAACTTGTGGATGAAAAGAAAAATGCTTGTCTAAAGCATTGGGAGTGCCATAGTACTGAAAAAGTCACGGAATTCTTAGGCATGCACGTCACCCAGACTCCAAGCAAAGTCAAACTCGATTAAACTGAATATCTCGCCAAAGTGCTTGAGAGATTCGAGATGACAAATGCCAAAGCGACCCCCACTCCACTCCCGACTGGTTACAGACCATTGGAAAACACAACAATGCCCAACGCGATGCTTAGATCAAAATATTAGTCTGTGATCAGATCTTTATTGTATTTGATGCTCGGAACGCGACCTGATATCACTTATGCAGTAATCAAGATGTCGCAATTCTTGGCTAATCCTAGCCAAGAACATCTAGACAAAGTGATGTACATCATGCGCTATCTGGTGGGAACCCAGAAATATAACATTGTCTATGATGGTGAGAAGTCTGAGGGGCTACAGGCCTTCACAGATTCTGATTGGGCAGCTGACACTGTCAAACGCTGATCTACAATGGGTTACTTTGCTACTCTAGCGAGTGGCATTGTGTGCTGGCAGTCCCGGTTACAAAAAACTGTAGCACTGTCATCCACAGAAGCTGAATATATGGCTCTCTCCAACACTTGTCGACAGATAGTGTGGATAGAGTCCTTATTCCAGGAACTTGCATATGTACTGAATCGTGTACCAATCTGCACTGATAATCAGAGATCCATCTTTATCGGATCAAATCCAGTTCAGGAAAGAAGGACCAAACATATACACATTTGCTACCACTATACCTGCAAAATGCATAGAAAATGACAAAGTCACAGTCGTTTTCATTCCTGGAAATGATAATCCAGCTGACATGTTCACAAAGAACCTTGGCGCTGTCTTATTCAGGAAATTTAGAGACTCTCTCGGAATTACTTTCGAGATTCAAACTTAGCTGCTTAGAGCACTGTACAGTTTGAGGGGGGGTGTTGAAATTAAATCCTAATACATGCTGCATACATGAGGCCATGCATGCAGCACACACATGTTACTGCGCTTACTGTGCATACATGTGGTAAACACATTTCTGAGTCATGTGACATCCTTACTATTATGTATATAAGGAGAACCTGTACTATAGTAGATATGCAGTGTTCTTACCTCTGCTAAACCCTAGCTCTAAGACTAACTAAACCCCAGGTAGGTTATAAGGAATGTGTCGTCTCTTCCCCTGTGCAGCGTATGTAGTCTGCTCCAACATGCAGCTCATGAAGAGCACAAGATTATAATTGGGAGACAATGAAGTCAATGTCATTTACAGCCAGTTAAGGCATGTTTGCGACATGCCCAGCAGGGCCCATAACCTGTTGGAGCAGACTATATATGCTGCACAGAGGAAGAGACAACATGTTCCTTATAACCTACCTGGGGTTTAGTACGTCTTAGAGCTAGGGTTTTGCAGAGGTAAGAACACTATATTCCTACTATGGTACAGGTTCTTCTTTATATACATAATAATAAGGATGTCACATAACTTGGGAATGTGCTTACCACATGTATGTGCAGTAAGCACAGTAACATGTGTATGCTGCATGTTGCCTCATGTATGCAGCATGCTTTTCGGGGTCTAATTTCAATACAGTACTATCTAAAAATCAACTAAAGAGTTGTGTGACCATGACCCCCCAAACATTGCCTTTGGGCTGAAGATCCAAAGGCCACTGAAGAGTTGAGTACATTCCCCTATCCTCCCATTCCCATTCCCATCTCCCTCTTCCTCCTCTTCCATTTCTTCCTCTCCCTGTCCCCCATCCCCTTCTCCACCTCCCCCATCCCCATCCCCTTTTCCACCTACCTCTCCCCCATCCACCTCCCATTTCTACCTCCTCCTTCCCTCTCCCCCTCTCCATCCATCCTCCTCCTCTCCTCTGCCCCCTCCCCTTCCCCCTCACCCCCTCATGCCCCCTCCACCTCCTCTCTCCTCCCTCCATTCTCCCCCTCTCCTCTCTCTCATCTCTTTCCAGCTTCTTCCTCACCCCCTCTCTCACACCCCCCCTCTCCCCTTCTCCCACTCACTTATCCTCACCCACTCTCCACTTTCTCTCTCATTTCCCATTGCCCCCTTCACTCCCTCCCTCCCCCTCTCCCTCTCTCCCTCACTACTTCACCCTCTCACCCCCTCACTACTTCACCCCCTCACTACTTCACCCCCTCACTACTTCACCCCCTCACTACTTCACCCCCTCACCCCTGCTCTCCTCCCCCTCCTCTCTTTGAATTTTGTAAAAAATCTCAAACTTCACTTTGTCAGTAAGTATTAAAGTAATATTTATTGACTTTACATTATAATGAACTTAATTTATAACTTGTTAGTAAGTCTGCATAATGACTTTGTATTGAACTAATTGTTATTGACTTGACTTCATAATGGTAACTGTAATTTTATTTTATATCAAATGCCTTATTTCGAAGATCATTTTACTGACTTATTTTTTAATAACTCATTTTTAAACTTGACTCATTTCTAGACTAATTTTTGTAGACTTTACTTCATAATGAGCTCATTTGTAACTGTTATTTTGCTGACTTTACTTTGTAACAAACTCAATTTTTAAGCTTACTGTATTCAAGTAATTTTTATTTCCTTGGACTTATCCATTGAATTTGCTTCATAATGAACTCAATTGTAACTCTTATATTTTAGTGATTTAACTTTGTCCTGAACTCAATTTTCAATTCAAACTTATTTCAAAACTGACCTGACTTTGTAATGACCTCATTTATAAATTGTAACCAATATTTTATTGAGCCAACCAACTTGTTACTGACTAATACAGTGATGTGTCTAAATCATTTTATTTGGGTCATGTGCTGAGGTCATGATCAGGTTTTTGCATTTTGTTCAGCCTGCGAGGTTTGCTTAGTCAGCTTTCACAGCATAGTAAAAGGATGACAGTTGCCTCTCAGTCAAGTTTTATTCAGAAAACACTGCAATACAGCTGCTTACATGTCATCCAGACATTATTGTACATAGAAAATGAGCCCAGATCCAAAAAGAAAAGTTCCAGGTGGTGAAAAATTAGCCGAGGAAAAATTTCCCACCTTTGAGTTATATTTGTCATCATTTCTCACACCTCTCAATTTCTCCCAGCCTCTTTGGAGTTGGTCATCTTTCTCCCAGGCCTTCGGAGTTTGTCATCCATTTACCCATGCCACAGTCACGTGACCAATCTCGCTTTATTATGGACAAGGTTGGGAATGTGCCTCTGGCATGCGTTAACATGTTTAATAAGTAATATATACAATATTTTTGGTTTTGCACTTCCACTGCCACCACTTCATTTCTATGTTAGTCTGATAGTACTTCATTATTTTGGTTTTTGCACATACACTGTCATCACATGTTTAATAAGTATGGACTTTATTTCTATATACATAGTACTTCATTTCTATGTTACTCTAATAGTACTTCATTATATACAATATTTTTGGTTTTTGCACTTCCACTGTCACTTGGCCATATTGCCTTGATGTTGTGCACAGATGTTACTTGTGATATTGCCACATAGAACTGCCCATGAGTGAAGACAGGACTCCTGAAATCTAATCCCACATGCTGCACTGACTGTCCCTGGGATTTGTTGATTGACATTGAAAAGCACAGTTGAACAGGAAATTGGAGTCAAGACAGAGTGAAAGGGAGTTGTCCTTCGATTGGCTGCAGTCACATCCATGGAATAAACACCTTCTCTCCAGCATGATCTCCAGTAATCAACTGAACCTCCAACACTCTGTTTCAAATCCGAGTCAAAATCCCTTGAGAACCATTGCAGACCCCTCCAGTGATATTGAGATTGCGAAGTATTATCACAGGGATGCCAACCTTGAGTGCCAAGTGTGCCAAAGGTAGACCATAGCAGTTGATTGAGTTGAGGTATTCGGGTGAATACAGAAGTTCATTGTTTGCAATAGAGTCAGCACTATGAAACACTTGCTCCTCTCCAGGGAACCTCTGAAGAATGTAATGGTTCAAATCATCCACATCATCATTTTTGCTTGCCAGGACAATCCACTCTGAGAAGTATTGATTGGGATGCTGAGCATGATTATAGATGCCAGGATAGATGGTGTTGATGAGGGAAGCCAGAGTGTTTTCAGGACACTTGAAATGGTTGGGAAGTTTGATGTTGCCACCCTCATCTGTATGATCACCCTTTCCAACCTCCAGCTGCCACTTTGCAAACTGTCGCTCTTCAAGATCATCCATGTTCAATCACATGTTGATTTTGAGATGAAGAACTTTAATATGTTGCCAAAGAACAGAGTGCTGCAAGGAAGCACCAACAATCTGAGGCCATGAACCCCTCTCGATAACAGGCAGGATCTGGTGAAAGTGGCCCCAAAAAATAATAGGAATGTTATCAAAGGGTTGATCAGATTGGAGAATGTCTTTGAGAGTTTCATGGAGATGATGATGCTGCATGAGTGCCTCATCCCAAATGATCAAGTCAGTCTCCTGCAACAGCTTTGCCTGAATAGAACCTCTGGAGATAGAGCAGGTGGATGACTTATTGATGATGAGAGGGATTTGGAGACATGAATGAGAAGTGGAGCCACCTTTGAGCAGGAGTGCAGCAATGCCAGATGATGCTATACAGAGGACGATTTTGCCCTGAGAATGAAGCTGATGGACCAGAGTGTTGTATACAAAGGTTTTGCCTGTGCCACTGGGACCATGGAGGAAAAAGGTCTGGCCAGTCTTGTTGTCAACAGCATGCATGATCTCCTCAAAGACAGCTGTCTGGTCTGGATTGAAAGTGTCCAAGTTCTGTGCAGCCAACTTAGCCTGCTCCACAACATTGTATCTGTGCTGCTCTGCAATCAACCAGTTTTTGAGGTTGGCTTCCCAATTCTGAGTGATCTGAGGCATGTATGGCCAATCCTTGCTGAGAGATTTGCCAGAGGATAAGAGAAGCTGGTTGATCAAGTAGAGGCTGTAATCCTGCACATTGTCATCAGTAGGGTTGAGATGGATATTGTTGTGCTGGAGCTGATACCGCAGGTCATCACAAATGTGGGGCCAGTATGTGTTCCAAAGCTGGACAGGATCAGAGGGTGCACAATCATGAAGAATAGTGACAAAGAGTTGCTGGAGCTGACAATCTGTTGCCATGGACTTTGCTTCCTCCAAACACTGCACCCACTCTTGGTCATCCTCCAAAAGGCCACATGCCAGACATGCTTCTCTGAATGAGGGAGAGACATTTCCCTGAAAAGTGCACAGATGTTCATATGATGTTGCACCCTTGACAGCTGTTAGAAGAAGCCTGAGGTAGAAGCATTCACCTGCAGTAGGCTGAGTGTAGTACATCCTCCCAATAGTGAATCCTCTCTGTCTGGGCTTCCACTTGTGAACTTTCTGATCCCACACAGATTTGGAGGGAAGATCCTGATAGAGAAGATCCTGTGTAAGCTCTGGATACTGCTGATTGGCTTTGAAATAGCCAGTGAGGGTGGTGTCATGCTGTGCAGCATGCTGGACAATTTCCTGGATAGACTGTGGATTATTCTGATTCCAAGTGACATACTGCTGGCCAGGAAGGTGGACCTGAAGATGGATGACATTGGGAGAAGCACCATGCATGGTGAAGTGGAAGAGGCTCCAGATGCTTTTGCATGCAGATATGTAGCGAGCTTTGAGGTATGCCTGACTTCATCATGGCAAGTTCCAAACTCTATGATTATGTGATCATGGCCTTTGTAGACATATTTGTAGATGTACTTGATGGCCTTGATAGAGCTGATGGACTCGATATTGATGTGGCACTGGTACTTCCAGATGAGATAGGCAGAATAAGTGACCACCCAATGATTGTCGAATTGCTTTCCCTGCACATGATATGTCTGTCCAGTGTCCCGATACTTGGTAGAGGCATAGGCATCCTCAGAGATGGTTGTCTGATCCCTCAATGGGTTGGGGAAACCTTTGGAGCACTGTCCATTCACCATGCAAGGAGCTTCAGGGTTCTCTGCACCACAGGGTTTATGGACCATGAACTTCTTGATGCGGTCAAGGAGCTCAGGATCATCGTCAGGAAACTCTGAAGACAGAAGGTTGTCTATCTGCTCAGGTGTGCGAAGCTTGGATTGCTCATCAAGAAAGATAATGAAGTGCATGTGAGGAAGGCCATGCTTCTGAAACTCGATGGTAAATAGATAAGCCACAGCCTTTCCAAATATGCCAGCCTTGATATCCTTGATCATCTCCTTCTGCTTTGCATAAAATGCATGAACAACCAAATCTGGGCGATCTGCTGCTGTCTGCCCCAGACAAAGAGCATCCCATATTTCTGGCCAGGCAGGGTTGGCAGTGATGGTGAGAAAGAGATTGCCTCCATTGCAGTGATGATTGATGGTGAATGCATCCTGAAGAAGCTGCTGCATGTGACATGTGCTTCCTGCAAAGGATGAAGGAAGAATGATTCTTTGACCCAGAGACTCTGTGTCCACATTGATGTTTGCAGCTACAGCATCTGCCAGACCAACATAGATTTTGCCATGAATGGTGTCCTGATTCATCAAAATCCAGCACAACTGATCCTGCTCAGCAGTGACCCATCCATCATACACAAACTCCTGAAAGAGCTTTCCGGTCAGAAAGATATGCTGGGGCTCAACAGCAGGTGGTCGAAGGTGGAGGTGATAGCAGTAGAATTCAGATTTAGAGACATGTTTGTAAACTCTAGCACCACCTCAGTTGTTGGCATCAACAGCTGCATACTTGATTTGAGGGTGCCATTGGAGCTGGCCAGTAGGAAATAGCAAAACATAGTGAAGGGCAGGATAGAGGGGATGGATGTCACTGATGCGCTGAAGGGGAGGACCATGCCTGCAGTAGAGAATGATGTCGTGTGTGCTCTCTGGCTGATCCCCATCACCTGGAAGAATGACAGCAATCTCATTGTTGGTAGCATCAGGGAGATTATAGTGGCGACAGTCGCAGGATTGATCAAAACATAAAGCTATCTTGCACTGTGGGTATGGAGGCAAGTTCCTCGTGAGCTCATGAGCCTGCTTGTACATCTGAACTGCTGGATGGTGACAGTGGACCATGTCCTGAAGAGTGAGCAAAGTGTGGTGATAGAGGTGAGTGTTCCAGGCATTGGCCATGTGAAAGTTGACTGCATCGGCAGAATCATAAATATATAGCTGAGCATAAACAGGAGGTTCTCTCTCTGGTGGAAGAAGAGATCCGATTTTGTGGGACAGCTCGCCATGGAGTTTGTAGACATAGGGACCGATGCCATCATTCACTGCCTCTTCACCTTCATTGACCGACTTGTCAATCTTGCGACTGATAGAAGTCATGGCGAGTGCATTATTGTAAGTGTGGATGTGATCACAAAATGATTTTCCAATGTCATCCTGAGCAGTGAGCAATTGGATAAGCTCAGGTGGGACTGGGTGAAGAGGTGGCAAAGTGATCTTTCCACTCAGGCAGCACATGCCAAATCGAGGATGGATATTTGAGGATTTCATAAGATGTTCAGTCATCCAGTGCAAAGCATGGCAATCAGGGCACTCCACATCCATATTTCCCAGATCATGAACAGGCCAATCCAAATTAAATGGCTGGTGCACAGGAGGCAAAACAGGCAAAGAAGGTGGTGGTGGTGCAGAATCAATAAGCTGAACAACCTTGGAGAATGAGGTCAGTCACCAAATAAAATAATACCAAAATAAGATATAAGCATACATGTGGAGGAATATTGGCAACAGGGATAACAGCAGCAGGAATGGGGAGAACAGCAGCAGGAGGTTCAAAAACAGGAGGAGGCACAGGTGGAGGTGGAGGAGGCTACATCATCATACTGTCAGACCATTTCACATCATGTAAAATATAATGCAACATACAGCTTCAAAAGGTGGAAGTGCAGCATGCTGGGCAGCAAGATCAGCCCTGCCCATTGCAGGAGCAACTGGTGGAGGAGCATTGGCCACAGGAACAGGAGGTGCAGGCACAGGAGGAACAGGAACAGGAGGGGCAAAAACAGGAGGAGGAGCAGGCTATAATGATATGTTGTTAGTTCATACATCTAGTCACCTGAAGGAAAACTCCAACATATAGCAGGCAAAAAAAGTGGAACTTGCTGTGTATCCCAGGGCATGGCAGGTGCAACAGAAATGGGAGGTGCAGGAACAGGAGCAACAGGAGTCAGAGGGTCAAAAACAGGAGGCAGAAACGGCTGCATCAGTATTATGTTGATAATTAACCTGTGTCACATAGAAGAATATGTAATCAGCTACAGCAGGAATAACTGGTGGAACTTGATGTCCAGGCCAGGCCATTGGAGGAGCGACAAAAATAGGAGGTGCAGGAACCAAAGGAACAGGAGCTGGAGGGTCAAAAACAGGAGGAGGACCCAAAGGTGGAACTCACAGCCCAGTCTGGGCGATTGCATAAGTAGTAGGAATAGGAGGTGCAGGTGCAACAGGAATAGGAGGTGCAGGAGCAACAGGAATCGGAGGTGCAAGAATCGGAGGTGCAGAAACAGGAGGGTCAAAAACAGGAGGTGCAGGTGCAGCATAAAAAAAAGGTGGGAATGCAGCATTGTGTAGAGGAGTAACAGGCTGAGGTGGACCCTTAACAGGAGCAGCATGAATTGAGCCTCATCCCCTCCCTCTTCCCCTTCCTCTTTCTCTGCCTCTCACAACCTGTGGAAGGGGAGGAAGTGCTGCCAGCTGTTGTGCCAAATGAGGAGGAAGATGGTTGTATTGAGGAGGTGGAGGTGGGGGGGGGCAAGAAAAGGACCAGCGTCATTCCCATTCAGCAAACCACCATGGGGAGGTGGCACAGGCAGCAAAGGCTGGGTGATGTTCATTGTGTGAGCATGGTGTGGAGTCTGGTGGTGAGTAGGGCTATCCAAGGTCCATTGGTCCCGTTTAGTTTGCTGTGTGGCCATCTGAACATGTTGAGGAGTATTGGGCAGAGTTGGGTCCATGGGAATCAGAGAGCTCTCTTACTGCAGCAGAGGAGGTGAGATACTTGTAGGAGGCTGTGAAATCAGTGCAAACAGTGGCAGTTGATAGTGGAGCAACTTCCAAAAATGGAAGGGGAGGCAACTGCAAACCCGCCAGCCCAATCTCCCTGCACACTGTGTCCTGAGAGAGGTCCAAAAAGGAACTGGCAGACACTGTTAGGGTCAATACTCCCAAATCAAAGGTAGATCGACACTCGTAAGTGACGATGATCAATTAGTGAGTCGGATCGCCGAAGCTTCGTAAACAACGGTTGAGCAGAGACTTAGATCGCACCGGTATAGGAGTGTAGAAATGACTAGGTCAAGCTGGATTGACCCATCGTGCATTCATCATATAAATACTACAAAGGTAGATCGAGTATACGAGTCGTGCGATCAGAACAATAGAGAAAGTAAGAATAGAAAGACAATAAGAAGGTGGGCATCCGCAGTACGTTACAGTAGTATGAGAAAGTAGGTCGGCGCGTGTTGTACAAGACAAAAGGAAAAGCGACAATAGCATGGGACGTATGGTGGTGGAACAATAGAAACAAAAGAAAATAGAAAAATAGCATTCCCATGCCTTCTCGTAACACTAGCTTCTCCCCAAGGTTTCGAGTTCCATCTGAAACTAAGACCTCATCGTTCGCATCGGGTCGAAGGACGGCGCGTCGCTGGTCATCGCAGAGAAAGTGGAAAACGACGTAGGGGTCGGGGTATCGTGAGCATAAACTCGAGTGGGCAAATCGATGTTCTCTTCTCCGGCGAAGCGCACGGAGGTGCCGGTGATGAAAGTAACGAGTCGTGGGAGGTGAGGGGAGGAGATGATTTTGAACGAAATGAGTGTATAGCAGAGTAGCATAATGAAAATGCACGCGCCAAAAAGGGTGCCAAGAGCGATGACGACATAGAGATTGTAGGTCATAGTGGTTGGCTTTCAAGTTGTACGATGACGTGGTGGAACGTCACGTGTCGGGTTATTTGGGCAGAAGAGCACGGAGTGCTCGGGTCGCCATCGTCGGCAATGGGGGCATTGATATTCAGGACAGTGAGAGGAAAAATGACCTACTCGGGCGCAGGTGAAACAGACCGAATTTCGCATCCAAGGTGGTGCGGGTGCATGCTCGGTGGTAGTCTCGGTAGGATAGGGGGTAGGTGTTCGTCTGGGTGGAGCTTGTGGCACATATGGTGGAAGAGGAGGGTGTGGAGAAGCGGTCAGCGGTGTCTCTTCGTCTCCTTCGTCACTCAGCGGTTCTATAATAAAAATTTGTTGTGGTGTCGGGACCCGCTCTCCAGGTCCGTAGTGGAGCGCCTGTTCGTCCAGGCTCCTCATGAGCGGGAGCAGATCGAGGTAATATGCTTCTTCGGTTAATCATCGGAATACGCGCTGCAGGCGTGAGATGGCTCTATATGTTTCGAAGAGATTTTGCGTGGTGCTGTGCAGCAGCGCGCGGTCTTGGGTTACCGATAGCAGTCTTTCTTCATTTCTGATGCCGTCCGTGTCTCGGACGAAGCTGAGGATAAGTTCAAAGGTCCTGACAGGGTCAGGGTCGGGTGTGACATTTATAAAAAAGTGCAGAGGGCGGCTCATATTTGGGAGAGGTTGTGGGTAGATCTGTATTCACCCAACAGTTCAGCAGCATTTTTTAAATGAATCACTGGTTCCCAGGTGTTTTCCGCCATGCTGTATCCCTTCCACTTTACCAGGAATCGAATTCTCTTGCCTGCCCCCCTATGTGCTAAGATAGCCTCGACCTCGTGTTCTTGCTCTCCTTCGATCAGATCAGGTGGTGGAGCAAGGAAATTTGGTCAGTGGGTCTCGTTTTCTTTGAAGCGTGAGAGAAGAGAGGCATGGAATACTGGGTGAATTTTTCATTGGGAGGGGAGCCTCAATTCATAGGCGTGGGGTGATATTACCCGCGTGATAAGGAAGGGTCCTTTGCATTTAGGGGCGAGCTTTTTGGTCGGGTACCCTAACTTCAAGTTTTTGGAGTCGAGCCAGACCTTTTCCCCCACTGTGAATGGACGGAATCCTCATCCGTTTCGTCCGATCATCACCTGTCAGGATAGTTCATGAGCCACCAGGGCTTCCCACCGTATATTTCCCAGTTCGGCTATCCGCTGTTCAGTAGCCGGCACATTCATTTTCAGGTAAGTCGTGGGGATAGCTCTAGGGTGCGCTCCCATCATTACGTAAAACGGGGTGTTCTTAATAGCCGAATGATGCTTCTGATTGTGTGTGAATTCGGCGGTGGTAAGGTGGCTTTTCCACTGTGAAGGTTTGTTCGCGCAGAAGATTTGGAGGTAGATTTCGAGTTCTTGATTCACCCTCTCAGTTTCCCCATCGGTCTGTGGGTGGTAGGCCGTGCTCATCACCAGCCTTATTCCCAGGAGTCTTCCTAGTTCTTGAAAGGTGTTTGAGGCGAAGCGAGGATCTCGGTCAGATATGATCTTATCTGGGAGGCCAAATCTCTTGAATACGTTATGTAAATAGAGGTCAGCTGCTCCCAGTGCATCGACGCTTTTGTTGCAGGGAATGAAAATTACCCCCTTAGTAAGACCATGGTCTACCACGACCATGATGGTGTCAGATCCGTCGCTTATCGGGAGATCGGTGATGAAGTCCATGGTTACCAGTGCAAATGGTCGAGTGGCGTTAGATCTGATCGGAGATAATCCCGGTGTTGTCGGGTGGGTGTTTACCTTCATCTGCTGGCAGGTGGCGCAGCCATCGACGTAGTTCCGAATGAAGATGGTCATTCCTGGCCACCAATAGTCCCTCCGTACTAGTTCCAGGGTTTGAAATCGGCCGGGGTGTCCAGTCAGTATGTTGTTGTGGTATTTTTCCACAATTTTCCTTCTTAATTCTTTGTTATCGGGGACGTAGCATCGGTCTCTGAAGAAGACCGTCCCATCATCTTCCATCTTCCAATCTTCTACCGCCGACTTGATCGGTGGCGTTCCTCCTTCTTTGATTGCTCTTACTATCTCCTTTAGTAAGTCGTCTCTCATCATGTTTTTTGCTAGCACTTCCTTTAGCTCGGTATCAATCGTCCGTGCGAAAATCTCGTCCTTCAGTAAGGTGATATCATCATTATCATTGTCGATATCTGGTATGTGATCTCCTCTTTGTGATAAAGCGTCAGATTGGATCATCATTTTCCCCGGGACGTGTACTAACTGTAGATTGAATTGTGACAGGAAGAGGCTCCATCTAGCCTGTCGTCGATTCAATTTTCATGCCGTTCTGAAGTACATTAGATTCTTGTAATCCGATAGGATCGTTGTCGCGTGTTCTGATCCCTGGAGATAGTGTCTCCAGGTTTCCAGTGCTCGTATAATTCCTAACAGCTCCCAATCGTAGATTTCATAGTTTCGTTCAGTTGCTGTCAGGGAGTGGGAGATATACCTGCAAGGGTGCCAGTCTCCGTTGGTATCAGTTTGTTTCAGGACGGCACCTGTCGCATATTTTGAGGCGTCGCTCTCAATCACGAATGGCTTTTCTGCATTGGGCATTAGCAATACTGGCACCTCGGAGAACTTTTTCTTTAGGGAGTCGAATGCCGCTTGGCACTCGTCTGTCCAGCTAAAGGGTTGGTCCTTTCTTGTTAGGTCGTTAAGTGGTTTAGTAATTGCAGCAAAGTTGCCGATGAATCTCCTGTAAAAGTTCCCGAAGCCCAGGAACGATCTAACCCCCTTTACATTGGTTGGGGCTAACCAATTCCTTATTCCGCTCAACTTGGTGGGGTCCATGGCTAGTTGGTTTGGTCGCAGGATCAGACCGAGGAATTCGACCTCCTGTACGTCAAATCTAGATTTTTCTGGCTTTAGATACAGATCATTCTCCCTAAGCCTTGCCAAGACTCTCTTCGTTCTCTCCTCGTGTTCCTTTTTATCTTTGGAGAAGATGAGGATGTCGTCCATGTATATTACTAACCATCCCTCGTTCAGCATGTCCCAGAAGATGTCGTTCATCATGGCCTGGAAGGTCGCCGGAGAGTTGCAGAGGCCAAAAAACATGACCTTGGGCTCGAACAGCCCCTTATTGGTTTGAAATGCCGCCTTTCACTCGTCTCCTTTTCTAATCCTGACATTATGGTACCCCCATCTGATGTCTAGTTTGGTGAACCATTTCGCCCCTTTCAACTTATCGAGCAGATCGCCGATCAGTGGAAGTGGGTACGAGTTTTTGATGGTTCCTTCGTTTAGGTACCGGTAGTCTTGGCATGGTCTG
Source organism: Tricholoma bakamatsutake (assembly GCA_029959215.1). NCBI lineage: Eukaryota > Fungi > Basidiomycota > Agaricomycetes > Agaricales > Tricholomataceae > Tricholoma > Tricholoma bakamatsutake. The sequence goes on from CP114862.1 coordinate 12,024,637, forward strand.
AGCACGTCAGAATCTTTCTTTGCTACAAAGAAGAACGGTGATGCCATAGGAGACTTGGATGGAGTAATGTACCCCTTCCTTAGGTTATCATCAATGAATTCGTCCAACTTCTTTTGTTCCGCCGGGGTGATAGGGTAGACTTTGCAATCTTTCGGGATGAAATCTGGCTTAAGTTCAATCGCATGGTCCCACGGTCTCGATTCGGGAAATCTTTCCGATGCTGCCTTTTCGAATATGCTCCGATATTCCCTGTACTTCTCGGGGAGTAGGTCATCAAGTGATTGCTTCTCTCCGACGTCCTCCTTCTCGTGAGCGAGCCTTTGCGAGATGGAGGTTTTGGCTCGGATGTGGGTAGTATGAGAGAAGGTGAATCTACCAGTCGATTGAGATTGAGTGGTGTGCACGATGTGCCTAAGCTTCTGGTAATTCGGGGGGATGTAGTCGTGTTTGATAGTAAGGGGGGATTCCTTGGTTCTGAATACCCCGATCATCTGTTCCCCCCGGATGTAAGCAAATAGAGCATCTGTTCCGTCATCGTTCCCATTAAGCGATGAGCCGAGGTCAGATTCATTCAAAGGTGAGATCTGAGGGTTGGTTTTGGGTTGGGCATCTGTTGCCGTGTCCTTTGCCGTGTCCGTGTCCGTTGCCGGGTGTGATCCGTTTTCCTCAGGTTCATTTGTAGCACAGAGTCCTCTTGCGAGATGAACTGCCCCGAGCCTACTCTTCAAGTGCTCGGCAACGGCGAGGTGGGTTTTCCCGAAGGTCTCCCCAGCACTCCTTTTAGGTAGCCTCTCGAGAGTCGGGCTCAACGTTACTCTCGATACAAGCGGCCCCTTGTCATCTATAGTGAGACTCTGCTTACCGATTGTGGTCCGAGTTCGCTCGATCATCGTCCGGATTTTTCCCATGATGGATCTTTCGGTCCTGCTGTCTGTGAGAGTCCCCCTTTGCCAATCGATGGCGGGGTTTCGCCGTTGGAGCCATGTGTATCCTAAGATCATCATCTCGTTCCCCAGCCCTGTTATCAGCATTCTGATCTTCTCCTCTTTCCCTCTGATCTCGGTGTCGATAATGACATAATGCGAGATTGTTCCATTTTTGTTTAACGTCCCGTCGACGTTCTTGGCGAGGATTTTCCTGCTGAGTGGGTTTTTCTGTAGTCCGAGTTTTTGGACTACTCGGTGGTTGATAAAAGTTTCTCCTGCCCCCGAGTCAATTAGGGCAGGTATCTCGGCTTTCTTGTCATCTAACAAACAGTAAACTGGGACGTGCATAGATTGTTTGCTCACGTCAGCTACCAGTACACTTGAGATGACTATTCTGGCGGACTCTGCTGCCGACGCAGGCCGCCGCTTTAAAAACCCTCTTCCGCCATTAAGTCCAGCACCTCTTCTTTCTGCTTCTCTTCCAACTCGTTGATCAGTGCTCGGATTTTGGCGTAGTGTTCTCGAGACGTCTTTTTTGTCTCGGTCTTCTTTTCTTCTTTGGCAGGTGGCTCTTTCCCGGCTCTGTGTTCGCTTGCCCTGTGTCCTGTTCTGTGACAAATGAAACATCTTCCTTCTTTCATGTGCTTTACCCTCTCTGCATAAGAGAGGCGCGTTGCATCGATTTCCATGGCGTTGGGGTCCTTGGAGCTGCTCGCTCCACCTCCTCCTACCTTACTATAGGTTCTTTCTTTTATTGCCTTCGCCCTTCTGAGATGCCCCTCGGCCCTTGCTGCATGGGTGTACCACCCCTCGATCGTGTCGGGCGGGTTCTCCATGCCAAAGACCTTGTCGAGGACTCAGTTGTTGAGTCCGTCGACAAAATATTCGATTAGCGCGGCGTCTTCCTTAATCTTTGTTCGGTAGGCCAGTGTTTTGAACTGGGCGATATATTCGTCTACTCCTTTCGCTCCTTGTGAGAGCGCTCTGAGTTGGGTTCACGTGTTTCCTGCATCGTCAATGGGCGAAAATGCCGCACGTACTTTAGCGATGAACTCCTGGAATGTATCCCAGGGTTTCGATTCAATGTACCTCTCTTCTAGGTACGCCTGCTTCCACGGCCCTGCTGTCCCCCTGTTCATGTAAGATAGCATGAATAAAATCTTGTGGCGGTCGTCGGGGAAAGCGGCCGCATTGGCGTCTATGTATGCTCCGCACTCGAGTAAGAAGAGCATGGTCTTAGCTCTGTCTCCCAAGTAATCGGTCGGTGCCCTCATCTTGATCTCGGCGGGTCTAACAGTGAGAGTAGCGGGTGCGGTGGGAGCGGTAGGAGTGGATGGGGCTGCCATTATTCTTTTGGTGGGGAGTGGTCGGATGATTCTCATAGGAATGGTGTCGCAGTATGTGTGAGCTGCCTAGACTGTGGTTAGTCAGCAGAGGTTTTAGAACAGCTTGACCTTTTGTTAGGGTCAATACTCCCAAATCAAAGGTAGATCGACACCCGTAAGTGACGATGATCAATTAGTGAGTCGGATCGCCGAAGCTTCGTAAACAATGGTTGAGCAGAGATTTAGATCGCACCGGTATAGGAGTATAGAAATGACTAGGTCAAGCTGGATTGACCCATCGTGCATTCATCGTATAAATACTACAAAGGTAGATCGAGTATACGAGTCGTGCGATCAGAACAATAGAGAAAGTAAGAATAGAAAGACAATAAGAAGGTGGGCATCTGCAGTACGTTACAGTAGTATGAGAAAGTAGGTCGGTGCATGTTGTACAAGACAAAAGGAAAAGCGACAATAGCGTGGGACGTATGGTGGTGGAACAATAGAAACAAAAGAAAATAGAAAAATAGAATTCCCATGCCTTCTTGTAACAGACACTCTTTTTGTTGAAAAAAGAGAAGCCAGGGAGGTAGGACTTCACAAAGCTTCACCTTGGTCTACAGATATTCCAAGAATGCAAAAACAACCCCACTGGAAAAGAGCCCAGAGCAAGAAAGAGAGCAGAAAAGCTACAAGTGGCCAAAAATCAGCCGAAATTGGGTTCCTACACCCAGTAAGCCAAAAATTAGCCAAAAAAATTGATCCTACACTCAGTTATTATATTTGTCATGATAGGTACACCTTATTATATTGGTCAGCAGGTCAAACATTAGCCGAAAATTTGGTTACTACACTCAGTTATTAAATTTGTCATCATGGTAACCTTATTTGTCATCAGGCCAAAAAGTAGCTGAAAACCCAGTTCCTACACTAAGTTATTAGATTTGTCATCAGGAAAATATTTCTTCTGATGGGAACAGTTATTGCATTTGTGATTGGGCCCAAAATTTAGCCGAAATTATTTCTTATCATGGGAACAGTTAAAAATAGCCTAAAATTTTTTTTTCTGCTATTCAAAAAATCTTCGGCTAGTTTTTGAAATGATGGAAACACCCAGGTTAGCCAAAAATTGGATTAGATTCCCACAATGTCAGATTTTGATATTTGTCATACTTTCTCACCATTCTCACATTCCCACACCTCTGCAGAGTCTCATGGCATGATGCCATTCCCACCCCTGCAGAGTTTGTCATCCATTTTTCCATGCCACATTCACGTGACCGATCTCGCTTTATTATGGATAGAAAATGAGCCCAGATCCAAAAAAAAAAGTTTGAGGTGGCAAAAAATTAGCTGAGAACAAATTCCTGCCTTTGAGTTATATTTGTCATCATGTCTCATGACCCTTGGAGTTGGTCATCACTCTCCCACCCACTCAGAGTGACTCCCATAGCCTCATCACCTCCTATGGCCTCATCACTTCCCAGACTCTAGTCATGTGACCTTCTCCTTATTGTTGACAAGGTTTTTAAATGGGCCTTCGGCACATGTTGTTCACTGTGTTCATTAATTTTCTCAACATCTCATTGCATTTTTTGACTCAGTCTGTGAATGTGTGAGTAATGGTTCATTTGCAAAGGCCAGCTCATGTATACATAACACAATGCTTAATTCCACTACAGTTACTCAACTCTTCAGTTGCCTTTGGACCTTCACCCCAAAGTCAACATTTGGAGGGTCATGGTCACACAACTCTTTAGTTGACTTTTAGATAGTACACAACTCTTTTGACTTGGGACTGTTGGCCCCAAGTCAACGTGGGGGGGTTGTGGTGTTTATCCACTTCCCCATCTTCCCCATCCCCATCCCCTTCTCCATCCCCATCTTCTCCATCCCTATCTCAACCTCCCCCATTCCCACCCCATCTCCCCATCCCCACCCCATCTCCCCATCCCCATGCTATGTATGTCCTGTTGTAATAGGATGGGTTGTGGGATTGGTGCATGGCTTGGTTGTAAGTCCTATATATGTAGCAATGTCCAATTTGTATCAATTGTATCAGGGCCTGACTTATGAGCTATATGTTATCTTTGATCCTTTGAAAGTAAGGCAGCCATGATAGAAATTTAGCTTTATGGCTTTCCTTGCTTCCAACCCATACTCCACATGATGATGACAATGTCAACACCTTAATTCCACTGCCAAATCTGAACCCCACAGACCTTCTGGATTCCCAAACTTGTCTGGGACATCCACAAGTTACTTCTCAATCTGAACTGTCATAGTAAACAACATGTTTTTGATCCTGCCAAATACTGTTCAGCTCTTGTTATGTTTGCTCTCTCATACATCCAGGGAGGGAAAGCACAGTTCTGGAGAAATGAAGCCATTAATCAAATTGCCACAGGATATAAACCATTTGCAACCTTCAGGGAATTTTTGGAGAGATTGGAGGCACAGTTTGGAGACCCTAACCCAAAGGCAACAGCAAATGCAAAATTAAAAACTATGCGCCAAGGTTCTCTGGCAGCAGATGAATTTATTGTGTAGTTTAAAGCAGAAGCATCACAGACCGATATGGGAGAAGCAGCGTTGGTAGAATATTTGAAGGCAGAATTAAATCCCTCATTATTCAAGTCTATCTATCGACTACCTTCGATGCCAGAGAGGTTGGATGAGTGGTATGATTGGGCAATGTGTCTTGATCGGCAATATCGACAGGAACAGGTGGAATCAAAATTGATGTATGGGAATTCCAGATTTGGGAAGTCATCAGGAGGAAAGTCCAAGAAAGGAAGGACACCTGAGGTACAAACTTTGAGGGCACAGCCACTGCCCATGGCAGTGACACCTATTGTTAAGGAGTCAGTAGCATCGACGGATGCAATGGATGTTGATCGAGTAGGAAGACGAGCTCCACTTAAATGTTTTAATTGTGGGCAATTAGGGCATATGGCTTGAAATTGTAGGCAGAAAAGGAAGATTAGGGAAGTGACTATAGAGGAAGTGAAGTTGGAGGAAGATAAGCAGAAGAATTTTGGGGAAGAGTCCCAGTAAAGGTTTTCCCATTGGTGACCCAGAATCAATATAATGTATTAGTATCCGAGGAAACCGAGAGTGAACCCAAAAGAGAAATTGAGGAGTACGACCATCATCATTTATTCGACAAAGAAAAATGCCCAGCCTTATTTCCCAAGACCCCTAAATTTTTTATTCACTCAGCGCAAATAGTACCCAAAATCAGCTTGACAGTAGGATTGAAGACAGTGGACACGCATGCAGCAATTGATGTGGAGGCATTGCTTGACAGTGGTGCTACCGGATTATTTATTAATTGATCCCTAATTACTGGAAATGGTATTTGCATGCATAAACTGCCACAACCTATAATGGTGTACAATATTGATGGTATGATCAATCATGGAGGAACTATTAAGGAGGAGGTGATGATGATATTGAAATATCAGGATCATCAGGAGCGAGCCATATTTGAAGTGTGTGAGCTTGGGAAAACCAATCTAATAATTGGATGTCTGTGGTGACGAAAATATAATCCAAAAATTGATTGGAAAACTGGGAAGGTACACATGACTCGTTGTCTTAAAGAATGTAATGTGTATGGGAGAAAAGTAAAAAAGGAGAAGAAGGAAAAGAAAGAGAAAGAACATCCAAGGAAGTATTCCATTATAATGGAGGAAGTGGAAGATGAGGATATGCCAAATGGGGAAGTTCCAATTATGACAAGTAAAGAACAACAGAAGCAGACCTTTAGGGAAATTAGTGGAGGACAGTCATGGGATCAAAATGTGGAGAAGGTGGAGAAGCCAGTGGAGGAGTGGGTGCCAAAAGTCTACCATAAATATTTGTCAGTTGTTCAGAAGAAGGAATCAGAGCGGATGCCAGTGTGAAAACCATGGGATCATGCAATTGAGATGAAGCCAGGATTTGTGCCGAAGATGTCAAAAGTCTATCTGTTATCTCCAAAGGAACAAGTGGATGCATTCCTTAATGAACAGTTACGCAAGGGATACATATGACCTTCGAAATCACCACAGACATCACCAGTATTCTTTGTACCAAAAAAAGATCACAGGAAGAGAATGTGTACAGATTACAGATATTTGAATGATTGGACAGTGAAGAATGCATACCCTTTGCCATTGATCTCAGAGATAATTGACAAGGTGGGAAAGGCCAAGGTCTTTATAAAATTGGATTTACACTGGGGGTACAACAATGTATGAATAAAGAAAGGAGATGAGTGGAAAGCAGCATGTGCCACACGTCGAGGATCCTTCGAGCCACTTGTCATTTTTTTGGGATGACCAATAGTCCCCCAACTTTCCAAAACATGATGAATGATATTTTCAAGGATGTGATAGACAAAGGCATGGTGATAATATTTATTGATGATATTTTGATATTCACAGAGAATGAAGAAAATCATGAGGCGATAGTACAGGAGGTGTTGAAGAGATTGGCAGAGAATGATTTATTTGTTAAACCAGAGAAGTGTGTATTTGGAGCAAGCGAAATTGAGTTCTTGGGATTAAAGATTGGTCCTGATGGAATCAAGATGGATCCTATCAAGGTACAGGCAATTGTTGATTGGCCCATGCCTACCCATATCAAGGAAGTTCAGGCTTTCTTGGGACTCACCAATTTTTATCATCGCTTTGTTCATAATTTTTCCAAAATTGCTGCACTATTACACAATCTTACATGAAAGGGAGTAGTGTGGAGATGGGGAGAACAACAGCAGACAGCATTTGAGGAGTTGAAGAGGAAGTTTGTAGAAGAACCAATATTGGTCCCAGTAGATTTCACATGTCCCTTACGAGTGGAATCAGATGCATCAGACTTTGCTACTGGAGCAGTATTATCAATGTTATGTGAAGATGACAAATGGCATCCTTGTGCATATTTGTCTCAAGGGTTGAATGATGTGGAGAGGAATTATAATGTGCATAATAAAGAGATGTTGGGAATAATATGAGCATTGGAGGCATGGAGTGATGAAGTGGTGGAAGCTGTGAAAGCTTTGAGGGGAGAGAAGAAAGGTAATATTAAAGGAGATGAATGGGTTGAAGAACAAGGGTTAGTGTTATTCAGAGGAAAGGTCTATGTACCAAAGGATCAAGATTTACGAAGGGAGATCATATGGTTACATCATAACATGCCAGCTGCTGGACATCCAGGAAGGTGGAAGACATTGGAGTTGGTAATGAGAAATTATTGGTGGCCTGGAATTTCAAAGCATGTGTTGGGGTATGTGGATGGGTGTGACACATGCATGAGGGGGAAGAAATTTTCAGAAAGGCCTGCTGGAAAATTAATGCTGAATCCTATACCTAAATTGCCATGGTGAGACATATCTGTGCACTTTATCACAGGATTACCTGAAGCTCAAGGATACGATGCAATATTTGTAGTATGTGACCATTTCAGAAAGGAAGTCCATATCATTCCTACTACAGCAGAAACCTCATCATTGGGCTTGGCACACCTCTATCTAAATCAGGTATGGTGGTTACATGGATTACCTGATACAGTTATCTCCGATTGTGGATTACAATTTGCTTCTGCATTTATGTGAGAGTTAAATAACATATTGGGGATTCAAACAAAATTGTCTATGGCATATCACCCACAAACCGATGGGCAGACAGAGAGAATGAATTAGGAGTTGGAGCAGTACCTATGCATGTTTGTCAATCACCAACAAACCAACTGGCCTCAATGGTTGGCAATTGCAGAATTTTCCCACAATAATAAATTCCATTCAGCTACTTGCATGTCACCCTTCTTCACTAATTATGGGTATCATCCCAGAATGGGAGTAGAACCTCAAAGGGAAGTCAAGGTACAGTCAGTGGAGGGCTTTGTATCAAAAATGCGAAAGGTGCAGGAGGAAGCAGAGGCAGCATTGATGAAAGCACATGATGACATGATGTGACACATGGATCGTACTTGAGCCATTGCTCCAGAGTACAAAGTTGGTGACTTGGTATGGCTAAGTACCAAGGATCTGAATATTCCACGACCTTCAAGAAAGCTTACGGAGAAGCAAGTTGGCCCATATCCAATTTGTAAAATAATTTCACCCAATGTGGTAGTGTTAAAATTACCTCAATCATTCAAGATTTATTCTGAAATTAACATTTCCCATTTATGCCCTTACTGCCCACCCACTATTCCTGGTCAACAAACTACTCCACAGCCTCCAATAATGGTAGAAGGTGCTCCAGAATATATTGTGGAAGAGGTTTTGGACTCGCGTCTTCGATGAAATAAATTGGAGTTCTTAATCAAGTGGAAGAACTACACTGATGAAAGAGAATTGTAAGCGAGCGTGTAAAGCAATCACCCAATTCTTTAAACGTAATCCAAATGCTCTGTCTGTGAAATTCTGGTAAGGCTGGAAATTCATCCCCTCATACACCATTCTAGCAATATGACAGATGCAATATTTTCTCGCCTGGAAGTTGAGGCATAAAAGGGAAGTAATGTTAGGAAACAGTCTTCTACATGCCTATTACATAATACTATTTTTATTTTATTTTATTTTATTTTATTTTATTTCACCAAAATATGCTACAAAATGCCTATATACGCATTATTTGTCAGCATGGGAATTCTTTATTTACACACATTAATATGTACGTGCATGTGCACATGCATCTGTAATAACATACTACAATATGTGTAACATAGTATATAACCCTAAAATCAATACTAGGAGACCTCAGTTGTGTTCTCTTAGGTATTCCATCCACAATAGTGGTGTGAAAGGCCTATTTCAGCCAACCATTCTATTTTTAACCTGTCACATCAAATCCATCAAATCCCCCCATCATGCGCGCGCCCCCCGCCTTCTTGTAGGAGAACCTACATGGTCCAGCTAGCAGATTGGTGGGTGTTGCCCTAACAGGTGACCAAGGGGGGCTAACACCTAAAAACCCATCTAGGGTCTATCAAGGCAAGAAGAATTGAACTATGGATAATGATCCCAATCCTGAACTCTCCATCGATTTAATTCATACCAAAGAATATTCAAATGTAAACAAGATTGCTGATTGTGATCACTTGATGGACAAAAACTGGCACGAATAGAAAGAGAGAATGAAGAGAGTATTTTTTAACTGCAACATAACTGGGTACATCACTGGTGAGGTTTAGCAACCAGATGAATCTATGGATCCTATTGGCACACACAATTGGGATAAAAACAATACTTGGTCACACCAAGTAATCATACATAACATCATTTCTTTGCAAATGAATTACCTTGGATCAAAATTGATTGCAGAAGCTATGTACTCAGCACTCTTGGTTACTCATGAACATAAGGCACATCAAACAGTTAATCATATTCTATGTCTATTATATGAGACCAGACTCCACGATGAAGACAATCTCCTAAAGCATCTCGATACCCTCAAATCATATTGTGATCACATGAATAAATTTCCTAATGAAGACTTTCATGTCTCTGACATGCATTTGAAGGTGATCATATCAGCATCCTTACCTTTATCATGGCATACCTACATTGAACCTTATAATGGGAATGCCAATGATCTGAAATATCCTGATCCTAAATCCTTTGATGCATTTATTGGGCTGCTATGAGAGGAATACAAGATATGGTTGACAAGATCTAATAATGGAAAAAAAAAATGGTGCTAATGGAAGCATGAACTTGGTGAAAACCTAGAATAATGGGAAAAATAAAAATTGTGCTAATGGAAGCATGAACTTGGTGAAAACCTAGAATGCAACTAGTACTAGTAAATCCCTTGTTGATCAAATCACCGATTGCAAATCCTCTTTATGGCCTTACTGTGATCATTGTAAACATGCCAGACACTGGTCAAGTAAATGCTGTAAATGTGATGGGAACAAATGTTACAATTGTGGGAAGATCAGGCATCAAGCAAAGAATTGTTGGGGTAAAAAGAAGGCCAAGGAGAAAGAGAAGGGGAATAAGGTGGGTGCTCAACAAGCGAATGTAGGAGAAGAACATAATACATTCCAAGCAGATGAAGAGCAGTATAATTTTGATACTTTTGATGCAAATAATGCTGATGCAAATGGTAACTGATTGAGCTATTATGATTGGTTAGCTGACAGGGCATGTTGCTCATCAAAGAGAAGCCTTCATTAATTACACACCTATGGGAAATAAATCTCTAACAGGTGTAGGCAGTAAAGAAGCATCAATTTCAGGCTGCAGACCTGTTAAATTGAATTCAACATGCAATAGCACTAACTATATTCTCCATTTAGAAAATGTTCTTTATGTGCCTGGAACATGAAATAATTTAATTTCATTCAGGCAATGGGATGCAGCTGGCAGACACTATAATGGTGGAAATGGCAAGATCACACTCATCACAAAAGGTGGAATGCTGGTCGCATGAGGAACAAAAATCCACAACCACTTATACTGCATGAAAATGGATATTAGACCACCCACACAAAGCAATACTAACCAATCTCATCAAACATTCACCAGAAATATTACACTGCCTATGTGGGAAACATGGCATCAATGCTTCAGACATGTTGGATATACTGGTGACATGACTCATACATACTCTAGCAGTGTAATTAGGTAGATAGTAGTGACAGTAGTCATATGTGACAAGTAACATCCATAGTTCAGATCCACCACCACTTCTCCTCGGGTCGAACCTGGCATGGCCACAGTCTAGGAAGACACATCATTTTGGAGCCCACCATGAGGGGTTTCTAAATCATTTCATCACCTAATCCACCTCGAATCTCTTGGCTTAGGCCAACACAAGCACAAAACCTTAAAATCGAGACTCGCCAGGCCTTCGAATCTCTCGAACAATCAGGGGATATCCTAATACCTGTCTCTGACACTGAATCCACACATTGTTGTCTGTTTCCTTCATGTATTTTCTCATCTACAACCTCGTCTTCATCATCTACTACATCATTCATTATTCCAGCTACTTTGACACATCTACCATCCTTTGCTCAGGTTCTAACTACTCGAATTGGTACATCTATGGCCACCCAAGCAACAATGCCAGCTCATGGACATTCCACAGCACCACAATTTGACCCTACTCAACCTCGAAAGCTACAACAATATTTTTAATGAGCTCGAAATACTCTTTATTGACTCTAATGTTATGGATACAGAGCTTATGAAGAAGCACACCTGTCAATATGTCGATATTGATACGTCTGAACTCTGGGAATCAATTCCCGAATACAAAACTGGCACTTCATTTCAGGATTTTCGCCTCGCAATTCACAGACTATATCCTGCTTCCGAAGACGATTGAAAATGGTCAATTGCAGACATGGACAAACTCATTGGGGAACAACTTTGGATGGGTATCTTTAATGCAAGTGATTTAGGATTATATTACAGATCGTTCTACAACATTACAAAGTTCCTACTCTCTAAAGGCCGAATTTCAGAGGCAGAGCAAAGTATACAATGCAAAGGGAATAAATGAGCATCATGTATCCTCCATAGTGTCCATATCATCATCATAGCATGACAACCAACTGCCATCAACATAACTAAAGTCCGCATGAGTGTAGACAGCCACTGGCAGCATGATGTGGGTTGGAGAGGGATGTTCTATCTGGGAGGTGCTGGGGATTCATCACTAAAACTGTGTTCCAAGTCAGAATTTGCACTGGCATCATCGGCATCAGCATCAGCATCAGATTCACCCACAGATCCAGTGTAATCTGCCTCTGATGATGACAAAAAAACCTCTGCCACATCAGATGTGGTGGCAAAGGCTAAAGGGGGGTTAGAATGTCCAGATGAAGAGGTAGTAGAGTCATCAAAGTAGATGGCAGCAGCATCAAAGCCAGTTAGGGAACCTGTACCAGCAAGGACAGGCTCGGCATCAGCAGTAGAACCCATACTGGCGGATAATGAATCACAATCAAATGCCATGGCTGCCTGAATGGCAGTATAACCAGCATCATTAGCAACATCATCTTGACCTAGCCACTGCATGAGTACATTGCCATATGAATCAGCAGCAGGGACAGGATTGGCATCAGTTGTAGAACCAGCACTGGTGGATGATGAATCAGAATCAAATGCTATCACTGCCTCAAAGACAGTATGCAGATCAGCATCATTCACTACATCATTGGGAACAGGGACAGAATCAGAAACAGGAACAGGGGCAGCATTGGGGGCAGCATCAGGGGTGGTGGTAGTGGGAACAGGAAGAACGGGAGAAGTTTTAGCATTTCTAAAAAATAAAGCCCTGCATCGTGAGCAGTTACTGTGGGTGGTCAACTGTAGGAAGAAACTGCTGGGAGACTTGGGGTTTCTGACCACTCCTTGTTTTGTGGTGGGCCATTGGGGAGGGATGCTATGTACCCAGAATGCTGTGCCTTTCCCTTGCCCTTCTTCTGATTGATTGCCAACACCTCATTCTCCATAATATCAATGCCCCAGGTCCACTTGTAGGAGGTAGGGGCAAGGGCCTTCAGGCACTCAAGCTCAGCCTGTGCATGTGCAGATACCCATTCCATTTCTGATTGCTTTACCCATCTCCCAGCGGGTCCACAGATGTTTTTCAATGCTGATGACAATGCTGTGGCCAGTGCTGGTGCGAGTGTTAACTTACTTGGTTCAGGCTGAATCTCCTTGAGCAGGGCAAGCTCATGGGGATGATGAAATCCTGCTGCTTTCCTCAAATTTGCATTCATTTTAGCATCTGCTGCTGATTCACAGGCACTTAGGAAGCTGTGCATCACGCATGCTTCATCAAACATATCATGTATGAGAGTGCACAGGTTAATGCATGATTGGCAATCAACTTGATGGAATTCCAGGGATAGGTGGTCCAAATTCACATTGGCAAGACTGTCGGCCAAGGACCAAAGAAGCATCAGCACATCTATCATAAGGCTGATTGAGGTGCCGATGCCAATCCAAGACATAACATACATCTGTCATACATCTCAGTGATGAATACTTACTTAATTTAGAAAAGATCTCAAGATACAACTTCAGCATAGAGAATTCTTTGCATCCAACTTTGTTTTACAAAGTTTGCCTGGTTGACCTCCAACAAAACCTGGCAGAATCAGGACTCTGCATACCAAATGATCTCTTGTGCATGCCTTTAGAGTTGCACTTTTGGGCCCAATTGCAAAGACAAAGGGCTGTAGACTGAGAGACTTTTGTTTGATAATGAAGGTGAATTTGATACCCCAGGTGAACTTGATGATGACATGGCATCGGCAGCTAGCCCATCGAACCATCCTGCAACATCTACTATTTCAGTGGAGGAGCAATCCCTCATCATGGCCACTTGGCCAAGGCAGAGATTAAGCTCCGGAAGTGCCAGGCAAGCTGACTGCTGCACCAGCTGCGGGAGCTCATTGCTGAAAAATCATTTCAATATTCACACATCATCTGAGCAGCGCTGCAAAAGGGAGTTTGCACCTGGCCACGAGTTGTTGTCCATGAGTTGGTTAACAAAATTAGCTTGCATGCTTGGATGTATAGCCATTGCCATAGCTGGTTGTTGGTACTGGATTGTGATGCTGACACATTGAGTATGTTTCTGTGGTCAACCAAGGGTGACCTTGATGCCAGCACAGCTATTTTGAATCCAAATGTAGCTGGCTCCACCTCTGTTCATCTGTCCTGGATTTGGAATAATTCCTTTCGTACTAATGTCTTAGCCAACAGTGGCATCGGTGCCGATTCTGAGAGCAGGGCCATGGCCATGGCCAATGCCAATGCTGACATTGGTCGATTCTGGGAATGTAAATGTTTTGGGTGGTCATTTGTATTCATTGTGCTTATTTTTTTCATAGTCAGATGGGTACATTGGCTTCATTCACAGGCTCAGAGAAATCGGTGGAGGGAGGAGTTTCTACTTGTCACATATGAAATGCAGTGGACTGTGTGGTATTTCATCCATCACAGCCAATGGTGGCAGTTAGCCTCAGAGTCCAACAATACCCTTCCTGGTCCGCTTGCTTATGCTAATCATCAACGTGCTTCATGGTATGAATTAGTGTTCAGGGCTGACAAAGCATTCAGATCAACAAATGCCGATTATATCTTTCCTTTGTGACCGATGATTATGTAACCATTATCTTGATTTTGAGTGAAGTGCTGAGGTGATTCCTCGCCACTCTCTTCACTGGAATATCGTGTCCTCTTCGTTTTTCTTCTCACTGATCCTTTTTTCACCTTCTTTTTCAGCCCTTGATGCTCATCCTCTGGATCACATCGAACCTTGCCTTTCCCACAGTGGTAGCATGCCATTTTTTTATTCACCTGTTCCCAAAACTCATGTCTAAGCCTGACACATTGTGTGCATGGCGTCTCTCTGAGATTCACTCACTGGGGTAATCCTCGTGCCCTATTTGCCCTACTTCTGTTGTCTCACATCTGCTTTATCCCATGATTGGCAGTGGTGTCACTCTCTTCTATCACATCTTCTCCACTATTGGCATCCTCAGCCACTTCTTCATTTTGGAATTCATCATCCAATGGACTACTACTCTCCATCACTCATGGCTTGGGTGTCACTGTGATGGCTGGCACCTTCAGTTGCAAGTGGCGCTGTGCTCGGGCTGGATGTCTGAATCCAGATGCTGCTGGTTGGGCCAGCACGATAGGTGCTGGTGGTGGTGGGGGTCATGCTGGTGCTACTGTTGGTGCTGTTACCGGTGCTGCTCCTACAGTCATTTCTGGTGCTGGCCTCTGTTTCCTAATTAATATCGTGCATGTTGCCAGTTCATCCATTCCAGCCTCTGCCATACTAGATGTTGGTGCCACTGCCACTCCTGGTTTGACTGCCGCTGCAATTCCTGATATGCCTGCCACTGCTGTTCCTAGTATACCTGCTGTTGCCATTGCCATTTCAATTGCGCCTTTTTTTTCATCGAAGCTTTTCATGGCTCTCCATTGACCTTCAATAAATTCATCATCCCCTGTCCTCTCTGACTTGTACCATGCCACCACTAATCCCCATAAAAAGGATTTGGCCTGGAAGAGTTCCTGCACATTGGCTGGGAGATTCTGCTTTTGCCAAGCAAATAACATTTTCTGCAGGATGTTAGTATGGTTGGTTTCATATTACATATCTGCTCACAAGCACCGCTTTTTTTTCTTCATCATGGCCTTGATGTTTTTTTCATGAATTCCTTGGTGAATGGCTTGCTCGATCTGGCTGATGTGGCCAAGTACTTGTTCATGTGTAACATTCATGATGGATGGAATGGCTGTGGGTATGGGTGCAGAGTCGGGCTGGATGGATGATGAAGATCAATGGATGTTGATAAGAAAAAATATCAACAATCACACATTGTTGATTGATATGTAATGACTGATTGATCCTTAATTCACTGATTAAACTGCATTTGTTGATATCATCCTGTTATCATCTGTTATCTATACCATGAGTGATCAGCAAAGCAACACTTATATTCCTGATGGATATGTTGCTATCCAAGGTGACAATGGGCAGCACTATCTTGTGCCCCCTGTTATTATTCCAGCTATGCAACAAGCAATGGAGGCATATTGCAAGAAGGTTAAATTTGATGTATACATGGCAGATGGGGGGGTAAGATTTCATTTTTTTTGAGGTGTCATTCTATCCTTGGGCCAATGCCGTCTGCTGGCCGATGCCAGATGTAGCCAGTGCCATGTTTTGGCTGATGCCATCCCTTGGCCGATGCCATTTCTGGGCTGCTGCTGGCTTGTCTATCCATCTCCCTCACTGATAAATTTACAGTCTGGAAACATGAGAGATACAGCATACTACGTAGTGGCCCGGAACATGCTACAGTTACCTACCAATCCAGTAAGTGCCATGTCCTCGTTTGCATGACTGTTAGTTAATGCTGTTGCAGACTTTAACAGACAGGGAGCTGTTAGGCTGCTGTGCTGAAGTGAAAGCCCTGCAAAACAACCTTGGCACCTCATACAAGGATGCCAGCCATCATCTCTAGTTACGCACATATGCGACTTTGAAGAAGAGGATGGAATGCGATATGAAATCATTCCAATGGAGATTGTTAAACATTCCACTCAGATCATCGTCCCATGATGAGAACATGGCCAATCCTGCTGATTCTCAGAATTAGTTTGTATCGACATTGTTATATTAAGGTAGAATGAACACTATTGTTTAGTTGGTGTTATCCATATGCCCGATTCCATATGAAAGATATTCAATTCCTACCATACATATATGCCATTGCCACTGCCATTGCCGTTGCTGTTTACCATGTCCAACACTACCTCATAGGTCACTAATCTGGCCATTAACATTCCCCATAGTATATAAGAACCCAGAATACCAAAACTGTATCTATTTTATAGTAGTACAAGTTACACTTATTATGAGAGCATTCTATGAGCTTCCACAAACCCATATCATTTGGTACAATGTACACATTCTATAGACTGTATTATTCAGTACAGTGTAGCTTACCTATCTGGTTTGAAAGAATTTGAAATAGGTTTGAAGATGTGCAATTCAAAGGGGTTCAAAGTTGTTCAAAGTACATTTGAGGAGGTTTGAAGATGTCGGAGTAATGTTGAGGTATGTCAGGAAGTGAGTATAACAAATAAGAAGTGTTTGTTGAAAGGCGATAGGCAATGTGCAATAAAATGAGGAGCAAATATGATAGGTTGAGGAAGTTCATGATATTTCACAGAACTTAGAGATACAATGCGAGCTAAGACTCAAGAGAACTGCTCTTAAATCTGATGATAGTGGAGAGGGTAACTTATTCTCTGTTCCCTTCTGCTTGTCTGTTGTTCTAAGTAACTAATACAAGTCTATATACAATTTGAAGGAATAGTACTAAAAAGGAAATAGTAACAAGTGTAGAACATGAGGCAGTATGCACAGCAATAAAGGTATTTTAAAACATAAAACAAATGAGAAATGATAATAAATGAAATGTACATTGTCCCAGTATAGTAAAAGTTCTTGTTCTATTGCTTCAATATATCATTGAAACATAAAAACTGCACTTATCACATCCTAAGTCTCTTGTAGTCTCTCTTCATGTCTAGTGGTGCTTGATATGTAACAAAATGGTTTATTCCAAATGTGCAGCATGTATTGAAAGTGTTTCAAAACAGCTATGTGGCCACTGATGTTGTTCAAAGTGGTGCAAAGTTCTTTGAAACCATTCAAAATGTCACAAAATGGTTTGAAGTCATTCAAAATCATGCAAAATCATGCAAAATCGTGCAAAGTTGTTCAAAAAGTTTCAAATAGTTTGAAAAGTGTTCAAAATCCATTTTGTGGCATTCGTAGCAGTTGGGAGCATCTGTTGTAACATGTTGATACAATTAGAAAGCTTCTCCCAAACCTTACAGTGTGCAGTGGACCTATCAATGGATTTATTGTGGACAAGTGTTAGGGTGACACCCACTAATCTGGCAGCTGGACCATGCAGGCTCTCCTACAAGAAGGAGGCAGGGCATGCGCGCATGATGGGGGGTTTGATGGTTTTGATGCGAGGGGTTAAAAATAGAATAGTTGGCTGAATTAGGCTTTTCACACCACTACTGTGGATGGAATACCTAAGAGAACACAACTGAGGTCTCCTAGTATTTATTTTAGGGTTATATACTATGTTACACATATTGTAGTACGTTATTACGGATGCGCGCGCACATGCGCGTACATGCGCATACATATTGATGCGTGTAAATAAAGAATTCCCACACTGACAAATAATGCATATATAGGCATTTTGTAGCATATTTTGGTGAAATAAAATAAAATAAAAATAGTATTACGTAATAGGCATGTTAGGAGACTGTTTCCTAACATCACCATAGTCTGAGAAAAGGTCTTCTTGTATAAAATCATTGTCCCTAGGGTCAGGGCTTATAACCTGTTAGAAAATTAGGCTGGGAGACTGATAGTGAGGAGTGATATTTCTCTTTTAGAGGTAGTGGGAGTTTTGCACAGAGAGGAACATCTCGTATTCTCCTGTACTATGTTTGTATGTATATGTGCTATAAATGAAACATGCATCAAACATGCATCAAAGAGGCTGCTCTATTAGTAATATCCAGCCTCAGACCATGGGCTCAACACCAGTTAACACTCTCACTGCTGAATAAATAGTTTATTATAACAATGAAGTATTTTCTACTCTACAAGTCCTCTACATTACAACAGCATGAACCTCCTCTCGCATCACTTTAAATCCACCTTACTATCATATCTGAAATATCTTTGAGAGACCACCTGTTCTCTGGCGGCATTTTTTGCTGTGCAGCATAAAAAAAAAGTCTTCCATTACTTATCAAACCTCTAAGCTCTTTGTGCCCATGCACAATCTAGTGTCCTCTCATGGGTATTCTTCATTTCCCAATTTATTCTGATCCTTCCTCATACCACACCCAAATTATCCTCCAGAGATTACCTGTTGTCTAGCAGCATTTTTCACTGTGCAGCACAAAGAAAGGTAAGTCTTGCATCACTTATAAAAGTTCTTTTTCTCTACGAGGAACCCAGCATCCTCTCATGGATGTTGTTCATTAGTTCCTATGTCAATCTGATCCTTTCTTACTGGATGATGCTAGGATGTTCTGAGTTTCTAGGTTCTAGTAAGCTTTTGTTTGACTTTTCTTTAAATTTCTCTAAGAATTGCTAGGATTTCCTAAGATTTCCTAGGATGTACTAGAAAAATACCTAAGTTTCTGTAGGCCAAACCTCAACCCCCCTACTGTAAAGTATTATAGAATCCTTCATTTGGTCACCTCATGGTCGGACTGCACTAGGACATGTGGGGCACTGACAGAATATTTCAGGGGATTGCACCACATGGGTCTGGACTGGTGAAGAAGGCAGTGAGATATGTAGGTACAGTCACTAACTCCCAATTGCTGATACAGATAAAGTGCAGTTGTATTTGGAAGCATGTCAAAGACAAGAGAACGAACTCAAATTGAAGAACTGAAGGTACACACATGGATTTATGAGCCCTGTGACCATGAGAATGTCATTGACACTCATGCTGGCAATAACACCTCTCTCGAAGGAAGTGGAAGTAAGAATGAGGAGTTCTGGTCCAGTATTGACAATTTCCTGAGACCACGACACAATATCCAAGGACGATGGGCCAATTGTGGACTTGTCTTGGATAATGATATCATGCAAGTCTTCAGTTACGGTCTATACCTCACTGGTCACTGGTGAGCCTGTAACACCGACCATGCTACCACTGTCTACATGCTGCAAATTTTCTTTCATCAGTCCTTCATCCTCATATGTGGGCAACATCCCTTCTGCAAACCAGTTGAGGTGAGTTGGAGTGTTAAGAAAGATTGGGCCCAAGTGACACTCAATGGCATGCTTATCCTGGTTAAGATTATGGGTAGAAGAGTTGGTCATATGAGTGCTGAATATCATGGGTGGTTTCTTCATCGAGAATGTGGTGCTTCTGCAGGATTGATGATCAATAGGATAGGGTTTGCAGTTTGGAGCATTATGTTGTTGGTTTGCAGTGAAACTCATTTGAAGCGATTGCATGTTCATCTCAAAAAATGAATCCCACCACCACAGTCATATAATTTCGCTGCCCATTGCAATGAGTTGTAGTTGGTGGGTGGTGAATGGTATAATTGTGGCCAACCATGAAAGGTTGTGGAGAAGAGAGAATGGTATAGAAAGAAGGGTATCAATGATGGAGAAGTTCTGTTGACTTTTTGGGTGGTCAATGCTGGGACAATCCCTTCCAGAATATATGGTGAAGCCATTGTCCTCCATCCTTAGGAAGGGGTTGTAGTTTCCTGTGCAATGATAGTAATGTTGTGTTACTACTATGTTGCTGAACACCTAAAGCACTAATGTGCTACCAGGGTCAGCCCTTCCAGCCTTGAGCTCTGAAATCCTCCATGCCTGTAGGTCCTGCTCATAGGCAAGAGTGCACGCCCAGACATCTTCATGAAGGAAAAGGGTTGATCTTGGAGGATTTTGATCTATAGTAGGATGATGACTGATGTCAACTGGGTCTAGTCAGAAACTAACCAACACAGAAGGAAAGAAGAATGTACTTGGCACAAGATTTTCTCATACTTCAGCAGTGTGTCTGGGATGTCGATTTTTATGTAGCTTGCAGTCAAGCATCTCTGAGAGCTAATTGGCACATAGTCAGTATCACTGAACCAGACAGAATGAGAGATTAACGTACACATCTATTGGAGGTCTGTAAAGCGGCATCCAGCATGTGACACCAGTTCACAGCCTCTATTGATTACATGATAATACATTTTTTACCATGGTAAAATTGTAGCATTGCATCGACCTCTTCCATAGGGTAGTCATGTGTAGTCATTCCGATTGACATGGTGAATTCAATCGAGGTGACTGAGAGTAGTCAAATGAGCCATGCTGCTTTGTCAACCAAGGAGAACATATGAAACAGAGGTCAGTTTGGCATCCAAAGTTTTGAATGTAAAGTTGATGTCAATGTTCTTCATGAGGCCAGGATAAGATGAAGCATTTGAGAGTACAAGTACATACAAGTCAAATCTCAGATGTTGTTGATGGTTGTTGTTGATCAAATGGAGGTATGATCACTCCATGTTGTCTGCAAGATCTTGCACAACCACGACCGTTCATATGGTTCAACTTTAGGGAACAACAATGTATGAGAACATGAGAGTCAGTGTGAAAGGCATAGATATGCAGTTGGTACATGTCACACCTTGATGGGAGCAAGTGACTATCCATATCACCAACCGTAGTGTGATCACTTAATTTTCCAGTTGAGTATAGAACAGACAGATTGTGATTTCTAGTGGTCAGTTCCTTGTGGCACTCAGGCTTTCTGTGGATGTTGAATCTGGGATGGATTTTGACTGAGATTTGGCTTTTGTATAAGGTATGCATTACACCCAGCTACTGTATGAATCATACTAAATACCTATGTAAGGTACATCATGATACTATCTTACAATCAATACATTACTTGTCTCCAGAAAGACTACCAGTTGATTCAATTGTACCTGAAAGTGCTCCACCAACGTTGCAAACTTTTGATCTCCAACAACTGCAGGCTTCTTCACTCCGAAAACTTCAACCATAGATACTGAATTCCATTTCTTCAATGTATCAACATTTCTGAATCCCCAACATCAAGCTCTCATAGCCCTCATGTGATTGATCCACAATCCCTTCGTTCACTGAAAATGGGCGATTTGCAGGAAAACAGTTTGTGGATCTGCTCTGTGGAATGAAGCTCTTTTCCTTCAAAGCTACCACCTCTTAAACCACACCTCATCCCACCCCCAGTCACTCCCAGTCCTCGTCGACCCATTGATGATGCTCAACCTGGAAACCTAGCAAAAACCTGTTAAAAGGCTTATGAAGTATAACTCAGGCTATAGGAAGCATGCAAGTCAGTACTAAATATCACTGCTAATACCAGAACATTGTTTTAGTGATGTGAAATGGTAAAGGATGTGATGAATAGTCTTTTTAAAGCATATGAATATGTTTGAAGAAGTTCAAAATTGGTCTGAAGACATGCAAAGTAGTTCAAAATAGATTCAAATGGATTCAAAGTTGTTTGGGTGAGTTCAAGGAGGTTCGAAGGTGTTTGACTGGTGTCGAGATATGTTTGACAGACAAATATAGCAGTTACAAAGTGGGTTCTGAGTGGTGATAGGTGATGATGAGTTGAGAACGAATACAAAAGTTTGAGGAAGTTCGTGATATTTAGCAGAACTTCAGAGATACAATGCGAGGTAAGACTCAAGAGAACTGCTCTTAAATCCGACTATAGTGGAGAGGATAACTGGTTCTCTGGTTTTCTAAGTAACTAATACAAGTTTATATACATTTCTGAAGAGATAGTACTGAAAAGGGAAGTAAAACATGTGTAAAACATGAGGCAATATATCATACAATGAGGACTTTGTAGATCACAAAACAAATGAGAAATAATAAATAATTGAAACATATGTGTCCCCATATGGCAAAAGTACTTATCTTGTGCTTCAATATATCATCGAAACATAAAAACACTATTATCACATCCTAATTCTCTTGTAGTCTCTCCTCATGTCCAGTAGTGCTCGATATGTGACAGAATAACCTGTTCCGGTTGTGCAGCATGTATTGAAAGTGTTTCAAGACAACTATACAGTGGCCAAAGTCATTCGAAATGCTGTGAAGTCATTTGAAGGGTCACAAAATGTCACGAAATAGTTCGAAATAGTTCGAAGTCATTCGAAATAGTGTGAAATAGTTCGAAAATAATTTGAAGTCAATTTCATGGTGTTCATAGCAATTCGGAGTGCATGTCATAATAGCTCGATATGAGTAGGAATCTTCTCCAGAATTTCGAAGGAGGATTTGAAAAGGCAGAGTGTAAAGTTTGAGGCTGAATTCAAGGTGATCAGAATGGCGGAGGCAGGCAAGGATGACAAAAATGAGGATGAAGATGAGCTGCCAGTGGTGAGGGTGGCAAAGCGAAAGGTGGTTGAGGTTGAGAGCAAAGAGGATGAGGAAGAGGAGGTTGCGGGGGTTGAGGCCGCAAAGCGGGCACAAGTCGAAATGAGCGAATTGCTCGATTTCGAAGGTCCAGTAAGTGCTTTCTCTGATGTTCGAAGATTTTTCATGCAGCTAATCACTTTTGTAGTGCGATCGGTGTGCTGGGTTCAAGTCCCAGCCACGGTGTGTTGTTAGGAAGGGCACCACAAAATGTTTGAAGTACACCCAGGAGGTGCAAGGCTGTTACTGGGTGGGGTTGTTGAGGCGAGGGCTTTGAAAAGGCAAAGCACAGAAGTTTGTAAGTGTGAAACGAGATTCACACCCCATACAAGGTACGAAAAATATTCAAGATTGTTTCGAAGGGCTTACTAACTGGGTTTTGAACTTCGTAGTGCATTGAATTCATGTCCTTGGCCCTTTAGAAAGTGGCGAGCAAGTCACAGGGCCTTCGAAACCATCGAAAGAAAAGAAAAAGTCATCGAAGGGAAAGGCAAAGGCAATAGAGTCGTGGGGGTTTGGAGAAAAAGGTAGAGATTGAAATATTGGGGAGGGAGGTAGAGGTGTTGGGGGAGATGTTGGAGGAGTAAGACTTTTTTTTTTTTTTTTTGTTTTCTGTTTTTTGTTTTTCTATTTCAAAGTATTTGTTTTGTTAAATGTCCTTGGAAAGTAAGATGAAGAAGAAATGAAGATGTAATGGATGAAAAATCAAATTTTTTAGGGAAAGGCTCAGTAGTTCATCATAGCCAAAAAAACCCTGTGGAGTTTGCACGACCATGCTATGATGCGATATCACAACTTGTATCGTACTCTAGAGGCAATCGAAATCTTTGTAAGTAATTGCAAAAAAGAAAAGGGAGGATAGTTATTCATTTTTGACATCCTGAAACTCTTCGAAGGTATCTTTGTCCAAGTTTAAACTTGTTCAAAGTTGTTCGAGGTGCTCGGAGTCGATATCCAGGAAATTCAGTGGTAGGAAAATTGATTTTTGAGCAAGGTATGGTAGCAGGCAAAATGTGGCAATAGGTCTATGTAGTACTGACCCATCGAGTTCGCAGAGAATATAAGCCCCTCCATAGTTTCATTCGATAACAATAAGAGGGCCAACATATCATGGTTTCATCTTGTGATTGAGGGACTTCTCGATTTGCATGTTTCGAAGTAGCACTAAATGTCCTTTTGCAAAGTTGTAGTCATGCATCGTATGTTTGTGAGCAAGTTCAAAGTATTTCACAGCTTTGATTTGAGATGCATAGACCTTTGAATATAACACTTCAAGGTCGTTCAATCATTTTTGTAACGCTATGGCTCGTCGAGCTATGAGATCAGTTGTCGATAAGATTGAATTGGGTGGTGGTTGTAAGTATGTTGCCTCGGAGATGTCGAGGGGTATTAGAGGATGTGCTCCTGTAACTGAGAAGTAAGGAGAACAAGCCATGCATTTATGAACCGTGACTCATTCTGCCTAAAATACTGAGTCCACCCCTGCAGACCATTTTGCTTGTTCTCCATTGACAGCTTTAAATAACGATTGTCGAACATTGAAGTGGGCCCATTCAACGAGTCCATTGGCATGCAAATTATAACCGCTAAATGAATATGGTTAATATGATATAATTTAGTGAGCCCCATCCACAAATAATGTCTTTGAAGATCCAATCACCCAGAGACATGGCATTTTTGTGTCGAAGTTTTTGCCATTCTGGATAGGTCGTTAGTAAGCAATGACCTTGTATGATGTATTTAAATCCATTCGAAGGTGGCATTTGCATTGTGTCAATATAGACTTTGCCAAAAAGGGGTGCTGGAATGGTAACTGTGGGTGGAATTAGAACATTTTACGTCTGTCAAATTTGGCATAGGTGGCAGGTTTGAATATACCATGCGATGTCAGCTTTCATGTTCAGCCACCAAAATCGAAGTGCGATAACTGATTTAGTAGCGAAAACCGTTTTGTGTCCAATGTCATCATGAGCTGCACAAATGATTTCAAGATGATGTTCTGGAGGAGCAAGGATTTTGTAAGAATTCAGTGCAATATTGAATAAAGGTAGCATATTCTATGTCTGATAGGTCAGGGGGTCACACCAAGTCATGTAACCATTTTTGAATGCAAAGTAACTTCTCGTCGTTCGTTTTTGCATTATTCGATTATGGGACATCATTATAGGTGAGGTCCTCTCCCTTACTGAAATTCAAAGAGAGGGAGAGGGTAGAAATTTGATGCGAAGTAAATGGTTGGATTGTAATAGGATTTATTTGATGTATGAAACCATGAAGATGGTCAATCCAATCTCCGAAATGATCTTCATTGTCGAGCTGAACATCTTCGTCTTGTGGGGGGCATCTCAAAAGCCTGTCAGGACTATGGTGTGTCCCTGTAATGTGGACTAATGTAAAGTGAAAGGTTAGGATGGATACGATCCATCTATTGACGCTAGCACTAGGTTTGATATCAGGATTCGAAAGCATGCCTTTAATATATCATGCATCGACTTTGACGATAAGCCTTCGAACTCCTATTAGGTACAATCATAGTTGTTAGGGCGACACCCACTAATCTGCTAGCTGGATCGTGCAGGCTCTCCTACAAGAAGGCGGTGGGGCATGTATGCATGATGGGGGGGTTTGATGGTTTTGATGCAAGAGGTTATAAATAGATTAGTTGGCTGAATTAGGCTTTTTGCACCACTATTGTGGATGGAATACCTAAGAGAACTCAACTGAGGTCTCCTAGTATTTATTTTAGAATTATATACTATGTTACATATATTGTACTATGTTATTACAGATGGGCACACATGTGTGTACATATTGATGTGTGTAAATAGAAAATTCCCATGCTGACAAATAATGCGTATATAGGCATTTTGTACCATATTTTGGCAAAATAAAATGAAATAAAATAAAAATAGTATTATGTAATAGGCATGTTAGGAGACTGTTTCCTAACATTACCCCCCTTTTATGCCTCGACTTCCAAACGAGAAAATATTGCCTCTGTCCCCTCTGTGAAATTCTGGTAAGGCTGGAAATTTATCTCCTCATACACCATTCTAGCAATGTGCTAGGAAATTAATGCTGAACCCTATACCTAAAGTGCCATGGTGAGACATATCTGTGGACTTTATCACAGGACTACCTGAAGCTCAAAGATACAATGCAATATTTGTAGTATGCGACTGCTTCACAAAAGAAGTCCATATCATTCCTACTACAGCAGAAACCTCATCATTGGGCTTGGTGCACCTCTATCTAAATCAGGTATGGCAGTTACATGGATTACCTGATACAGTTATATCCAATCATGGATCACAATTTGCTTCTGCATTTATGCAAGAGTTAAATAACATATTGGGGATTCAAACCAAATTATCTACAGCATATCACCCACAAACCGATGGGCAGACATAGAGAATGAATCAGGAGTTGGAGCAGTACCTACACATGTTTGTCAATCACTGACAAACCGACTGGGCTGAATGGTTGGCAGTTGCAGAATTTTCCCACAATAATAAATTCTATTCAGCTACTAGCATGTCACCCTGCTTTGTTATCATCCCAGAATGGGAGTAGAACCATGAAGGGAAGTCAAGGTACAGTCAGTGGAGGACTTTGTGTCAAAAATGCGAAAGGTGCAGGAGGAAGCAGAGGCAGCATTGACGAAAGCACGTGATGATATGATGTGACATGCGGATCATACTCGAGCTGTTGCTCCAGAGTACAAAGTTGGTGTAACCCTAACCCTGCTACAAGACGGCGGCAGGGCATGCACATGTGATAGGGGGGTTTGATGGATTTGATGTGATGGGTTAAAAATAGATTAGTTGGCTGAAATAGGCATTTTGCACCACTATTGTGGATGGAATACCTAAGAGAACTCAACTGAGGTCTCCTAGTATTTATTTTAGGGTTATATACTATGTTACATATATTGTACTATGTTGTTATGGACATGCGCGCACATGCACATACATATTGATGCATGTAAATACAAAATTCTCACACTGACAAATAAAGTGTTTATAGGTGTTTGGTAGCATATTTTGGTGAAATAAAGTGAAATAAAATAAAATAACATAAAATAGAATATTATATTATATTATATTATATTATTATGTAATAGGCATGTTAGGAGACTGTTTTCTAACAAATTTGTCCAGCGTTCAAGCTATACTTTGTTGAGAACTTTTTCAACATGTGTATGCATAATAGGATGGGACAATGCTGTGTTCATTATACTCATTATATACAAATATACTATTGTCAATCAAGTAACTGGATATCTTATGTGAAGCCCTGCTCCCAGGTGACTAAGTATGAACTGATGAAATGGAATGTAAGGTCACATCCTTACTCCACCAAATCTTGGATTTTCTGAGTCTCTGATCTGATGCTTGCCTGCTGTACCCACATCTACTTGGGCACTTGTGAATTTTCAGGAAAAGATTGGTCTATGCAGACATTAATTTGTTCCATTCAATGTTTCTCTCCAATCATACCAGTTCATCATGCTGCTCATCCTACCTTTCAAAAGAAACCTCCCACATCTCCAAGAAGTCAACTACAAGCACAAATAAACCATGTCGTTCATATGTTTTGAAAGAAAAAACTCAATGTTGATAATGCTCGACCTGGAAATCTAGCAAAAACCTGTTAAAAAGGCTTATGAAGTATAACTCAGGCTAGAGAAAGGGTGTGAGTCGGTACTAAATATCACTGCTAATACCAAGATGTAGAAAGGGTGCAAGTTGGTACTAAATATCACTGCTAATACCAAGATGTTGTTTTAGTGATGCAAATAGTAAAAGGTGTGACGAATAGTCTTTTTAAAGCATATGAAGATGTTCGAAGAAGTTCAAAATTGGTCCAAAGACATGCGAAGTAGTTTGAAATAGGTTCGAATGGGTTCAAAGTTGTTCGGGTGAGTTCGAGGGGGTTTGAAGGTGTTCAGCTGGTGCTGAGATATGTTTGACAAATGAATATAGTGGTTACGAAGTGGGTTTTTAGTGACAATAGGCGATGATGAGTTGAGAATGAATACGAAAGTTTGAGGAAGTTCACGATATTTTACAGAACTTCAGAGATATGACGTGAGGTAAGACTCAAGAGAACTGCTCTCAAATCTGACTATAGTGGAGAGGGTAACTGGTTCTCTGTTGTTCTAAGTAACTAGTACAAGTTTATATACATTTTTAAAGAGATAGTACTGAAAAGGGAAGTAAAACATGAGGCAATATATCATACAATAAGGACTTTGTAGATCAAAAATAAATGAGAAATGATAAATAATTGAAACATACATGTCCCCATATGGTAAAAGTACTTATCTTTTGCTGCAATATATCATCGAAACATAAAATGCTATTATCGCATCCTAATTCTTTTGTAGTCTCTCCTCATGTCTGGTAGTGCTTGATATGCAACAGAATAACCTGTTCCAGTTGTGCAGCATGTATTGAAAGTGTTTCACAACAGCTATACAGTGGCCAAAGTTGTTCGAAATGCTGCAAAGTCATTCAAAGTGTCATGAAATAGTTTGAAATAGTTTGAAGTCATCTAAAGTAGTGTGAAATAGTTCGAAAATAATTCAAAGTCAATTTTGTGGCATTCGTAGCGGTTTGGAGTGCATGTCATAATGTCTCGATATGAGTGGGAATCTTCTCCAGACCTTAGCGTGTGCAGTGGACCTATCAACATCTCCCCAGTGCACCCACCATGACTCAAATGCTATATCTTCAAGTCAATCAGAAGTTCCTGCTCTTACTCCCTACTACAACAAAAGATCAGCTCAATCCACAGCCATTGCCACCTCTTCCAGGCACTGCCAGGAACCTGAACATCATCATTGCCAACCTTGCTGACCTACATTTATTCTCATGTGGCACTGTAGACTGGCTCATCAAGGTAGTGAGGCTTATATTTGAGCCAATAGGAACAAGCTCCATCTTTACTTTTACTACAGAATCGCTAAAATGGTGGTTGGACAGGGAGATGGAACCAACATTATGGAGGCTGGTGATGCAAGGGGAGTAGTTGAGGGGCACAATATATGAGTTTCATCTGGACAATGACACTTTTATCACACTCACCCAGATGAGTGCTCGTCATGCCAGATCCATGACAACCAACACATCGGCACCTCTAGCTACTCTATTCTGCACTGCACTCCTTCAACATCACCAGAGATGCATCATTACCCAACAACCAATCCTGGTGGCATTGATTGCATCTCACTTGATTCCAAGGCATCTTGGCAATGCTGCAGTCCAATCTGCTTTCTACCACTTCACTAGTTCCCCAACCATAGTCAACAGATTTGACCCTCTCATAGGGGTCCCTCTTGTTGCAATGTTGGATGCATTTGTGGATAGTTACCAGCTGGGATTTTGGAAATGTGGACCTGTAAGCCTCCTTGCCTCCATACTCTATTGTGTTAATATTTCGCATGCTGCATCTGCAGAACCAATATGTCATCCACAGTTTTGTTGATGTGCCTCTGAACCTTTATGGTGTGCCACCGCTAGCCCCAAATGAACTAATGTGTCATGGCTACCAGATCACACTCACTATGCATGACCCCTTGTTGAAACTCCCACCAGTTGGGGTGTTCAACTGGCACTACCCCCAATGTATTCTCAAAACATTCTCCACCACTGACTATCAGCAATTCAACAACATATATTACTTTATCCTGTCATTCCATATGAGGGATGATGATGATGATGAGAGCAACAGGGAGTTTGATGATGACAGAAACATTGCAAACCCTCCTTATCCATCTTATCTTTGGGAACTTTCTGAGTTCAGGGAGTGTGAGCATTTGGAGGCAGTGGAGGGCTGCAGCACAATTGAGGCATGGAACTCCAGTGTCTTTGTCAGCTGAATTCTGCAAGTTGTCCCACTTAAACTGGTCAGGGTCTGGTTCAATTTAAGTTTGGGCTGTTTCAGTTGAACCTGTACCTGAACATTGAAGTTCGGTGCAGCAAGGTGTTATACCTGAACCTGCACCTTGGGGTGCAGGTTCAGAAGGTGCAGTTCAGGTTTGCACTGGGGTGCACCAGAGTTCACCAAAAAAAAACATTTTTGTAACTACAACAATAACACTAATCTAAAAAATTAGGGTTGATCTCCATCCAAGCTTCATTCATCGCAGAGAGCCGCCCATCACAGTAGGCAGTGCGAACCCCATTGCAAAGCACCAAACTTCTCGCCTCCCATTTGATGACACTGAGTATCATCTGTTTGAGCTGACATAGAAAAAGATCTTTCTGCAAGACAAGTTGATGCCAGGATAGGTAAGTAGTTGTGTGCCATGAGGTGCAGAATGGGATAGGCTTTCACATGCACCTTGAGCTAGGACAATAAGCATTTATCACATCACAACATTACAATGTACTCACCCCCCACTATGGAATAGGGTCCAGGCATTGCAGTTTTGGAATGAGCACATCATGCTGTTGTAGGATATTTGGTTTATTTGCAGTCTGTTGATGATGGTCATCACATCACAAAAAATAAGGTAAGCATAGGCACATGAATGGGTAAAGAAAAGAGAATGAGCAAGGAATGACTCATCATATGATAAGTAGCTTAGTACCATGGTTCCAAACTGTGGGGTTGATGAAACAAGAGTCACAAGACTAACAATGAACAACACAAACATGTTCAATGGAGTCACGTGAAGCGCATGCTAAAAACACAGGGCATCAAATGCAATGTGCACCAAGGTTGTAATACTATAGGATAACCCAAGGAAATGGGTTCAGCCATGTAAGATTATGTGAAAAATGAGACTTTGACCTAAGTAAAGGGCCAAACAAGCCTGTAAAAACTTAATAATTGGGAAACTTAGCTTGATTACTGCACCTTGGTGTGCAGTAGACTTGAGAGACTGGGAAAAACTTAGAGAGGGGAGCATAAAAGTGAGTGATCAAGAGTGTCCTCCATTCGAAATGTGGGAGGTCACCTAAATACAAGCAGTCTAGTATGAAGCAAAAACTGATCATGCATGTCCTCTCATGCCAAGAGTCTGAGCAACCAAACAAAGAAAACTAACTAAGTAGAGAAGTTAACAAATCAGGAATGCAATGCGAAAGTCAAAAAATAAATAATTATTCCTGTGAGAAGCTTTTGAGGCATGGCTTCTTGGATCTTCGTCTCGAGGTTTTCATAGCTGGGAATGTCTCAGGGAGAGGCTAACATTGGGTACCTCTATTGACAGTACATCGCCTGTGCCCCCAGCAAGTGTGGAGGACACCCAAATGACACCCCTCAACCCTACTATCCTGTTGTCCAACCCGTCGACTCGGATTTTAGTCAGCTGTAATATTGACAGTTGATGTTGCAGATCATAGTAGCAGAAAGGTATGAGAATCATAGCTATAAAAGGCAAATGAAAATCAAATGAAAGTACTAGTACCATTCCTTCAAATCAGATGATGCTGTCGATGCAGAGGCCAAGGGAGCAGGAAAACATGAGCAAAACATGTGATCAATGCATCGCGTAGGTGAAACATTGTCCTAAAAATAAAATAGCAAATCTAGGAAATCAAAAGGTGAGATCATAAATCAGTAAAATGAAATAGAAAAGAATCCAAAAAAATATTGAGAAAGTGCCATGGCACTGAGCCATCATGGCACAATAAAGGATTCCATGGGAAAATCCAGAAATGGTGGGGTTGATGAGTGGAACTCATCACCATACCACAATGCAGATATTGCTCTAACTCTGCACAAGGATCGAGCTCTTGATTGTGAGATGGTGTAGTGATCACCATGCTGGTGTTCCTCTTCTTGCAGATTATCTTGTCCAGGCCACAGAAGAACCTAGGTGAGGGCCATCAATCTCTTGATTCAGAAGTACAGTGGTCAGGACTCTCACCAGTTCTGGACAAAGTCTTCTTTAGTTGAGGCCATTCTCTAGGATCCATTGATGCATTGTATTTCATCTGATACTTGAGAAACTTTTCTGATGTTAGCAGAGCCATTCACAAAACAATGGAATACTCACAATCTCCTTCATATAATCCTTACCCATCTCTACTCATTCAGGCTCCCACATAGCATCCAAATATCTCATTTTCTGAGTTGGATTGAGAACTGCATCACGGCCATCACTGCACATCAGGATATAGATCACAATAAAAATTTAGTCAATGTACCATGAGAGATGAAATAAATTGACGTATCATCTGTCTTTCTGTACCACTTACCCATGTTCTGCAAGCCAGCTTCGAGAGCATGTTTCATGAGTTGGTATGCAGGATTATTAGAGCAGCTTTCCCAATCAGATTGGACCTTCTTGAGTAAAGGAAAGACCTGGTGGATTGTGGGGGTCTTGTTTGCCAACAGCTCACTGTGGATGTCTGCAACAGTCTGAGAACAGAATTCAGCAAAGGAACATCACATAACAAGCTGACTTACTTTGAGGCAATCATATGCCAGCTCAATGATTCGCCACTCGGGGGTACTCAACCTGTAATCCATCCACCATTTGCCATGTGATAAAGGAGATAAATCACTGATGTTGTCTTCCAAAATACAAAAGTCATTTATTGTCTGTGATTCACATCAAGATTAGTTGATTAACTTGATAACAATAGACTTGATGTACCTTTTGTTGGTTAAGAATGATGTGAAAGCAGTCACTCAAACTTCCTCATTTATCACAGACCCAGACCTTTATCTCCAATGCATTGCAGCCACGTGATATACTGATCCTCTTCAGGTACTCACATGTATCCTTGCTTGATGCCCATAGCTGGGTGATAAAAGCCATGATCTTGCCAATGACATCACCAGGATGAAAGGAGATGACAGATGTGGCCTTGATTGTTGCAGTGTCATCCTTGGCCACCTCAATATCCATACTTGTGTCCATGTTGAACATGTCATTCTCATCCTCATTGTTGTCATCCACCTTGTCACCATCGTTGTCATCCATCTTGTTATCCTCTACAGCACCAGCAGCATCCTGCACATTATGGAGCATAGATTTGATCATTTGAAGAGAAGGTATCTTGAGTGCAGCAACGAAATGACATGCCCTAAGGTGCAGCAAATGTTTGAGACATCTATATTGGTGCCAGTGAGATGAAGCAACATAGTCAAAGAATAATTACTTACTGACCCCTCACTTCCTTTGGGTCTAGGTGCTCTCCATCGGGATTGATAGTCATGCAGACAACCCTGGTAGCAACATCATTCACAGGGACATTGTCGCTGATCAGCCATCCTAACTAATTGAGAAGATGAGCAATGAATACTGCTGATGATTGAGAAACAATACCTTTTCACAAAAGCCAAACTTGTCAATAACCTTCATCAATTCACTACCCACCATGATCCCCAAGTGTCTGCTGACAGAATGCTCGAATGTGATAAGATGGCTTGAAAGCACCCACTTGTAGGGGTCATCTTCTGGTGAATGGACAAACTGAATACTATAAGAAGAGAATGGCCAGTGGTGCCTTGAAGACCATCTATTGTAGATGAGTGAAATGAGTCCTTGGATACTCTGATTACAATCATGAGATTCTTGAATGATAGATTGAATCGATGACTTATGGCAATCAGTTTCTTATCAATTTTGCTCAGCTTTATCACCTTCTTATGAACCACAGTTGTGATACATGTTTTCTTCAGGATTTCCTTGTCTGCAAGTTTTGGGTTGGTGTAAGATAGCAGGTGGCAAAAAGATGCATGCTCAATGAATCGAAACAGGTAAAATAACCTTTACATGAGACAGAGATAGTCAGGAGGGTGAAGTGAACTTACCAGATTACCATCAACAATGAGTTCAAGGATGTATTCCTTCAAACTGGCTTTTGTTACAGGTGGTGAAGGTTTTTTCTTGACGATGATGAAACTGTCAATTGTTTGTTGTGAACTTCAAAATTGTTAGATAGCTTTTGACAACAGAGAAATCGGCTGCTTACTTCTTTGGTCCTTTCCAGTGTTTTGGTGGGTGCACCTTTGCCTCAACACCCTTGGCTCCGCATTGTTCAAGATACTCATCATAGTGACACCTACAATTTTTTGAGCTTCTAAGACAGCGGAAAAAAGAATGTAACTTACTGGGAGAGATTGTTCACAAGGCTGAGACATTCCTAGTGAAGAAAGCGCTTTACTTTGGTACTTTTGCATTTCTGATAAAGTGAATGTTATCTTTGAAATCAGTGCACAATGGAACACATGCACATGCAAGGTTGGCAGTAATGACCAGCTCACTCACTAGTATTGCCTTTCATGGTGACAGTGCGAACATCCTTGGTGAAGAAGAGATGGAGGTTGTGAGTGGCATGACTTTTTTTTTAGGGCACTGAACAATAACAGAAGGCTTAGCAACACAAGTCCAAACAATCAATGAACTGGCAAGACTAGTACCTTGCAGCCTTCCTTTCTTTTTACTCGTCAGTATGATTGTGTTCCCTCATCATCATCTTCATCTTCGCTTCCCTCATTATCACCCTCAGCATCATCTTTGTGGCCATCAGCATCATCTTTGAGTGTATTTTTTGCCATGCTGCCACTTTCCAACGAGTTCCCAGATTTGTCAATGGCCATCATATCATCACCAGAGGGCTCGTAATCTTCATCTTCATGCCCCAGGCTGGATTCACCCAACTGAGAAAGTGTTAGGCCTGACTTTTTGATGAAATGCTTGATTGCTTACATGAGCTTTTTTAGAATTTCCTTGATCTGAATTGTGCGAGTCTGGGTCTGGAATGTGGGTGCACTTTGGGAAGCAGGGTGGAATTTGATCAGATGGTGAGTTGACCCAGGCTATCTCACTTGCTTCCTTCAGTGTCCCATTAGCATTACATGCTTCACCAACAGGTTTTGTCACATTGTTCTGGACTCAGATATCGATGTTGAGCTCTGGTATATGGTGGTAAGTCAATTAAGCTTGATACAGGTGTAGCAAAAGATTTACGGCTTTCAACAGCATTACCAGAGACTGAAGCAGTCCTGGCAGTGCTACCTGGTGTTTGGTTCACATAAGTATGTTGATATGAGCAAAGTTTATCATGTTTAACCTTTATTACTTCCAGGACCATTCAATTCAGTCATTGTCACAGGATAATCTAGTCCTCTGGAGCACCTTCATGGCTGGGAAATCCATGGTCCAGTTATAATCAATGAAGGATCAACTGGATCATGTTTGGGCATCACTGAGAATTGGGGGAGGATGCGGGACTTGGGCAAACAGACAATTCACTATGTTTCAACTTTTAAAGCTTGAAAAAACCACTCCTTGGAGGTTATTTGTTCTACCATATTGATGGACAGCATGTCTTGCTTGTAACCAAGAATCCATGGGTTCTTGTATCATTTTATATCATAGTTGGGTAATAGAACCCTACAATTAATGTATGGTGGAGATGCAGAATAAGATATGCCAGAGGTGCACTGAGGTGTGCTGGTGTTTGAACCTCAGGTGCAGGTTCAACCATGCATCAAACCTGCACCTTCCATGGAATTTGGGTGTGGCTACTGGACTGCACTGCACTGTGAACCTCAGGTTAGGTTTGGGTTCAGTGTGGGTTCGAGAGGTTTGGGAACCGGACCCCGACCAGTTTAGTCCCACTTAGAGACATTCATCCCAGTTTTGACTCTCTGGCTACATTCTTGCAATTTCCCCAATAAAAGATTTGTAACAACTTCTGAAAACAGTAATTTTTTGATCAACAATTCGGACCGTTTCCTGCTCTTGACTGCCTCTTGCTTCTCACGGTGTTGATAATATATTTCAGTATCCAGTGGACAAGATTTCCAGGTGTAGTTTGACATGTGGCATGTCTGCCAAAACAAAAAACAACATCTGTGGCTAGGTGTTAGGGCGACACCCACTAATCTGCTAGCTGGACCATGTGGGCTCTCCTACAAGAAGAGGGCAGGATGCATGCACATGATAGGGGGTTTTGGTGTATTTGATGCAAGGTGTTATAAATAGACAAGTTGGCTGAAATAGGCTTTTCACACCATTATTGTGGATGGAATACCTAAGAGAACTCAACTGATATTCCCCAGGTATATATTTTAAGTTTATACTATGTTACATATATTGTAATGCCAGGCCTCGACTTACATTGCGACTGCCAGTGATCGAGAGGCAGCACTCATCATTAGGACAGCTGCAACCAGACAACTGATCAGATCTGGTTTAATCAAGATTTACATTACTCAATTTGGATGACTATTTTAGATAGTTACTAGCCAAATTCAGTATTAACTCCAAGATCAGGCACTGTTGGAAGGGTTATTGATCTGAAGTGCCTAAGTGTTAACAAATAGCCAAAATAACTTGTTTTGCCATGTTTGGTACCCGAATTGCCAGATCACATGACTCGAAATTTTGCGAAAAAATTCTGAAGCTGAAATCTTGACTCAGCCAAAGAAGTGACTCATCACAGCTTATGTCATTATGACAGAACAATCAACTTCAAATCCTGGTCACAATCCTGTTCCCATGCCAGTGCTAGAAGCCAAAATTGATGTGCTTACAGCACACATGTCCCAGTTATTGTCAGTATTAGCAGCATCACAGCCCAACAAGCAGAAACAAAAGCAGAGACAGTGGAAGATAAAGATGATGAGATGGAAGAGATGGTGGAGTGGATGTCTCATGAGGATGTGCATGCAGAGGAGAGATCTGAGAGTAGAAAAATGTGTTTACCTAAATACGTGCACCTGCAAATCTTTGACGGTACCATGGAGCACCGGAAATCCTTCATCAGCTCTATAGTCAGAACAAAAATATTTATATAGCACAGAATAACAGCTTATAGACCATTTAAGCAAGTCGATTAAATGACAAGACAAATAAAAGATATTTGGCTTACATGAGTATCACTATCAGAATCTCCTCACAGAGCTCATTGAGATGGCAATATCCTGGGACAAAAATATTTACATAGCACAGAATAACAGCTTGTAGACCATTTATGCTAGTCAATTAAATGGCAAGACAAATAAAAGATATTTGGCTCAAGTATGTATCACCATCAGAATCCCCTTTCAAATCTGATCAGAATGAGCATAGTCACACTCCCCTCCACCACCACTTCAGGGCAGGCATACATAAGGAAACATTTTTTTATTTGTTCAGAACAAACAAACCAACAGAAGCTAGAGCAATGCATAAGTATGGTCCATTGGCCCAGAACAGCTGATTACAAGTGTTGCCACCTTGATTCGGCCCCCCCAACCCCCCAAGGGGGGCGTATACTGTATATCATATTGAAAAATGGACAGGAACTATATTTCTTTCCAGAGCAACAAGTTCAAATTCTTCACACCCTGAAAAGGGACGCTCTGATGGTAGGGCCCTTTGCCAGCTGTGAAGGATATAAGTGTGATCAGCTGTGTGCCTGGGTTTACCTTTGGATTACAAATGGCCCACGGCAGAGTGAGGAGAGCATAACCCCAACCACACATCAGACACACATCAAGACAACATGTTTCTTTCCTCACATGGCAAAGTCTGGCCAAAACACTTTCTGAACATAGTGCAAGACCACGCTGTCCGAACACATGTCAATGGCACAGATAACATTGTTACAATGGGGCAGATATGCGCTGTTTCTAAGGGGCTTACATGAATTGTTTGAATGTTTTTGAATCACACGTTGTGTGCATGTAAACCTTGCTGGAACCCATTCTGCATCATTTGAATGTGTTTGAACTGTGCATGTGTGCACTATTCGAATATGTCTGCACCATGCATGTCAACCCCATTCTACGACATCTGACTAGCATATGTGCACGATTTGACCAAGTCTGACCAGTGCATGTGTGCCATTCAAATAAAATTGACCAGCATAGGTAAGTGCCATTCAAACCAGGGTATGCAAGTGTAAATTGAACAGATCTGAAGTGTGAATGTGTGCCATTCAAATAGTGCATGTAACCATTATTCGACCAGGTTTGTATAGTGCATCTGTGTGCCATTAGAACATGTTCGAACAGCACATGTAAGCACGATTCAAAGAGGTTCAAACAGTGCATGTAACTGTTATTCAAACAGGGTCAAACAGTGTGTATGTGCACAATTTGAAAATGTTTGAACAGAGCATGTAAGCATGATTTGAGCATGTTTGAACAGTGCATGTAACCATTATTTGAACATGGTCGAACAATGTGTATGTGTGCCTTTTGAACATGTTCATACCGTGAATATGTGCGCCATTTGAACATGTTCAAACAGTGAATATGTGCACCATTCAAATAGATCCCAACTGTGCATTTGTGCATCACTAGAGCATGTTTGAACAGTGGTTATGTGTGCCATTTGAACATGTTTGACCAGCACATGTAAGCACTATTCAAGCATGTTTGTACAGTGCATATGTGCACCATTCAAACATGTTTGAGCTGTGCATGTAAGCATGATTTGAACAGGTTAGAACAGCATATATAAATGCTATTCAAACAGGGTCAAACTGTGCATGTAAGCACAATTCAAACAGATTCAAATAGTGCATATGTGCACTGTTCAAACGTGGTCGACCAGTGCATGTGTGCGCCATTCAAACAGGTTCAAACTGTGCATGTAACCACCATTTCAAACAGTGTATATAAATGCTATTCGAACAGTATTGAACTGTGTGTTACAGCGACACCCACTGTTCTGCTAGCTTGACCATGTAGGCTCTCATACAAGAAGGTGGCAGGGCATGCGTGCATGATGGGGGAGTTTGATGGATTTGATGTGATGGGTTAAAAATAGATTAGTTGGCTGACATAGGCATTTCACACCACAAATGTGGATGGAATACCTAAGAGAACTCAACTGAGGTCTCCTAGTATTTATTTTATGGTTATATACTATGTTACATATATTGTAGTATGTTGCTACCAATGCACATGTACATGTGTGTACATATTGATGCATGTAAATACAAAATTCCCATGCTGACAAATAAAGCATGTATAGGCATTTGGTAGCATATTTTGATGAAATAAAATAAAATAAAATAAAATAAAATAAAGTAAAAATATTATTAGGTAATAGGCATGTTAGGAGACTGTTTCCTAACATTACCCCCCTTTTATGCCTCGACTTCCAGATGAGAAAATATTGTATCTGTCCCCTCTGTGAAATTCTGGTAAGGCCAGAAATTCATCCTCTCATACACCATTCTAGCAATGCAACGTGGAGCATTTGGATTACATTTAAAGAATTGGGTGATTGCCTTATGCACTCACTTACAATTCTCCTTGGGTTCCCATGAATTATTTTTCTCGGTGTAGTTCTTCCACTTGATTAAGAACTCCAATTTATTTCATCGAAGACATGAGGCCAAAACCTATTCCACAATATATTCTGGAGCACCTTCTACCATTATTGGAGGCTGTGGAGTAGTTTGTTGACCAGGAATAGTGGGTGGGCGGTAAGGGTATAAAGGGGAAATGTTAATCTCAGGATCAATCTTAAATGATTGAGGTAATTTTAACACTACTGCATTGGGTGAAATTATGTTAGAAATTGGATATGAGCCAACTTGCTTCTCCATAAGCTTTCTTGAAGGTCATGGAATATTTAGATTTTTGGTACTAAGCCATACCAAGTCACCAACTGTGTACTCTGGAGCAACAGCTCGAGTACGATCTGTGTGTCGCATCATGTCATCATGTGCTTTCATCAATGCTGCCTCTCCTTCCTCCTGCACCTTTCGCATTTTTGATACAAAGTCCTCCACTGACTGTACCTTGACTTCCCTTCATGGTTCTACTCCCATTCTGGGATGATACCCATAATTAGTGAAGAAGGGTGACATGCAAGTAGCTGAATAGAATTTATTATTGTGGGAAAATTCTGCAATTGCCAACCATTTGGGCCAGTCAGTTTCTTGGTGATTGACAAACATGCATAGGTACTGCTCCAACTCCTAATTCATTCTCTCTGTCTGCCCATCGGTTTGTGGGTGATATGCTGTAGATAATTTGGTTTGAATCCCCAATATGTTGTTTAACTCTCACATAAATGCAGAAGCAAATTGTGATTCAGAATCAGAGATAACCATATCAGGTAATCCATGTAACTGCCATACCTGATTTAGATAGAGGTGTGCCAAGCCCAATGATGAGGTTTCTGCAGTAGTAGGAATGACATGGACTTCTTTTGTGAAGCGGTCGCATACTACAAATATTGCATTGTATCCTTGAGCTTCAGGTAATCCTGTGATAAAGTCCACAGATATATCTCACCATGATGCTTTAGGTATAGGGTTCAGCATTAATTTCCCTGCAGGCTTTTCTGGAAATTTCTTTCCCCCATGCACGTATCACACCCATCCACATGCCCCAACACATACTTTGAAATTCCAGGCCACCAATAACTTCTCATCACCAACTCCAATGTCTTCCACCTTCCTGGATGTCCAGCAGCTGGCATGTTATGATGTAACCATACAATCTCCCTTCATAAATCTTGATCCTTTGGTACATACACCTTTCCTCTGAACAACACTAACCCTTGTTCTTCAACCCATTCATCTCCTTTAATATTACCTTTCTTCTCTCTACTCAAAGCTTCACAGCTTCCACCACTTCATCATCCATCTCTGAACATTGCCTAATTTTAGACAACATTTCCATCTCTGAGCTATCCACCAATAAAGGCCCTTGATGCATAGTGCAAATACAAAAGTATTCAGGTTTGAGTAGGGTAATATTTTTATTGTCCTCCTCTACCCCCCTTTTATGATCTGTACATCTGGATAATGGATCTGCTTTCCTTATCAAGCTTCCCACTTTATGGACCAAGTGAAAATTAAAGTGCGATAGGAATAATGCTCAACATGCTTGTTGACGATTAAGCTTTTTAGTGGACATGAAGTACTGCCGATGTTGATGGTCTGTCCAGATCTCGATCTGATGCATACATTCCTCCAAATAATGTCTCCATGCTTCCAATGCTCATATTATTCCCAACATCTCTTTATCATGCACATCATAATTCCTCTCCACATCATTCAACCCTTGAGACAAATATGCACAAGGATGCCATTTGTCATCTTCACATAGCATTGATAATACTGCTCCAGTAGCAAAGTCTGATGCATCTGATTCCACTCACAAAGGGTGTGTGAAATCTTTTCAGCCAACTGTTCTATTTTTAACCTGTCGCATCAAAACCCTCAATTTCCCCATCACGCGCGCGCCCC
Source organism: Tricholoma bakamatsutake (assembly GCA_029959215.1). Classification (NCBI taxonomy): domain Eukaryota; kingdom Fungi; phylum Basidiomycota; class Agaricomycetes; order Agaricales; family Tricholomataceae; genus Tricholoma; species Tricholoma bakamatsutake. Next base: position 12,065,574 of record CP114862.1, read on the forward strand.
CCGCTGCCTTCTTGTAGGAGAACCCACATGGTCCAGCTAGCAGATTAGTGGGTGTCGCCCTAACACCACCCACTATTCCCAGTCAATGAACTACTCCACAGCCTCCAATAATGGTAGAAGATGTTCCAGAATATATTGTGGAAGAGGATTTGGCCTCTCATCTTTGATGAAATAAATTGGAGTTCTTAATGAAGTGGAAGAACTACACTGACAAAAATAATTCATGGGAGCCAGAAGAGAATTGTAAGCGAGCGCATAAAGCAATCACTCCATTCATTAAACATAATCCAAATGCTCCATGTCGCATTGCTAGAATGGTGTATGAGGGGATGAATTTCCAGCCTTACCAGAATTTTACAGAGGGGACAGAGGCAATATTTTCTCGCTTTGAAGTCGAGGCATAAAAGGGGGGTAATGTTAGGAAACAGTCTTCTAACATGCCTATTACATAATATTATTTCTATTTTATTTTATTTCATTTTATTTCATTTTATTTCACTAAAATATGCTACCAAATGCCTATACATGCATTATTTGTCAGCATAAAAATTTTCTATTTACACACATCAATATGTATATGCATGTGCATGTGCATCTGTAACAACATACTACAATATATGTAACATAGTATATAACCCTAAAATAAATACTAGGAGACCTTAGTTGAGTTCTCTTAGGTATTCCATCCACAATAGTGGTGTGAAATGCCTAATTCAGCCAACTAATGTATTTATAGCCTCTCACATCAAAGCCATCAAACCCCCCATCATGCACGCATGCACTGCCGCCTTCTTGTCAAAGAACCTGAAGCAATCGCCCCATTCATTAAACATAATTCAAATGCTCCATGTCGCATTGCTAGAATAGTGGATGAGGGAATGAACTTCCAGCCTTACCAGAATTTTACAGAGGGGACAGAGGCAATATTTTCTCACCTTGAAGTCGAGGCATAAAAGGGGGGTAATGTTAGGAAACAGTCTCCTAACATGCCTATTACATAATACTATTTTTATTTTATTTTATTTCATTTTATTTTATTTTATTTCACCAAAATATGCTACAGAACACCTATATATGCATTATTTGTCAGCGTGGGAATTCTTTATTTACACGAATCAATATGTACGTGCATGTACATGCATGTGCATGCATCTGTAATAACATACTACAATATGTGTAACATAGTATATAACCCTAAAATAAATACTAGGAGACCACAGTTGAGTTCTCTTAGGTATTCCATCCACAATAGTGGTGTGAAAGGCCTATTTCAGCCAACTGTTCTATTTTTAACCCATCACATCAAAACCCTCAATTCCCCCATCATGCACGCGCCCTCCGCCGCCTTCTTGTAGGAGAACCCACATGGTCTAGCTAGCAGATTAGTGGGTGTTGCTCTAACATCTATCAACTACCTTCTATGCCAGAGAGGTTGGATGAGTAGTATAATTGGGCAATGCATTTTGATTGGCAATATTGACAGAAACAGGCAGAATCAAAATTGATGTATGGGAATGCCAAATTTGGAAAGTCATTAGAAGGAAAGTCCAAGAAAGGAAGAACACCTCAGGTACAAACTCTGAGGGCACAGCCACCCACCATGGCAGTGACACCTATTGTTAAGGAGTCAGCAGTATTGATGGATGCAATGGATGTTGATTGAGTAGGAAGACGAGCTCCACTTAAATGTTTAAATTGTGGGCAATTAAAGCATATTGCTCGGAATTGTAGGCAGAAAAGAAAGATTAGGGAAGCAACAATCGAGGAAGTGAAGTTGGAGGAAGATAAGCAGAAGAATTTTCTGGATGAGTCCCAGTGAAGGTTTCTCCATTTGTGACCCAGAATCAATATAATGTATTAGTATCCGAGGAATCCCAGAGTGAACCCAAAAGAGAAATTGAAGAGTATGACCATCATCACTTATGCAATGAAGAAAAATGCCCAGCCTTATTTGCAAAGACCCCTAAATTCTTTATTCGCTCAGCATGGATAGAACACAAAATCAGCTTGACAGTAGGATTGAAGACAGTAGACATGCATGCAGCAATTAATGTGGAGGCATTGCTTGACAGCAGTGCTACCAAATTATTCATTAATCGATCCTTAATTACCAGAAATGGTATTCGCATGCATAAACTGCCACAACCTATAATGGTGTACAATATTGATGGTACAATTAATCATGGAGGAACTATTAAGGAGGAGGTGACGATGATACTGAAGTATCAGGATCAGGTGACTAGGCCGTGGGAAGTGATGAGGCCGTGGGAGTTGCTCTGAGTGGATGGGAAAGTGATGACCAACTTTGAGGGTCATGAGACATGATGACAAATATAACTCAATGGTGGGAACCTTTTTCTCAGCTAATTTTCGCCACCTCTATCTTTTTTTTTTTTTGGGTCTGGGCACTTTTTCTATATAGAGTGTAAAAATTGAGTTTAATGACAAAGTGAAGTTGGAGATTTTTTACAACATTCAGGAGAGGGAGGAGAGCAGGGGTGAGAGGGTGAGGGGGTGAAGTAGTGAGGGAGAGAGGGGGGGAGGGGGTGAAGGGGGGAATGGGAGGTGGGAGTGGGTGAGGGGGTGATGGGGGAGGGGGGGGAGTGAGTAGGGGAGGGGGGAGAGAGGAGGAGGAGGATGGATGGAGAGGGGGGAGAGGGGGGAGAGGGAGGGGAGTAGGGGAGAGGGGAGAGGGGGTGAAGGGAGGAGGGGGGTGAAGGGGTGAGAGGGAAGGAGGGGGGAGGAGATGAGGAGGGGGAGAGTGAGTGAGGGGGGGAGGGAGTGAGGGGGTGATGGGGGTGAAGTATTGAGGGGATGAGGATATGAGAGTGGGAGAACATGAGAGGGGGGGGTGAGAGGGGGAGTGAGGAAGAAGGGGGAGAGAGAGGAGAGAGGGGAGAGGGAGGAGGGGGAGGGTGCATGAGGAGGTGAGGGGGGAGGGGAGGGGGGGAGAGGGGAGAAGGAGGGTGGATGGAGAGGGAGAGAGGGAAGGGGGAGGTAGGGATGGGAAGGGGATGGGGGTGAAGTAGGTGGAGAAGGGGATGGGGGTGAAGTAGGTGGAGAAGGGGATGGGGATGGGGTAGGTGGAGAAGTGGATAAGGGAGAGGGAGAGGGAGAGGGAGAGGGAGAGGGAGAGGGAGAGGGAGAGGGAGAGGGAGAGGGAGAGGGAGAGGGAGAGGGAGAGGGAGAGGGAGAGGGAGAGGGAGAGGGAGAGGGAGAGGGAGAGGTGGATGGGGATGGGGGAGATGGGGATGGGGGATGGGGGAGATGGGGATGGGGGATGGGGGAGATGGGGATGGGAATGGGGAGGTGGGGATGGAAAGGGGATGGGGATGGGGTAGGTGGAGAAGGGGATGGGGATGGGGTAGGTGGAGAAGGGGATGGGGATGGGAGAGGTGGGGATAGGGGAGATAGGGATGGGGAAGAGGGAGAAGAGGAAGGAGATGGGGGAGATGGGGATGGGGAAGGTGATGGGGGAGAAGAGGAAGGAGATGGAGGAAATGGGGATGGGAGAGATGTGGAAGGGGATAAACACTACAATCCACCCACATTGAGTTGGGGCCAATGGTCCCAAGTCAACTGAAGAGTTGTGTACTATCTAAAAGTCAACTAAAGAGTTGTGTAACCATGACACCCCAAGTCCAAAGGCAACTAAGGAGTTGAGTAACTGTAGTGGAATTAAGCATTGTATTATGTATATGCAAGCTGGCCCATGAAAATAAACCACCACTCACACATTCACAGACCGAGTCAAAAAATGCAATGAAGTGAACAATGTGCACTGAAGTCAAAAAATGCAATGAGATGTTGATAAAATTAATGAACACAGTGACCAACATAAGCCATACTTCACTCATGAGTGGTTCTGTGTAGCAATATCATGAGTAAGGTCTGTGCACAATATCAAGGCTATATGGCCAAGTGACAGTGGAAGTGCAAAAACCAAAAATATTGTATATAATGAAGTACTATTAGAGTAACATAGAAATGAAGTACTATGTATATAGAAATGAAGTCCATACTTATTAAACATGTTAACACATGACAGTGGAAGTGCAAAAACCAAAATAATGAAGTACTATCAGACTAACATAGAAATGAAGTCATGACAGTGGAAGTGCAAAAACCAAAAATATTGAATATATTACTTATTAAACATGTTAACATGTGCCGGAGGCACATTTCCAACCTTGTCATTAGGAATGAGCTGTATTTGAAGTGTGCAACCTTGGGAAACCCAATCTGATAATTGGATGTCTGTTCTTATGAAAGCATAACCTAAAAATTGATTGGAAAACTGGAAAGGTACACATGACTCATTGTCCTAAAGAATGTAATGTGTATGGAAGGAAAGTAAAAAAGGAGAAGAAGGAAAAGAAAGAGAAAGAACGTCGGAGGAAGTATTCTGTTACAATGGAGGAAGTGGAAGATGAGGATATGCCAAATGGGGAAGTTCCAATTATGACAAGTAAAGAACAACAGAAGCAGACCTTTAGGGAAATTCGTGGAGGACAGTCATGGGATAAAAATGTGGAGAAAGTGGAGAAGCCAGTGGAGGAGTGGGTGCCAAAAGTCTACCATAAATATTTGTCAGTTGTTCAGAAGAAGGAATCAGAGTGGATGCCAGTATGAAAGCCATGGGATCATGCAATTGAGATGAAGCTGGGATTTGTGCCAAATAAGTCAAAAGTCTATCTGTTATCTCCAAAGGAACAAGAAGAAGTGGATGCATTCCTTAATGAACAGTTATGCAAGGGATACATATGACCTTCGAAATCACCACAGACATCACCAGTATTCTTTGTACCAAAAAAAGATCACAGGAAGAGGATGTGTACAGATTACAGGTATTTGAACGATTGGACAGTGAAGAATGCATACCCTTTGCCATTGATCTCAGAAATAATTGACAAGGTGGGAAAGGCCAAGGTCTTTACAAAATTGGATTTACACTGGGGGTACAACAATGTATGAATAAAGAAAGGAGATGAGTGGAAGGCTGCATTTGCCACACATCGAGGATCCTTTGAGCTGCTAGTCATGTTTTTTGGGATGACCAATAGTCCCCCAACCTTCCAAAATATGATGAACTGAAGTTTTCAAGAATGTAATAGACAAAGGCATAGTGATAATCTTCATTGAGGACATTTTCATATTCACGGAGGATGAAGAAAACCCTGAGGTGATAGTGCAGGAGGTGTTGAAGAGAATGGCAGAGAATGATTTATTTGTTAAACCAGAAAAGTGTGTATTTGGGGCAAGGGAGTTCAAGTTCCTGGGATTAAAGATTCATCCTACGAACACCACGAAATCAACTTCGAACACTTTTCTATTTATTTGCCACTATTTTGGACAACTTTGAGACATTTCGAGTGCTTTCAAACTATTTCGTGACACTTCAAACGACTTCACAGCATTTTGAATGATAGCGGCCACTGTATAGCTGTCTTGAAACACTTTCAATATATACTGCACATCTGGAACAAACCATTTAGTCACATATCCAGCACTACCAGACATGAGGAGAGACTATGAGAGACTTAGAGTGCAATAAGTGCGGTTTTTATGTTTCATTGATACATTGAACCACAAAATAAGTACTTTTACTATATGGGAACACTATACATTTCATCATTTATCATTTATCATTTGTTTCATGATCTACAAGTCCTCATTGTTTGATATATTGCCTCATGTTTTACACATGTTCTTATTTCCTTTTTAGTACTAACTCTTCAAATTATATATAGACTTGTGTTAGCTACTTAGAATAAAGATAACACAAACAGGAAACAGAGAATAAGTTACCCTCTCGCTTCTCATCAGGTTTAAGAGTCATTCTCTTGAGTCTTATCTTTGCATCGTATCTCTAAGTTCTGTGAAATATCTCGAACTTCCTTGAAACTATCATATTTGCTCCTCGTTTTATCGCACATCACCTATCGCCTTTTCACAAACACTCCTTATTTGTTATATTTGCCTTTCAACATACCTCGACACTAGTCTGACATCTATGAACTTCTTTGAACCTCTTTGAACTTCTTTGAGCCTACTTCAAACTATTTTGCACATCTTCGAACCTATTTTGAACTCTTTCGAACATCTTTGTACACTTCTAAAGATTATTCGAAACACACTTCAGCATATTACATCACTCACTATGACTTTTTGGTATCAGGGGTGATATTTAGTACCAACTTGCACCCTTCCTCTGACTTGTGTTATACCATCTGAAGCCATTTAGTAGGTTTTGTTTGGGTTTCCAGGTTGAGTATCATCAATGATTTACCTAGCAGAACAGTGGGTATCACCCTAACAGAAGCATGATGTCACACAATTTCAGAAAGGGGAGGACAATTCATGGTGGACCATCTTGGGTCATAAGTTTGAGCACACTCTCAAAGTTAGGACATTCCACTGCCATTCAGTCTCATCTACCTCTATCTCCATGCCTACTAGTACATCTTACAAGTTTAAAAAGGCCCCTCACTCAGACATCATGAATGTAACATTTCCTTGCTCTTCAAAATGGAAATTTTCTGAAGGTGAATGTGTGGTAGCCATTAAGCCCTCAGAAAAGCAATGCATTATTAAAGCCATGCATCCTGGATCTTGAGAGTGGTGAAGGCATAGCAAATGTCTCTTGGTCCAATTTGAGAAAATATGTTGCCATCGGTGACTTTGCCAAAGTGATAAGTGGAGCTCTCTGTGGAGAGAAAGGATCGGTAGTAGAAATTAGTGGTGATGAATTTGAAAGTGTTTGGTGATAGGTCCACTATGCACTATAAGGTCTGGAGAAGATTCCCACTCATATTGACACATTACAACAGATGTTCTGAACTACTACGAATGCCACAGAATTGACATTGAATCCTTTTTAAACTATTTTGCACTATTTCAGATGACTTCAAGACATTTCGAATACTTTTGAACTATTTCACAACACTTTGAATGACTTTGCAGCATTTCAAATGATATCAGCCACTGTATAGCTGTCTTGAAACACTTTCAATACATGCTGCACATCTGGAACAAACCATTTCATCGCATATAGAGCACTACCAGACATGAGGAGAGACTACAAGAGACTTAGAATGTGATAAGTGTGTTTTTATGTTTAAATGATATATTGAAGCAATAGAACAAGAACTCTTACTATATTGAGACAATGTACATTTCACTTATTATCATTTCTCATTTGTTGTATGATCTACAAAGTCCTTATTGTTTGATATATTGCCTCATGTTTTACACATGTTATTATTTCCTTTTTAGTACTATCTCTTCAATTTGTATATAGACCTGTATTAGTTACTTAGAATAAGAAGAAAGGCAATGGGGAACAGAGCACAAGTTACCCTCTCACTTATTGTCTGACTTAAGAGCCGTTCTCTTGAGTCTTATCTTTGCATCGTATCTCTAAGTTCTGCGAAATCTCATGAACTTTTGTATTAGTCTCTTGACTCATCACCCATTACCTATCTCCATTCAAAAAACATATCACATTCACTAAACTCATTCCTTGATATACCTCAAACCTCTTCAAACTTATTTGAACTACTTCGCACATCTTCAAACTTATTTGAACTATTTTGCATGTCTTCGAACTTCTTCGTATGCTCTTACAGACTATTCGCACCATCCCTCATCAATTCGCCTCACTAAAAACAATGTTTTGGAAATCAGCGGTGATATTTAGTATTAACTCGCACCCTTCCTCTGACTTGTGTTATACCATCCGAGGCCATTTAGTAGGTTTTGTTTGGGTTTCCGGGTTGAGTCTCATCATCGGATTGCTGAACAGTTTGAATGCCAAGAAATAAGGGGTGGCATAACAGCTGTTGGATGGGGCAGCATACATTGTGGAGTTCATCACAACATCCTAATGGTAGGTGTACATCCAAACTTTTGCAACCAACCACTAATCAACCTTTACCAGGGACACCATGTCCATATAAATTGGGTCAAGGTTATTGACCTGCCACTCACATTTGCAATGCAACAGTCTAAGTCAAGCAGTACATCAGCAGATCCACGCATTGCCCACCCAACCCATCTATTCACATCAGATTGCATGCCATGGATCAAAATGGAAGTCATTGTCTGCAAGGTCAAGCATCCAATGAAGTGTTATCATGCAATCATCAAGGACATTCTGCCTTTGCAGGACAATTTAAGTGGCCTCAGAATAACTGCTCAGTTCACCCACATTAACCCTGCCCATCCATTCAAAACTGAGGTTTTGGACTATGCCGACATTGTGGAAGTATCATATGTTACTCTAATTTCTGCCAGTGGGCATTGTGACTAACTTCCTTCGAGTTCCAGTCTCCACTTATATGAATTTTCCCCATCTTTGAGTGACCTCTTCAAACCCCTTTTCAGTCATCCTGCGAGGGCTCCAGCACCCCAGCAAACCCCAACTGATGGTGGTAGTTCTACCGCCATACCAATTTTCTCATTGCCCACTTGGAATCCATCATTATGGACTCCATAAACTCCACTCCCTGATTTCCCAGAGATCGAGTTGGCTTCTTCTTCTCATCAGCTGCCTATCTCCCCACAGCAGCAATGTCCAGTGCATCCTCTACTAGACTTGTGACTTACTGGTGCAAAAATGTAGGTATCAGTTATGGGTAGAGAACATAAAGATAAGGAAGTGTCTGTTACAGTTATGCAAGTATCTGGGCAACTATCCATCTGGTTCTCACACTACAAGACATCAGGATTCTTGCCTCCAGAACAGGTTTCTCCCAAGTACCCTCACCTGATGTGCAACAACAGGCCACTTGTTGTGATTTATGGTGAGCACTGTGGCAAAAATGTTTGCCAAATTCACCATTGATATGAAGATGATTGACCAATTGTCATGGTGGCTGTTGTCCATCAGATGGAAGATGGTCAAGGAAGTCTCTCAGAGGAATGCTTGGAGTTCAGTCCTGATGATCTGTGTGTCGGTCATGAGACAAAGGAGGAAAAACAATGGAACAATGGATTGGTGTCTGGTCTTCATAAGGAGGCAAGGAAGACACATGCAAATAAGTGATCAAGTTTTTACAAACTGTAGAATATTTAGATACTTTATATAATTTATCCTATGTGCCTGTTATAATTACTTTCTGCTGCTTATTCTGCCCACTGTCATCATCTTTCTTTCTCTCATCCCTTTGCTTTCTGCCCCACTTTATTACTCATTGGACATTCATGTTGAAGACTGGGTTCACTAGGTGGCTATAGATCTGGATTGTGATGTTCTCCTGTATTTCTGATGGTATGTCATGGCAACCTATCAAGTAAGTATCTTTGCATACCTTTTGTTCTGATGGTTGGGTACTGTCATCTACATCCCTGCTAGGGACTGGGCTGGCTTGTCTGGTATCTATGTAAACTTTTCAGCCTCCATTTGCCTGCAGACAAACCAGTGCTTACTGCTTGCCTCAGAGACATTGCAGACATCAGGATGGTCAATCCACACCCCATTCTTTGGTAGGCCAAGTTGGTTCTCCACTATATAACTTTCAAGCTCTGTGTCTCGTTCCATCAGGCTTTTCTAAATGTCGAAGGTGTCATCACTGATGCTAATAATATGATGGTGAATAGCAGGGTGAATGTGGGGGAATTTCTAATTTGTGGACATTCTGTTGCACTGTGGATTTCCTGACTTGCAACCTACTTTATATATTGCAGGTTTTGTTAGTCTACCCACATGACCACCCACACCAAGTTCAAGATCCAGAATGCTAGCAATGTAATGTCTCCCTGTGCATTTACATTATTTGCATCCATTAGCTTCTAATATCATCAACTAACATTGTTTGCCCAAGGTCTGGCCTGGAGCAATGAGAGCCTCCACATACTTTGAGCCCAAATCCAGTCTAGCAAAATGCATTCCCTGAACATGTTAATTGCATCCCTAACTTTGCACCCAGTCCCCTACCCAATGCCCAAGCTCCAGCCCCAAGCAATGAGCATGATTTCCACATATATGTTAAGTCTAGTCTATATAGATTCATCCCCTTGAATGTGTTAATTGCATCCCTGTCTTTTCAGCACCTCCTGCTCCCAATACACAAACTCTGGCCTTGATCAATGAGCTGCCATATACATTAAGTCCACTCTACATGAAATGTGTCCTGTCAAGGTTCAAGATCACTACTACCAAGGTCAGAACTTGGTCAGGGATACACCAGACTTCCGGTCAGACCTGGTCATCGGTGGTCAGAGGTGTTCAGGGGTTCTGGGCAGAATCCACTAGGCTGTAGCATGCCAGGTGAAAGGGGCCAGAGAGGACTTGGTTTCAACTTATAAGAAGTTGTGCCCTTCTCCTTGTCAGTTGTCCAATTTGAGGTGGATAGCATGGAAATGTCTGGCAGGTTTCCAGATGGAGGGTGAGGATAGGTTAAAGCAGAGGTTATGAAGTTAAGAGGAGTCATGAGATTAATGGATTAGGTCGAGGAATAAGTCAAGGGTGAATGATGGGTTGATATTAAGTAGAGGATTGACAAGGCAAGAGATACAAGGGACAAGATAATTCACAAGTAATTGCTTACAAGTAATTTGCAAAATGGAGACTATGGACACTTAAATAACGAAGGTTGGAAGAATAATGGAAAGTATGGAAGTTTACTAATGGGTCTTGGTAAGAATTGGTATTAGGAATAAAGTAAGTAAGCAAATGATTACTAAGGCATGTGACAACTTGTCTGATGACTAAAAGGTGCTGCAACCAGGATGCTGATGGACAAGGTCAGAAAAGTGTTGGAAAAGAATTGGGAGTTATGAGAAATGTGATTGGGTGAGATGGGTCTTGACATGTCCCCTGAATGCATTGATCGCATACTGTCTTTCTATACATTATTTCCAGAAACATTCAAGTTGTCCTCTCTGCAAAACTTAGTCCTCAACTTCTAGTTTTTCTCACCCTTGTGCCAGAAGACTTGACTTATGGTTCACCTCTGCAGCACATAGACTATACATGGATCTTATCCTTTGTTGAGTCCTTAAGAGCGCATTGTTACCTACCAATGCTCATGGCAAAAACTTCAGTGTCTAAGAAGTCTAAGCAAGGTGGTAAGGCGAAGTCAGTGTCATCCTCTCTCGCAAAGAAAGTTGGAGGTTAGTGTTTCACTATTTTGCATTGAGACATTATCGCTTGCCATGTTGCACTTGACTAGGAACAGCAGCAAAACCTTTGAGGCTCAGTTGAAAAAATTAAAGGGTGCAGTCACCATTTTTTTTCCTTTGTACATTCCTGACACCATCATAAGCTGAGAATGATGCCTTGCACAAGGCTGCAGCTGCTAAAGAAAACACCATGATTGTGATACCATGGCCACCCAGAGGAAGTGGCATCGCTGGTAATGGATTCAACTTACAAACTGTGATGTGCCTTGAGGATGATACTGACTTGTACACTGCCCTTCACATGAGTTGATCCCTTGTGTGCATAGTGATCAACATGGGTACTGAAAACCCGCCGGGTTGTTGGGTATAGGTTTGGCAAGTATGGGTCAGGGTCAGCCCAAGATAACCCAAACCAGACCAATACCCATGCAGTATGAAACCCATACCTGCAGGGGTGGGTTTCCTTCAATTGGAAGTTTACCGCGGTGGTGCATCAGAACTATACAGTTTATATACACATGGTGCAAGGCTGGGTTCATGGAGTTAGGTGATTTATTGGTAGCAGATTTGTTTCCAGATGCTAGAGAGGATGACACATGGTCAGATGATGACTGGGGAGTAGTATAGCAACTTGTACAGACATTGTAGAAGAAATTCATCCCAACCCTGGACCCTCACCCACCGGGTACGGGTACTATCTCTAACCTGCAGCTAACCCATGCTTACCCATACCCCTGTAGGAGGGTATGGGTACCTGCAAAAATACCCCAGGTTACCCATGTCAATCATTATGTGCGCATAGCCTTTCTGAGGATTAGTAGTGTTGTGTCTGGGACTTAACTGCTGCAGCCAGGCTTGACTGTTCTGTTACATGGCACCACCAACCAAAGCCAGTCATTGCCAAAATCATTGCAATGGTACATTCTTATCTACTTTCTTTCCTCATTCTTAGATGGATCTCCTAGGCTCGAGAGCACCACCTCTACTTCAAGCATTTCCTGCACAGTTGGGCAGTTGAAGAATTTATTAAGTCCAGTCTGAAGAAAAAGTGTGCCTATGCCCATAAATGTGGATATTTTACTGTAATGACCCACTTGGATGATGTAGCGAGTAATAAGGATGAGGATGAGGAGGATGGGGACAGTGCAGAGGATATGGAAGATGCAGAGCAAAATGTGGAGGATGAAGGTGACAAGGGCAAGGGACTCAAAGAGGATAGGGGTAGCTCAGATATGAATGATGCTTGAAACGTGATCATGCTCTGTATGTATGGCCTGAATTTCAGCCAGTAACAAATTATTTCCAATGCTACCCATAACAGTTGAATAGTCACTGCTAGCAGCATGAAACCTGTTGATAAAACTACTACATAAAGTGGATGAATTCTTCCACTCTTGAAGAACCTGGAAAGTTGATGAAATTCAACCTGGGTAGAGGTTGTTATTCTTGCCCATATAAAGATGAAAACAACCATGGATTTGGTACAGTATGAATTAGGACAAATTCTGTGAGGAATTCATCCCTTTGACACCTTTAAATGGCCGGGGGGGGGGGAATTCCTTCTCTCATTCCCCTTACAGTTGATGAAATTCAGTCCATGTAGAGGAGTGTTATTTTTATCCATATAAAGATGAAAACCATCCTATGGGATGAATTTGTGTGGGATGAACTCAGGACAAAATTCGGGAGGTTTTCATCCCATTGACTCATCCCTTGCATATAGAAAAAACCTCCTTTTTCACTCCTCTTAGGGGTAGATTTTCATTCCAACTCCTGATGAAACTTATTCCATTCTGGGGTTTATCAATACATGAAAACTATACCATAAATATATCAATTTACACTATTTAAAGCTGTACAATGTGGGATGGGTTTCCTACTCTGCAGGCCCCATAGTGGATCGAATTTGGGTTGACGATGTTGACGGATATTGTAAACCGTGGTTTGTTGATCGATCATTTGACAAGTTTCCCTCCACGCGTATACGTTCTTGTGAGCTGTGGTCTATGTCAGAATGCGGCATCTGAGTCTCCATGCCTCTGCTCTGAATGACGCTGAATATGAACTATACACTTCAAGTCTTCAAGGCCTTGTATGGGCGGACGACCAAGAGAATTTTTCCGCTACAACTTCTGGGCACGACGATGCGTACTATGAGCAGATGAGGGTTGGTGCAAGGGAAGTGAGGGCATGGATTCGTGGTAGATACGCACATATCGCGCCTCCTACTATCGACGGGGTAAGTTCTCACCCAACATTTCCGAACATGCTATCAATGAATTTGGTATTCCAGATTTTGCAATTTTTTTCGCCGAATATGGGACAGTATGATGTGTTCTCTGGGGGCCAGTTTTTTGCAGCGCTTAGGCTTGTGGTGCATATTGAATCTGGGAAGGAACTGGATCGAAGTTTGGCGTTTGTACAGGGTATGGATCGATCTCGAATTCAATACCACCTTTTCCTAATCAATTCATTCCATCTTCAGCTCATCCAACGTCTACCAGACAGCCGTCTCCAGAACGTCTGACCGCAGGTTTATCGTCTTTACCACCCCTACCGTCTTTCCCAGCGAGTGCACCCCCAACATCACAAGCATTCGACCGACAACAATTGCCCAGTCCTTTGTCTACAAATCCTTTTATTTCCTCCGAACATTATTCCCATGTCGATCCACTTCCACAACCTACCGATCTTTCCAAATTCCCAACCTCAAGCTCTCACAGTCTTCACGCTATTCACAATCCTTTCGTCAAGGGGAATGCCGCCTTTTTACAGGAAAAAAGTTTGACAGTTCAACCACCTTCGCCGCCCAAACTTCCACTTCGAAAACCTTTTCTAGTCCCACCTCCAGTTCACCCAGTTCTCGTCAAACCACGTCGTGGTTCCGTTCTCTCACAAACAAGGCGCAGATCTGTCTCCCCCGCCCCGAGAACTACTGCTTCTCCCTATATTCATCCCAAAACGCCTCCTCCCACCACAACTTCCTCATTGCTGGACCCCCTCTCATCGCCACCCCTAAAGCCTCACTCTTCCTCGATGCTCATGCAAGAGAGCCTTCAAGCAAGCAAAGCAGCACAGACAGCAAAGCAGCAAGAGAAGTTACAAGCAGATGAAAGAATTCTCCAAGTCCTCAAAAGCAGCGCCGTCGTATCGGGTGGCTATTCCCTTGCACGCGCCCGCGTCACGGACTCAAGCGTTGTCGTGGGTACTTCTGTGCACAACCGCTCCCGTGGTCAGAGTCGCAGTCCAAGCCCGAGCAGGTATGATGAGGCTGAGGCTGACCGTGCGCCATCTGTCAGCTCTGAGCAGGGTGAGGGGAGAGTGCCGCCGGTGCCGCGGAGGACACAGTCCACGCACCACCAGCAACCCTCGCCCCCGGGATCCGTGAGCTCCTTTGAGCAAATCGTGCCGCCTTCGTCTCCGAACATAAATCGTTGCCCAACACCAACACCAACACCATCAACGCAGTCCCAACCCCTGCTTCCGCCTCCGTCGCCCTCATATTCTAATACCCGCCCTTCCTCTTCATCAAATTCTTACCACAAGCGCCCCCTCCCCATCCCAGGTCGCAACACGACTATGAGCACTTCGTACGGCTCGCCTCAGGCCTCTCCGGCGTGCTCGTCGTTCGATCTCCCTGCGCACCCGGACAAGGACGTGAACACCAAACCAAAGCCCTCCAACTTCCGGTATCGTAGCCCCTCCTCGTCATCTGCATCATTCACGTTCATCAACCACGCCGACGCTGCGCCCCCGCAAGATAACTTCAACCCCACCTCTAGCCCGCCCACCACCAAAACACTGGCGTTCCACTTCTACAACCCTCCTGCTTCCCCAAGATTTTTTTTCCGCAAAGCCCCTCCCCGGGAAGCGGGGCCTATCACACCTGCCAAGTCCCCACCCTTATCCCCACCCATGACGCCCGCAAAATACCCGACTCAGCATCTCGTACCTTCTCCGTTTAACAGTACCCCTGCCAACAACTCTCCCATGACACCACAAAGTGAGATCTCGCCCACTACCCGCATATTCCGATCTAAATCGCTGCACCGACCTTCCCCACCGCTTCCGCCTCTTCCTGTACCTTCCAACGCAGGAATTGGGGGCGTGAGGCGTAAACGTCCTGAGAGCGTGAGGGTGATGAGTTCGGGGGAGATTGTGTTTGGTGAGAGTGCAAAGAATGAGGGTCATCTGGGTGTGAGTATCGATACAAGCCAGAACCAAGAGGACCTGCACCGGGGAGCAGAGGGCGGGAAACTGCGCGTAGTAGAGAGGCAAGCCTCCTTCTCAAATTCGAGTCCTGGTGAACCTGCGCGTGAACAACGGCGTTTGTCGCTCTCCCGTTCTGTTTCCGTTTCTTCATCTTCTACATACGTGTCGCAGCCTGTCCCGGATGCTTACTCGCATTCACATTCTCTGCATTCGCATTCTCGGTTCACCGACTATGACAGAAACTCACGTCCAAACCCCAGTTCGAACTTCCGCAACGCTGCACCGTCCCTAAGTAATATCCAGCGTACTATTGCGAAATTTGATGCTTTGCAGTGGAAGCCTGAGACTGCACTGCCGAGCGGGGGTACCGGTGAACGACGGAAGGAATAGCAAGCAGATCCCGGATGAGCCGAAAATGGAGATGACAATGTAATTTGGCCAGATGAGGGGAACATTGAGGTGGGATAGGATGTGACATTTCCTGGTGTTATGGACTGAGAAGATGCGGTGTGATGCAGTACCGGCAGAGCTGTAGGATTATGTTGGTACGTCGACTCTGTTATTTGTAGATTACATAATGTTGTATTTTTGGTTGGTCGTAGCAGGGAGAGGCATCAAAGTGGGCTTGTTGGAAATGTAGATGCAGTCTCAGAAGTACAGCAGGTCATCCTGAGAAAGAGCAAGGCATGGTTTGAGAAGTAGATTTTGCAGAGAGGCATTCTGGAGAGAAGGTCATTTGTTAGATACTGGAAGTTTATCATCCAGCTTCGTCTCACACTATGCACAGTAGTCAACGATGATCTGAAGGTTGGGCTGTGATATCGAAGCTATAAACATTCGCTTTTCGCAGCAAATACCGTTACCCAGGTAGATGCATGTCTTTGGTGAGTCACAACAACAAACGCCATATGATATGGAAAGTAATAAATTCAGGCGGGACGTACGGCCTTGACAGCTCCGGCCGCGGTATTAAAATTACCGTTTCCTGATTGATCGAATACCGACACAGTCTCCCGTCGCCAACATGGATGTTTATCTCGTAATTATTTGATAGAGTTATTGCGATTTAGGCCTGTTACAATTAAATCCTGATGCATGCTGCATACATGAGGCAATGCATGCAGCACACACATGTTACTGCTCTTACTGTGCATACATGTGGTAAACACATTCCTGAGTCATGTGACATCCTTACTATTATGTATATAAGGAGAACCTGTACTGTAGTAGATACAGTGACTCACAAAACTGAGTCAATGTTTTGCACTTTTTAATTTATTGTTGAATAACTTCCCATAAACAACAAAACCAAACAAGGTATTGGTGTACCGAATAACATACATGATCAGGGCTACCAAACAAACAAAGAATTATGTAATTTTAATCATCCCTCATGGAGATATGATCATTTTAATTCAGGGACTCATTGACTCAGTTTTGTGAGGTGGTATCAATATTATGATAAATTGTAATTCTAGTATTTTGTATGACCTCCCTTGGCCTTAATAACTGCTCCCAACCTTCTAGGCATGCTTTTAATCAAATTCTGACACACCTCTGATGGAATATTATTCCACTCTTCTACTACTCTTTCCCATAACTCCCAAATTCCTTTTGGTGCTGTTGGATACTTGTCTAACTGGTTCTTGAGGTGAACCCAATGATGTTCAATAGGACTGAGGTCTGGAGATTGGGCAGGACAATCCAGAAGAGTAATATTGTTGTTCTCCATCCATTTCTTGGCCTTTTTTGAGGTATGCTTGGGGTCATTGTCTTGTTGAAAAATCACTTCTTCTCCAGAAATTCCACTCTCCTCCAAGCTAGGCAGCATATGGTCCTTCAAAATGGACACATACTGGTCATCATTTATCCTCCCCTCAACCTCTGCAAGATACCCAACTCCATTCCATCCCATACACCCCCATACCATAATGTTTCCTCCCCCAAATTTGACAGTTCCCTGCACCTCTCTCTCAATCAGCCCCTCTCCCTTCTGTTTCCAGACCCACTCTCTCCCATCCGACCCAAACCTGTTGATTTTAGTCTCATCTGACCAAATAACCCTCCTCTAGTCTTCCACAGTCCACTCTCTATACTTCTGAGCAAAAGCCAATCTTGCTTCCTATGCCTTATACTAAGCAAGGGCCTTTTCTTCTTCACCACAGCCTTGAATGAGTTTTTTCTGAGAACTCTTCTGACTGTTTCTGAGGAGACTGGAGTGGGGATGATGCTGTTGATGTAATGGGTGGCCTGAACAGCATTTGCAGCCTTGCCAGTGGTGATTTGGGTAAGGATGGCTCTCTGAGAGGTAGATGAGAGCTTAGAAGGACGACCACCAGAGGGGGAATCCAGGTTTGGATGGAGAGCCCTGAGTGTTCTGGATACACTAGACTGGCTGAGGTTGAGTTTAGAGGCAATATTGTGGGTAGAATAATGATTGGAGGCCAGGGAAAGAATGTTTTCCTTCTGAGCAGAGGAGATGGGATGCATTGGAGAATATTGAAGTATGAAGAATGCTAGTCCTAATTAAATACTATAATTTAAGGTCCCATCAAGGGTCACATCACCTTAGAAACCATCTGTCAAGATTTTGACATTATACAGTTGGTGGAGCATCAGATTCTAATATTTCTGACTATCCCTCACAAAACTGAGTCAATGAGTCCCTGAATTAAAATAATCATATCTCCATGAGGGATGATTAAAATTACATAATTCTTTGTTTGTTTGGTAGCCCTGATCATGTATGTTATTCGGTACACCAATACCTTGTTTGGTTTTGTTGTTTATGGGAAGCTATTCAACAATGAATCAAAAAGTCCAAATCATTGACTCAGTTTTGTGAGTCACTGTATACAGTGTTCTTACCTCTGCTAAACCCTAGCTCTAAGACTAGCTAAACCCCAGGTAGGTTATAAGGAACATGTCGTCTCTTCCTCTGTGCAGTGTATGTAGTCTGCTCCAACAGGTTATGGGCCCTGCTGGGCATGTCGCGAACGTGCCTTAACTGGCTGCGAACGACGTTGACTTCATTGTTTCCAAATTGTAACCTTGCGCTCTTCGTGAGCTGCATTGCGCTCCCTGCAAGCTGCATTTAAAAACCCAGGTTGACTAGGGTTAACCACTCTGAAGGAGTGTTTTTGCCTGAGATTATGGAACATGTTTTCTTGAATAGAGGACTGATTAAGCGCTTTTACCAGCTGCCACTATAACATCATGTCTTCAACTCTTGAAAACCTTGTACAAACTTTCGACGACTCTAACTACATTCAATGGGCCGACTCAATGAAGGCGTGGCTCAGGTCTCAGGGCCTCTGGCAAATAACTAGCAGGATGGAACTAAAACCACCCCTGGCGCCTCCTTTGACGGCGACAAATGCTGCACTAGTAGCGGAAGCTAATGTTAAGCTCCAGACCTGGAACAATAAGAATGACCAGGCGATTGGTAGCCTAGTGCTCTGCCTGGCCCCCTCTATTCGGCAGCGTGCCAACACCAAGGACACTGCTGAGGAGGTGTGGGATCTCATCCACACTGATTATGGTGTCGATGGCCCCTCCCAAGTCTTTGTGGACTTTAGGTCTGCAATCGCAATCAAAATTCCGGCTGCGAATCCTGCGCCAGAGATTGCCAAAATGGCTGATAAATTCGAGCGCCTTATGGCTGCCAATGTCCCCATCCCCAAATTAGTACAGGCAATGATTCTACTTGCTGCGATGCCACGTGAGTACGATTCTCTATCTGCCACAGTCTTTAACATGACCGCTACTAGAGCCTTGATGTTTAAACATGTCAAGGACTCTATTGTCACTGAGGCCTCACAGGGCACAGCAGTTGGAAAGCCCATCAGCCTGCCTCAGGCCACCAAGCTTTCTGCTGTCAAGTGCAATAGGGGAAACCCCAAATGGCTATCTCAGGGCAACAATGGAGATTCGTCCTGAAAGCATGGACGACATGGGGACAAAAAGACTAAAAAGGAAAAACCTAAAGAGAAACATTCCCACCTCACCTCAAATGCCTTTACTACCATAAATGGTAATGGCACCATCATACTGCCGATGCCACTCATCCAGCGCATCGAGAAGCATGAACATACTCCCACAAGGGATCCTCGCTGCCGACCGCCTGCACAGGCATACACGGGCATGGCCTCTACTTCTCATTTGGTCTACACTGAATATCAGCAGGCTCGAGACACCCTCGAGCAAATGAATCTCCCGCACAGTGCAAAAAATCTGCGACCACTGGAAGAGCACCTAACAGTGTGAGAAGGTAAGAGGAGGAGGATTGAACCAGAACCAAGGATCGTAGAGGTAGAAGATGACAGCGTCTCCCTTGGATCAGAGCCTGCAGTTTCTGATGAGGACGTATGGAAAGCCGTCGACGAAATGCTCATTGATGAACCGCTTGAAACAGGTACATATGATGAAAAATCAGTCCTTTTCTCTGCCACAAGCACAAGAATTAACATTCCACTGATCACAGCAAACTTTTCATGTGAAATTTTACCACTACTAAATGTATCATGGAACAATTTACATCTTAATATATGTGTTATGTGTGCAAATGGAAATTGTAAGAAAGGTGCTGACTAGATCATTGATTCAGGTGCATCAAAACACTTTACTGGTGAAATGAAAGATTTTGCTTCTTACAAACCTTTACTGAGAAAGGACTCTACCCTGGTTCAAACAGCCACAGGTACTACTCATATAGTAGGAAAAGGAGCAGTCCCTATTAGACATCAGGTAGTATGTCATGGGAAGACAGAGATGCATGAAGTGTGATTATACCCCATCTACTACATACCTGACTGTAATGCTCGATTACTGTCAATGGGTGTCTTCTTGCAAGACGGAAGTGATGTGCATGGTTCCTCTGCACACATTTCATTTTTCAAGCAAGGAAACCCAATTATGGATTGCATCCCTCTTATGAAACATGACACTATTTGTTGGGCTCGGACTCATATATTGAGCACCAAGGGAATCAATTTCGGTTGTGGTGCTTATGTCTACCTACCCAAGGAGAAGCGTCCAAACACATTGGCTCCTCAATCAGTTGATGACATACCTTGGATTAGAAGATGGCATTAAAGCATACCATTTCATGCGACCTAGTGGCGCAATATTCATTGGTGCTATGGCACTATTTGATGAAACATTGTTCCCATGCTGTCCCAGAGCTAAAACTCCTGCCAATATGGACCTTGGTGATTTTCCACCTCCAGAACCAGAAGATGATGACCACTCATCTGGAATGGATGGCGATGATTCTATACTGCCACAAGATCTGCCCCTTCCTCCATCATCACAAAATAATGATGATGATGTACCAAGTGAGCAAAAGGCGCATGACGATGTGACAGATGCTCCTCCACCACTGCCACCAGTAACCACTGAGGACTTTTGTCCAAGACGTGATGATCAACAGGAATGGCAGCAATTGCCCCATCAATCAGGCAGGCAGAGGAACATCTCAAACTGTCCTGGCAATACCTATGGAGAGAAGCAACTCCCCTCTAACATAGAGAGAGACATTGCATGTGATCGTTATTGGAAGAGATCTGTGGATCAAGATTCAGATCATAACCAAACATGACCACAATCTCAACAGAAAGAACTGGTTGCTGGACCGAGTTCGGCACCCCATGAGAGTGTGCCCAATTCCAATGATCAAGAACATGATCATCCAATGGGGGAACTGGACGAAGCAGGTTATATTAAAAAAATAACCAAGGAAGGAGGAGATAAGCTTATTCACTGGCTGTTGTCAAAAGCAATCAAACCATTGAGCGAAATAAGCCAAGTTCCAAACCAATTTCACGATATTGTGTACCTACCTCGGCAGCAGCAACGTGAGTGGAAACAAGCTTGTCATGAAGAATTAGAGGCTCTTCGTAAGTGTTACGAAGAGGCATGGGGATTCAATTTTCTTTTGTTCTTATTGTTCTGCCAACGTACGTCTCACGTTATTGTCTCTTCCCTTTTGTCTTGCCCAACACGCGCCCTTGATCTACATCCCTACATTCCCACCTTATTGTAGCATACTGCGGACGCCACTTTTCCTATTGTCTTTTCATCCTTATTGTCTCTATTGTTCTCCTAGCATGACTCATATCTACGATCCGTGTTTGTACTATTTAAACTATGAATGCAGGACTGGTCAACTCAGCTTGACCTAGTCTTTTCTACACTCCTAACCAGTGCGATCTAAGTCCCTTGCTCAAACCGTTGCTCACGAGCTTCGGCGATCCGAACTACTGTTGAACGTCGTCACTTACGAGTGTTGACCTACTTTTGACTTAGGAGTATTGACCATAACAGTAAGCGACAAGTCTATGACATCGTCGATCTTCCACATGATTGAAAAATGATCAAAAATAGATGGGTTTTCTCCATAAAATCAGATGGAAGAAAACGAGCCAGACTCGTAGCCAAAGGCTTTTCACAAGTCGAAGGTGTTGACTTTGATGAGATTTTCTCACCGGTAGTCTGCTACAAGACCGTATGCCTCATGTTTGCACTTGCATCTCTAGAGGGCATGTATATGACCGGCCTAGATGTAAAAACTGCATTTTTATACAGCAAACTAGATGAGGAGATCTATATGGATCAACCCAAGGGTTTCAGACTTGAGGGAAAAGAGCGCAAAGTAATGCGCTTACGCCGAGCATTGTATGGCCTTAAACAAGCCTCACTTGCATGGTAGAAAGAGCTAGAGGCATTTATGCACACCATTGGGTTCATGCGCGCCAGCTCCGATGCCAGCATTTTCATACACAAGGATCCTAAGACAGGCAGCATTGTTATTGCACTCATCTATGTTGATGATGGCTTGTTCATGGGGAAGAACAAGAAACTTGTAGATGAAAAGAAAAATGCTTGTCTAAAGCATTGGGAGTGCCATAGTACTGAAAAAGTCACGGAATTCTTAGGCATGTGCATCACCCAAACTACAAGCAAAGTCAAAGTCAATCAAACTAAATATCTTGCCAAAGTGCTTGAGAGATTCAAGATGACAAATGCCAAAGCGACCCCCACTCCACTCCCGACTGGTTACAGACCATCAGAAAACACAGCAATGCCCAACACCATGCTTAGATCAAAATATCAGTCTGTGATCGGATCTTTATTGTATCTGATGCTCAGAACGCGACCTGATATTGCTTATGCAGTAATCAAGATGTCGCAATTCTCGGCTAATCCTAGCCAAGAACATCTAGACAAAGTGATGTACATCATGCGCTATCTGATGGGAACCCAGAAATATAACATTGTCTATGATGGCAAGAAGTCCGAGGGGCTACAGGCCTTTACAGATTCTGATTGGGCAGCTGACACTGTCAAACACCAATCTACAACGGGTTACTTTGCTACTCTAGCGAGTGGAATTGTGTGCTGGCAGTCCCGTTTACAAACAACTGTAGCACTGTCATCCACAGAAGCCGAATATATGGCTCTCTCTGACACTTGTCGACAGATAGTGTGGATAGAGTTCTTATTCCAGGAACTTGGATATGTACTGAAGCGCATACCAATCTGCGCTGATAATCAGGGATCCATCTTTATCGGATCAAATCCAGTTCAGGAAAGAAGGACCAAAGATATAGATATTCACTACCACTATACCCGTGAATGCATAGAAAATGACAAAGTCACAGTCGTTTTCATTCCTGGAAGTGATAATCCGGCTGACATGTTCACAAAGAACCTTGGCGCCATCCTATTCAGGAAATTTAGAGACTCTCTTGGAATTACTTTCGAGATTCAAACTTAGCTGCTTAGAGCACTATACAGTTTGAGGGGGGGTGTTGAAATTAAATCCTGATGCATGCTGCATACATGAGGCAATGCATGCAGCACATACATGTTACTGCGCTTACTGTGCATACATGTGGTAAACACATTCCTGAGTCATGTGACATCCTTACTATTATGTATATAAGGAGAACCTGTACTGTAGTAGATATACAGTGTTCTTACCTCTGCTAAACCCTAGCTCTAAGACTAACTAAACCCCAGGTAGGTTATAAGGAATGTGTCATCTCTTCCTCTGTGCAGTGTATGTAGTCTGCTCCAACAAGGCCTCAAGTCAAGACTTCGAATTTTGTCCTTGTAGACAGTCCAAGGTCGAAACAAAACATTACAGATGTGGGCCGATTCAAATATTCAAGAGTTGCCGAGATAAGTATTGGTCACATTACTTGCAAAGTGCGATCCGGTGTATCTTTGAAAAAACTCTTTTCTGGAGGGTTGGGGGTTGGCATTGGGTAGTAGGGATTCATTCTACTAGGGAAAAATCAGTCGCCGCCAGGTTCAATGACACTTGGACGCTGTAGTTCACTTCGGAAGTCGTACATATATCATTCCAAAAAGAAATGTCAGTTATCTACTGCCCAGCGCATGCATACCTCAGTATTACCAGCAACCTTATACTAGTATTTATCCAGGCGTTGTGTAAATCCACGCAAAGCAGAATGGATCGAGTCGATTTTGGTAGGTTTTCCGACTTCGCTGTGGGTTCTGTGATGAGGTTGGGATTGGTTCGTCAAACCACTAGCATGGTCAACTAGATACAAAGTGAAAGGAGAAGAAAAATAGGTGTTATACCACATTAAAATGGCTTAAATCCTCCTCAATCGGAAGACCACTTCGAGATAACAAGGGCCGACAGCATATGTGCGAGTTCAATAGTGCTCTTCCTTATCGTTATTCGATGACGACGCTCCAGTATTCACCTGTCAGATTTAGTTTACCTGTTTGGAGGAATATATAAGTTGCAGTGTCAAGGAGTCCATGTGCCGCATGGGAAGCGGTCTCGTGTTTAACGCGTTCTCACTATGCTCGAAAAATGCCCAATCAGAGGTGGCAAGAACCGCGCATAGACAAAGAGCGGAATTGCTACTAGTAAATGAGGCAGAGTTTTACGGAAAGCATGTTAGAACAGATTTGACACATCGGGAGTAACCAGCTTTCAGGTCAGCTGGACACTTTGCCGATTACAGTTTCAGCGACCTGGCAGGGGTTTTTGTGGACCACCCTGGTTTCCTAATTCCACGTGAAACGTCCAATTTCGACAAGACTAGTATTTTCGGCCCAATTTTCGGTTGCCGATGTGTGAATGAATCGAGACGAAATTGCATAACGGTGGGAATGGCTGTTTATTGATACTGACATAGGGTTGAGTGAATGATACAACTCAAGAGTTGGCGCCACGATGTGACGTAATCATGATCGCTCACTGTGTAAACCAACTTGTAGACCGCGCCCTGAAATATTAAAATACACCTGAATCGACTTAACATCGGTTCGCGACTAGTACCCGTCAAGCCGGAACAGAGATGGGGGAGACGTCCGAGGCTTGGGGGTTGCACGTGTGACAGCTTGGATGAGTGTAGGAACATTACTTTGGCCATAGTAAGACACGCGTCCGATTCGAGTGTACCCCTCATCCAAATGTTATTCACAGCCAGGGCGGCGGGCCGCATTGTTTTCACAACCGGTAGATGAAGGTGCATTCTACACGGTCGGACAGATCAGATGTGCGGGCAGAATGAATTGTTGATGATACGCGTGGCTTCTTAGATGGAAGCCTCGGGGATAAGGTATTGACGTGGGAGCGGGTATAGCGAAAGGCGGGAGAGCTAGAAGCGGAAGAGAAGAATGAGGGAGTGTCCGAGGGACGTGCCTCGTGTACGGAGCGCGTGATTCGCGGAACGGCGGACCCGACGAAGCGTGAGAGGACGAGCGGATTTGGATTCTGAGCGAAGCGGCATGCTTTATGGGAATCCAAGTTTGGTTCCATTCCCCCCACTTTGTGATGTCGCTGTCACCTCAGCCAGCCAATCATGGAATCCCGTCTCCTGCCACTCTCGCCAATACGCCTCCCTCTTCTCTCGCTGCTCTTCTTGCTGAGTCTTATCATGAATTGGAAGCTCTGAGACGCGAACTTGCCATTCTCAGAAAACGCGCTGAGAAAGCTGAACGTCTTTCTTCCTCCTTGCAAGCGCTATCTGCAGATTCAAATCCTAACCCAGATGCTTTCCCTGATTCTGCCACCCGTATTCTTATGGACTTTGAAGATCGTGCGGTGCGCGCTGAGCTAGCGAGGGATGACGCTGAAGCTCGAAAACGCATCTTGATGGATACTTGGTCTCAGCTCGATTCTTACCTTGCTGCTATATCTGGCGCTGCTGCTGATGCTAGAGCTGGTTATAACCGCGTCGTCTCTGAAGGAGGGGGTCATCTTGTATTGGCTCAAATTCCTACTCTTCCTACGCGACGAGCACCGTCGTCCTATCCGCACTCACATGCTGTCTCTTCGGGAAACAGACGCGCCCGAACTCCTAGTATCGACGGATATCAACCACAACCCCCAGCTAAGCGCCCAAGGGCGGAGGATAGAGCATCGGTGCGTATTCCTCCCCATTTTCTACCTTCCGTATCTTAGTCATCTACAGCTCCAACCATATCAAGGAGAATACCACCACCTCGCAGATCCATATACCCCACAACACACTTTCCCTCCTCCTCCACCCCCTCCGCACCACCAACGCACAACACACCATGGTCATCCTCCTATGACTGCGCATCTTCCACAACCACAAGCTAGGATGATTCTCCCTCCACCCGTAAACAACCGCCAGTCCCCTTCCCACCAGCGTCGTCACCGATCCAGGTCGTCCAGCTCCTCAGCATCGCTCTCCGTTGACGAAATGCTCCTCCAAGCTACCACAGGCACTGGCCAACGTGATGAGAATGGTTTGCCTCCTCCCCCAAATCCTGTCGTTAACGGCGCATCGCCGGTGGAGTATATGGGTATTACGAGACATGGCAGGAGCACTCGTCGCAGAGAAAAGGAGAGAACAGCACACGCACAGGAACACGGAGAGAATGTGTATCCACAGCCGCAGACAATGGAAACGTATACCCCGTACAGAAAGATCGGGGAGAGCACTCTCCCTCCTAGTGTAAATGGGAATGGAGGAGAGACGAGAGAATTTCAAACTCATATTTTTGCACCGCCTGTCACGGGCGCACCCACCAAGAAGAGCAAGTTTTCAGGTCAAGGTATGGTCGACGTCTTCTTACTTTTCTCGATATTCACTTGGCTTAGAACCTGGCCCCGTTCCACCCCCCAACCCGGCTCACCCCGGTGCGCCCTTCCCTTCCGTCAATGAGCAAGGTCAAAGGATATGCCGTCAGTGTGGCGTCCCAGGCCGTCTCAAAGACGGCAAGTGTGTCGAAAAGTGGGGTCCTGGACCTATGGGTCCTGGGACAGTGTGTGATCGGTATATATATATATATATATATTCGTCCATTTATACCATATAACGAATATCTTAGATGCCGCAAGAAGATGAAACGTGTCGAACGTAGAGGAACGATGGACACTGCCAACCCAAGCTCGAGCTCTGTGCCTGTTACACCACACCCTCCTCCAAACCATCATTCGCATGGTATTAATCGTACAGAGACACTCCCGTCTCATCATTTACAGTACGCTACGAACTACAGTATTAACACCCACATGCGTCCTCCTCCGACACCTCCCCCTCCACAAACGCAGTCGTTCAAAGACGACGATATTCTGATACCTACATCGGAAGTTGGAAGGGGGAGCGACGCAGTTGGAAAGGGCTCTCGGTCCGCCTCGAGAAATGGGCATATCGGAGGTGGCAAAGTGAGTGTGGTGGTGGTTGGAAGTCCTTCCATGCGAGTTTCTAAGAGATCCCCGCTTGGAGCCAGGGATAGAGAGGAGGAGGTCGATGCAGATGCGGATGCTGAAGCGGAGTTGGAGGCTGAAGCGGAAGTGGAGGCTGAATTGGAGGGCCCGATGGGGAAGAGGGTGGGTGTCAATGCGAGGATGGATGTTGATGGGGAGGTGGAGGCAGAGACGGATTTGTTGGATGCTGTGGGTGCTGCTGCAGGGGCTCACAGTGCCGTGGGAGAGGGTGAGTAAGTGTTGAGAAGTTGTTTTTCCTTTTTTCTTTTCTTTTCTTTCCTTCTTTCTGGAGAAGCTATGATTTTTTGGACTGGGATTGGAATGAACTGCGGATTCTCTCGATTTCTGTGCTTTCTATGGTTGTGTTATGCTGCTCTGCGTCTACTATCTATTGCTTGTACATCATCTCATACGACTTGCGCATTCGGCTATTTCCGGAGGCGCCAATCGTCGAAGAACCGTTCATTTCCGCGGTCATCCCGGTGTCAAGCGGCATCGCATCCCGACCCACATGAATGGGACTCCCGAATCCCGACACCTTGAAATTCACGATGTCATTCCAAAAAACCCCGCACCTACTCCCGGGGTCCCAGCTGCCATGCCACTACTACCTCATGGCGGTCTAAAAAATTCTATATCTGGTCAACAGCATTGAGAAGCCTTCAAGGCGCTTGTTTATGATGTCACCCCCGCCGCGTGTTTCTGCCCAATGACGTATTTTTCTCTGCAGAATGTTCGTTGGACTCTGCGTTTCGAACGGCGCTGCGTCCAAATAGGTTCAGCCTGTTATTCCCCCTTTCGGCGACAATCACTGCCACAATAGAGACTCCCCCGACCTGCGTCTGTTAATCTGCTGTCCGCTCTTTCCACATGCCACCTTGCGCATTTCTCGAACCCGGAAGCATATGGACACGCTCTCGTATTCACTATGTCTTCCATCACCACCTCATGTCAACCTTGCTCATTATAAGAAACATCAGTAGAAAGAAGTCTTCCCTGAATTCCACCTGACTTGGCGGCATCCCGTGTTCCTACTATGCTAAGGGTTCTAGTGCCATCCCCACGCGGTCATCACGTAATTGCTGCCGACGTCCCCCGAGTTGAGTGCTCCTCCTCCTCTCCTTCCCATAATCATCAAATATCCAGGTACCTCCCATGAAAGACTCTGGCTACCCCGCATGCAGTCTCTACTATTCGCTTCATGTACCTCGGTTTGACGTATCGAATCATTAATTGCCCTGGATGGCTTTTACGTTAATCTCGGATGGCAGATCCGGAACTTTATACCGGGCCCTTCCATTGTACAGATTAGCTGGCTGGAAAGAACGCCCTCGCTGTCCGCGCCTCAAGGCCTCATTGCTGGGCCCGCTTTTCTCAAGCCTGAACGTTCTTGTGTGCTCGAGTACTGGTGAATCATTAGAGGCACAAATCATCAATCTTACTCCCGATTCCAGTCTTGGAAATTCTGGTCCAAACCTATCGATTTTTCGACATGCTCACTTGTCTCCGCCGGCTCTCTATGCCGAAAAATCCGTCTCCGTGGTTCGATCACGTGATGTATCCACAACGTCGATCACTGCGCGATTACTATAAATACGGCAAATGCGAACATTAACTCCGGAACAAAGCGGACTAATAATTCTGTGGGATCAGTAACGACCTGTGCTTAACTATGAATCTGCAGAAGCACCATTTCACAGCCGACGCCGTGCTATATATACCCATGCAAAGCGTCTTTGCCCATACATGGATTCGATGCAAACACGGCGAGCCTGATAATTCTAATCCTTCGGGCATTTGTAATAGACCCGAGAGAGTAATGCGAAAATAACCTGCTTACAGACATGATCAGACTCGGAGAACGTCTGGAGTTGAAATCATGCAAGTTATCTCGGGTTTTAGTTGACACGCACGCACCTCATGATGCATCCGGTGTGAACATAACTGCTCGCGAGGCATTTGGTTTTAGCTTTCCGCCACGATGTTACCCGACGATCTAATCACGAGGGAAGGTTGTGTAATCCCCGCTCCGCCAGGATGTCGTGGTACTATAAACGAGGACGCTAATGCGGGTGGAGTGGTGGAGTTTATCAGTCTGGAAGGAGTTCAAGAAGATCACCGACGTAAGACCTGGGTAGGTGGCGTTCCAAGTAGGAATTTTGTAGCCAACCTTCATATCGCACGGAACTTCGTTTTTGGCGCGAGGGGATGGCGATATGCATTGCGCAGGATGCGTGCTGCGTAGATGTTCTCCTGGTGATGAATAGGGACTTGATGCTGGGCCCGGGAATGCGCGCTGGAAGACCTTCTCCCGATCTTTTAGGAGCCTCCTTAGATCGCTTTTGAGAGAGATCGTCATCCTTTACCACGTATGTCACAAGGCCTACATGTACATGAGAAAACTCTGGACCTAGTTCGAAACAGGAGAGAGGCCCATGTCTTGAAGCAACGACGACCAGTGGTCCGATGCAGACATGCACTGGGGCTATTTCGATCATACAAATGGGAATGCTTTCGAGGCGGACAAGACGATGATAAAGCAAGTTCCCATCAGCACATCTGCGTAAAGTGACTGACGCATGAGCCGAGAGACTTGACGCCATGAAATTAAATGACACCCACTAGCCGGCTGCGGGTCGGTGGGATAGGAGAGGTCAGGGGCGAATGATGGGCGTGACGGTGGGTCGAGTGGTGATTGAACATATACTTTCCATATACTGCATATGTAAGTGAACGCCGCGGATGGCTATAGAGAGAAGCTAAGCAATGTGGCCGAAAAACATCATACCTACCTAGATATCAGGCAGAAAAAAAATGCCTGTTGGACATAGCCTCGAAAAAATCTCAGTGCGGGTGGAATTCAAGATTGAGAAACCACACAATGGGGGATACCCTCTGAGGCTGAGAAAGTGTTGGAACAAAGGAAGACGGTATTCGGGCTCTGGTAGTTCGAGACAGTGTAAAATATGTCATTTCGGACGACCATTATGATTATAATATGATCAGCCTTTGGAAATTAACTCACGAATGAGTTAAACTTGTGGCACCTGCAGACCACGCATCTTTCCTTTGGCTTATGCTGTGGGGTATGACAGCTCAACATGTTTTTCTTGAATAAATTGCCCTATCTGAGGTAACATCAATGTATTACATCAGCAAAACCTTGTCTGGTCTTTTAGGTCTCCGTCTCATGGAAGACATTCTTTTTGAGATCTTTTGAGATCTTCGTCTCATAGAGTGTTGTCTTTTAGGTCTTTGTCTCATGGAAGAGATTCTTTTTGATATATTTTGGGATCTTGGTCATGGAGTGTCATCTTTCTAGTATCTTTCTGTGTCTTCACCTCATCTTGTGCAATTACTGTTCAATTTCATTCAATTCGTCACCCCTTGTGACCTGTGACCTCCTCAACGAAAATATGGTTTCGTCCCACCCAGTTTGCAAGTGTGACCACAAAGTTTTTTCGTCAGCTGGCACGTTGAAGGTTGGGCTGCTACAACAATGATATGAGTTGAAGCAGAATAGTCCAACACTAAATGACATTGCTATTATTGAAAAAAAGATGAACTGCAACTGCAATTTGAAATTCTTTCACTACAGTACCCTTCTATCGATGGCCGGTCACAACTTCTCAACAGCCATGGATATTCATAGCTGAGAAGCTTCTACCTGACACCAAATTGTCAGTACTTGCATTCCTGACCTTTGACCTGTCGGGATTTATACCAACAACAGAGTCCACTCGGGCTGATCTTTACTTCTCCAATGAACCACCAAACGTGAATGACATCAACGACATCCTAACAACATTAACCCCACCCAATTCTGTGATAGAGGTGCTGATAGGAGCTTCCACCACTATGCTATACTGATCTGTCCGATGCCCACATCTTACCAGCATGGAGGACCTGCGGTTTCCCCTTTGGATCATCCATTTTTGGGGAGAATTGATCAAGATCCGTGAAATCTATCATGAATGAGTCAGAGCTGAACAGTTTCTGCAGAGGGAAAAGCGATTGCAGACAGATCCATCATCATCGTACACTGCCACAATCTGCAAGGTCTATCAGGCCCTGTCGAGCATCTCTTGGGCTGAGAAATTACAAGGATTCACCACAGAAATAGGAACACATTACCTTGCAACCCGTCCTGCCCATTCTATTAAAGCCAAGCTAAAAGATAAGGTCAGAGATCCCAAAGGACGGAAGAAGATAAAGACTAAATGGCCAGCCCAATATCACAACTAACACACATCATTCTGTTGGGCGCAGATCGAACATGCCGCTGTTAAAGTCGGATGGAGAATGGGAGCAACAGATATTGTAAACGAGCTGAAGAAAGTTGATCCAGAAACGTTTGCTGGCATCACCTGAACCACTGTGACCGGTTGGATTGACAGATCAGGCGAGAAGGCTAGATGGGCATCTAATATTTTGAAAAAAATCCAGCAAGGGAATGAACCAGGGCATAGCAAGGGAGGGCGACATGGCATTCTGGTATGTGCATGCAATGATGTGGTAACTATCTTGCTTATCTATCGTATAGCCAGACAGAGTATCCTGATATGGTCAAAGCCATCAAAGATCAAGTGAAAACACTACGAGAGAGTGGCGCACCTTTGACGGTCGTAACTATCCATGGAATTATGCTTGCAACAATTATATGCACAAAGCCCGAGATCCTGACAAAACAATTCAAGGATGGATTGACATTCTGAGCATCTGATTCCTTCGTACGGTCCTGGTTACACAAAAGCATAGGTTGAAGCATACACAAATCAACTAGAGCAGCCCAGAAACTTCCACAGCACTGAGAAAATCAGTGCGAACAATCTTTCTTCCGCATCGCTTATCTTATAAAAGAATATGGGATCCCTGCTGAACTGTTTGTCAACTCCGACCAGACCCAGGTCATCATAGGACACCAGTTGGTCAAGTGGCCAATTTTGACCATTAAAAAAAATCAAAACAATATATAGGGTGGATATAGAAGATGAGCAGCGACAGATTGACCATAAAATTTTGGTGGACCGGTTCTTGAGATATGCAGGAAATACTGAAAATTTAGAATATATGAGTTTCTATATAAATGAGGCCTTCGAAAATCAATGTTTTGCCACATTTGGCCTTGGAATATGTAACAATAAGTCAATTAAAGAGTTTGGCAAATGTTAGAATCTTATGTAAGTTCTGAAGAAGGTAATCATGAAATTATTGTTGGATCAGACTACATACGCTGCACAGAGGAAGAGATGACACATTCCTTATAACCTACCTGGGGTTTAGTTAGTCTTAGAGCTAGGGTTTAGCAGAGGTAAGAACACTGTATATCTACTACAGTAGAGGTTCTCCTTATATACATAATAGTAAGGATGTCACATGACTCAGGAATGTGTTTACCACATGTATGCGCAGTAAGCGCAGTAACATGTATGTGCTGCATGCATTGCCTCATGTATGCAGCATGCATCAGGATTTAATTTCAACACCCCCCCTCAAACTGTATAGTGCTCTAGGCAGCTAAGTTTGAATCTCGAAAGTAATTCCAAGAGAGTCTCTAAATTTCCTGAATAGGATGGCACCAAGGTTCTTTGTGAACATGTCAGCCGGATTATCACTTCCAGGAATGAAAATGACTGTGACTTTGTCATTTTCTATGCATTCGTGGGTATAGTGGTAGCGAATGTCTATATGTTTGGTCCTTCTTTCCTGAACTGGATTTGATCTGATAAAGATGGATCCCTGATTATCAGTGCAGATTGGTATGCACTTCAGTACATATCCAAGTTCCTGGAATAAGGACTCTATCCACACTATCTGTCGACAAGTGTCAGAGAGAGCCATATATTCGGCTTCTGTGGATGACAGTGCTACAGTTGTTTGTAAACGGGACTGCCAGCACACAATGCCACTCGCTAGAGTAGCAAAGTAACCCATTGTAGATCAGCGTTTGACAGTGTCAGCTGCCCAATCAGAATCTGTAAAGGCCTGTAGCCCCTCGGACTTCTTGCCATCATAGACAATGTTATATTTCTGGGTTCCCATCAGATAGCGCATGATGTACATCACTTTGTCTAGATGTTCTTGGCTAGGATTAGCCAAGAATTGCAACATCTTGATTACTGCATAAGCGATATCAGGTCGCGTTTCGAGCATCAGATACAATAAAGATCCGATCACAGACTGATATTTTGATCTAAGCATCATGTTGGGCATTGCTGTGTTTTCTGATGGTCTGTAACCAGTCGGGAGTGGAGTGGGGGTTGCTTTGGCATTTGTCATCTCAAATCTCTCAAGCACTTTGGCGAGATATTCAGTTTGATCGAGTTTGACTTTGCTTGCAGTCTGGGTGATGCACATGCCTAAGAATTCCATGACTTTTTCAGTACTATGGCACTCCCAATGCTTTAGACAAGCATTTTTCTTTTCATCTACAAGTTTCTTGTTCTTCCCCATGAACAAGCCATCATCAACATAGACGAGTGCAATAACAATGCTGCCTGTCTTAGGATCCTTGTGTATGAAAATGCCAGCATTGGAGCTGGCGCACACGAACCCAATGGTGTGCATAAATGCCTCTAGCTCTTTCTACCATGCAAGTGAGGCTTGTTTAAGGCCATACAATGCTCGGCGTAAGCGCAATACTTTGCGCTCTTTTCCTTCGAGTCTGAAACCCTTGGGTTGATCCATATAGATCTCCTCATCTAGTTTGCCATATAAAAATGCGGTTTTTACATCTAGGCCAGTCATATACATGCCCTCTAGAGATGCAAGTGCAAACATGAGGCGTACGGTCTTGTAGTGGACTACCGGTGAGAAAATCTCATCAAAGTCAACACCTTCGACTTGTGAAAAGCCTTTGGCCATGAGTCTGGCTCGTTTTCTTCCCTCCGATTTTACAGAGAAAACCCATCTATTTTTGATCGTTTTTCAATCATGTGGAAGATCGACAATGTCATAGACTTGTTGCTTACGAAGAGCCTCTAATTCTTCATGACAAGCTTGTTTCCACTCACGTTGCTGCTGCCGAGGTAGGTGCACAATATCGTGAAATTGGTTTGGAACTTGGCTTATTTTGCTCGATGGTTTGACTGCTTTTGACAACAGCCAGCAAATAAGCTTATCTCCTCCTTCCTTGGTTATCTTTTTAATATAACCTGCTTTGTCCAGTTCCCCCATTGGATGATCATGTTCTTGATCATTGGAATTGGGCACACTCTCATGGGGTGCCGAACTCGGTCCAGCAACCAGTTCTTTCTGTTGAGATTGTGGTCATGTTTGGTTATGATCCGAATCTTGACCCACAGATCTCTTCCAATATCGATCACGTGCAATGTCTCTCTCTATGTCAGAGGGGAGTTGCTTCTCTCCATAGGTATTGCCAGGACGGTTTGGGATGTTCCTCTGCCTGCCTGATCAATGGGGCAATTGCTGCCATTCCTGTTGATCATCACGTCTTGGACAAAAGTCCTCAGTGGTTACTGGTGGCAGTGGAGGAGGAGCATCTGTCACATCGTCATGCGCCTTTTGCTCACTTGGTACATCATCATCATTATTTTGTGATGATGGAGGAAGGGGCAGATCTTGTGGCAGTATAGAATCATTGCCATCCGTTCCAGATGAGTGGTCATCATCTTCTGGTTCTGGAGGTGGAAAATCACAAAGGTCCGTATTGGCAGGAGTTTTAGCTCCAGGACAGCATGGGAACAATGTTTCATCAAATAGTGCCATAGCACCAATGAATATTGCGCCACTAGGTCGCATGTAACAGTATGCTTTAATGCCATCTTCTAATCCAAGGTACGTTATCAACTCCGATCGAGGAGCCAATGTGTTTGGACGCTTCTCCTTGGGTAGGTAGACGTAAGCACCACAACCAAAAACCTTCAGATTGTTTAGATCTGGGCAGACCTTTGTCAGGTCCTCAACCGGTGTCAGCCATTTCAGACGCCTTATCGGGGTTCGGTTGTATAGGTGTGTTGCATGTTCAATGCAAAATTCCCACCATGATTGTGGTAGACATGCGGTAAATCGCAGGGTTTGTGACTTTTCCATTATTGTCCTTATGGCATGCTCTGCACGCCCATTCTGTTGGTGAATGTGGGGTGCAGACATCTCTATTTTGATGCCAAAGTCCTTGAGCACATTTTGTAGCTCACGATCTTTGAATTCCACCCCTGGATCAACACACCAGGGCTTGATTGTAGCGCCATACTGTGTGAAAGCCACTGCCCGAAATTGTCTGATGGCCGCAGCAGCATCATATTTCTTTTTAAGGCATTGGACCCAGATATGTGACGTCTTGTCATCCAGAAATACAATAAAGTATTTATGTTTATGGTACGATAGTACTGGGAGTTCCTCAGATCGGAATGTATTAATTCAAAGGGTCTTTCTGTGCGTGAATCTGATTTGGGAAAAGATTTTGAGGTCATTTTCCCTTCAGCGTGCCCTGGACATATCATTTTGTCTTTAGGAATAATTAAATTCCTTGGGAATTTTATGGTGCTATTAGGCATCTTCCCTAGTGCCTCTTTGGATGGGTGTCCAAGTCGCTTATGCCAAGTTGAGTAGTCTGCGACGTACATCATCGCGACATTGATTCCCTTGGTGCTCAATATATGAGTCCGAGCCCAATAAATAGTGTCACGTTTCATAAGAGGGATACAATCCATAATTGGGTTTCCTTGCTTGAAAAATGAAATGTGTGCGGAGGAACCACGCACATCACTTACGTCTTGCAAGAAGACACCCATTGACAGTAATCGAGCATTACAGTCGGGTATGTAGTAGATGGGGTATAATCATGTTTCACATGTCTCTGACTTCCTGTGACATACTACCTGATGTCTAATGAAGACTGCTTCTTTCCCTACTATATGAGTAGTACCCATGGCTGTTTGAACCAGGGTAGAGTCCTTTCTCGGTAAAGGCTCGTAAGAAGCAAAATCTTTAATTTCACCAGTGCAGTGTTTTGATGTGCCTGAATCCATGATCCACTCAGCACCTTTCTTACAATTTCCATTTGCACACGTAACACATATATTAAGATGTAAATTGTTCCATGATACATTTAGTAGCGGTAAAATTTCACATGAAAAGTTCACTGTGATCAGTGGAATGTTAATTCTTGTGCTTGTGGCAGGGAAAAGGACTGACCTTTCATCATATGTACCTGTTTCAAGCGGTTCATCGACAAGCATTTCATCAACGGCTTTCCATACTTCCTCATCAGAAACCGCAGGTTCCGATCCAAAGGAGATGCTATCGTCTTCTACCTCTACGATCCTTGGTTCTGGTTCAATCCTCCTCCTCTTACCTTCTCGCACTGTTAGGTGCTCTTCCAGCGGTCGCAGATTTTTTGCGCTGCATGGGAGATTCATTTGCTCGAGGGTGTCTCGAGCCTGCTGATATTCGGTATAGACCGAATGAGAGGTAGAGGCCACACCCGTGTATGCCTGTGCAGGCGGTCGGTGGTGAGGATCCCTTCTGGGAGTATGTTCATGCTTCTCGATGCGCTGGATGAGCAGCATCAGCGGTATGATGGTGCCATTACCATTTATAGTAGTAAAGGCTTGTGAGGCGAGGTGGGAATGTTTCTCTTTAGGTTTTTCCTCTTTAGTCTTTTTGTCCCCATGTTGTCCACGCTTTCAGGACGAATCTTCATTGTTGCCTTGAGATTGCCATTTGGGGTTTCCCCCTTTGCGCTTGACAGCAGAAAGCTTGGTGGCCTGAGGTGGGCCAATGGGCTTTCCAACTGCTGTGCGCTGTGAGGCCTCAGCAACAATGGAGTCCTTGACATGTTTAAATGTCAAGGCTCTAGTAGCGGTCATGTTAAGGACCGTGGTGGATAGAGAATCATACTCGCGCAGCATTGCAGCAAGTAGAATCATTGCCTGTACTAATTCAGGGATGGTGACATTGGCAGCCGTAAGGCACTCAAATTTATCAGCCATTTTGGCAATCTCTGGCGCAGGATTCACAGCTAGATTTTTGATTGCGATTGCAGACCTAAAGTCCGCAAAGACTTGGGAGGGGCCATCGACACCATAATCAGTGCAGATGAGATCCCACACCTCCTCAGCAGTGTCCTTGGTGTTGGCACACTGCTGAATAGAGGGGGCCAGGCAGAGCACTAGGCTACCAATCGCCTGGTCATTCTTATTGTTCCAGGTCTGGAGCTTAACATTAGCTTCTGCTACTAGTGCAGCATTTGTCGCCGTCAAAGGAGGTGCCAGGGGTGGTTTTAGTTCCATCCTGCTAGTTATTTGCCAGAGGCCCTGAGACCTGAGCCACGCCTTCATTGAGTTGGCCCATTAAATGTAGTTAGAGCCGTTGAAAGTTTGTACAAGTTTTTCAAGAGTTGAAGACATGATGTTATAGTGGCAGCTGGTAAAAGCGCTCAATCAGTCCTCTATTTAAGAAAACATGTTCCATAATCTCAGGCAAAAACACTCATTTAGAGTGGTTAACCCTAGTCAACCTGGGTTTTTAAATGCAGCTCGCAGGGAGTGCAATGCAGCTCACAAAGAGCGCAAGGTTACAATTTGGAGACAATGAAGTCAACATTGTTTGCAGCCAGTTAAGGCATGTTCGCGACGTGCCCAGCAGGGCCCATAACCTGTTGGAGCAGACTACATACACTGCACAGAGGAAGAGATGACACGTTCCTTATAACCTACCTGGGGTTTAGCTAGTCTTAGAGCTAGGGTTTAGCAGAGGTAAGAACACTGTATATCTACTACAGTAGAGGTTCTCCTTATATACATAATAGTAAGGATGTCACATGACTCAGGAATGTGTTTACCACATGTATGCGCAGTAAGCACAGTAACATGTGTGTGCTGCATGCATTGCCTCATGTATGCAGCATGCATCAGGATTTAATTTCAACAATTATAAGAACAAGGACTTGTATCTTGAGCTTTACTCATTCAAAATTCATGAGTTTCACTGTTTCCAAATCCCACAAGCATACAAAAGTTGGGAATAGAGGTATTTTAATTTTTTAGTGGCCAGAGGCTAGTGCAATGACTTGTTCTACATCAAATGTGCATGTGACAGTCACAGTCACATGCATCATAACACAATGTATTATCTGTGGCTACATCTCGGAAGATGGATTCAGGCTGGTGATTTGGCATCTGCAGACAATGAGTAGGGACAATGGTGGTAGGTTGAAAAGAATGGGAATTAGTTGTGCAATGTAGATCTGGGCTAATTCGCACAAATTTGTGGCAAAATAAATGCATGTGATGGGTTCGACCCATCATGTGCATATTCCTTTGGGAAATAATTCTCTGTGTTCTTTCTCATCTACTCATTTGCTCTTTAGCTATTACCATGGTCTCTGCCATACAGATGGTCATTACCATCCATACTTGTTGGCAGCATGCTTCCTATTAGGGATAGGAATGGGAGTCTCTGAGAATTGATTTTAAAATTTAGAACAATAGAAATATAAGCAAATGATAACTTTGTTGTTATTAAAATACAACAGTTTCTCCATTCACTTCTGCTACATTGGATTCATCACATCTTGCTCTCTTCTGAGATCATTCATCACTGGTACATTTGTTCTTATTATAGCAATCTGCACCTTCAGGACCCCACATGAGCCACAGTTTGATCTACCAACCCAGCGACATTCATTGGTGTTGTAATTCAACCATCTACAGTGTTTGCAATCTTTGCACAATTTTGGCTTTGACCCATTGGTGGACATGGATACTTGGTTAGATAGAGTTATATGGTGCTGATACTCTTCTTTGATGAGTCCCATGGAATCCTGAGAGTTGATCAATTTTCTGTGATCTGAATATTCAGTGATATAGAGGTCAGTGAAATTGTCCCAAGATGATGACAATGAATCACCAATAGTGAGTTTGAAGTTGAAGTCGGTGATGTGATGATCTTGGTTCGGAGAGGAATTAATTTGTTCCTATTAGATCTTGAGTTGGTTGAGGTGTTTGATAATGTCAGTCTCATCATCAGCCTTAAGTGACTCCAAATTGCATTTGTAAGCATGAAATGTAAAGCGGGCTTTCAAACTTGAAGGATGGTCAGGTTCATCAGGATAATTCATGATGGGTTGGCCACCATTTTACTGAGAGGTAATTTACATTGTGAAAGTTGTCTCAGATAGAGTAACTACACGAAAAGTGTAGATATTGCAGCAAAAGTTGTTAACAATGTATAATTAAATCACAAGATGA
This sequence comes from Tricholoma bakamatsutake, assembly GCA_029959215.1. Lineage (NCBI taxonomy): Eukaryota > Fungi > Basidiomycota > Agaricomycetes > Agaricales > Tricholomataceae > Tricholoma > Tricholoma bakamatsutake. The sequence continues at coordinate 12,104,847 of CP114862.1, forward strand.
GCACAGGGCCCATAACCTGTTGGGAAATAGAGGCTAAAAGAGCTGAGGATGCCATGAGCCAGTAAGCAGTCGAGAGCAAAAGCTAATGTCTTTCAGAGGCCTCTGCACCTATCAAATGTGTTCCCAAATTCCTTACTTGCTCTTTTCACATGCAGTTTAAAGTATATTACTTGTTTCTTAGTTTAGCCTCTCTACTCCTCACCAAGGTCTTTACACTCCCCCATGTATTCCTATTGAAGTCCGATAGGAATCCTATCATTCCGATCGGAGTCCTAGGAATCCTACCATATTCTGATGTATTCTAGAGTAGTAACAAAACATTTTTGCCAGCCAATTTCATGTCAAATGGCAGGTTCCAAGGTTTTTTATTCCTACTTTATTCTGATGTAGTCCGACCAGAATTTTATAGGACCATCAGAATTTCCTAGGATTTTCCAACTAATAGAAATACATAGGAATATTCTGAGGTTATGCAGAGACATCAGACAAGGGTTATGAGGATCTGTAGGATTGCCAGTAGGGTTGGACCTATTTGCCTAGGGTTGGGCCTAGGATTGGGATCCACAGCTAAGTCCTGTTGTGATAGGATGGGTTGTGGGGTTGGTGTATGGCTTGGTTGTAAGTCCTATATATGTACCAATGTCCAATTTGTATCATTTGTATCAGGGCCTGACTTATGAGCTATGTATTACCTTTGATCTTTTGTGACTATGGCAGGCATGATCAAAATTCAGCTTTATTCCACCACTTCTGTTGTTCTTGAATGCCATGTACAGTGGCTCACAAAACTGTCCCAATGTTTAGTTGTTTTGGACAGATGGTTTTGGTGCAGAGTGATGACATAATTTCTGGTCTTGGCACTCCTGTCCAACACACTATATCATCTTGGCTTTGTAAAACACCTTGGGTCATGTGATTTGGATAAATACTCATGGAGTAATGAGCAAGACCAAGTTGTGACTCATTGGGACAGTTTTGTGAGCATCTATTATTTTAGATGTTTTCCTACTTTTGCAGCTGAAATAATGCTTTAAGTGACGGTGGGAACCATAAACAATGTCATGTGACACTATTTGTATTAGTTTGACATGTTGAAATTCAATTTGACCTCTTACCACCACCATGAAAGCCACTTCTACTGCCAACCATGCTTCTGTCATCTCTTTGCTTGAACAGGGATATTCTGTCAGAGATATTGAGAGAAGGACTGGTCTGGGGAAGGCTACTGTGGGTAGAATCAAGAAACATATGGATACAAACAAAGAAAACAACCCTGGTGGACATCCTTCTGTTAGGGCGACACCCACTAATCTGCTAGCTGGACCGTGCGGGCTCTCTTACAAGAAGGTGGCGGGGCATGCGCGTGTGATGGGGGATTTGATGGCTTTGATGCGAGGGGTTTAAAATAGAACAGTTGGGTGAATTAGGCTTTTCACACCACTATTGTGGATGGAATACCTAAGAGAACTCAACTGAGGTCTCCTAGTATTTATTTTAGGGTTATATACTATGTTACACATATTGTAGTATGTTATTATGGACGCACACACACATGCGCGTACATATTGATGCGTGTAAATAAAGAATTCCCATGCTGACAAATAATGCATATATAGGCGTTTTGTAGCATATTTTGGTGAAATAAAATGAAATAAAATGAAAATAGTATTATGTAATAGGCATGTTAGGAGACTGTTTCCTAACATTACCCCCCTTTTAGGGCTTGACTTCCAGGTGAGAAAATATCATATCTGTCCCCTCTGTGAAATTCTGGTAAGGCCAGAAATTCATCCCCTCATATACCATTCTAGCAATGCGACGTGGAGCATTTGGATTACGTTTAAAGAATTGAGCGATTGCTTTATGTGCTCGCTTACAATTCTCCTTGGGTTCCCATGAATTATTTTCATCGGTGTAGTTCTTCCACTTGATTAAGAAATCCAATTTATTTCATCAAAGATGAGAGTCCAAAATCTGTTCCACAATATATTCTGGAGCACCTTCTACCATTATTGGAGGCTGTGGAGTAGTTTGTTGACCAGGAATAGTGGGTAGGCAGTAAGTGCATAAATGGGAAATGTTAATTTCAGGATCAATCTTGAATGACTGAGGTAATTTTAACACTACTGCATTGGGTGAAATTATTTTAGAAATTGGATATGGGCCAACTTGCTTCTCTGTAAGCTTTGTTGAAGGTCGTGGAATATTTAGATCCTTGGTACTTAGCCATACCAAGTCACCAACTTTGTACTCTGAAGCAACAGCTCGAGTACGGTCTGCATGTCGCATCATATCATCACGTGCTTTTGTCAATGCTGCCTCTGCTTCCTCCTGCACCTTTCACATTTTTGATACAAAGTCCTCCACTGACTGTACCTTGGCTTCCCTTCATGGTTCTACTCCTATTCTGGGATGATAACCATAATTAGTGAAGAAGGGTGACATGCGAGTAGCTGAATAGAATTTATTATTGTGAGAAAATTCTGCAATTGCCAACCATTCGGGCCAGTCAGTTTGTTGGTGATTGACAAACATGCATAGGTACTGCTCCAACTCCTGATTCATTTTCTCTGTCTGCCCATCGGTTTGTGGGTGATATGCCATAGATAATTTGGTTTGAATCCCCAATATGTTATTTAACTCTCGCATAAACACAGAAGCAAATTGTGATCTGCGATCAGAGATAACCATATCAGATAATCCATGTAACTGCCATACATAATTTAGATAGAGGCACGCCAAGCCCAATGATGAGGTTTCTGCTGTAGTAGAAATGATATGGACTTCCTTTGTGAAGCGGTCGCATACTACAAATATTGCATCGTATCCTTGAGCTTCAGGTAGTCCTGTGATAAAATCCACAGATATATCTCGCCATGGCACTTTAGGTATAGGGTTCGGCATTAATTTCCCAGCAGGCTTTTCTGGAAATTTCTTTCCCCTCATGCACATGTTACACCCATCCACATACCCCAACACATACTTTGAAATTCCAGGCCACCAATAATTTCTCATCACCAACTCCAATGTCTTCCACCTTCCTGGATGTCCAGCAGCTGGCATGTTATGATGTAACTGTATGATCTCCCTTCGTAAATCTTGATCCTTCAGTACATACACCTTTCCTCTGAACAACACTAACACTTGTTCTTCAACCCATTCATCTCCTTTAATATGACTTTTCTTCTCTCCCCTCAAAGCTTTCACAGCTTCCACCACTTCATCATTGATCTCTGAACATTGCCTAATTTTAGACAACATTTCCATCTCTGAGCTATCCACCAATAAATGCCCTTGACACATAGCACAAATACAAAAGTATTCAGGTTTGAGTAGGGTAATATTTTTATTGTCCTCCTCCACCCCCCTTTTATGATCTGTATGTCTGGATAATGTATCTGCTTTCCTCATCAAGCTTCCTGCTTTGTGGACCAAGTGAAAATTAAAGCGCGATAGGAATAATGCCCAATGTGCTTGTCGACGGTTAAGCTTTTTAGCGGACATAAAGTACTGCAGATTTTGATGGTCTGTCCAGATTTCGATCTGATGCATACATCCCTCCAAATAATGTCTCCATGCCTCCAATGCTTGTATTATTCCCAACATCTCTTTATCATGCACATCATAATTTCTCTCCACATCATTCAACCTTTGAGACAAATATGCACAAGGATGCCATTTGTCATCTTCACATAACATTGATAATACCGCTCCAGTAGCAAAGTCTGATGCATCTGATTCCACTCGTAAGGGACATGTGAAATCTACTGGGACCAATATTGGCTCTTCCACAAACTTCCTCTTCAACTCCTCAAATGCTGTCTGCTGTTGTTCTCCCCATCTCCACACTACTCCCTTTCATGTAAGGTTGTGTAATGGTGCAGCAATTTTGGAAAAATTATGAACAAAGCGACAATAAAAATTGGTGAGTCCCAAGAAAACCTGAACTTCCTTGATATGGGTAGGCATGAGCCGATCAACAATTGCCTGTACCTTGATAGGATCCATCTTGATTCCATCAGGACCAATCTTTAATCCCAAGAACTTGATCTCGCTTGCTCCAAATACACACTTCTCCGGTTTGACAAATAAATCATTCTCTGCCAACCTCTTCAACACCTCCTGCACTATCGCCTCATGATTTTCTTCATTCTCCATGAATATCAAAATGTTGTCAATGAATATTATCACCACGCCTTTGTCCATCACATCCTTGAAAATATCATTCATCATATTTTGGAAAGTTGGGGGACTATTGGTCATCCCAAAAAACCTGACTAGCAGCTCGAAGGATCCTCGACGCATGGCAAATACTGCTTTCCACTCATCTCCTTTCTTTATTCATACATTGTTGTACCCCCAGCGTAAATCCAATTTTGTAAAGACCTTGGCCTTTCCCACCTTGTCAATTATCTCTGAGATAAATGGCAAAGGGTCACTGTCCACTCATTCAAATACCTATAATCTGTACACATCCTCTTCCTCTGATCTTTTTGTGGTACAAAGAATACTGGTGATGTCTGCAGTGATTTTGAAGGTCATATGTATCCCTTGCACAATTGTTCATTAAGGAATGCATCCACTTCTTCTTGTTCCTTCAGAGATAACAGGTATACTTTTGACTTCTTCGGCACAAATCCTGGCTTCATCTCAATAGCATGATCCCATGGCCTTCGCACTGGCATCCGCTCTGATTCCTTCTTCTAAAAAACTGACAAATATTTATGGTAGGCTTTTGGCACCCACTCCTCCACTGGCTTCTCCACTTTCTCCACATTTTTACCCCATGACTGTCCTCCCCAAATTTCCCTAAAGGTTTGCTTCTGTTGTTCTTTATTGGTCATGATTGGACCTTCCCCATTTGGCATATCCTCATCCTCCACTTCCTCCATCGTAGCAGAATACTTCCTTGGATGTTCTTTCTCCTTCTTTTCCTTCTTCTCCTTTTTTACTTTTTTCCCATACACATTACATTCTTTAGGACAATGAGTCATGTGTACCTTCCCAGTTTTCCATTCAATTTTCAGGTTATGCTGTCGTAACCACAGACATCCAATTATCAGATTGGTTTTTCCAAGGTCACATACTTTAAATACAGCTTGTTCCTGATGATCCTGATACTGCAATATCATCATCACTTCCTCCTTAATAGTTCCTCCACGATTGATCATACCATCAATATTGTACACCATTATAGGTTGTGGCAGTTTACGTGTGCAAATACCATTTCCGGTAATTAGGGATCAATTAATAAATAATCCAGTAGCACCACTGTCAAGCAATGCCTCCAAATTAATTGCTGCATGCATGTCCACTGTCTTCAATCCTACTGTCAAGCTGATTTTGGATTCTATCTGCACTGAGTGAATAAAAAATTTAGAGTCTTCGGAAATAAGGCTGGTCATTTTTCTTTGTCAGATAAATAATGATGGTCATACTCCTCAATTTCTCTTTCGGGTTCACTCTCGGTTTCCTTGGATACTAATACATTATATTGATTCTGGGTCACCAATAGAGAAACCTTCACTGGGACTCTTCCACAAAATTCTTCTGCTTATCTTCCTCCAACTTCACTTCCTCGATTGTAGCTTCCCTAATCTTCCTTTTCTGCCTACAGTTTCAAGCCATATGCCCTAATTGCCCACAATTAAAACATTTAACTGGAGCTCGTCTCCCTACTCGATCAACATCCATTGCATCCATTGATGCTGCTGACTCCTTATCAATAGGTGTCACTGCCATGGCAGGTGGCTGTGCCCTCGGAGTTTGTACCTGAGGTGTCCTTCCTTTCTCGGACTTTCCTCCTGATGACTTTCCAAATCTGGAATTCCCATACATCAATTTCGATTCTCCTTGTTCCTGTCGATATTGCCGATCAAGACGCATTGCCCAATTATACCACTCGTCCAACCTCTCCAGCATAGAAGGTAGTCAATAGATAGACTTGAATAATGAGGGATTTAATCCTGCCTTCAAATATTCTACCAATGCTGCTTCTCCCATATCAGTTTGTGACACTTCTGCTTTGAACTGCAAAATAAATTCATCTGCAGTTAGAGAACCTTGGTGCATGGTTTTTAATTTTGCATTCGCTGTCACCTTTGGGTTAGGGTCTCCAAACTGTGCCTCCAATCTCTCTAAAAATTCCCTAAAGCTCGCAAATGGTTTATATCCCACAGCAATTTGATTAATGGCTTTGTTTCTCCAGAACTGTGCTTTCCCTCCCTGGATGTATGAGAAAGCAAACATAATCTTAGATTTGGTCATACAAAATTTGGGCTTTCTCCCATGAATATACAAGACTATAGAGCTGATGAAGGATTTTGTAATCTCCATGGTACCATCAAATATTTGCGGGGGCACATATTTAGGTAAATGCATTTTTCCACTCTCAGATCTCTCCTCTGCATGCTCACCCTCCTGAGACATCCACTCCACCATCTCCTCCATCTCATCATCTCTATCTTCTACTGTCTCTGCTTTTGTTTGTGCTTATTTGGGCTGTGAGGCTGCTAATACTGACACTAATTGGGACATTTGTGCTGTTAGAGCATCAATTTTGGCTTCTAGAATGGGTGTGGGAACAGGATTGTGACCAGGATTCAAAGTTGCTTGTTCTGACATAATGATGTAAGCTGTGATGAGTCACTTCTTTGGCTGAGTCAAGATTCGGCTTCAGAATTTTCGCAAAATTTCAGATCATGTGATATGGCAATTTGAGTACCAAACATGGCAAAACATGTCAGCTACTGTCCAGTTTTTATGCTGTTGTGCAAACTCCAGCTGCCTCTGACGATGATTCTTCTTCAATATGGGTACTTTCTTCTTTGTTGCAGAGTGGAAACCACTCTCCTGAACTGCCCGTCTGACTGTTTGTGGGTGGACAGGGTGTGGAATAGTAGAATTAATAAAATGAGTAGCCTGAACAGCAGTGTCCAGCTTCCCTGATTGAATTTGATGAATAATGGATGTTTTGTCATGAGCAGAAAGCTTGGAAGGTGTTAGGAAACAGTCTCCTAACATGCCTATTACATAATACTATTTTTATTTGATTTTATTTTACCAAAATATGCTACAAAATGCCTATATACACATTATTTGTCAGCGTGGGAATTTTCTATTTACACGCATCAATATGTACGCACATGTGCATGTGCATCCGTAGTAACATACTACAATATATGTAACATAGTATATAATCCTAAAATAAATACTAGGAGACCTCAGTTGAGTTCTCTTAGGTATTCCATCCACATTAGTGGTGCGAAAAGCCTATTTCAGCCAACTGTTTTGTTTTTAACCCCTCGCATCAAATCCATCAAACCCCCATCACGCGCGCGCGTGCGGCTGCCTTCTTGTAGGAGAGCCTGCATGGTCCAGCTAGCAGATTAGTGGGTGTTGCCCTAACAAGCGCTGATTCAACTCACTCACAGAGATGTTCCTTTTGAATTCAGACTGGAACAAATAGCAGTGCAAGAAGATTTGAAAGAAGCTTTAATCAACTGTCCAGCAATTTGAGCTATTAACTACTCATCTTCCACTCCAGTTATCCTATCAGTCGACACTTCACAAATTGCTATCGGTTTCTTTCTCGCTCAATGTGATCCCGACAACCCTCGAAAATGGTATTACAGTTGATTTGGATTGATTATGCTTAACCAATGTGAATCTCAATTTTTTCAACCAAAACTCGAACTCTATGGTCTCTATCGCACTCTTGGAGCACTGTGATTGTACCTAATGGGGGTTCAAAAGCTTATCGTCGACGTTGATAGGAGGTATATCAAAGGCATGCTATCAAATCCTGATATTGCACCTAGCGCTAGCATCAATTGATGGATAGTATCAATCCTAACATTTCACTTTATGTTAGTCCATGTCACAGGAACACACCATGGTCCAGATGGACTTTTGAGACACCCCCCATAAGATGAAGATGATCAGCTCAACAACAAAAATGATTGTGGAGACTGTCTTCACAGATTCATACATTAAATAAACCCCATTATGGCTCGACCCTTCCCTTCACATTGAATTTTGACCCTCTCCCTCTCTTCAGATCTCAGTAAGGGGGTTAACCTTACCTATAATGATGTCCCATGAACAAATAACAAAAAAAAGAATGACAAAAGATTACTTTGCATTTGAAAATTGTTACATGACCTGGTGCAACCCCCTGATCTATCAGATGCCGAATGGGCAAACTATGGAGAAAGGACTCCCATGGAGCTCACAAAATTGTCACAACTCCAGAACATCATTTTAAAGTTATTCATGCAGCTCACGATGATATTGGACACAAGATGGTTTTCACTATGAAATCAGTTATTGGCCTTCGATTTTGGTGGCCAAATATAAAAGCTGACATTGCATGGTTTATTCGTACTTGCCACCTATGTCAAGTTTGACAACCATGAAATCTTTTAATTCCTACACTCACCACTCCAGCACCTCTGTTTAGCAAAGTCTATATTGATATGATGCAAATGCCACCAGCAAACAGATTCAAATACATTGTACAAGGTCGATGCTCACTAACAACTTATTCAGAACAGCAAAAACTTTGACACAAAAATGCCACATCCCTGGGTGACTGAATCTTCGAAGACATCATTTGTCAATGGGGCTCACTATACAAAATTGTCACCGACAATGGCACTGCATTTATCGCAGCTATGGAATATCTCACAAAATGATATCATATCAACCACATTCAGATTAGCCATTATAATCTGTGTGCCAATGGACTCATCGAATGAGCCCACTTCTATATTCGACAATCAGTATTCAAAGCTGTCGACAAAGAGCAAGCAAAATGGTCAGCAGGAGCACATTCAGTATTTTGGGCAGAACATGTCACAGTTCATAAACATATGGGTTGCTCTCCTTACTTTGCAGTTATAGGATCGCATCCTCTAATCCCACTTGACCTCTCTGAAGTGACATACTTGCAACCACCTCCTGATTCTATCTTATTAACAACCGATCTCATCCCTCGATGAGCCATAGCACTACAGAAATGATTGAATGACCTCAAAATTTTATATTCAAAGGTCTATGCCTCTCGACTCAAAGCTGGAAAATGCTTCGAATTCATTCACAAACAAATGATGCATGACTACAATGTTGTGAAAGGAAATTTAGTGCTACTTCGAAACATGCAAATTGAAAAATCTCTTTATTGCAAGATGAAACCACAACATATTGGCCCTCTCATTGTCAAAAAACAAAACCATAGAGGAGCTTATATCCTCTGCAAACTCAATGGATCAGTACTTCATCGACCTGTTGCTGCCTTTTGATTGCTACCATACCTTGCTTGAAAATCCATTCCCCTTCCACTGAACTTCCTCGATATCGACTCTGAACATCTCGAACAACTTTGAACAACTTCGAACCTTGATGAAGACATTTCTAAAGACTTTATGGACTTTAAAAATGAATAATTATTCTGTTTTCTTTGTTCATGATTACTTACAAAAGACTTGTGAGTGCTTTTAGTGTATGATACCAAGTCATGATATTGCATTATAGCATGGTCATGCAAACTCCAAAGAGTTTTTTGGCCATGACCATATACTGAACCTTTCCCTTAATTTCCTTTTTCTTTTACTTCTCTTATTGCTACTATTCAGGACTCAGAGGATTTTAATTCTAAATTAAAAGACATACAACAACAACAAAAAAAAAAAAGTTTCTCTACTCCTCCAACATCTCCTCCACCACCTCTATCTGCTTGGACATGATCTCCAACTTCACCTTCCTCCCTGCCAATTTCTTTGCAAGGATATCACAATGCATTGCCCTCTCCTCATCTATGCCTCACCCTTCTCGAAACCTCATGACTTGCACGCCTTCACTTTGCCCTTTCCTTTTGATGACCTCCTTTTCTTCTTTAACAATTTCAAAGGCCCCAGAACCAGTTCAACCTCAGCTACTGGTCCCACAATGTGGATTCAATGGACTTTTAGAATCTAAAGACAAGTTAGTGATCACTTCAAAATGACTTCGAATAAATTTCATACCTGGTCTGCAGTGCAAATCTTGTTTTGCACCACCAAATCTCTTTGCTTCACCTTTGCAAAGCCCCCTTTTTGACACCCCATTCCAATAACACCCCTGTGCCTCCTGGGTGCACTTCATACACTTCACAGCCCCCTCCTTGATGAGACATCATGGCTGGGACCTGAACCCAACACGTCGATCACACTACAAAATTATTAGCAACTCAAAAATTCTTCAAAGACACACAAAAAAGCTCACTGGACCCTTGAAATTGAACAGCTTGCTTGTTTCAAGCCTCAACCACTTTGCCATCCCTCCACCCTCTACCTCATCCTCCCTATCTTCCTCTTCTTTGACCTCGACTGTTTTTTGCTTTGCCACCCTCACCATGGGCAGCTTGACACCCTCCTCCTCTTCGTTGCCCTCCCCAGCCTCCACCCTCTCAATAGCACTTGCCTCTGCTGCAAGCTCTGTGTTCATCCATTGTAACTCTTTATTCAATAAAGTCTTTGCACGAAATGCAGCAAGAGCTGCATTTTGAGCATCTGCCAATGCTCTCTGTTGACCATTGATTTTTGCCCTCTTTGCCTCTTCCTCCTCCTCTCAAACCCACTTTGCTTCCTCCTCCCTTTACTCCCACTCTACCTCCTCCCCCAGATCCACAAATAACAACTCCCCACCCCACATAAGCCACTTGCATCGAGCCATCGGTTTGATGACTTTGAAAACCTCGTCTACAATCTTTTGGTCCCCAGACTTCGAAGTTGACATCCTCAGCAATGCTGTGCTCAGGCATTGATTTCATGTATTCAAGGACCTCATAGTTGACTTTGATAAGAAGAGACATTATAAAAGGTAGTATGGGAGGATGTAGAAGGTGATGTGGAAGAATGAGAGGTATTTCGAACTTTGCTAACGTTTTTCAACATGTCACGCATTTCACATGTAACTCCGATTGGCTGACTGGGACAGTCAGGATTTCAGTAAGGGGGAGGATGATAGGTATTACAACTCATGATCACAACCCCTATGAACCCCACAAAACCAATTTCAAACTATTTTGAATGGCATCATGACACTTTGAATGACTTTGAATAACTTCGCAGCACCTCGAACAATGATGGCCACAGGACTCAATTGTATAGTTTTGGGATTTCAATGATATATTTAAACAATAGAATGAGTACTTTTATTATACTGCGACTCTGTACATTTCATTTATCATCATTTCTCATTTGTTTTATAATTTGCAAAGTCCTTTATTGCTGTGCATATTGCGTTATGTTTTCCACATGTTGTATTTCTTTTTTAAGTACTATCTCTCTAAAATGTATAGACTTGTACTAGTTAGAACAACAGAGAAAAAGTTGCCCTCTCCCATTCTATAGCCTGATTTAAGAGCCATCCTCCTGAGTGCAAGCCTCATGTCATATTTCTAAGTTCTGTGAATTATTGTGAACTCCTTCAAATTCTCATACTAAGCCTCTCAACTTATCGCATATTGCCTATCATCTCCCAAAAACCCTTCCAATCTGCTATATTCATTTCTTGATATCCCTCAAAACCATTTCTACTCTCTCCAAGCTTCTCAAACATTCTTGAACATCTTCAAACCTCTTTGCAGCCCCTTTGAAAACCTTTGTACACTCCTAAAACTATTTGCAACATGTTTCACTATTTCACCCTCTAACTACAACCCTTGGGTAACAGCAGTGATATTTAGTACTGCCTTGCACCCTTCCTCTAGCCTGTGTTACACTTCTTAGACCTTTTAGTTGTTTTTTGTTTGGTTTCCTGGTTGAGTATTATCAATGCACATGGATCCCACCCCCTTCTTGTAGAGAGAACCTGCACAGTTGAGCTAGCATATAAGTGGGTATCGCCCTAACAGCAGAACACAACTTTTTCGTCAGTGCACCTTCTCTTACTTGCACATACATTGTTGTTTCACTATGCCACATCCAATTACTCATCCTTTTGGCATGAGCTAGAAGTAATTGTATATACATAATCTACCTTTTCTTTTATAAGCCAATGCCAGGGCTCGCCTTACATTGTGACAGCCAGTGATCGAGAGGCAGCACTCATCATTAGGACAGTTGCAACCAGACAACTGCCTAGATCTGGTTTAGTCAAGATTTACCTTACTCTATTTGGACAACTATTTTAGAAAGTTACAAGCCAAATTCAGTACTATCCCTGAGATCAGGCACTGTTGGAAGGGATATTGATCTGAAGCTTTTGCCAATTCTGGTACCCAACTTACTAAATCACGTAACTCATAGACATTTGGAGAGGTCTCAAAAACCAACTTTTGGAATTGTCAAAGAAGTCATTCATCACAGGTTGAATTCATTATGTCTGAACCTTCAACTTCAAATCCTGGTCCTAACCTGTTCCCATGCCAGCACTAGAAGTGAACATTGATGTGCTTATGGCATAAATGTCACAATTAGTGTCAGTACAGAGGTAAAACCAGGAATGATAGAAGATAACCATGATGAGATGGAGGAGATGGTGGAGCGGATGTCCCAGGAAGATGTGCAGGCAGCAGAGAAATCCAAAAATGGAAAAGTGTGCCTACCTAATTATGCACCCCCACAAATTTTTGATGGTACCATAGAGAATACAAAATCTTTTATCAGCTCTATAGTATTGTACATCCATGGGAGGAAGCCAGAGTTTTATACAACTGAGTCTACGAATATGTTTGCTCTCTCATACATTCAGGGGGAAAAGGCACAGTTCTGGAGAAACAAGGCTATTAATCAAATTGCTGTGGGATATAAACCATTTGCAACATTCAAGGAATTTTTGGAGCTACTGGAGGCACAGTTTGGAGACCTCAATCCAAAGGTGACAGCTAACGCTAAATTAAAAACCATGTGCCAAGGTTCTCTAATGGTGGATGAATTTATTTTGCAGTTCAAAGCAGAAGATTCACAGATGGATATGGAAGAAGCAGCATTGGTAGAATTTTTGAAAGCAGGATTAAATCCCTCCTTATTCAAGTCTATCTACTGACTACCTTCTATGCCAGAGAGGTTGGATGAGCAGTATAATTGGGCAATGCACCTCCATCAGCAATATTGACAGGAACAAGTGGAGTCGAAATTGATGTATGGGAATGCCAGATTTGGAAAGTCATCAGGAGGAAAGTCCGAGAAAGGAAGGATGCCTCAGGTACAAGCTCTGAGGGCACAGCCACCAGCCATGGCAGTGACACCTATAGTTATGGAGTCAGCAGCATCAGCAGATGCAATGGAGGTTGATCAAGCAGGGAGATGAGCCCCAGTTAAATGTTTTAACTGCAGGCAACTAGGACATATTGCTAAGAATTGTAGGTAGAAGAGGAAGATTAGGAAAGCTACAATTGCAGCAGTGAAGCTGGAGGAAGACAAGCAGAAGAATTTTGTAGAAGAGTCCCAGCGAAGGTTTCCCCATTGGTGACCCAGAATCATTATAATGTATCAGTATCTGAGGAAACCCAGAGTGAACCAAAAAAGGAAATCAAGGAGTACAACTGTAGTCAACTATGTGACCAAGCATTGGATGAGTACAACTGTTGTCAATCACATGATAAGGAAAATTCACAGACATTATTTCTGAAAACCCCTAAATTCTTTATTCCATCTGCATGAATAGAACCTAAAATCACCTTGACTGTAGGATTGAAGACAGTGGACATGCATGCAGCTATTAATGTGGAGGCATTACTCGACAGCAGTGCTACAGGATTATTCATTAATTGGTCCTTAATTACTGGAAATGGTATTAGCATGTGCAAACTGTCACAACTGATAATGGTGTACAATATTGATGGAATAATAAATCGTGGAGGAAAAATTAAGGAGGAGGTGACTACGCTACTAAAGTATCAAGATCATCAGGAATAAGCCATATTTGAAGTGTGCAATCTTGGGAAAACCAATCTCATAATTGGATGTCTGTGTATGTAAGCATAATTGGAAAATTGACTGGGAAACTGTGAAAGTACACATGACCCATTGTCCTAAAGAGTGTAATGTGTATGGGAGGAAAGTAAAGAAGGAGAAGAAGAAAAGAAAACAGAAAGAATGTCTGAGGAAGTATTCTGTTACAATGGAAGATGTGGACGATGAAGAAATGCCAAATGGGGAAGTTCCAATCATGATCAACAAGGAAGAACAGAAGGAGTCCTTTAGAGAAATTTGTGGAGGACAGTCATGGAATAAAAACACTGTGAAGGTGGAGAAGCTAGTGGAGGAGTGAGTACTGAAAGCAGGATGAATATTTGTCAGTCTTTCAGAAGCAAGAGTCTGAGTGAACGCCAGTGGGAAAGCCATGGGATCATGTTATTGAGATGAAGCCAAAATTTGTGCTGAAGAAGTTGAAAGTTTATCCATTATCTCTAATGCAGCAAGAAGAAGTTGATGCATTTTTAAATGACCAACTGTGCAAGGGATACATATGACCTTTGAAATCACTGCAGATGTCACCAATATTCTTTGTACCAAAGAAAGATCAGAGGAAGAGGATGTGTACAGATTATAGGTATCTGAACGAGTGGACAGTAAAGAATGCAAACCCTTTGCCATTGATCTCAGACATAATTGACAAGGTGGAAAAAGCCAAGGTCTTTACAAAATTGGATTTATGATGGGGGTACAACAATGTATAAATAAGAAAAGAAAATGAGTGGAAGGCCACATTTGCCATGCATCAAGGATCCTCTGAGCTGCTTGTCATGTTTTTTAAAATGACCAATAGTCCCCCGACTTTCCAAAATATGATGAATGACATTTTCAAGGATGTAATAGACAAAGGCATGGTAATAACATTTATTAACAATATTCTGATATTCATGGAGGATGAAGAAAATCATGAAGCAATAGTACAGGAGGTGCTACAAAGATTGGCAGAAAATGATCTATTTGTGAAACTGGAGAAAGGTGCATTTGGGGCAAGCGAGATCGAGTTCATAAGATTAATCATTGGTCCTGACAGAATCAAGATGGATCCTATCAAGGTACAGGCAATTATTGATTGGCCTGCACCCACTCATATCAAGGAGGTTCAAGTTTTCTTGAGACTCACAAATTATTATCATTGCCTTGTACATAATTCTTTTAAAATTGCTGCACCCCTACACAACCTTACACAAAAGCATTTGAGGAGTTGAAGAGGAGGTTTGTGGAGCAACCAATATTAGCCTTAGTAGATTTCATGCATCCCTTATGACTGGAATCAGATGCATCTAATGTAGCAGGGGAAAAGGTCTATTGGGGAACCATCAACAAGAGACATCACATCACAAGCGGTGGGGTAAGCATGAAGAGGGAGAGTGGGAGGAACGAGTGTAGTCTGCATGCCAAAAGCTCGCAGTAGGGTCCCATATGTATACCTACACTCCGGATGTCAACAATATGAGATGCATTTAGAAAAGAAATGATCAACGATGATTAAAAACACAATCAACAAGGTCATGTGAGAACATTATCAGAAATGAGAGATGAGGGCATCGAGGAAAAAACAACTCAACGTGCTGATGTTTCTAAGTGAACAGGTTTTACTGAACTGAGTATGTAACTTGTATCAATGGGACTCCATGGAAGCTGGGGAAAATGAGACTGAAAGACTTGGAACTTGATTACTTATCTTGAACTTCTGCACCTTGGTGTGCAGTAAACTTGGAGAGACTTCGAAACCTTGAGGAGAAACTTGAGAGAGACTGTAAACTGAGAGTCAAAGGAAGCTCATCTATTTCAGAGGTTGGAATACACCTATATACAATTCACAGTAAGGATAATGAAAAAATCCTGAATGTGCATGTTCTCTTGTGCTGACAGGACCAAGTGACAGAAGATTAACTAACAAAGAAGCAAGATCGTCCATTGCAAGAAGTGTTGATGGATTTCTAGGTAAAGGGGGAGTGTTTGTGGTTAATGGCATTCATACGGTGCCATCAAGTCCTCATCTCTGGGTTTCAGTAGCTGGGGATGTCTCGGGAAGAGGCTATTATTGAGGATCTCTATTGACAAAAAGTCACCTGTGCCCCCTTCCAAGTGCAGAGAACACTCAAACAATACCCCTCAACCCCACTGTCCAACTGTTCCAACCTTCGATCTGAATGTTGACTAGCCATGTTGCAAAATAGGGTCCGAGAGCTGGATCATCATGAAGGAAAGTTGTTTTTGTGTAAATTAAATGCTAAATAGAAGTGGATGGAAAACTCAGGACTATTCTGCTTCGTTGACAGTGGGGCTGTCAGCATGAGAGCTGAGGAAGTGACAAAGCATGATAAAAAGCATGATTGGCACACACCATGTGAATAAATGTATGTATTGTCATGTTGGAAGGGTTGGACAATAGACTGTAAAAGACAAAAGAAAAGTTAGTAATATGATTTGAAGATGAATGACAGAAGAGGGGAAGGTATATGATAATGCAGCATCTCTGTTGCATGATGGTGCATCCATGACAAAATTCCCAGGGATGGGAAAGTTGGCGAATATGCTAACTACCCCTTCCACACTGACGTTGCTACTGGAGCAGTATTATCAATACTATGTGGAAATGGCAAATGGCATCCTTGTGCATATTTGTCCCAAGGGTTGAATGATGTGAAAAGGAATTATGATGTGCATGACAAAGAGATGTTGGAAATAATACAAGCATTGGAGGCATGGAGACATTATTTGCAGGGATGTACACATCAGATTGAAATCTGGATGGATCACCAAAATCTGCAATACTTCATGTCTGCTAAAAAGCTTAACCATCAGCAAGTGCCTTGGGCATTATTCCTGTCACATTGTAAATTTTACTTGATTCATAAAGTGGGAAGCTTAATACAAAAAGGAAAGCAGATAAATTATCTAGATGTACAGATTACAAAAGGGAGGTGGAGGAGGACAATAAGATTGTTACCTTACTCAAACCTGAATACTTTTGCATTTGCTCTATGTGTCAAGGGCATCTATTAATGAATAGCTTAGAAATGGAAATGTTGTCTAAAATTGGACAATGTTCAGAGATGGACGATGAAGTAGTGGAAGCCATGAAAGCTCTGAAGAGAGAGAAGAAAGGTAATATTAAGGGAGATGAATGGGTTGAGGAGCAAAAGTTAATGTTATTCTGAGGAAATAGTACTATTCCTTCAGATTTTATATAAACTTGTATTAGTTAGGATAACATAACAATCAATGGGGGAACAGCACAAGTTACCCTCTCGCTCATCATCAGATTTAAGAATCATTCTCTTGAGTCATATCTTTGCATCGTATCTCTAAGTTCTGCAAAATATCGTGAACTTCTTTAAAACTATCGTATTTGCTTTCCGTTTTATCACCCATCGCCTATCACAATTCAACAAACACTTTACATTCATTAAACTCACTCTTCAACTTACCTCAAATCTTTTCGAACTTATTCAAACTTATTCAGACTACTTCGCATGACTTCAAACCTTTTTGAACCTTTTTTGAACCTCTTTGGACATATTCAAACCTATTTTGGACTCTTTCGAACACCTTTGTATGCCTATACAGACTATTTGCCACAGCCCTTACCATTTCCCATTACTAAACATTACGTTTTGGTCTCAGCAGTGATATTTAGTACCATCTCGCACCCTTCCTCTGACTTGTGTCATACCATCTGAAGCCATTTAGTAGGTTTTGTTTGGCTTTCCAGGTTGAGTATCATCATCATGACACTTTGAATGACTTCGCAGCACTTTGAATGATATCGGCTGCCATATAGCTGTCTTGAAGCACTTTTGATACATGCTGCACATCTGGAACAAGTTATTTGGTCGCATATCGAGCACTACCAGACACAAGGAGAGACTACAACAGAGTTAGAATGCGATAAGTGCAGTTTTATGTCTCATTGATATATTAAAGCAATAGAACAAGAGCTCTTACTATATTGGGACAATGTACATTTCACTTATTATCATCTTTCATTTTGTTTCATGTTTTACAATACCTTTATTTGCTGTGCACATTGCCTCATGTTCTACAATTGTTATTATTTCCTTTTTAGTACTATTCCTTCAAATTGTATATAGACTTGTATTAGATAGAATAACAAGACAGAATAACATAGCAATGGGGGAACAGCACAAGTTACCCTCTTGCTCATCATCAGATTTAAGAATCGTTCTCTTGAGTCATATCTTTGCATCGTATCTCTAAGTTCCGCAAAATATTGCAAACTTCTTCAAAACTATCATATTTGCTCTCTGTTTTATCACCCATTGCCCATCGCCATTCAACAAACACTTTACATTTGTTAAACTCGCTCTTCGACTTACCTCAAACCTCTTCAAACTTATTTGAGCTTATTCAGACTACTTTGCACAACTTTGAACCTCTTCAAACCTTTTTCGAACCCTTTCGCACATATTCGAACCTATTTCGACCTCTTTCAAACATCTTTGTATGTCTTTACAGACTATTCGCAACTCAATTCGTTCTTTTGCATCAGTAAACACAACATTTTGGTCTCAGTGGTGATATTTAGTACCAACTCACACCCTTCCTCTGACTCATGTTATACCATCTGAAGCCATTTAGTAGGTTTTGTTTGGGTTTCCGGGTTAAGTATCATCACCAGGATAAAAATATCAATCTAGAGGATTGTGGGAGTCACATCATTCTTCCATCAACCCTCATAGGTAGTGAAAGGCATATGAATCAGCTTTTCCAGAATTCCATGGCCATTTGTTACTTTTTTGGCAAGCCAGATCTCTTTCTCAACATGACTGCCAATCCACAGTGGCCAGAAATCCAGGAAGCCCTGTTGCAGGAGGAATCACCCAATCCACATTTTACCACACAAAGGAAAAAGCAGGAAGCCTATGACAGGCCAGACATTGTTGCATGTGTTTTTGAACAGAAAAAGAAAGCATTGCTCAAGGATATCAAGGATGGTGTTTTGGGTACAGTGGTGGCACACATCCATACCATCAAGTTTCAAAAGAGAGGCCTTCCACATATGCACCTCCTCATATTTCTCGATCCAGCCAACAAAATCCATGATGCCCATGGTGTTGATTCCATTGTATCAG
Organism: Tricholoma bakamatsutake; assembly: GCA_029959215.1. Lineage (NCBI taxonomy): Eukaryota > Fungi > Basidiomycota > Agaricomycetes > Agaricales > Tricholomataceae > Tricholoma > Tricholoma bakamatsutake. The sequence continues at coordinate 12,123,907 of CP114862.1, forward strand.
CACAGATTCCTGACCCCATCACACAGCCAATGCTCTATCACACTATAACTACCTGCATGCTTCATGGTCCTTGTGGTCATGACATACCCAAGGCTTCATGCATGGTCAACAATAGGTGCAGCAAGAGGTATCCCAAGGAGTTCAGAGAACAAACTTCCTTTACTGCAAACAATTATCCTGATTATGCCAGACCCAACAATGGTAGAACAGTGAGGAAGCATAATTATGTCTATGATAACAGACATGTCATCCCACACAATCCTTATTTGGCTGCAAAGTAAGGAACATTTATCTGACATCATGTTTATTGGTTAACAATTTGGTTCATTTGTCAGATACAACTGTCACATCAATGTTGAAATCTGTTCTTTAGTCGAGGCTGTCAAGTACATCCACAAGTACATATACAAAGGCCATGACAGAACCATGATTGAGATTCTCGACCAAGACAGAGACGAGGTCAAGGAGTATCTGGATGCATGTTACATTGGATCTGTGGAAAGCTGCTGGCATATAAAGGAATTTGGAATGCATGCAGAGTCTCCTCATGTTTATCGTCTGCCTGTCCATCTGGAGGACCAGCAAACTGTCTACTTCAATGCAGACAACAATATCAATGAGGTGTTGGAAAGGCCTGCTACCAAGACCACACATCTCACTGCTTGGTTTGAAGCCAACAGAAGATATGAAGCAGCACGTACTGTCACCTACCAGAACTTTCCTTAAGCATGGGTCTACAATGGAACCAAGAAGCAGTGGAACCCAAGGAAGCAGCGTGTTTTCACAGGGGCAAAATCATTGCAGCACTTGCGTACTGTCAATGGTGTCATCCATAATACATCCAAGCAGGCCTGTGTTGCATTGGGTCTTTTGCAGGATGACCAGGAATGGGTCCAGTGTCTTACAGAGGCAGCCCAGATGCAGCTTGGTTCCTCTCTCAGATTTCTTTGCCACCATTCTTCTTCATTGCAATCCAACATCTTCTGACATCCTGTGGAACCAGTTCAAACATCACATTTGTGATGACTTCAGAATCAAGCTTTTTTCAATCTATCCAGATACAGACTTTACAGATGATCAAGTTTACATGTATGGCTTGCATCTCATCAATCAGATTCTTATCAGATCTGGCAAACAACTTTCTGATTATCCAGAGATGCCCGCCATTGAAGGAAACTGGCACATTGATGTTCCTGCCAATAGGCTTTTGCAGGAACAAAGGGATTACAATGTTGAAGAGTTGGCCATCACTGTCACTCACAATCTCCAGCTTTTCAATCACAGGCAGAGACAGGTTTTTGATGCTGCAATGGATTCTGTGAACCATAACAAGGGAAAGCTCATGTTCTTGCATAGTGCTGGAGGTTGTGGAAAGATCTTTGTCTGCAACACCATTGCAGCAGCTGTTCATGCTCAAGGGAAAATTGCTCTGTGTGTGGCATCATCTGGAATTGCTGCATTGCTTCTAGAAGGGGGTCGCACAGCACATTCCATGTTCAAAATCTCAATCAAAATCGATGAGGCCTCTACTTGCAGAATACTTCAAGGTTCAGATTTGCACCAGGTCCTTGATCAAACTTCCATCATCATCTGGGATGAAGTTCCTATGCAGCACAATTATGCTACAGATGCAGTAGACTGCACTTTGCATGAGCTCAAGAAAAAGAATGTTCCATTTGGTGGAATCACCATTTTGTTTGGAGGTGACTTTAGACAGATCCTACCTGTTATTTCTAGGGGCACTAGAGAACAGATCATAGCTTCATCCATCAAAAGAAGCACTCTCTGGCAATGCATTACTGTCTATCACTTGACCAAGAATATGTGACTCGACAGAACTAGAGAATACTGCACATGCTGCCTGGCTCTTGCACATTGGTGCAGGCACAACAGTGGATGCTGCAGACACTATCCAGATTCCACAGAACATGCTCTGCCATGGAAATACCATGGATCACCTTATCAACTCTACATATCCAGGCATAGAGCAGGGGACCAAGCCAGATCAGTACTATCTGGATAGGACCATTCTCTCCTGCACAAATGACAATGTCGATGTCATCAACTCTCTTCTCCTTACCAGATTTCCTGGACCAGAGCATGTCTTCAACAGTGCTGATACAGTCTCATTCAGATAGCAGGAGCTAAACAACTACCAGCCATATTCTGCAGAGTATCTAAACTCTCTCAAAGCAAGTGGCCTTCCTTTCTCCAGGCTGGCACTTAAGATAGGCTGTCCTCTCATGCTTCTATGCAATCTGGATGTCACCATGGGTCTTTGCAATGGAACTCAACTTATCCTCCTTGAAGCCAGACCACATGTATTGAAATGCAGGATTATCAGTGGAGATGCACAGTTTGCAGGAAATATCATTTTCATTCCTTGGATCACATTGTAGTTTTCAGCAGAAACCTTGCCATTACCACTCCATCAACACCAATTTCCAGTTCACTTGCCATTTGCCATGACTATCAACAAGTCACAAGGCCAATCTGTATCCCATGTTGGCTTGGACTTGCAGACACCAGTGTTCTCACATGGGCAGCTATATGTTGCAGTCTCAAGGTGTACATCTGGAGAAAGGATCAAGGTGCTGTTGAATAAAAACAATGCAAATAACAGAACTGCCAATGTGGTATACAAGGAAGTGTTGAATGGAACTCAGTTGTTTAGCAAAGGTGAGTAACTTGAAAGATTATTTACAGGAATTGGAAACTAATGTAGATATCAAGATAGATTTGGATTTAGAATTAGAATTAAAATTAGAATTAAAATTAGAATTAGATTTGGATTGTACTTGGATTGAATTAAATGGTTGAAAAATTTATTGTGAGAAGACTTTAGGGCAGGTTACTAAACCTTGGTGTGTATTCAATAACAAGTCAATAAAAGTTTGTAATAATGTCAATAACAGGTCAATACAAGTTTGTAATAATGTCAATAATACCTTAATACAAGTCAATACCAAGTCAATCAAGAAGATTAAAAGAATCTCTCTTCAAAGATGAGGAAGAAATCAAAGCAGGATGAGTTCAGTTCAAAATGGACATGGTTTTGTATAAAAAGAGTCTCTGGAGTAGCTGAAAGCAAAGGAGTGTAATCTATTACATATGCTATGACTGTTTCAGTCATTGAGTAACTGTACTGGGATAAGCATTGTGTTACATATATGTGAGCTGGCCCATGCCAGTGTCAGGCTGAGTGAGCGAATGCCATGACAAAGGCATGGGTTATAGGCTCATAGTATATAAACCTTAAATAGGCACCTAGGGGACCCTAGTTGTGTTCTCTTAGGTATTTCATCCACACTTGTGGTGCAAAAAGCCTTTCTCAACCAACTTAACTATTAATAACCCCTCGCATCAAAACCATCAATTCCCCATGATGCACATGGATCCCCACCCCCTTCTTGTAGACAGAACCCACACAGTCAGAAGTCCAGCTAGCAGCTAGTGGGTGTCACTCTAACATAGGCATCTCAGAATTAGAATCCCATAGTTCAGCAAAAGAATGCTGCCTCATCTTCAGAATCAGATTCAATAGCGGCATTCACAGAGCTGCCTTTCTTGGGTGGGTTGTCTTTCTTATCATTAGATTCTGCAGGCTTAGAGCACTTGTCCTTGAAGTGACCCTTCTCTCTGCAATTCCAGCAAACACCATGGGCCTTGCGCTCGAAGCGCTTGCCTTTCCCACTCAATGACACAGACATGGCTTCATCCTTGTCATCACCCTTTGAAGACTTTGTACCTGAGCACCAAGAATGTGAAGCCATGCTGCACTCAGATTCCTCTGAAATCAAGCTGATTAGCTCATCAGGACCAATAGTTTTTGAGGTATCATATAGCCTTGTGCCAGGAAGTAGATTTCAACATGAAGTTGGAGAGATGGTTGGGAAGAGAAGTGATAATGGTGGAACAGTAATCCTTGTCTTTAATTGTAACACCATAAGTTGATAACTCCTCTTTCTTCACATGCAGGCTGTCCAAGAAATCTTGGACATTTCCCTTGTCAGGGCACTTTGACTCCATAAAATGAGAATGTAGGTCTGCCTGTGCAAAGGCACCTTCAAACATGTACTCATTTTTGATTAGATCCCATCGGTCTTTCAATGATGGTTTGTCATGGATGTGGATCAAAGTAGAGTTGGGGATTTAATGAGTGAGTAAAGCTTTAGCAGAAAAATTATTTTTGTTCCACTGAGCAAGGGTAGCATTTTCATTAGTGGTTGCTGGTGACCTCACAGCGGGCATAGCAACAGAACCATCAAAATGGCCCCACAAGCCTTTCTCTCTGATGGCATCCTCAAAGCAGTCCAATTCAAGCCAGTCACAAGAAGCTTTGGAAGAGAAGATGGAAGGATGTCAGTGGTAGTGAGAGCAGTGGTAGTCATAGTGGTAGAAGGATGCAAGAGGTACTAGATAAGTGCAGGGCCCATAACCTGTAATGAACATAGAACCTAAGCTGTACTAGTAATAGAAGCTCACTGTTTGCATGCCAGAGCAGCAGCCAAATGACTAGTAATATAATTACCTAATAATAAAAGCTACGAGTACAATGGTGAGTACGAGAGAGTAAACCTAGTAAGTAATGATCTCACCTCAGTGTTGGCATGCAAGAGTGGTAGCCAAATGACTGAGGGGAGATGAGTACATGTAACAGCACCTGTAGCTATACAGCAAAATATGCTAACTACATTGAGAGAACAAAAGAAAGGCTCTTGATGAGAGCATTGGCAATACAGTAATAGTAAAGAACAATAGAAATGTACTGTGGAGTCAGCATAGTGGCATTAGCTGTGCAATGAGTCCTAAAATAAAATAAGTAAAAATGTGGGTATCTGGTGTTACCAACTTGGGTGAGTCATGCTTGAAATTCCAACAATTCCCAGTTTGGTTCCACATTGGGGCCAATGAAACAATGAGCAAGAAAACCAACTCCTGAGCAGCAAACTGCCTCTATGCTCAACATACAGTCATGACTGTTGGTCATCTGTGAGAAATTGCCAACCATGCCATGGCTGATCACATCAATTTGCAGTATCATAGTTGCCCACAATGCACAATTGACAGTCTGCACTTAGGATTCTCAGGCCCTGATGAATGCTGGAAGCATGCTATACACCTTATTGAGCACCTACACCCTAAATGGAACCCCAACCACCCCCTAAATAGGAGACTCATAGAAATACATGATGCACCATCAACCAGCATGCTGTCTGAAGCATTTAAGAAAAAAGCTGAACTCACTTTCTTCCCATTTTCAACCTTCTCAGGCTCCTATGAAAATAGTTTCCACATCTTCTCACTGCCAACTCACACTTATCCATTGCCAGCCTACCCTGACAATGCACTGATAACTCAGGCCCCTCATCAAACAGCTTCACTCATAGTCTCTGCAGGATCATATTATATAAATCCAGATGGTGATTTTGTCATTGGAGGGAGTTTCTGCCTACAAACTCCTAATCAGCATCAGCACAGCCTTAAAATCCCATCAGACTTGACTTGACTAATCTGTGGAGAACTATGTGCACTAATACATGCTCTACAGTTAGCCCCATTAGACTGCCCCCTGAATATTTTCATCCATGGGCAATCCTTTCAGAGGTTACTATAAATCTCCCCAAAGAATAAGGACTCAGGCTGGCTACACACCACATATCAGAACCCCTACCAAGCCTTCATTCCCAAACTTTGCCAATGCACTGCAATCACCAAGCTATAGTAGTGGTCTGACACAACCCCTATAGTTTTGAGAGAAGCTGACCAATGTCTAGCAAAGCTACCCTCGAAAAACAGAGTGTGATGAAGTTGACATTAATACTGAGTGCAAATGGATCCTAGCAGGAACAAACCTCCAAAATGGGTCCAAATGCTCATTTTACCAAGGCATAATCCAATGGAAATAAGCAAATAGCCCTCAATGACAGACTGAGATACAGCTGGCTTTCACAACATATGCAGTCGTCCTAATAGGTAAAACTCCCTCTCCTGATAAAATATGGTCAGCAATCCAGAAGCATGACCTCTCAAAACAGATCAGGAATTTCCTATGGAAAAATCTTCACAATGCTTATAGAATAGGGAGTTTCTGGAGCAGAATCCCTGGCATGGACCATCATGACAGGTGTATTCTCTTTGGGGAATCTGAATCAATGGAACATATCACTATTGAGTGCCCCAACTCACCTGCGGTTGAAACTATATGGAACCTGGCAAAATACCTATGGCTAAAATGTGAGACATTCTGGCTCATGATATGATTTGGAACAATCCTGGGATGTGTATTAGCAGACTTCAAAACAGATAAGGGCAAAAAACACCATAGTAGAAATCACTTGTTCGAAATCCTTGTGACCGAATCAGCCCACTTCATATGGAAACTCCATTGTGAAAAATGTTAAAAAAAAAATCTGAAGGAGACCCAGAAAAATTCTGCTCATCAATTGAGATCCACAACAGATCAGTAGCACAAATCAACCACCATTTACATTTGGACATTCTGACCACTAGCAGAAGACTGTATGGAAAAAGTGCCCTCACACAACAGTTGGTACTCCAAACTTGGAGCGGTGTCCTAAGAGATAAAGATAGTCTGCCAGACAACTGGATTTAGCAACAAGGGGTTTCAGTTGGTATTCCATCTACCAATCGTCACTCCTGTCACATCAAACCCTTCTTCACTTGCAAGATGCTGCCCCCCGGGGCGGAACAGATGATAGTCCTCGGCTACGGCCCTTTTCTATGATCTCGAGATGGCTCACCCAACACTGCTAGCTGTTGGAGCAGACTACATATGCTGCACAGAGGAAGAGATGACATGTTCCTTATAACCTACCTGGGGTTTAGTTAGTCTTAGAGCTAGGGTTTAGCAGAGGTAAGAACACTGTATATCTACTACGGTACAGGTTCTCCTTATATACATAATAGTAAGGATGTCACATGACTCAGGAATGTGTTTACCACATGTATGCGCAGTAAGCGCAGTAACATGTGTGTGCTGCATGGTTTGCCTCATGTATGCATGTATCAGAATTTAATTTCAACACTAGCCGCATGGTGGCGTACATAATGGTATTTCCCCTAGGTGATTTTCGTTCGGGTTTTCTGCATAGAACTTCCACAATCCAACGCGTCAGTTGTCGGAGTCGACCGGAACTTCGGGCTTAAGCGTTCCACCAAAAAAAATTATATATTAATTCTGCTAACTAATAACCGCCATCAGGACTTCGTCTCGTCGCTTCCCGCGATGTTGTCCTGCGATTGCTTCTTCAATTGTTCCATTGAAGCACGAATACATTTAGAGCGCTTTATCACGTCGAATAAGCCTTGGACGTGGGTAGCTTTCCACCCCTTCGGTAATCGCTCGTGGCCAATCCACTCCCGCATCCACTCCACAGGCACGCCGACATTGTTGCCGGCTTTCGTCTCCCAAACGCCTAGAATAATCGCCATCTCTCCCCGGGCTATCTCAGCGTGCACCGCGTCTAGGGGAGGTGAAGACTTTTCCCGTCGAATCCGAGCTCTAGCCACATCACAAGCATCCATCAATGTTCTTCTATTGCCTGCTTCCGGTCCCTCTCCCTCCTCATCGCCCGTCTTGGCGTCGGCTATCAATTGTTGAACCAGCTCTTCCATAATCTCAATCGGAGCGTACTTCTCGTGTGGGGCTGTGTCTTTATGCACTAGACTAGCATTATGCTCCACTGCACCATGCTTGCCTAGTTCAAAGAGGCTGATGCTTCGGATTCGTTTCAGGAGGATAAAACCTCCGGCAGACAAGAAGATCGCGAGAGGGAAGGAAAGGTTATACCCTGCCATAAGTCCCAGAGTCAGATCCATTATGCTGAGGTTCTTTCCATCGCGCGCACTGCGAACGTTAATCAGCTTCTTCCCCAGAACGTAAATAAATTACGTGCATGTAACCGTGATTGGCCAATGTATTAAGCGCCGGACATGGCGATCGACTATCGCCAGGCTGAGGTGGACACCATTCATGACCTTTTCCAGCAAAGAGGCAGGTCTTGCCTCCATGGTTATGGATTGGGGGATGGGATTCGGGCAAAGACATAATCCCAGAGATGGTATTGGGGAAGAGGAAAAATACATCATAAAATGTCGTCTTAAATAAGTATGCTTGACGCGTTTTACCAGGAACAGCAAAACGATCGGAATCTCCAAAAGCCCGGTGTCGTTTTTTCACACATGATACGGCTATGCCATATTGCCAGTTGGCGGCTCCGATAGCGCGGATCAAGATTTATATCCGTACATATACTGACAGCTGGCTTGTTATTTGCCCCTCCATGAATTGCATGTTGAAAGCAACTCGAACGCTTAATCAGTATGATCGCCTCTGCTAGTACCGAATATATTTTTCAGCCAAGCCGATAGGCCACCCAAAATTACACAGTACTCCGTTTTTACTACATGAGAGTCTAGGTACAAGGCATATATATAATGTCGAGAAAGCGGAAGACCAGTAGTCATAAGGAGCCACATTTCGTTTTTGTTCAAACACCTACCCAACGATAGTAGAGTACCGTTGCCGATGTCTTTTGATTTTGATGTTTCGAGTTTGGGGTCACAGGACATGACAGCTGAGTGACTAACATCTCCTGATCACTACTGCGCCACAGCCCAGGCAATGTCAGCCATAATAACCATTCTGATGCAATTACAATGATCTGGTGATGCAAATAAAACTGTAGTTACAACAGATGCACCATCAATGCACCATTTAATAATCTGCATCAGCTTATGTAATATCAATGCACAACACACATTCATGCACCAGGGTAATGCATGGCAGCCTTTATGAATATTAAGGTCAAATCTCTCTAAAAAGTGATCTTTTGCACATGTCAGAATGGCTTCAAACAAACCCAGAGGTCTCAAAATCTTTATTTTATGGCCTCAGATCAAAATCATTTCCACAAGGAGGCTGAACCCCCGCTACTTTATGTGCATGAAGAGGACCAACCATTCGATGACCTTCCCCTCCCTCGCTGTGCTTGAGGGGTCCCCCAAACTGGGTCATCTCAGGTTGGCATGCTAAAGCCTTGTTTGTGCATTAATGACAAGCTGCGTGCCTTCAGGGCAGCTAACTCTAACTGGCTAACCAGACTCTAACCAAACCCTAACCAAACCCTAACCGCTAACAGTATGCCCCCCGGTGGCATGGGAATTTATTATCTCCCTCTCCCTTTTCAGCTAGCCCCACTAGCTCTGCCTCCACCTCCACCTCCACCTCTGCCTCGCTCCAGCTCTCCTCCAGCTCTTCTTCCTCCTTGGACTCCTCTGCTTCCCCCGCCCAAGCCCACTTCAGATCGTAGAGATCGCAGAAATCCATGACCTCCTCAGCAACATGTTCCATCGCTTCCCATGCTCCCTCCTGCTTCCCCCTGAGCTCCCTCACCTCTTGCTTCAACCCCTTGATGATGGACACCAGCTCCCTCAGGAACCCAGCCATCTCATCCCCCACCTTCTCCTTTGGGGCCTCCTCCCCTCCACCTTTTGCAGGGCCACATGGCCTCCACCCGCATGACCCCCTCAGATTCTGCATCTGCCCACCAGCTGCCTGTTTATTTTTATCTCAACATGTCTGCTCTTTCTGACCCTGATTCCCTTACCATCCTCCTATCCATTTCTGACAACTCCATACCCCCCCGAACCCTTATCGGCTCTGGCTCATCCCACTGTTTCCTCAACTCTGCTTTCATACTGGAAAATCATTTCAGCATGGAAACCATTTTGCCGATCGGACTCTGACTGTTCAATGGAACTTGCAACTCTGTCATCATGCAAGTCACGATACTCTCAGTCACTTTTCCATCTGGTGAAGTATTCAATCTGACATTTTATGTAACCCCGCTCGACTCTTCCTGTTCTGCAGTCCTTGGTCACAACTGGCTGAAGCAATACAATCCATTGATTGACTAGTCTTCCAGCGAAATAACTTTCTGCTTCACAGATCATAGAGATCCAGCACCTCTGATGTCTTCCGACCCTCCGACTTCCAATGATGATACTCGACCTGGAAACCTAACAAAAACCTGTTAAAAGGCTTAGGAAGTATAACACAGGCTAGAGGAAGGGTGCGAGTTGGTACTAAATATCACCGCTGATATCCAAACATTGTTTTTAGTGTGGTGAAATAATAAGGGATGGTGGGAATAGTCTGTGAGAGCATATGAAGTTGTTTGAATGAGGTTCAAAATGGGTTCAAAGATGTGCAAAATAGTTCGAAGAAGGTTCGGAGAGGTTCAAAGAGGTTTGAAGTAATTTTGAAGAAGTTCAGAGATGTGGGACTGGTGGCGAGATATGTCGAAAAACAAATATAGCAAATAAGAAGTGGCTTTCAAGTGGCAATAGGTGATAGGCGATGAGTTGAGAGCAAATATGAAAGTTTGAAGAAGTTCGTGATATTTCACAGAACTTAGAGATATGACGCCAGCTAAGACTTAAGAGAACTGCTCTTAAATCTGACAATAGTGGAGAGGGTAACTTATTCTCTTTTTGTTCTAAGCAACTAGTACAAGTCTATATACAATTTGAAGAGATAGTACTAAAAAGGAAATAATAACAAGTGTAGAACATGAGGCAGTATGCACAGCAATAAAGGTATTGTAAAACATAAAACAAATGAGAAATGATAATAAATGAAATCTACATTGTCCCAGTATAGTAAGAGTTCTTGTCCTATTGCTTTAATATATCATTGAAACATAAAAACCACACTTATTGCATTCTAAATCTCTTGTCTTCTCTCTTCGTGTCCAGTGGTGAGAGTTATGTGGTGGCCAACTTCATTCAAAGTGCTGTGAAGTCATTCGAAAGCATCTGAAATGTCACAAAGTCATTTAAAATGGTTTGAAGTCATTTGAAATCGTGTGAAGTTGTTTGAAAAGTGTTCAAAATTGATTTTGTAGTGTTCGTAGCAGTTCGGAGTGTCTATCGTAGTGTGTCAATACAATTGGGAATCTTCTCCAGACCTTAAAGCATGCAATGGACCTATCACTGAGTCACCCTCCAGTGGTAACCTGAGTACCTCCTGAAATCCTGTTCATCAATGCTGCCACTTACATGCATGCTAGCAAACTTCCTGGAGCTATTGCTTTTCAGATGATCTTTTTCCCAGAAGGCCTCAAAGCCAAATCCTCAGCTGTCACCAGAGATCTGGTGGACCTTTCGGATCTCCCTGAAGAATATCATGAGTTTGCTGACATCTTCAACAAGCAGAAGGTAAACACCTTTCCTCCACACCTCCCTTAAGACCTAAAGATAGAGATGGAAGATAATGCACCCCCTCCTCTGGGCCATATGTACTCCCTCTCCCCATCCGAACTCAAGGCCCTGTGAGTGTTCATCGAAGAGAACATTCATTCCGCCTTCATCCAACCCTTTAAGTCACCTCATGGTGCTCCTATACTCTTTGTCAAGAAGAAGGATGGTATGCTCTGGCTTCATGTTGACTACTGGGGCCTCAACTGCATCTCAAAGAAGGACCACTACCTGCTCCCACTAATTTCTGATCTCCTTGATGTGCCCCACAAATCCCACATCTTCACTAAGATCAACATCCAACATGCTTACCACTTTGTATGCATCACCAATGGTGATGAATGGAAGTCGACATTTCAGACCCTTTACAGGTCCTTCAAGTGGCTGGTGGTTCCCTTTGGCCTCACCAATGCACCCATAGCCTTCCAGAGCCTCATGAATGACATCTTCAGTGACATGCTTGATGTCTGCATCATCATCTATCTTTATGATATCCTTATTTTTCCGATGACATGTCAAGAAAAAAGGCTCACATTAAAGAAGTCCTCCAGAAACTCCAGAAACATGGACGTTATGCCTCTCCACAGAATGTGAGTTCCACAAAAATGCAGTTGAATACCTCAGGTTCATCTTGTCACCAGATGGACTCCAGATGTCTGAAGACAAGGTAAAGACCATCCTGGACTGGCTGGTACCCTGGAAAGTCAAGGATATCCAGTCTTTCCTCAGATTCTGCAACCTTTACTGCAGGTTCATTCATGAATACTCCAACATCATCGTTCCCCTTACCCACTTGATGCAGAAGAACTTTTCCTGGGACTTTAACACCAAGTGCCAAGAATCCTTTGACAGGCTTAAGGAAGAATTCACCCATGCTCCAGTCCTCTCTCAGTGGGTACCAGATTCCTGCCTGGTCCTTGAAATGGATGCCTTCGACTATGCACTAATGGCAATCCTTTCCACCCACACCCCTGATGGCAACATTCACCCTGTTGCCTTCCACTCCCACTCCTTCAATTCTGCTGAGCTAAACTATGACACCCATGACAAAGAACTTCTGGCAATCTTCAAGGCATTCAAACATTGGCATCATTATCTGGAGGGTTCCAGAAACCTGATTGATGTGGTCACTGATCACAAAAACCTGGAGTACTTCAGCACCACCAAGTTCCTCACCTCCTGCCAAGCAAGGTAATCTGAGTACCTCTCACAGTTCAACTTAGTCATCCATTTCCACCCTGGGAAACTGGGGGCAAAACCCGATGTGCTCACTAGATGTTGGGACATCTACCGCAAAGGGGGAAATGGTGACTTCATCTCAGCAAAGCTAAGCAATGTCTGACCCATCTTCACCCAAGAACAGCTCACCTCCTCACTTCGAGCCACACACTTTGCCACTCTAGTCATCCATCAAGCAGTCCTTATGGACATCGAGAAGCTCCACAATGACATCCGATCCTTCCTTACCCTCGACCCCATCTCATCCACCCATCTCCTGACCCCCTCCACTCCTGATTGGACTGTAGATGACAGTGGACTCCTCCACCACTTCGACTGGATTTATGTCCCAGATATAGCAGATCTCTGCCTCAAGGTCCTGCACTACCAGCGCAACCATATCCTTTCCAGTCATTTTGGATAAAACAAGACCCTACAACTGTCCAACATGATTATGTTTGGCTGAACCTATGGACCTTTATTCATGACTTCTGCAAATCATGCACTACATGCAAACACTCCAAGTCACCCTGACACAAACCCTATGGGTTCCTGAAACAACTCCCAGTCCCAGAATGCCCTTGGGACTTGATCTCAATGGACTGCATTAAACAGCTACTGGACTCCAACAGCCACACCACCATCCTGGTCATCGCAGACTAACTCTCCAACCAAGGCATCTTCATTCCCACAGTCAACAAGATCACAGCCCAAGAACTTGCCAACTTGTTCATCATGCACGTCTTCTCCAAGCATGGAGTTCCATCACACATCACTTGTGACCGGGGATCCAAGTTCATCTCCCATTTTTTTAAGTCTGTCAGTCAAGCCCTGGACATGAAGATTCACTTCACCTTGGGTGATCAGTCAGAAGGTGATGGATAAACTGAATGCCTTAATCAAACCCTCAAACAATACCTCCAAATCTTCTGCAATTATCAGCAGGACAACTGGTCTCAGCTGTTGCCCTTGGGGGAGTTTGCTTACAACAATGCTCCATCGGCTTCCACTGGAGTTTCACCCTTCTTTGCCAATAAGGGCTCCCACCTGAACATCATCATCTTCCCTGAATGTGAGCTAGCTTCTCAGCGCACTCATAACTTCATGGTGGACCTTGATGAACTCCACCAGGAACTTTAGAAATAACTCTCCAAAGCACAGAAGCATTATCAAGGTCCAGTGGACAAGCATCAGATTCCCACTCCCAACTTTAATATTGGGAATTATGCTCTATGTCCAAGGAGCACACCTCGACCTTCCAAGAAACTCTTGGAGAAAATTTATAGTTCATTTGAAGTCATTGCCCACCTGGGCACCCACTCAGTTACCCTCTGGCTTTCAGACCATCTCCGGACAGTTCACCATGTCTTCCACATCTCACAGCTGGAAGAAGACACCCAGAATACCATTCCTAATTACACTCAGCCTCTGCCCCCTCCAGTCAGTATCGATGATGAACTTGAATATGAAATCATTGAGATCCTGGACTCAAAAGATTGATAACCACTGCTATTGCAAGTTACTCTACTTCATCCATTGGGAGGGTTACCAGTAGGGAATGGCATGGGTTTTACCCATGGGTTTCCCATGCTTTTATTTTGCACTTTATTCAATGAGTTTTGCATGAAAAATCATGAGAAATGATTAGTTTTGCATGAAAAATCATAAGAAATGATTTTCTGGAAGCTTTTTCTTCACTCTATGTAATCCAATGCATAAAACAATATTTGGGTCACATCTTTCATGTGACAAAATTGAAAATATATTATTTTGTCCAATGTATCACAAGCACCCATTGAATAGATACCAGAAAATGATTTTTTTATGATTTTTCATGCAAAACTCATTGAATAAATTGAAAAATAAAAGTGTGGGAAACCTATGCCATTCCCTATTTACCAGGGGACTGATGAAGAAAACTCTTGGCTTCCTGCCACAGAACTTGATCATGCTCAGGAGTTGGTTGCAGATTTCCACATCCACTACTGTTAGAAAACGGTCTTCTGACATGCCTATTACAAAAGAATATTTTCATTTTATTTCATTACACCAAAATATGCTACCAAATGCTTATAAATGCTTTATTTGTTAGTGTGGGAATTTTCTATTCACATGCATCAATATGTACATGCATGTATGTGCATGTCGGTAGCAACATAGTACAATATATGTAACATAGCATATAACCTTAAAATAAATACTGGGGGACCTCAGTTGAGTTCTCTTCAGTATATCATCCACAATAGTGGTGTGAAAAGCCTATTTCAGCCAACTGTTCTATTTTTAACCCCTCACATCAAAACCATCAAACCCCCCATCATGCGTGCATGCCACACTGCCTTCTTGTAGGAGAGCCCGCATGGTCCAGCTAGCAGAACAGTGGGTGTCGCCCTAACAGAAGAACTTAACTACCTCATTAGTGCACCTTCTCTTACACATGCATACATCATTGTCTCAGTGTGCCACATCCACTTACTCATCATTTTGGCAGAGTCAGAATTAATTGTATATTCATGGGAGAAAGCCCAAATTTCATATGACCGAGTCTAGAATTATGGTTGCTCTCTCATACATTCAGGGAGGGAAAGCACAGTTCTGGAGAAATGAAGCCATTAATCAAATTCCCATGGGATATAAACCGTTTGTAACCTTCAGGAAATTTTTGGAGAGATTGGAGGCACAGTTTGGAGATCCTAATTCAAAGGCAATGGCTAATGCAAAATTAAAAACTATGCGCCAAGGTTCTCTGACAGCAGATGAATTTATTGTGCAGTTCAAGGCAGAAGCATCATAGACGGATATGGGAGAAGCTGCATTGGTAGAATTTTTGAAGGTAGGATTAAATCCCTCATTATTCAAGTCTATCTATCGACTACCTTCTATGTTGGAGAGGTTGGACGAGTGGTATAATTGGGCAATGCATCTTGATCGGCAATACTGACAGGAACAGGCAGAGTTGAAATTGATGTATGGGAATGCCAAATTTGGAAAGTTATCAGGAGGAAAGTCTGAGAAAGGAAGAACATCTCAGGTACAAGTTCTGAGGTTATGGATGCAATGGATGTTGATCAAGTAGGGAGATGAGCCCCACTTAAATGTTTTAACTGTGGGCAATTAGGGCATATTACTAGGAATTGTAGGCAGAAAAGGAAGATTAGGGAAGCGACAATCGAGGAAGTGAAGTTGGAGGAAGATAAGCAGAAGAAATTTGTGGAAGAGTCCCAGTGAAGGTTTCCCCATTAGTGATCCAGAATCAATATAGTGTATTAGTATTCGACGAAACCCAGAGTGAACCCAAAAGAGAAATTGAAGAGTATGACCATCATCACTTATGTGACAAAGAAAAATGCCCAGCCTTATTTCCAAAAACCCCTAAATTTTTTATTCGCTCAGTGCAGATAGAACCTGAAATCAGCTTGACAGTAGGATTGAAGACAGTGGACGTGCATGCAGCAATTGATGTGGAGGCATTGCTTGACAGTCGTGCTACCGGATTATTCATTAATTGATCCCTAATTACTGGAAACAGTATTCACATGTGTAAACTGCCACAACCTATAATGGTGTACAATATTGACAGTATGATCAATCATGGATGAACTATTAAGGAGGAGGTGATGATGATACTGATGTATCAAGATCATCAGGAACGAGCTGTATTTGAGGTGTGCGACCTTGGGAAAACCAATCTGATAATTGGATGTCCATGGTTACAAAAGCATAACCCAGAAATTGATTGGAAAACTGGGAAGATACACATGACTTGTTGTCCTAAAGAATGTAATGTGTATGGGAGGAAAGTAAAAAAAGAAAAGAAAGAGAAAGAACATCTGAGGAAGTATTCTGTTACAATGGAG
This sequence comes from Tricholoma bakamatsutake, assembly GCA_029959215.1. Lineage (NCBI taxonomy): Eukaryota > Fungi > Basidiomycota > Agaricomycetes > Agaricales > Tricholomataceae > Tricholoma > Tricholoma bakamatsutake. Next base: position 12,140,265 of record CP114862.1, read on the forward strand.
GAAGTTGAAGATGAGGATATGCCAAATGGGGAAGTTCCAATTATGACCAGTAAGGAAGAATGGAAGCAGACTTTTAGGGAAATTTGTGGAGGACAGTCATGGAATAAAAATGTTGTAAAAGTAGAGCAACCAGTGGAGGACTGGGTGCTGAAAGCCTACCATAAATTTTTATCAGTTTTTCAGAAGAAGGAATAAGAGCAGATGCCAGTGTGAAAGCCATTGGATCACACCATTGAGATGAATCCAGGATTTGTGCTGAAGAAGTCAAAAGTCTACCCATTATCTCCGAAGGAACAAGAAGAAGTGGATGCATTCCTTAATGAACAATTGTGCAAGAGATACATACGATTTTCGAAATCACTGCAGACATCACCACTATTCTTTGTACCAAAAAAAGATCACAGGAAGAGGATGTGTACAGATTATAGGTATTTGAATGAGTGGACAGTGAAGAATGCATACCCTTTGCCATTGGTCTCAGAGATAATTGACAAGGTAGGAAAGGCCAAGGTCTTTACAAAATTGGATTTACACTGGGGGTACAACAATGTATGAATAAAAAAAGGAGATGAGTGGAAGGCTGCATTTGCCACACATCGAGGATCCTTCGAGCTGCTAGTCATTTTTTTTGGGATGACCAATAGTCTCCCAACTTTCCAAAATATGATGAACGACATTTTCAAGGATGTGATAGACAAAGGCCTAGTGATAATATTTATTGACAACATTTTGATATTCATGGAGAATGAAGAAAATCATGAGGCGATAGTGCAGGAGGTGTTGAAGAGATTGGCAGAGAATGACTTATTTGTTAAACCAGAAAAGTGTGTGTTTGGTGCAAGCGAGATCGAGTTCTTGGGATTAAAGATTGGTCCTGATGGAATCAAGATGGATCCTATCAAGGTACAGGCAATTGTTGATTGGCCCGTGCCTGTTAGGGCAACACCCACTAATGTGCTAGCTGAACCATGGAGACTCTCCTACAAGAAGGCAGTGGGGTGCACGCGCATGATGGGGGGTTTGATGGATTTGATGCAAGGGGTTATTTTTAGATGAGTTGGCTGAAATAGGCTTTTTGCACCACTATTGTGGATGGAATACCTAAGAGAACTCAACTGAGGTCTCCTAGTATTTATTTTAGGATTATATACTATATTACATATATTGTAGTATGTTGTTATGGATGTGCATGCACATATGCATACATATTGATGCATGTAAATAGAAAATTCCCATGCTGACAAATAATGCATGCATAGGTGTTTTGTAGTGTATTTTGGTGAAATAAAATAAAATAAAAATAGTATTATGTAATAGGCATGTTAGGAGACTGTTTCCTAACAGTCAATCACCAACAAACTGACTGGCCCAAATGGTTGGCAATTGCCAAATTTTCTCCCAATAATAAATCTCATTCAGCTACTTGCATGTCACCCTTCTTTGCTAGTCATGGGTATCATCCCAGAATGGGAGTAGAACCTCAAAGGGAAGTCAAGGTACAGTCAGTGGAGGACTTCGTATCAAAAATGTGAAAGGTGCAGGAGGAAGCAGAGGTGGCATTGATGAAAGCATGTGATGACATGATGCGACATGCAGATCGTACTTGAGCTGTTGCTCCAGAGTACAAAGTTGGTGACTTGGTATGGCTAAGTACCAAGGATCTAAATATTCCACAACATTCAAGAAGCTTATAGAGAAGCAAGTTGGCCCATATCCAATTTCTAAAATAATTTCACCCAATGCAGTAGTGTTAAAATTACCTCAGTCATTCAAGATTGATCCTCAAATTACCATTTCCTGTTTACGCCCTTACTGCCCACCCACTATTCCTGGTCAACAAACTACTCCACAGCCTCCAATAATGGTAGAAGGTGCTCCAGAATATATTGTGGAAGATGTTTTGGACTCATGTCTTCGACGAAATAAATTGGAGTTCTTAATCAAGTGGAAGAACTACACCAATGAAAATAACTCATGGGAACCCAAAGAGAATTGTAAGCGAGTGCATAAGACAATTGCCCAATTCTTTAAACGTAATCCAAATGCTCCATGTCGCATTGCTAGAATGGTGTATGAGGGGATGAATTTCTGGCCTTACCAAAATTTCAGAGGGGACAGATACAATATTTTTTCACCTGGAAGTTGAGGCATAGAAGGGGAGTAATGTCAGGAAACAGTCTCCTAACATGCCTATTACATAATAATATTTTTATTTTATTTCATTTTATTTTATTACACTAAAATATGCTACCAAACACTTATAAATGCTTTATTTGTCAGCATGAGAATGTTCTATTTACACGCATCAATATGTATGTGCATGTACGCATGTATTGGTAGCGATATAGTACAATATATGTAACATAGTATATAACCTTAAAATAAATACCAGGGGACCTCAGTGGAGTTCTCTTAGGTATTCCATCCACATTTGTGGTGCAAAATGCCTATTTCAGCCAACTAATGTATTTTTAACCCATCACATTAAAACCATCAAAACCCCACATCATGTGCGTGCCCCCCGCTGCCTTCTTGTAGGAGAGCCTGCATGGTCCAGCTAGCAGAACAGTGGGTGTTTCCCTAACAGCTACCTGGACAAACCCGGCCCACTTCAAACTTAATTCACACTGGACAGCAGTACGAGACACAAATTTTCATTAAAAAAAAAAATAACTAAACAAATTTTTTTCTTTTTGCAGGCCACTTCTCCATTGTCCCCTTCCATGGGCTCCACCTGGACGACTCCTGCTGCCTCCTCAGCTAGCCCCACTAGCTCTGCCTCCATCTCTCCCTCACTCCAGCTTTCCTCTTCCTCTTCCTCATCCCCCTCGTCCTCCTCTGCTTCCCCTGCCTAAGCCCAATCTGATGATAGGTCCACTGCATGCACTAAGGTCTGGAGAAGATTCCCACTCATATCAACACATGATGACATGCCCTCAGAATTGCTACAAACACCATGAAATCGACTTTGAATCCTTTTCAAACTATTTCGCACTATTTCGGATGACTTTGAGACATTTCGAATGCTTTCGAACTATTTTGCGATACTTTGAGTGACTTCACAGCATTTCAAATGACATCGGCTGCTGTATAGATGTTTTAAAACACTTTTGACACATGCTGCACATCCGGAACAAACTATTTCATCGCATATCGAGCACTACCAGACACAAGGAAAGACTACAAGAGACTTAGAATGTGACAAGTGCATCTTTATGTTTCCATGATATATTGATGCAATAGAACAAGAACTCTGACTATACTGGGACAATGTACATTTCACTTATTCTCATTTTTCATTTGTTTTATGTTTTACAATACCTTTATTTGCTGTGCACATTGCCTCATGTTCTATGAGTGTTCTTATTTCCTTTTTAGTACTATTCCTTCAAATTGTATATAGACTTGTATTACTTATAAAAAAAGAAAACCAATGGGGAACAGAGCACAAGTTACCCTCTCACTTATCATCTGACTTAGAAGCCATTCTCTTGGCTCTTATCTTCACATCATATCTCTAAGTTCTGCGAAATATTGCGAACTCCTTCAAAACTATCATATTTACTCCTCATTTTATCGCCCACTGCCTATTGCCATTCGACAAAGATTTTACATTCGCTAAACTCACTCCTCGATATACCTTGAACCTCTTCAAACTTATTCAAACTACTTCACACATCTTGGAACTTATTTGAACTATTTCACATGTCTTCAAACCTATTTTGAACAATTTCGAACATCTTCGTACGCTTTTACAGACTATTTGCACCATCTCTCATCAATTTGCCTCACTAAAAACAATGTTTGGAAATCAGCAGTGATATTTAATACCAACTCGCACCCTTCCTCTGACTCATGTTATACCATTTGAAGCCATTTAGTAGGTTTTGTTTGGGTTTCCAGGTTGAGTGTCATCACCGGATCATACAGATCCTGGATGTCCTCATGCATGAGCCAGAGCTCCTGCATATCCTGCCTCATCCCCTTGTTGGCTGAAGTCAGCTCCTCAGGAGTTTCCCTGTCTCACCCCCAACCTTCTCTGTCGGGGCCTCCTGCCCCTTCCATTCCACTTCCTTGCACTTGTGCTTAGCCCTGGTGCAGGGCTCACATGCCCGACCCCAGGTGCCCATCTGGAAGCATGTGAGGTGCTGCTGAGAACATCTAGAAGGGTTGTCAGCATTGTACTTGGCATCAGTGTCATGGTCACTTACCTTTTGCAGGGCTGTAGGGCCTCTACCCACACGACCCCCTCGGACTCTGTGTCTGCCCACCCCTTGCCCTTCACCCTCTTGGCAGGTGACCCGCTCCCCTCCACCTCTTCCTCCCCATCTCCTGCCTTTCTCTTGGCCCCTTGCTTTGCAGCTGCCACCTTCTTCCACTCCTCTTCGGGCTTCTGCGCTGCATCTGCCTGCTGTGCCTCCTATGCCCATCATTTCTCCTCCTCCAATCATGCTTCCTCCTCAAGCTGCAGTCCCTCCCAGACTAGCTCCTCTTGTTGGGCCTTGAGGGTGGCCAATTGTTCAGTAGTGGATTGGGAAGAGGGAGTTATGTTTTTGGTGTAAGGCAGGAAATTGGGGCTTTTCCGACCACAGACCCAGCTTTTAAGTCAGATCCTCAAACCCTCCCATGCCTTGTAGGCTCAGCCCTAAGGGGAAATACTGTCAAGACCCGACTCACCAGATCAGATTCTTGATCTTGCCCAAACTCTTTTCCAATTCCTTTCTGACCTTGTCCATCGGCATCTCAGCTGCAGCACCTTTTAGCCATCAGACAAGTCATTACATGCCTTAGTAATCATTTGCTTACTCACTTTATTCCTAATACAGTCTTACCAATTCTGGTCATGGACACTTACCAAGACCCAGTAGTAAACTTATGCATTACCCATTATTTTTCTAGCCCTAGTTATTTAAGTGCCCATAGCTTAGCCTTAGTCTCTAGTTTGCAAATTACTTGTGCTTATATGTTAGGAAACAGTCTCCTAACATGCCTATTACATAATACTATCCTTATTTTACTTTACTTTATTTTATTTCACCAAAATACGCTACAAAATGCCTATATACGCATTATTTGTCAGCATGGGAATTTTCTATTTACATGCATCAATATGTACGTGCATGTGCACATCCATAATAACATACTACAATATATGTAACATAGTATATAATCCTAAAATAAATACTAGAAGACCTCAGTTGAGTTCTCTTAGGTATTCCATCCACAATAGTGGTGCAAAAGGCCTAATTCAGCCAACTAATCTATTTATAACCCTCACATCAAAACCATCAATCCCCCCATCATGTGCGCGCTCCCTGCCCCCCTTCTTGTAGGAGAGCCCACACGGTCTAGCTAGCAGATTAGTGGGTGTCGCCCTAACAGAAGAACTCAACTACCCCATCAGGGCACCTTCTCTTACATGCGCATATGTCATTTGTCTCAGCGCGCCACATCCACTTACTCATCATTTCAGCAAAAGCCGGAATTAATTATATATACATATTTACCTTGCTTTTGTAAGCCAATGCCAGGCCTCACCTTACATTGTGACTGCCAGTGATCGAAAGGCAGCGCTCATCATTAGGACAGCTGCAACCAGACAACCGATTGGATCTGGTTTAGCTGAGATTTACATTACTCAATTTGGATGACTATTTTAGGTAGTTACTAGCCAAATTCAGTAATAGCCCCGAGATCAGGCACTGTTGGAAGGGTTATTGATCTGAAGTGCCCAATAGCCGAAATGACATGTTTTGCTGTGTTTGGTAGCTAAAATAGCCAGATCACGTGACTCGAAATTTTGCGAAAAAAATTCTACAACCGAATCTTGACTCAGCCAAAGAAGTGACTCATCACAGATTACATAATCATGTCAGAACAAGCAACTTCGAATCCTGGACACAATCCTGTTCCCACGCTCATTCTTGAAGGCAAAATTGTGCTCTAACAGCACAAATGTCCCAATTAGTGTCAGTATTAGTAGCCTCACAGCCCAAACAAGCACAAACAAATGCAGAAACAGTAGAAGATAAAGATGATGAGATGGAGGAGATGGTGGAGTGGATGTCTCAGGAGGGTGAGCATGCAGAGGAGAGATCTGAGAGTGGAAAAATGCATTTACCTAAATATGTGCCCCCGCAAATTTTTGATGGTACCATGAAGAACACAAAATCCTTCATCAGCTCTATAGTCTTGTATATTCATGGGAGAAAGCCCAAATTTCATATGACTGAGTCTAGAATTATGTTTGCTCTCTCATACATCCAGGGAGGTAAAGCACAGTTCTGGAGAATTTCAAGGTTCAGGGAATTTTTGGAGAGATTGGAGGCACAGTTTGGGGACCCTAGCCCAAAGGCGACAGCAAATGCAAAATTAAAAACTATGCACCAAGGTTCTCTGACTGCAGATGAATTTATTTTGCAGTTTAAAGCAGAAGCGTCACAAACCGATATGGGAGAAGTAGCATTGGTAGAATATTTGAAGGCAGGATTAAATCGCTCTTTATTCAAGTCCATCTATCGACTACCTTCTATGCCGGAGAGGTTGGATGAGTAGTATAATTGGGCAATGCGTCTTGATTGGCAATATCGACAGGAACAGGCAGAATCGAAATTAATGTATGGGAATGCCAGATTTGAAATGTCATTGGGAGGAAAGTCCAAGAAAGGAAGGACACCTCAGGTACGAACTCTGAGGGCACAGCCACCGGCCATGGCAGTGACACCTATTGTTAAGGAGTCAGTGGCATCGATGGATGCAATGGATGTTGATCGAGTAGGAAGATGAGCTCCAGTTAAATGTTTTAATTGTGGACAATTAGGGCATATGGCTCAAAATTGTAGGCAGAAAAGAAAGATTAGGGAAGCAACAATCGAGGAAGTGAAGTTGGAGGAAGATAAGCACAAGAATTTTGTGGAAGAGTCCTAGTGAAGGTTTTCCTATTGGTGACCCAGAATCAATATAATGTATTAGTATCCGAGGAAACTGAGAGTGAACCCGAAAGAGAAATTGAGGAGTATGACCATCATTATTTATCCAACAAAGAAAAATGACCAGCCTTATTTCTCAAGACCCCTAAATTTTTTATTCATGCAGCATGGATAGAACCTGAAATCAGCTTGACAGTAGGATTGAAGACAGTGGACATGCATGCAGCAATTGATGTGGAGGCATTGCTTGACAGTGGTGCTACGAGATTATTTATTAATCGATCCTTAATTACTGGAAATGGTATTCGCATGCATAAACTGCTGCAACCTATATTGACGGTATGATCAATTGTGGAGGAACTATTAAGGAGGAAGTAATGATGATATTGAAGTATCAGGATCATCAGGAACGAGCCATATTTGAGGTGTATGACCTTGGGAAAACCAATCTAATAATTGGATGTCCATGGTTATGAAAGCATAATCCAGAAATTGATTGGAAAACTGGGAAGATACACATGACTCATTGTCCTAAAGAATGTAATGTGTATGGGAGAAAAGTAAAAAAGGAGAAGAAGGAAAAGAAAGAGAAAGAATGTTTGAGGAAGTATTCTGTTACAATGGAGGAAGTGGAGGATGAGGACATGCCAAATGAGGAAGTTCCAGTTATGACCAGTAAGGAAGAACAGAAGCAAACCTTTAGGGAAATTTGGGGAGGACAGTCATGGGATAAAAATGTGGAGAAAGTGGAAAGCCAGTGGAGGAGTGGGTGCCAAAAGCCTACCATAACTATTTGTCAGTTGTTCAGAAGAAGGAATCGGAGCGGATGCCAGTGTAAAAGCTGTGGAATCATGCTATTGAGATGAAGCCGGGATTTGTGCTGGAAAAGTCAAAGGTCTATCCATTATCTCCAAAGCAACAAGAAGAAGTAGATGCATTCCTTAATGAACAGTTGTGCAAGGGATACATACGACCTTTGAAATTACTGCAGACATCACCAGTATTCTTTGTACCAAAAAAAGATCAGAGGAAGAGGATGTGTACAGATTATAGGTATTTGAATGAGTGGACAGTGAAGAATGTGTACCCCTTGCCATTGGTCTCAGAGATAATTGACAAGGTAGGAAAGGCCAAGGTCTTCACAAAATTGGATTTATGCTGGGGGTACAACAATGTACAAATAAAGAAAGGAGATGAGTGGAAAGCAGCATTTGCCAGGCATCGAGGATCCTTCGAGCTGCTAGTCATGTTTTTTGGGATGACCAATAGTCCCCCAACTTTCCAAAATATGATGAACGACATTTTCAAGGATGTGATAGACAAAGGCGTGGTAATAATATTTATTGATGAGATTTTGATATTCATGGAGAATGAAGAAAATCATGAGGTGATAGTGCAGGAGGTGTTGAAGAGATTGGCAGAGAATGATTTATTCGTTAAACCGGAGAAGTGTGTATTTGGAGCAAGCGAGATCAAGTTCTTGGGATTAAAGATTGGTCCTGATGGAATCAAGATGGATTCTATCAAGGTACAGGCAATTGTTGATTGGCCCGTGCCTATCCATATCAAGGAAGTTCAGGCTTTCTTGGGACTTGCGAAGTTTTATTGTTGCTTTGTTCATAATTTCTCCAAAATTGCTGCACCATTACACAACCTTACATGAAAGGGAGTAGTGTGGAGATGGGGAGAACAACAGCAGACAGCATTTGAGGAGTTGAAGAGGAAGTTTGTGGAAGAGCCAATATTGGTCCCAGTAGATTTCACATGTCCCTTACGAGTGGAATCAGATGCATCAGACTTTGCTACTGGAGCAGTATTATCAATGCTATGTGAAGATGACAAATGGCATCCTTGTGCATATTTGTCTCGAGGGTTGAATGATGTGGAGAGGAATTATGATGTGCATGATAAAGAGATGTTGGGAATAATACAAGCATTGGAAGCATGGAGACACTATTTGGAGGGATGTATGCATCACATTGAAATCTGGACAGACCATCAAAATCTGCAATACTTCATGTCCGCTAAAAAGCTTAACCATCGACAAGCACGTTGTGCATTATTCCTATCATGTTTTAATTTTCATGTGGTCCACAAAGCAGGAAGCTTGATGAGGAAAGCAGATGCATTATCCAGACATACAGATCATAAAAGGGGGGTGGAGGACGACAATAAAATATTACCCTACTCAAACCTGAATACTTTTGTATTTGTGCTGTGCGTCAAGGGCATTTATTGGTGGATAGCTCAGAGACGGAAATGTTGTCTAAAATCAGGCAATGTTCAGTGATGGATGATGAAGTGGTGGAACCTGTGAAAGCTTTGAGGGGAGAGAAGCAAGGTAATATTAAAGGCAATGAATGGATTGAAGAACAAGGGTTAGTGTTGTTCAGAGGAAAGGTGTATGTACCGAAGGATCAAGATTCACGAAGGGAGATCATGCAGTTACATCATAACATGCCAGCTGCTGGATATCCTGGAAGGTGGAAGATGTTGGAGTTGGTGATGAGAAATTATTGGTGGCCCAGAATTTCAAAGTATGTGTTGGGGTATGTGGATGGGTGTGACACGTGCATGAGGGGAAAGAAATTTCCAGAAAAGCCTGCGGGGAAATTAATGCCAAACCCTAGACCTAAAGTGCCATGGCAAGACATATCTGTGGACTTTATCACAGAATTACCTGAAGCTCAAAGATACAATGCAATATTTGTAGTATGCAACCGCTTCACAAAGGAAGTCCATATCATTCCTACTACTGCAGAAACCTCATCGTTGGGCTTGGCATGCCTCTATCTAAATCAGGTATGGCGGTTACATGGATTATCTGATATGGTTATCTCTGATTGCAGATCACAATTTGCTTCTGCGTTTATGCGAGAGTTAAATAACATATTGGGGATTCAAACCAAATGGTCTACGGCATATCACCCACAAACTGATGGGCAGACAGAGAGAATGAATCAGGAGTTGGAGCAGTACCTATGCATGTTTGTCAATCATTGACAAACCGACTGGCCCAAATGGTTGGCAATTGCAGAATTTTCCCACAATAATAAATTCCATTCAGCTACTCGCATGTCACCCTTCTTCGCTAATTATGGTTATCATCCCAGAATGGGAGTAGGACCTCAAAGGAAAGTCAAGGTACAATCAATGGAGAACTTTGTGTCAAAAATGCGAAAAGTGCAGGAGGAAGCAGAGGTAGCATTGATGAAAGCATGTAATGATATGATGCGACATGCAGATCATACTTGAGCTGTTGCTCCAGAGTATACAGTTGGTGACTTGGTATGGCTAAGTACCAAAAATCTGAATATTCCACGATCTTCAAGAAAGCTTACAGAGAAGCAAGTTGGCCCATATCCAATTTCTAAAATAATTTCACCCAATGCAGTAGTGTTAAAATTACCTCAGTCATTCAAGATTGATCCTGAGATTAACATTTCCCGTTTATGCCGCCCACCCACTATTCCTGGTCAACAAACTACTCCACAGCCTCCAATAATGGTAGAAGGTGCTCCAGAATATATTGTGGAAAAGGTTTTGGACTCACGTCTTCGATGAAACAAATTGGAGTTCTTAATCAAGTGGAAGAACTACACTGATGAAAATAATTCATGGGAACCCAAGGAGAATTGTAAGCGAGCACGTAAAGCAATCGCCCAATTCTTTAAACATAATCCAAATGCTCCGCGTCACATCTATTACATATGCTATGACGATTTTTGTGGGAGTGATGGCGTGATGGGATCAGGGCTAAAAATAGGTGATGCACTGCATAACATAGGCTACAGTCATTTTGTGGGAATGATGGGACTGATGGTTGATGTGATTATCTAAAATTTGTCAGGCTTGGTCAGAAATGATAGCATTAGTCAGAGCTGACTAAAATTTGTCAGCTCTGACTAATATAGCTGGGTTTCAAAATCTACTACATATGTTACAACCATTTTGTGGGAGTGATGGCGAGCTAAATGGGGGAGGTTTTCGGCTGAGATCGGTGATTGATCGGTGATGATTGATGGGACGACGCGCACAACATATGGGACGACCATTTTGTGGGAACAAAATGATGGGATTATCTAAAATTTGTCAGAGCTGTGCAAAATTGGTCAGCGCTGTGCAAGATGAGTCAGAAATGATTGCATTAGTCAGAGCTGACTAAAATTTGTCAGCTCTGACTAATATAACTGGGCTTCAAAATGTGGTCGTAGCATATGTAGAGGTGAGCTGCAGCTGAGTTTGAAGTGGAGTTTGAAACTTCGCAAGTGAGCTGAGTGTGGAGAGGAGTGTGAGGGGAGTGTGAGGGGTGGGGTGGGGTGTGAGGGGGTGTGAGGGGGTGGGCAAGAGGGGGATGGAGGAGAGGTATGAGGGGTGGGGAGGGGGTATGAGAGGGTGTAGAGGGGGGAGGGGGACATGGGAAAGTGAGAGGAGGATGGGGAGGGGGAAGGGGGAGGTGGAGATGGAGATGGGGGGGGATAGAGATGGGGGAGATGGGGGAGATGGAGGAGGGGGAGATGGAGGAGGGGGAGAGTGGGAAGAGGGAGATGGGGATGGGGATAGGGGAGGTGGGAATATGGGATATGGAGATGGAGAGAGATAGAGATTGGAATGGGGGGATGAAGATGGAGATAAACACCACAACCCCCCCACGTTGACTTGGGGCCAAGGGTCCCAAGTCAACTGAAGAGTTGTGTACTACTGTATCTAAAAGTCAAGGAAAGAGTTGTGTGACCACAAACCCCCAAACGTTGACTTTGGGCCGAAGGTCCAAAGGCAACTGAAGAGTTGAGTAACTGTAGTGGGATTAAGCATTGTGTTACATATATGCGAGCTGGCCCATGCCGGTGTCAGGCTGAGCGAGCAAAGCAAGCGAACGCCATGACAAAGGCATGGGTCATAAGCTCATTGCTAGAATGGTGTATGAGGGGATGAATTTCCGGCCTTACCAAAATTTTACAGAGGGGACAGATACAATATTTTCTCGCCTGGAAGTTGAGGCATAAAAGGGGGGTAATGTTAGGAAACAGTCTCCTAATATGCCTATTACCTAATACTATTTTATTTTATTTTATTTTATTTCATTTTATTTCACCAAAATACACTACAAAATGCCTATATACACATTATTTGTCAGCATGGAAATTCTTTATTTACACGCATCAATATGTACACGCATGTGTGCGTGCATCCGTAATAACATACTACAATATGTGTAACATAGTATATAACCCTAAAATAAATACTAGGAGACCTCAGTTGAGTTCTCTTAGGTATTCCATCCACAATAGTGGTGCAAAAGGCCTAATTCAGCCAACTGTTCTATTTTTAACCTCTTGCATCAAATCCATCAAATCCCCCCATCATGCGCATGCACGCCGCCGCCTTCTTGTAGGAGAGCCCGCATGGTCCAGCTAGCAGATTAGTGGGTGTCGCCCTAACACTCGCACCCTTCCTCTGACTCGTGTTATACCATCTGAAGCCATTTAGTAGGTTTTGTTTGGGTTTCTGGGTTGAGTATCATCAGCGCATCCTTCAAACCTTTTCAAACATTCTCCGAACCTCTTTCGAACAGCTTCATATGCTCCCACATACTATTCACAACATTTCCTACCATTTCACATCTTTTACTGCAACCTTTGGGTATCAGTGGTGATATTTAGTACCAACTCGCACCCTTCCTCTAGCCTGTTTTATGGTTCTTAAGCCTTTTAACAGGTTTTTGTTAGATCTCCAGGTCGAGTATTATCAACAGGTCAGAAGTTGCTCGCGTTTGCCAAGATGAAGTGGCTATTTCCCCCTTTGTGGTAGACATCCCAACATCTAGTGAGCACATCAGGTTTCACCCCTAATTCCCTGGGGTGGAAGCAGATGACTAAGTTGAGCTGTGAGAGGTACTCAGACCATCTGGCTTGGTGGCAGATGAGGAGCTTTGTGGTGCTGAAGTACTCCAGATTCTTGTGAGCAGTGACCATGTCGATCGAATTTCTAGAGCCTTCCATATATTGCTGCCAATGTTTGAAGGCTTCAAAGATGGCCAGAAGTTCTTTGTCATGAGTGTTGTAGTTTAGCTCCTCAGAATTGAAGGAGTGGGAGTGGAATGCAACAGGGTGAATGTGGCCATTGAGAGTGTGGACAGAAAGGATTGCCACTAGGGTGTAGTTGGTAGCATCCATTTCAAGGACCATGCAGGAATCTGGTACCCATTGAGTGAGGACCAGAGCATAAGTAAATTCTTCCTTAAGCCTGTCAAAGACTTCTCGGCACTTCTTGTTGAAGTCCCAGGGAAAGTTCTTTCACATCAACCGGGTAAGAGGAACAATGATGTTGGAATATCTATGAATGAACCTGCAGTAAAAGTTGCAGAATGCAAGGAAAGACTGGACATCCTTGACTTTTTGGGGTACCAGCCAGTCTGGGATGGTCTTTACTTTGTCTTCGGACCTCCAGAGTCCACCCAGTAACAAGATGAACCCAAGATATTCAACTGTATCTTTGTGGAACTCACATTTATGTGGAAAAGCATAAAGTCTGTGTTTCTGAAGTCTCTAAAGGACTTCTTTAACATGCTTGTGTTTTGACATATCATCAGAGAAAATGAGGATATAGTCAAGATAGATGATAATGCAGACATTGAGCATGTTGCTGACAATGTCATTCATGCAAAGCTGCAGGTGCATTAGTGAGTCCGAAGGAAACCACCAGCCACTTGAAGGACCTGTAGCAGGTGTGAAATGTCATTTTCCATTCATCACCATCAGTGATGTGCATTAAGGGGTAAGCATGTCAAAGGTTGATTTTTGTGAAGATGCAGGATTTTTGGTGATAGGTTGCTTTCTCAGCTCAAAGGCCGATATGTCATTCTAAACACATTCTAATCACATTGGCTAACTCCTATGATGTTCCAGATCCAGTGCAACCCCATCTATTGATCACGATATCATATCGACTGCATTGAAACATCACCAGTGACATTGATCATACTAAGAGCCCACATTGCACAATCTTAGGACTACCCCAAAAGCCCCTAAGATCCACCTAAACAACCATCGAACATCCCTGATCACGTTTGAATAGCTGTGACCATCATCGACCATCATTGAGGTCATCGATCAATATCAAGAGACTATGAGTGACATTGGGCACCACATTTGTTATCTATATGGTGGAATACCATGTGCCAGGAAGGATTCCAACTCGTGCCCAAACCTGCTGATCATAGGTCAGCCTCATTCCAAGTCCCTATCATGTGCAGAACCCACTGGACAGATTATTGCGAGACTTAGCATGGTTTATACACAAAGGACAGTTTCTTTTTAGTTTTTTTCCTTTATTACTCCTTCATCATATGATACATCTCCTTTCTTCTTTGGATTCCAGTCTCCTTTTTGGCCTTGCGCCTTAACTCATATCTTTTGCCTCATGTTCTACACATGTTTCTCATTTCATTTTAGAAAGTTTCTTTAAAACATATAAAACTCTGTAGTATCAACTGAAAAATACAAGAAATCGTCTTCATCTATCATCTCGTATCAAAGTGCTAAGAATCAGATCTATTCTCTAAAACAATCTAAACTTCTATGAGTTTTCTCGATTGATGAGAAAACTCTGCGACCATCGTCATCGTCCATCTTCCAACGATCCTCTGATCATTAGCACTAACAACCCTTCCAATACATCCTAGCCATCAGTTATAGCTTTTGTATACTTTTGACCTATAGAAAGGTCCTCGGAACTCACACTTTGACCATCGGCAATAGAACTTGTTCACCATCGATCTCATCGATCATCCTTGATATCGATTGATACCCCATCAGACCTTATCAAATACCTTCTTCCCCTATAGCACTACCCTTGTGACTAATACCCACTAGTTATCTTCCCATAGGTTTGACTATGAACATTCAGAATGTCTCGCTCCCTTCCTCTGACTTGTCGCAAATATCATTGATTGCCTCATCCATTGTTTTGGTGGTTTTCCCATGTTGAGTATCATCACTGTGGGGCATCGAGGAGGTCAGAAATTAGCAGGAGCGAATAGTGATCCTTCTTTGAGATGGAGTTGAGGCACCCCAGTAGTTGACACATAACCAGAGCATACCATCCTTTTTCTTGACAAAGAGTATAGGAAGTCCATGAGGTGATTTCGAGGATCAGATGAAGGTGGATTAAACATTCTTTTCAATGAGCACTTGCAAGGCTTTGGATTCAGATGGGGAGAGGGAGTACATATGACCCAGAGGTGGGGGCACTGATAGGTCCATTGCATGCTATAAGGTCGGGAATGGCTCCCAATCATATCAACACATTATGACAAATGCTCTGAACTGCTATGAATGCCATGAAATTGACTGTGAATACTTTTCGAGCAACTTCACACAATTTTGAATGATTTCGAACTATTTCAAGCAATTTCATGACACTTTGAATGCTTTTGAATGACTTCACACTACTTAGAATGACATCGGCCACCATAGGGATATTTTAAAACCCTTTTGATACATGCTGAACACCTGGAGTGAGCCAATTCGCCACATATTGAGCACTACCGGACTGTTAGGGCGATACCCACTAATCTGCTAACTAGACCGTGCAGGCTCTCCTACAAGAAGGTGGCGGGGCATGCATGCATGATGGGGGGTTCATGGTTTTGATGTGAGGGGTTAAAAATAGAACAGTTGGCTGAATTAGGCCTTTTGCACCACTATTGTGGATGGATACCTAAGAGAACTCAACTGAGGTCTCCTAGTATTTATTTTATGACTATATAGTATGTTACATATATTGTACTATGTTGTTATGGATGCACACGCACATGCATGTACATATTGATGCATGTAAATAGAAAATTTCCATGCTGACAAATAATGTGTATATAGGCATTTTGTGGCTTATTTTGGTGAAATAAAGTAAAATAAAATAAAATAGAAATAGTATTATGTAATAGGCATGTTAGGAGACTGTTTCCTAACATTACCCCCCTTTTATGCCTCGACTTCCAAGTGAGAAAATATTGCATCTTTTACCACTACCGCATTGGGTGAAATGATTTTAGAAATTGGATATGGGCCAACTTGCTTCTCTGTAAGCTTTCTTGAAGGTCGTGGAATATTTAGATCCTTGGTACTTAGCAATACCAAGTCACCAACTTTATACTCTGGAGCAACAGCTTGAGTACGGTCCATGTGTTGCATCATGTCATCTTGTGCTTTCATCAATGCTGCCTCTGCTTCCTTCTGCATCTTTTGCATTTTTGATACGAAGTCCTCCACTGACTGTACTTTGACTTCCCTTCGAGGTTCTACTCCCATTCTGGGATAATAACCATAATTAGCAAAGAAGGGTGACATGCGAGTAGCTGAATGGAATTTATTATTGTGGGAAAATTCTGCAATTGCCAACCATTCAGGCCAATCAGTTTATCGGTGATTGACAAACATGCATATGTACTGCTCCAATGAAAATGGTTGCATGACTTGGTGCAACCCCCTGAACTATCAGACACAGAATACGCTACCTTTATTCAATATTGCCCCGAATTCTTTTTAGATTCAGGCAAACTGTGGAGAAAAGACTCCCAAGGAGCTCACAAAATCGTCGCTCCTTCAGAATGTCATCTCGAAATCATTCGCACAGCTCACGATGACATTGGACACAAAATGCTTTTTGCTACTAAATCAGTTATCGCCCTTCGATTTTGGTGGCCAAACATGAAAGCCGACATTGCATGGTACATTCGAACCTGCCACCTGTGCCAAATTCGACAGATGCAAAATGTTCTAATTCTGCCCACAGTCGCCAATCCAGCCCCCCTTTTCAGCAAAATCTATATTGATACGATGCAAATTCCACCTTCGAACAGATTTAAATACATCGTACAAGGTTGATGCTCACTAACGACCTATCCAGAATGGCGAAAACTTCGATGCAAAAATGCCATGTCACTTGGCGATTGGATCTTCGAAGATATTATTTGTCAATGGGGTTCGCTATATGAAATCATAACTGACAACGGCGCTGCATTTATCACAGCTATGGAGTATCTTGTGAAATGATATCACATTAACCATATTCGAATTAGTGGTTATAATTTGTGCACCAATGAACTCGTCGAATGAGCCCACTTCGACATTTGACAATCCTTATTCAAAGCTGTCGATGGAGGACAAGCGAAATGGTCAGCAGGGGCGCATTCAGTATTTTGGGCAGAATGAGTCACGGTTCATAAATGCATGGGTTGTTCTCCTTACTTCGCAGTCACAGGAGCACATCCTCTAATACCCCTTGACATCTCCAAGGCAACATACTTACAACCGCCACCCGATTCAATCTTATTGACAACCGATCTTATAGCTTGATGAGCCATAGCATTACAAAAATGATCTAATGACCTCGAACTGCTATATTCGAAGGTCTACGCATCCCGAATTAAAGCTGCAAAACGCTTCGAACTTGCTCACAAATATACAATGTGTGACTACAACTTGTCGAAAGGAGATTTAGTACTACTTCGAAACATGCAAATTGAGAAGTCCCTCAATCGCAAAATGAAACCACGATATGTTGGCCCTCTTATCATTATCGAACAAAACTACGGAGGGGCTTATATTCTCTGTGAACTTGATGGGTCAGTACTACATAGACCTATTGCCGCATTTTGTCTGCTACCATACCTCGCTCTAAAATCAACTACCCTTCCACCGAATTTCCTTGATATTGACTCTGAGCGCCTCGAAGCACTTTGAAAAACCTCGAATTTCAACGAAGATGCCTTCGAAGATTTTCAGGACAATGAATACAAATAACTATTCTTCCTTTTCTTTTTCGCAATTACTTACAAAAATTTCAATTGCCTCTAGTGTATGATACAAGTCACGATATCGCATCATAGCATGGTTGCCCAAACTCCAAAGGGTTTTTCGGCAATAATGAACTACTGAGCCTTTCCCTAAAAAGTCATTTTTTGTTCATTACTTATATTCATTTTTTTTTTTTTTTCCTTTACTTTACTTTCCAAAGACATTTAACAAAAAAGTTGCAATTAAAACAGATATACAACAAAAAGAAAAGCCTTTCTACCCCTCTAGCATTCCCTCCAATACCTCTATCTCCCTTCCCAACACCTCCATCTCAACCTTTTTCTGCACCAGCTTTCCAGCAATAATCTGACGGCGCACTGCCCATTCTCCTTCGACCCCTTCAATAACTCATGCCTCCCTTGCTTTCCCTTTCGACAACCTCCTTTTCTCCTTCGCTGCCTTCGAAGGCCCCGCTACTGGCTCAGCAACTTTTACAGGGCCCACGACATGAATTTGACGAACTACAAAATTCGAAAACTAGTTAGTGATCACTTCAAAGCGATTTTGAATAACTTTCGTACCTGGTTTTGTGTGCAAATCTCGTTTCGCACCCCTGAATGTTTTCGCTTCGCCCTTGCAAAGCCCTCTCCTCGACATCCCATTCCAGTAGCACCCCTGTGCCTCCTGGGTACATTTCAAACATTTCACTGCACCTTTCTTGACGGTGCAGCGTGGCTGGGACTTAAAACCCAGCGCATCTATCACACTACAAAACATTTTAGTACCTCGAAAACTCATCAAAAATTAGTAAGGCACTCACTGGGGCCTCGAAATTGAGGAGCCCACTCATTTCGACTCTTGCCTGCTCTGCTGATTCTACTCCCTCGAACTCCTCCTCTCCACCTTCTTCCTCGTCGACTGCTACCACTTTTTGCTTTGCCACACACACCGCAGGCAGGTCATCTTTGCCCTCGTCTTTGTCTTCATCATCTTCGCCAGCTTCTGCCCTCTCGATAGCACTCGCCTCCATCGCGAGCTCCACATTTTTCTTCTTCAACTCCTCCTTCAAAATTGTTTTTGCACGAAACGCAGCAAGAGCCATGTTTTGTGCCTCGGCCAGTGTGGTGTTAGGGCGACACCCACTAATCTGCTAGCTGGACCATGCAGGTTTTCCTACAAGAAGGCGGCGAGGGGCGCGTGCGTGATGGGGGAATTTGATGGATTTGATGTGAGGGTTAAAAATAGAACAGTTGGCTGAATTAGGCCTTTCACACCACTAATGTGGATGGAATACCTAAGAAAACACAACTGAGGTCTCCTAGTATTTATTTTAGGGTTATATACTATGTTACACATATTGTAGTATGTTATTACAGATGCGCACACACATGCATGTACATATTGATGCATGTAAATAAAGAATTCCCACGCTGACAAATAATGTGTATATAGGCATTTTGTAGTGTATTTTGGTGAAATAAAATAAAATAAAATAAAATAAAAATAGTATTATGTAATAGGCATGTTAGGAGACTGTTTCCTAACATTACCCCCCTTTTATGCCTCGACTTCCAGGCGAGAAAATATCATATCTGTCCCCTCTGTGAAATTTTGGTAAGGCCAGAAATTCATCCCCTCATACACCATTCTAGCAATGCGATGTGGAGCATTTGGATTATGTTTAAAGAATTGGGCAATTGTCTTATGCACTTGCTTACAATTCTCTTTGGGTTCCCATGAATTATTTTCATTGGTGTAGTTCTTCCACTTGATTAAGAAATCCAATTTATTTCATCGAAGACATGAGTCCAAAACCTTTTCCACAATATATTCTGGAGCACCTTCTACCATTATTGGAGGCTGTGGAGTAGTTTGTTGACCAGGAATAGTGGGTGGGTGGTAAGGGTGTAAACGGGAAATGTTAATCTCAGGATCAATCTTGAATGACTAAGGTAATTTTAACACTACCGCATTGGGTGAAATTATTTTAGAAATCGGATATGGGCCAACTTGCTTCTCTGTAAGCTTTGTTGAAGGTCATGGAATATTCAGATCCTTGGTACTTAGCCATACCAAGTCACCAACTTTATACTTTGGAGCAACAGCTCGAGTACGATCTGCATGTCGCATCATGTCATCACGTGCTTTCATCAATGCTGCCTCTGCTTCCTCCTGCACTTTTCACATTTTTGACACAAAGTCCTCCACTGATTGTACCTTGACTTCCCTTCATGGTTCTACTCCCATTCTGGGATGATACCCATAATTAGTGAAGAAGGGTGACATGTGAGGAGCCGAATGGAATTTATTATTGTGGGAAAATTCTGCAATTGCCAACCATTCAGGCCAATCAGTTTGTCGGTAATTGACAAACATGCATAGGTACTGCTCCAACTCCTGATTCATTCTCTCTGTCTGCCCATCGGTTTGTGGGTGATATGCTGTAGATAATTTGGTTTGAATCCCCAATATGTTATTTAACTCTCGCATAAATGCAGAAGCAAATTGTGATCCACGATCGGAGATAACTGTATCAGGTAATCCATGTAACTTCCATACCTGATTTAGATAGAGGCGTGCCAAGCCCAACGATGAGGTTTCTGCAGTAGTAGGAATAATATGGACTTCCTTTGTGAAGCGGTCACATACTACAAATATTGCATCATATCCTTGAGCTTGAGGTAATCCTGTGATAAAGTACACAGATATATCTCACCATGGTGCTTTAGGTATAGGGTTCAGCATTAATTTCCCAGCAGGCTTTTCTGGAAATTTCTTTCCCCTCATGCACGTGTCACACCCATCCACATACCCCAACACATACTTTGAAATTCTGGGCCACCAATAATTTCTCATCACCAACTCCAATGTCTTCCACCTTCCTGGATGTCCAGCAGCTGGCATGTTATGATGTAACCATACGATCTCCCTTCGTAAATCTTAATCTTTCGGTACATACACCTTTCCTCTGAACAACACTAACCCTTGTTCTTCAACCCATTTGTCTCCTTTAATATTACTTTTCTTCTCTCCCCTCAAAGCTTTTACAGCTTCCACCACTTCATCATCCATCACTGAACATTGCCTAATTTTAGACAACATTTCTGTCTCTGAGCTATCCACCAATAAATGTCCTTGACACATAGCACAAATACGAATGTATTCAGGTTTGAGTAGGCTGGTATTTTTATTGTCCTCCTCCACTCCCCTTTTATGATCTGTACGTCTGGATAATGCATCTGCTTTCCTCATCAAGCTTCTTGCTTCGTGGACCAAGTGAAAATTAAAGCGTGATAGGAATAATGCCCAATGTGCTTGTCGACGGTTAAGCTTTTTAGTGGACATGAAGTATTGCAGATTTTGATGGTCTGTCCAGATTTTGATCTGATGCATACATCCCTCCAAATAATGTCTCCATGCCTCCAAAGCTCGTATAATTCCCAACATCTCTTTATCATGCACATCATAATTCCTCTCCACATCATTCAACCCTTTAGACAAATATGCACAAGGATGCCATTTGTCACCTTCACATAGCATTGATAATACTGCTCCAGTAGCAAAGTCTGATGCATCTGATTCCACTCGTAAGGGACATGTGAAATCTACTGGGACCAATATTGGCTCTTCCACAAACTTCCTCTTCAACTCCTCAAATGCTGTCTGCTGTTGTTCTCCCCATCTCTACACTACTCCCTTTCGCGTAAGATTGTGTAATGGTGCAGCAATTTTGGAAAAATTATGCACAAAGTGACGATAAAAATTGGCAAGTCCGAAGAAAGCCTGAACTTCCTTGATATGGGTAGGCACAGGCCAATCAACAATTGCCTGTACCTTGATAGGATCCATCTTGATTCCATCAGGACCAATCTTTAATCCCAAGAACTCAATCTCGCTTGCTCCAAATACACACTTCTCCAGTTTAATGAATAAATCGTTCTCTGCCAACCTCTTCAATACCTCCTGCACTATCACCTCATGATTTTCTTCATCCTCCGTGAATATCAAAATGTCGTCAATAAATATTATCACCATGCCTTTGTCTATCACATCCTTGAAAATATCGTTCATCATATTTTGGAAAGTTGGGGGACTATTGGTCATGCCAAAAAACATGACTAGTGGCTTGAAGGATCCTCGATGCATGGCAAATGCTGCTTTCCACTCATCTCCTTTCTTTATTTGTACATTGTTGTACCCCAGCGTAAATCCAATTTTGTAAAGACCTTGGCCTTTCCCACTTTGTCAATTATCTCTGAGATCAATGGCAAAGGGTATGCATTCTTCACTGTCCAATCGTTCAAATACCTATAATCTGTACACATCCTCTTCCTGTGATCTTTTTTTGGTACAAAGAATACTGGTAATGTCTGCGGTGATTTCGAAGGTCGTATGTATCCCTTGCGCAACTGTTCATTAAGGAATGCATCCACTTCTTCTTGTTCCTTAGGAGATAATGGATAGACTTTTGACTTCTTTGGCACAAATCCCAGCTTCATTTCAATAGCATGATCCCATGGCTTTCGCACTGGCATCTGCTCCGATTCCTTCTTCTGAAAAACTGACAAATATTTATGGTAGGCTTTTGGCACCCACTCCTCCACTGGCTTCTCCACTTTCTCCACATTTTTATCCCATGACTGTCCTCCACAAATTTCCCTAAAGGTCTGCTTCCATTCTTCCTTACTTGTCATAATTGGAACTTTCCCGTTTGGCATATCTTCATCCTCCACTTCCTCCATCGTAACAGAATACTTCCTTGGACATTCTTTCTCTTTCTTTTCCTTCTTCTCCTTTTTTACTTTTTTCCCATACACATTACATTCTTTAGGACAACGAGTCATGTGTACCTTTCCACTTTTCCAATCAATTTCCGGATTATGCTTTCATAACCACAGACATCCAATTATTAGATTGGTTTTTCCAAGGTCGCACACTTCAAATACGGCTCACTCCTGATAATCCTGATACTTCAATATCATCATCACTTCCTCCTTAATAGTTCCTCCACAATTGATCGTACCATCAATATTGTACACCATTATAGGTTGTGGCAGTTTACACATGCGAATACCATTTCTGGTAATTAGGGATCGATTAATAAATAATTTGGTAGCACCACTGTCAAGCAATGCCTCCACATCAATTGCTGCATGCATGTCCACTGTCTTCAATCCTACTGTCAAGCTGATTTCAGGTTCTATCCATGCTGAGTGAATAAAAAATTTAGGGGTCTTGAGAAATAAGGCTGGTCATTTTTCTTTGTTGGATAAATAATGATGGTCATACTCCTCAATTTCTCTTTCAGGTTCACTCTCGGTTTTCTCGGATACTAATACATTATATTGATTCTGGGTCACCAATAGGGAAACCTTCACTGGGACTCTTCCACAAAATTCTTCTGCTTATCTTCCTCCAACTTCACTTCCTTGATTGTCACTTCCCTAATCTTCCTTTTCTGCCTACAATGTCGAGCCATATGCTCTAATTGCCCACAATTAAAACATTTAACTGGAGCTCATCTCCCTACTCAATCAACATCCATTGCATCCGTCGATGCTGCTGACTCCTTAACAATAGGTGTCACTGCCATTGCAGGTGGCTGTGCCCTCGGAGTTCATACCTGAGGTGTCCTTCCTTTCTCAGACTTTCCTCCTGATGACTTTCCAAATCTGGAATTCCCATACATCAATTTCGATTCTGCCTGTTCCTGTCGATATTGCCGATCAAGACGCATTGCCCAATTATACCACTCATCCAACCTCTCCAGCATAGAAGGTAGTCGATAGATAGACTTGAATAATGAGGGATTTAATCCTGCCTTCAAATATTCCACCAACGCTGCTTCTCCCATATCGGTTTGTGATGCTTCTGCTTTAAACTGCAAAATAAATTCATCTGCAGTCAGAGAACCTTGGCACATAGTTTTTAATTTTGCATTGGCTATTGCCTTTGGGTTAGGGTCTCCAAACTGTGCCTCCAATCTCTCCAAAAATTCCCTGAAAGTCGCAAACAGTTTATATTCCATGGCAATTTGATTAATGGCTTTGTTTCTCCAGAACTGTGCTTTCCCTCCCTGGATGTATGAGAGAGCAAACATAATTCTAGACTCAGTCGTACGAAACTCGGGCTTTCTCCCATGAATATACAACACTATAGAGCTGATGAAAGATTTTGTGTTCTCCATGCTACCGTCAAATATTTGTGGGTGCGCATATTTAGGTAAACATGTTTTTCCACTCTCAGATCTCTCCTCTGCATGCTCACCCTCCTGAGACATCCACTCCACCATCTCCTCCATCTCATCATCTTTATCTTCCACTGTCTCTGCTTTTGTTTCTGCTTGTTTGGGCTGGGATGCTGCTAATGTTGATACTAATTGGGACATTTGTGCTGTTAGAGCACAATTTTGGCTTCAAGAATGGGTGTGGGAACAGAATTGTGTCCAGGATTCGAAGTTGCTTGTTTCTGACATGATGACATAATCTGTGATGAGTGACTTCTTTGGCTGTGTAAAGATTTGGCTGTAGAATTTTTTTTGCAAAATTTCGAGTCACGTGACCTGGCTATTTTGGGTACCAAACACGGCAAAACACATGATTTCGGCTATTGGGCACTTCAGATCAATAACCCTTCCAACAGTGCCTGATCTCGGGGCTATTACTGAATTTGGCTAGTAACTACCTAAAATAGTCATCCAAATTGAGTAATGTAAATCTCAGCTAAACCAGATCCAATCGGTTGTCTGGTTGCAGCTGTCCTAATGACGAGCGCTGCCTTTCGATCACTGGCGGTCGCAATGTAAGGCGAGGCCTGGCGTCAGCTTACGAAAGCAAAGGTAAATACATATATACAATTAATTCCGGCTCTTGCCGAAATGATGCATAAGCGGATGTGGCGCGCTGAGACAAATGACGCATGCGCGTGAGTAAGAGAAGGCGCACTGATAGGGTAGTTGTGTTCTTCTGTTAGGGCGACACCCACTAATCTGCTAGCTAGACCATGCGGGTTCTCCTACAAGAAGGCGGCGGGGGGCGCACGCGTGATGGGGGAATTTGATGGATTTGATGCGAGGGTTAAAAATGGAACAGTTGGCTAAAATAGGCCTTTCGCACCACTAATGTGGATGGAATACCTAAGAAAACACAACTGAGGTCTCCTAGTATTTATTTTAGGGTTATATACTATGTTACACATATTGTAGTATGTTATTACAGACGCGCGCACACATGCGCATACATATTGATGCGTGTAAATAAAGAATTCCCACGCTGACAAATAATGCATATATAGGCATTTTGTAGTGTATTTTGGTGAAATAAAATAAAATAAAATAAAATAAAATAAAATAAAAATAGTATTATGTAATAGGCATGTTAGGAGACTGTTTCCTAACATGCGGTCCTTCGACCCTCAAGCTTCACCTTCTGCGCTACATCCTTCACTCTTTGAACCTCCTGCTGCTCCTCCTGAATTCGTTGTTCTTCCTCTGCCCTCTTTTCGTGTTTTATCTCTTTCGCTAAATCCACGAATAGCAGCTTTCCTCCCCACGAAAGCCATTCATGTCAGGCCATCGGGCTAAGAATGTCGAAAACCTCGTCCACAACCTTCTGAATGGTCGCGTCATGCTCTTCACCAAGGTCTTCCACAAGTTCATCATACTCTGCCTACAAAATGCGAATTTAGAAAACATAAAACAAAATGAAGATGAGACGTATTATTTTCGCACAAAATGCCTGCCCCCAGACTTCGAAATCCAAGTCTTCTGTGATGCCATGCTTGGGCATCGACTTCGCATATTCGATAATTTTGATGTTGAGTTCGGCCAGGAGAGACATGATCAAAGCTAGTATTCAAGGATGAGGAGGTGATGAAAGAAGAACAAGAAGTATTTCGAACATCGCTAAGTTTTCAACACGATCACGCATTTCACACGTGACTTTGATTGGCTGACTGGGACAGTCAGGATTTTAGTAAGGGGGAGGATAATAGGTCCACTGCATGCTATACACACAAAACATCTGGCATAAGCCACTGTGTGACTTATCAAGCACTACCAGATGCAAGGAGAGATGATAAAAGAATTAGGGTACGATAATGGCAGTTTTGGGATTTCAACAATCTATTGAAACAAAAAGAGAAGTACTCTTACTATATGGCGACACCAAACATTTCAATTATCATTGTTCCTCATTTGTTTTTATGTTTTACAATACCTTTATTGCTGTGCATACTGCCTCATGTTCTACACCTGTTATATTTCCTTTTTGGTACTTACCTCTTTGAAATGTATATAGACTTGTACTAGTTACTTAGAACAACAGAGAACCAGTTACCCTCTCCACTATAATCGGATGTAAGAATGGTTCTCTTGAGTCTTACCTAGCATCGTATCTCTGAAGTCCTGTGAAATATTGTGAACTTCCTTGAACTTTCATATTCATTCTCAATTCATCATCACCTACCGTCACTAAAAACCCAGCTTACACCTTTGAACCTCCTCGAACTTACCCAAACTACTTCGAACCCATTCGAATCTATTTCGAACTACTTTGGACATCTTCAAACATATTTCGAACTACTTCAAACATCTTCATATGCTTTTAAACACTATTCGTCACATTGTTACCATTTTGCATCACTAAAAACGATGTTCTGGTATTAGAGGTGATATTTAGGACCAACTTGCACCCTTCCTCTAGCCTGAGTTATACTACATAAGCCTTTTAACAGGTTTTTGTTAGGCTTCCAGGTCGAGCATCATCAGCACGCATGATTGGGGGTTTGATGGTTTTGATGTGAGGGGTTAAAAATAGAACAGTTGGCTGAAATAGGCTTTTCACACCACTATTGTGGATGGAATACAGTGACTCACAAAACTGAGTCAATGTTTTGGACTTTTTGATTCATTGTTGAATAGGTTTCCATAAACAACAAAACCAAACAAGGTATTGGTGTACCGAATAACATACATGATCAGGGCTACCAAACAAACAAAGAATTATGTAAGTTTAATCATCCCTCATAGAGATATGATTATTTTAATTCAGGGACTCATTGACTCAGTTTTGTGAGGGGTAGTCAGAAATATTAGAATCTGATGCTCCACCAACTGTATAATGTCAAAATCTTGACAGATGGTTTCTAAGGTGATGTGACCCTTGATGGGCCCTTAAATTATAGTATTTAATTAGGACTAGCATTCTCCATACTTCAATATTCTGCAATGCATCCCATCTCCTCTGCTCAGAAGGAAAACATTTTTTCCCTGGCCTCCAATCATTATTCTACCCACAATATTGCCTCTAAACTCAACCTCAGCCAGTCTAGTGTATCCAGAACACTCAGGGCTCTCCATCCAAACCTGGATTCCCCCTCTGGTGGTTGTCCTTCTAAGCTCTCATCTACCTCTCAGAGAGCCATCCTTACCCAAATCACCACTGGCAAGGCTGCAAATGCTGTTCAGGCCACCCATTACATCAACAGCATCATCCCCACTCCAGTCTCCTCAGAAACAGTCAGAAGAGTTCTTAGAAAAAACTCATTCAAGGCTGTGGTGAAGAAGAAAAGGCCCTTGCTTAGTATAAGGCATAGGAAAGCAAGATTGGCTTTTGCTCAGAAGTATAGAGAGTGGACTGTGGAAGACTGGAGGAGGGTTATTTGGTCAGATGAGACTAAAATTAACAGGTTTGGGTCAGATGGGAGAGAGTGGGTTTGGAAACAGAAGGGAGAGGGGCTGATTGAGAGAGAGGTGCAGGGAACTGTCAAATTTGGGGGAGGAAACATTATGGTATGGGGGTGTATGGGATGGAATGGAGTGGGGAATCTTGCAGAGGTTGAGGGGAGGATAAATGCTGACCAGTATGTGTCCATTTTGAAGGACCATATGCTGCCTAGCTTGGAGGAGAGTGGAATTTCTGGAGAAGAGGTGATTTTTCAACAAGACAATGACCCCAAGCATACCTCAAAAAAGGCCAAGAAATGGATGGAGAACAACAATATTACTCTTCTGGATTGGCCTGCCCAATCTCTAGACCTCAGTCCTATTGAACATAAATGGGTTCACCTCAAGAACCAGTTAGACAAGTATCCAACAGCGCCAAAAGGAATTTGGGAGTTATGGGAAAGAGTAGTGGAAGAGTGGAATAATATTCCATCAGAGGTGTGTCAGAATTTGATTAAAAGCATGCCTAGAAGGTTGGGAGCAGTTATTAAGGCCAAGGGAGGTTATACAAAATACTAGAATTACAATTTATCATAATATTGATACCACCTCACAAAACTGAGTCAATGAGTCCCTGAATTAAAATGATCATATCTCCATGAGGGATGATTAAAATTACATAATTCTTTGTTTGTTTGGTAGCCCTGATCATGTATGTTATTCAGTACACCAATACCTTGTTTGGTTTTGTTGTTTATGGGAAGTTATTCAACAATAAATTAAAAGTGCAAAACATTGACTCAGTTTTGTGAGTCACTGTACCTAAGAGAACTCAACTGAGGTCTTCTAGTATTTATTTTAGGATTATATACTATGTTACATATATTGTAGTATGTTATTACGGATGCACGCACACATGCACGTACATATTGATGCATGTAAATAGAAAATTCCCATGCTGACAAATAATGTGTATATAGGCATTTTGTAGTGTATTTTGGTGAAATAAAATAAAATAAAAATAGTATTATGTAATAGGCATCTTAGGAGACTGTTTCCTAACATGGACACAAGGAGAGATGATGAGAGATTTAGGACACAATAATGGCAATTTTGGAGTTTAAATGATCTATTGAAACAACAAGAGGAGTACTCTTACTATATGGTGACACCGTATGTTTCATTTATCATCATTTCTCATTTGCTTTTATATTTTACAGTACCTTTATTGCTGTGCATCCTGCCTCATGTTCTACATTTGTTATTATTTCCTTTTTAGTACTATTTCTTCAAATTGTATATAGACCTGTATTAGTTACTTACAGTGACAGCAAAGCAACGGGGAACAGAGAATAGGTTACCCTCTCACTCATCATCTGACTTAAAGAGCTGTTGATAATGCTCGACCTGGAAACCTAGCAAAAACCTGTTAAAAAGGCTTATGAAGTATAACTCAGGCTAGAGAATGGGTGTGAGTCGGTACTAAATATCACTGCTAATACCAAGACATTGTTTTAGTGATGCAAATGGTAAAAGGTGTGATGAATAGTCTTTTTAAAGCATATGAAGATGTTCAAAGAAGTTCAAAATTGGTCCAAGGATGTGCGAAGTAGTTTGAAATAGGTTCGAATGGGTTTGAAGTTGTTTGGGTGAGTTTGAGGGGGTTCGAAGGTGTTCGACTGGTGTCGAGATATGTTTGACAAATGAATATAGCGGTTACAAAGTGGGTTTTTAGTGACGATAGGTGATGACAAGTTGAGAACCAATACAAAAGTTCAAGGAAGTTCGCAATATTTTGCAGAACTTCAGAGATACGACGTGAGGTAAGACTCAAGAGAACTGCTCTTAAATCTGACTATAGTGGAGAGGGTAACTGGTTCTCTGTTTTTCCAAGTAACTAGTACAAGTTTATATACAGTTTTGAAGAGATAGTACTGAAAAGGGAAGTAAAACATGTGTAAAACATGAGGCAATATATCATACAATGAGGACTTTGTAGATCAAAAATAAATGAGAAATGATAAATAATTGAAACATATGTGTCCCCATATGGTAAAAGTATTTATCTTTTGCTGCAATATATCATCGAAACATAAAAAATGCTATTATCGCATCCTAATTCTTTTGTAATCTCTCCTCGTGTCCAGTAGTGCTTGATATGCAATGGAATAACCTGTTCCAGTTGTGCAGAGTATATCGAAAGTGTTTCACGACAGCTATACAGTGGCCGAAGTCATTTGAAATACTGCAAAGTCGCTCAAAGTGTCGCGAAATAATTCGAAAGCATTCGAAATAGTTCGAAGTTGTCCGAAATAGTGTGAAATAGTGTGAAAATGATTTGACGTCAATTTTGTGGCATTTGTAGTGATTCGGAGTGCATGTCATAATGTGTCGATATGAGTGGAAAGCTTCTCCAGAGCTTATAGCGCATAGTGGACCTATCACCGTTCTCTTGAGTCTTATCTTCAGTCATATCTCTAAGTTCTGTGAAATATTGCAAACTTCTTTGAACTATTGTATTTGCTCCTCGTTTTATCACAAATCACCTCTTGCCTCTCAACAAACACTTTTTATTTGCTATATTCACTTCTCAACATACCTTGACATTAGTCCAAGATCTACAAACTTCTTTCAACTCACTTCAAACCTCTTCAAACCCCTTCGAACCTTTTTCAAACTATTTCGCACGTCTTCGAACCTATTTCAAACTTTTCTGAACATCTTTGTATGCCTTTAAACAGTATTCGCAACATGCCCAATCATTTCATGTCGCTCACTACAACTTTTGGGTATCAGCAGTGATATTTAGTACCAACTTGCACCCTTCCTCTAGCCTGTGTTACACTTTTTAAGCCTTTTAACAGGTTTTTGTTAGGTTTCCAGGTTGAGTATCATCAGTGCATCATCTTCCTTCTCTCTCTTTAGGTCATAAGGGCGATGTGGAGGAAGCTGTTTGCCTTCTGTTTATTGAAGATGTCAGCAAGCTCATGTTACTCTTCAAGGATATCCAAAAGATCCACCAGATTAGCTCCAGGAAGTTTGCTAGCATGCATGTAAGTGGCAGCATTGATGAACGAGATTTTGGGAGGTACTCAGGTTTCTGCTGGAGGGTTGGGAGATGACTTGAAAGTCAGAGGTCAGAAGATGTCAGGGGTGCCAGACCTCTATGATCTGCATAGCAGAAAGTCATTAGGCCAGAAGACCATTTATTCAATGGATTGTATGACCAAGGACTGCAGAACAGGAAGAGTCAAGCAGAGTTACAAAAAATGTCAGATTGAACACTTCATCAGATCGAAAAGTGACCAGGAGTTTTGTGACTTGCATAATGACAGAGTTGCAAGTTCCATTAAATAGTTGGAGTCCGATTGTAGGATGGTTTCTATGTTGAAATGATTTTCCAGCACAAAGGCCAAGTCAAAAATTGAGCTCTGACAATGCTTACTCATCCAATGCTCATATTTGCATATCTGAGCCAGAGTCAATAAGGGTTTGGGTTTGTATGGAGTTTTCAGAGATGGATAGGAGGATGGTAAGGGATTCTGGATCGGAAAGAGTGGACACTTTGAGATGGACATAGGCAGCCAGCTGAAAAAGGTCAATGCAACCATCAGCTCCATTGGCATATTCCTGAGGGTTGCAGACCATTTTTTTGAGTCCACAGAATCTGGGCTTTTGCAGCCTTGGACTTGCTTCAATTCCCAGCTAGGTGTCCCTCTTCACTGCAATAGAGGCAAAGACCTTCCTTCATCCAGTGCTCGCATTCTTCTTTGGTTAGTTTACTGTTCTTCCCCAACTTGTCAGAGATGTAGTCCTCGAGCTTGTTACTCTTGAATCTGGAGGAGCTGCCAGTTGAGGATTCATTAGTGCGATTAGAGTTGGATGGGTTCTGGGGTCTAGAATAATTATTAGTGCTAGAGTTGGAATTAGGACTGGAGTTTGGGGAACCCTTGGAGTCCTCCTTTCCAGAGTTTTCAGAATTTTCAGAGCTCTTGGCATCAAGGTAATTCTCTTCTTCCTGCAGCCAGTAGATGCTGTCAGAATCTTGGGCCTTGAGCTGCAAGGCTGCCAAAGTGTCAGGCTTCCTGCCCTGCAAGACTTCTATATGGAGGTGGAGTAGAAGGCTGCAGAAGTACTGGTCATGAAGAGCAGCTTCATTCCAGTCAACCCAGGAGGCTAGTTCCCAAAAGTCCACATTATACTTGATTATATGGCCTCCTTTCTTCATTGTGAACTCAGAAAGAGCCTTCTCGGCATCCCACAAGGGGTCATAAAAATGCATTGGGTCATTGAGGCTGGGTTTGAACTAGTTGAGTGCTGATCTGTTGAGGTAGGAAATGATAAATAAGATCTTCCTTCCTTTTACAGAAGTGAAGACATGAGGGTGATCATGGAAGTGGATGTTGCAAGCAACTAAGAAGTCCCAAAGTTTCTGGGGGGGGTTGGAACTGTCAAATGTGTCAGGTTCCCAAACTTTGATCTTCTCCAGCTTAGAAGCTTGGTTCTGGTGGACAGTACAAAGACTGTCTGAGAGGTTGAACAGAGCATCAAAAAATCTGTTGCCTGGTCCAGATTTCCACCCACAGAAGGCTGATCTCCAGGGTCATCAGGATTGGGGTTATCCCTAGAGATGTTAGAACTGCTAGAGTGATCAGGTCCACCAAGAAGTCCATCCTCTTCACCTGTAGCTTCCTTATCAGCAGGGTTGGGTTGCCTGTCATCCACTACATAGTTGAATGGAGTCAGAATTCAAGGGGGTTCCAAAGGCAAGTGCATAGACATGATGTTGGTGCTGATGTATGGTACACCAGAGCTGACTTGTCAAAATATGTTTGATGGTTGGACTGAGGCACCAAAAGTAGAAGTGGGTCTAGGACCTGGGAGTACTGATTGTTGGATAGCTGATAAGCCTGGTAGTGTGCCTGCATGGTGGGAGTTTCTTGTTGGGTGCTGAGTTTGTAATTCTGTGTGGGACATAGAATAATGTTCAGAATAGTGTGATGATTGATGAGAGCACGGTGAGCTTGCAAATACTGTCAAAGTTCAAGATTGCTACTACCAAGGTTGGAACTTGGTCAGGAAAACACTGGACTTCTGGTCAGACCTGGTCATCAGTGGTCAGAGTGGTTCAGAGGTTTCCATGTAGAATCCACCAGGCTGTAGCAGGGCAGGTGAAAAGGGGCCAGAGAGGACTTGGCTTCAACTTGTAAGAAGTTGCACCCTTCTCCTCATCAGTTGTCCAATGTCAGGTGGAGGGGTTCAGATATCCAAAGGGTTTCTGGATGGAGGGCAAGGATAGATTAAGAAGAGGTTTTAGAGTGATTTGAAGATGAGAACAGTCAAAGGATTAAGAGGTTAAGTTAGGATTAAGTTGAGGATGATTAAGGATTGATATTAGACTTGAGGTGATTAAACATGAGTGACATATACATGCAAGAATTTGCAAACTGAAGACTAAGGCTAGACTATGGGCACCTAAATAATGAAGGCTGGTAGAATAGCAGAAAAGACAGAAGTTTACTAATGGGTCTTGGCAGGTGTCCATCATTAGAATTGGTAAGACTGTATTAGAAATAAAGTGAGTAAGCAAATGATTACTAAGGCATGTGATGACTTGTCTGATGACTAAAAAGTGCTGTGGCTAGAATGCCAATCGACAAGATCAGAAAAGAGTTGAAAAAGGGTCAGGAGTTATTGGGCATCCAATCAGGTGAAATGGGTCTTGACAGTCTGCTCCTGATTTAGAAGATGGGTGGCTATTGTGGTCAGCAATACATGGGACTGGTGATGCAGGCTTGTTTAATAATACTCAACCTGGAAACCAAACTAACACCTACTAAAAGGGTCTAAGAAGTGTTACACAGGCTAGAGGAAGGGTGTGAGGTGGCACTAAAGATCACTACTGTTACCCAAGGATTGTAGAGAGAGGTATGGAGTAGTGAGAAAGGTTGTGAATAGTTTTAGAAGCATACAAAGGTTTTCGAAGGGCTATGAATGAGGTGCGAGGATGCTCAAAGATGCTGGAGAATGCTAAAAGATGTTCAAGGACATTAGGAGCTCTTTACTCTAAGCCATGTATTCCATGTGGATTCCGCATGGAATGGGCAGAATCCATGTGGAATCTGAGTGGAATCTGCACGATCTGCATCGTTTGGGCCCTACATGAGTTTTCTTTTCATTTGCTTTTTGCTTTTATAAACTAATGAATTTGTTTATTTTGTTTTCTAGGTTGTAATCTACTGGTAATGACAAAACGAGCTGACAGGGCCCAAATGACACAGATCATGTCATTTGGTCCCTATGTTAGTTTTTTTTTCATTTGCTTTTTGTTTTTATAAACTAACTAACTCTTTTCTTTTCTTTTATAGGTTCTAATCTACTGATAACAGCCAGATGCAGGACAACCCAACACATCCACCCCATGCCTGTGAGCCCCTGCTCATAGGGTGGATTGTGAGCTGTACAGTTGTCATCGATGCCTACCAACACCCCCTCATAGCACCCATCCCCATGCCTACAAGCAACTGCTCGTAGGGTGGATAATGGGTGTGACTTGCCACAGTGATGAACATGTGCAAGGAGGGGTGGGCATCATCTTTGTCATTCCTGTTAGTCATCCTTTTAAGTGCTCTAACTACAGCTCTGTAATCCATCACTTACCTGCATGTGTTGCACCAGCATCCTCGCTTCATCTCAGAACTCTTATCCCTTTTCAGAAACTTAAATGTGACCAAGTCCATTAAGATTAGCTGCAGGTCCTTGGCCTTGTCTTTCTTTGTGAGTGATTCCACCTCGATAGGAATACGGTGATGTTTGCCAAGCCCATCTCCCTTTAGATATCATATTAGTTATACTTTACTTAGGTATGCTGTGAACTCATACCTCAGCATCACTGTCATCAGACTCATGTTCAGCCTCATGTCCAGGTTTATCATCAACCTCTTCGCAATTTGCTGCCCTGGCCCTTTTCTTTTTTGGCTTCAAGACTCAGACCAGTTCTTCATCATATGTGTCAGCTGATGCCTTGCTTGCTTCTTCCCTGTGGTATTTCATCCCTTGTTCACAGCTGATGTTGAACTTGATTTTGCTGGTGCTTTCACAGGTGTCTTCTTGGATGTTTTTTTCTTTGTGGATTTTGCTGCAACTTTTGCCATTGTAACAATAGTGTGACCAGCAGTATTTTGCATTTAAATAGTCCTGTTTATTTGGTGCTTTGTGTGGGACACAAAATGTTGTAGTATGCAAGTGATATTGCTCTTGTTTCTGAGGCTACAACATTGTCAACAGTAGTGTATTGTAGTTGGTCATCCTGCTCCTTGTTAGATAGGATGAGAGTGGTCTCAACTGGTCTCAACTGGTTTTTATCAGTCTTTGAGAATATTCGAAGCCTCGGAGACTGGAACTGAACTGATTGCAGAAACTGATGAACCTGAACCAACAGCTTGGTCTCTTGCAGTACAGTTCAGCTCAGTTTCAGTCTTATTTCTGGTTCGATCAACTGGACCCTCAAACACTACTGATAAGGAAGCTACAGGTGAAGAGGATGGACTTCCTGGTGGACCCGATGACCCTAGTGGTCCTGATGGCCCTGGGAATGACCCTGATTGTGATGACCCTGGAGATCAACCTTCTTTAGGTGGAAACCCAGATCCAGACAACAGATTTGTCGATGCCCTGTTTGACCTTTCAGATAGTCTCTGCACTCTCCACCAGAACCAAGCCCCAAAGCCCAAGAACATCAAAGTCAGGGAACCAGACACATTCGATGGTTCCAATCCCTAGAAACTGTGGGACTTCCTAGTCACATGCAACCTCCATTTCCAAGATTGCCCTCACATCTTTGCTTCTGATGAAAGGAAGATCTTATTCATCATCTCTTATCTAAATGGATCAGCACTCAGCTAATTTGAACCTGGCTTCAATGACGTGATGGATTCCCCCCACTGGATGTGGAACTTTTGAAATATTCATCGGGAAGCTAGAGAGCAATCTCAGCCCTCACAATCCTGGGGGATGCCGAGAAGGCTTTCTCTGAGCTCACAATAAAGAAAGGAGGCTGTATAGTCAAGTATAACATGGACTTTTGGCAACTAGCCTCCTGGGTCGATTGGAACAAAGCCACTCTTTGTGACTGGTACTTCCGGGGACTTCCACTCCATCTCTGCATAGAGGTTTTGCAGGACAGAAAGCCCAACACTCTGGCAGCCTTGCAGCTCAAGGCCCAAGATGCTGACAACATTTACTGGCTGCAGGAAGAAGACAATCACCTTAATGCCAAGACCTCTGGAACTGCCAGAAACTCTGGGAAGAAGGACTCCAAGGGTTCCCCAAACTCCAATTCCAATTCCAGCTCTAACTCTAATAGTCAGTCCAAGCCCCAGAATCTGTCCAACTCTAATTGCAGTAATCAACCCTTGACCAGTGCCTCCTCTGGGTCAAAGAGTAACAAGCTGAAGAACTCTATCTCCGACAAGTTGGGAAAGAATGGCAAACTAACTGGAGAAGAACGGGAGCACCGGATGAAGGAAGGACTTTGGCTCCATTGCAGTAAAGAAGGACATCTAGCTGGCAATTGTGGCAAGTCCAAAGCTGCAGAAGCCCATGCAGCCACAGTCTCTGAATCCATGCCAGATTCTGCAGACTCAAAAAAAGTCTGCAACCACGAGACCTTTGAGGTCTGGGGGAAGCAGATTGACAATCACTGGGTTGTCACTTACTGTGCTTATCTCATATGGAAGTACCACTGCCACATCAATGTTGAGGTCATTTCCTCTATCAAGGCCTTGACGTATATCTATAAGTATGTCTACAAGGGCTATGATTATGTCACCATGCAGTTTGGCACCTGTGATAATGAGGTTAAGCAGTACTTGGATGCCTGCTATGTTTCTGCCTGTGAGTCCTTCTGGCATCTCTTCCACTTTGTCATGCATGGTGCCTCTCCCAATATTGACTGTGCTTATCTCATATGGAAGTACCACTGCCACATCAATGTTGAGGTCATTTCCTCTATCAAGGCCTTGAAGTATATCTATAAGTATGTCTACAAGGGCTATGATTATGTCACCATGCAGTTTGGCACCTGTGATAATGAGGTTAAGCAGTACTTGGATGCCTGCTATGTTTCTGCCTGTGAGTCCTTCTGGCATCTCTTCCACTTTGTCATGCATGGTGCCTCTCCCAATATTGTCCATCTCCATGTCCACCTTCCCAATGAGCAAAATGTCATGTGGAATGAGAATGGGGTAGAGACTGTGCAGAAGGTTATTGAGTGAGGACACCACCCTCACTGCATTCTTCAAGGCCAACCAAGAATATCTAGAGGTTGGAGGTGATCTTCTGTACTAGAACTATTTCTCTAAGTTTGCATATCTCAAAACTACTGGGAAGTGGAAACCCAGGCAATGTGGCTTTGCAGTTGGCTGGCTGTATTATGTCCACCCCACTGCTGGCAAGCACTTTTATCTCCACCTTCTTCTCACCTCTATCAAGGGCCCAACATCCTTTGAGAACCTCTTCACCTTCCAAGGTGTGCAGGCACCATTTTTTAGAGAGGCCTGCCTTGCCCATGGACTATTGGAAGATGATCAAGAATGGTATCAGTGTCTAGAGGAGGCCAAGTCTATGCAGACAGGTTGGCAGCTTTGTCATTTGTTCATGACCATCCTTTGTGACTGTTTGCCCTCTGACCCTGCTGCACTCTGGAATACCTTTTGGATTCACATCTGTGATGATCTGCACTACTACCTTCACTATGACTACAACTATCTCAATCTCACTGATGGTGACATCCAGGACTATGGCCTCTTCCTCATTGATCAGTTTCTCTTGTACACCAACAAGTCTCTTGATGATTGGCCCGATATCCCTCAGTACATCCAGGACTGGCAAGCCATGATTGGCAACTACCTTATCAATAAGCAGAGGATATATGATGCTGAGGAGCAAGCAGTGTTGGCAGCTGAGCATGAGGCAATGCTGAATCAGGATCAGATAGTGGCATTGAATGAAATCCTCACTGCAGTCAATCCTTAGTCTGGTCAGATTTTTCTTTATGGCCATGGAGGCACTGGCAAGACTTATGTCTATAATACCCTATGCTACAGGCTCCACTCCCAAGCCAAGATCATTCTCTGTGTCACATCCTGAGGCATTGCTGCCCTTCTTCTCAAAGGTGGTTGCACTGCACATTCCATGTTCAAAATCTCCATTCCTATCCATAAGTCCTCTACCTGTGGCCTCTCAAAGACTTCCAAGCATGCAGAGCTCATATGTGCAGCAGATTTGGTCATTTGGGATGAGGCCCCATGCAGCATCATCACATTCATGAGACTGTTGATTGAACTTTTCATGATGTCCATGGGTCAGATAGGCCTTTTGGTGGCCTCACCTGTTGGAGCAGACTACATATGCTGCACAGAGGAAGAGACGACACGTTCCTTATAACCTACCTGGGGTTTAGTTAGTCTTAGAGTTAGTTAGTCTTGGATGGGTGTCCAAGTCGTGTATGCCAAGTCGAGTAGTCTGCGACGTACATTGTCGTGACATTGATTCCCTTGGTGCTCAATATATGAGTCTGAGCCCAATAAATAGTGTCATGTTTCATAAGAGGGATGCAATCCATAATTGGGTTTCCTTGCTTGAAAAATGAAATGTGTGCAGAGGAACCACGCACGTCACTTCTGTCTTGTAAGAAGATGCCCATTGACAGTAATCGAGCATTACAGTCAGGTATGTAGTAGATGGGGTATAATTGCATTGATAGGTCCACTATGCTCTTAAAAGCCTGGAGAAGCATTTCCACTCGTATGGAGACATTACGACATGCACTCCTAAGTACTAAGAATGCCATGAAATTGACTTCGAACCATTTTCACATGATTTCGCACTATTTCGGACAACTTCGAGCAACTTTGAATTATTTCGCGACATTTAGAACGACTTTGCAGTACTTTGAACGACTTCGGCGGCCATATAGTTGTCCTCAAACACTTTCGATACACGTTGTACATTCGGAATAAGCCAACTCGCTGCATATCGAGCACTACTGGACACGAGGAGAGAGTACAAGAGAGTTAGAATGCGATAAGTGTGTTTTTGTGTTTCATTGAAGTACTTTTACCATATGGGAACACTATATGTTTCATCATTTATCATTTCTCATTTATTTTTGATCTACAAAGTCCTCATTGTATGATATATTTGCCTCATGTTTTACACATGTTCTTATTTCCTTTTTAGTACTATCTCTTCGTTTTGTATATAGACTTGTATTAGTTAGTTAGGATAGAAAATAGAATAACAGGGAACAGCACAAGTTACCCTCTCGCTATCATCAGATTTAAAAATCGTTCTCTTTAGTCTTATCTTCACATCATATCTCTAAAGTTCTGCAAAATATCGTGAACTTCCTCGAAACTATCATATTTGCTCTCCGTTTTATCGCCCATTGCCTACCGCCATTCGACAAACACTTCACATTCATTAAACTTGCTCTTCGATATACCTCGAACCTTTTCGAACTTATTCGAACTTCTTCGGACTACTTTGCATGACTTCGAACCTCTTCGAACCTTTTTCGAACCTATTTTGCACATCTTCGAACCTCTTTCAAACTATTTTGAATACCTTCGTATGCCTATACAGACTATTATCCACAGCCCTTACCATTTCACATCACTAAACATTATGCTTTGGTCTCAGCGGTGATATTTAGTACCACCTCGCACCCTTCCTCTGGCCTGTGTTATACCATCCGAAGCCATTAGTAGGTTTTGTTTGGGTTTCTGGGTTGAGTATCATCAGCGTTTCATGCATCTCTGACTTCCCGTGACATACTACCTGATGTCTAATGAAGACTGCTTCTTTCCCTACTATACGAGTAGTACCTGTGGCTGTTTGAACCAGGGTAGAGTCCTTTCTTGGTAAAGGCTCGTAAGAAGCAAAATCTTTAATTTCACCAGTGAAGTGTTTTGATGTGCCTGAATCCATGATCCAGTTGGCACCTTTCTTACAATTTCCATTTGCACATGTAACACATATATTAAGATGTAAATTGTTCCATGATACATTTAGTAGCAGTAAAATTTCACATGAAAAGTTCACTGTGATCAGTGGAATGTTAATTCTTGTGCTTGTGGCAGGGAAAAGGACTGACCTTTCATCATATGTACCTGTTTCAAGCAGTTCATCGATGAGCATTTTGTCAACAGCTTTCCATACTTCTTCATCAGAAACCACAGGTTCCGATCCAAGGGAGACACTATCATCTTCTACCTCTATGATCCTTGGTTCTGGTTCAATCCTCCTCCTCTTACCTTCTCGCACTGTTAGGTGCTCTTCCAGCGGTCGCAGATTTTTCGTGCTGCATGGGAGATTCATTTGCTCAAGGGTGTCTCGAGCCTGCTGATATTTGGTATAGACCGAATGAGAGGTAGAGGCCGTGCCTGTGTATGCCTGTGCAGGTGGTCAGCAGCAAGAATCCCTTGTGGAAGTATGTTCATGCTTCTTGATGCGCTGGATGAGCGGCATCGGTGGTATGATGGTGCCATTACCATTTATAGTAGTAAAGGCTTGTGAGGCGAGGTGGGAATGTTTCTCTTTAGGTTTTTCCTCTTTAGTCTTCTTGTCCCCACATCGTCCACGCTTTCGGGACGAATCTCCATTGTTGCCCTGAGATTGCCATTTGGGGTTTCCCCCTTTGCGCTTGACAGCAGAAAGCTTGGTGGCCTGAGGTGGGCCAATGGGCTTTCCAACTGCTGTGTGCTGTGAGGCTTCAGCGACAATGGAGTCCTTGACATGTTTAAATGTCAAGGCTCTAGTAGCGGTCGTGTTAAGGACTGTGGCAGATAGAGAATCATACTCATGCAGCATCGCAGCAAGTAAAATCATTGCCTGTACTAATTCAGGGATGGCGACATTGGCAGCCATAAGGCGCTCGAATTTATCAGCCATTTTGGCAATCTCTGGCATGGGATTCGCAGCCGGAATTTTGATTGCGATTGCAGACCTAAAGTCTGCAAAGACTTGGGAGGGGCCATCGACACCATAGTCGGTGAGGATGAGATCCCACACCTCCTCAGCAGTGTCCTTGGTGTTGGCACGCTGCCGAATAGAGGGGGCCAGGCAGAGCACTAGGCTACCAATAGCCTGGTCATTCTTATTGTTCCAGGTCTGGAGCTTGGCATTAGCTTCCGCTACTAGTGCAGCATTTGTCGCCGTCAAAGGAGGCGCCAGGGGTGGTTTTAGTTCCATCCCGCTAGTTATTTGCCAGAGGCCCTGAGACCTGAGCCACGCCTTCATTGAGTCGGCCCATTGAATGTAGTTAGAGCCATTGAAAGTTTGTATGAGTTTTTCAAGAGTTGAAGACATGATGTTATAGTGGCAGCTGGTAAAAGCGTTCAATCAGTCCTCTATTCAAGAAAACATGTTCCATAATCTCAGGCAAAAACACTCCTTCAGAGTGGTTAACCCTAGTCAACCTGGGTTTTTAAATGCAGCTCGCAGGGAGCACAATGCAGCTCACGAAGAGTGCAAGATTACAATTTGGAGACAATGAAGTCAACGTCGTTTGCAGCCAGTTAAGGCGCGTTCGCGATGTGCCCAGCAGGGCCCATAACCTGTTGGAGCAGACTACATATGCTGCACAGAGGAAGAGATGACACATTCCTTATAACCTACCTGGGGTTTAGTTAGTCTTAGAGCTAGGGTTTAGCAGAGGTAAGAACACTGTATATCTACTATAGTACAGGTTCTCCTTATATACATAATAGTAAGGATGTCACATGACTCAGGAATATGTTTACCACATGTATGCGCAGTAAGCGCAGTAACATGTGTGTGCTGCATGCATTGCCTCGTGTATGCAGCATGCATGGGAATTTAATTTCAACATCACCATTGTCTTTGGAGGGGACTGTCAGCAGATTCTGCCTGTCATTATCAGAGGTTCATGCCCTCAGACTGTCAGTGCCTCTATTTAGTGTTCTATTCTTTGGGAAAATATCCAGGTTCTGAGCACAACTTTGCAAGGTGGCAGCTGGAGGTTGGTCAGGGAATGCACACAGACAATGAGCCCAACATCCATCTTCCTAACTATTTCAAGTGCCCAGAGAACTCAATTCCCTCCCTTACCAATGCCATCTATCCTGATATCCATGATCTACAACAGCACTCTTCTCAGAGTGGACAATCCTCTCAGGCTACAATGATGATGTGGATGACTTCAATGCCTATATCCTTCACAAGTTTCCTGGACATCAGAGGGTGTTTTTTTTTTTTTTCACAGTGCTGACTCAATTACAAACAGCACACCACACCAGGGAGAGCTAATGTACCCTGTGGAGTACCTAAATTCAATCAATTGCTGAGGACTGCCATTGGGTCAGACAGCTCTCAAGATTGGGTGTCCAGTAATGGTCCTTTAGAATCTAGATCCTAGGCATGGTGTCTGCAATGGGAGCAGAGGAATTCTTACAAGGATGAGAAACAGGGTGTTAGAGGTATGGCTTCTGACTGGGGATCATGCTGGAGAGACTGTGTTCATTCCAAGGATCACACTGTGACCAACTGAGGATCAAGTGCCTTTTGAGTTCACTAGGAGGCAGTTTCCAGTGCGGCTCTCCTTTGCAATGACAATCAACAAGTCACAGGGCCAGTCTGTCAGACAGGTTGGTCTTGACCTGTGGACTCCAGTTTTCACACATGGGCAGTTCTATGTGGCAATCTCTTGGGTGACATCAGTTTACAATATCAAAGCAATCTAAGCAAGTACAAGTGAGGAGGCTATAACTGTTAAGCCAAAGCTCTCTGAGACTTTATTGGATAGAGCAAGGGGGTGTCAAGAAAAAAATTTAGCACCTAGGGTCGGATTTTTTTTTAACGGGAGGTCGGCTCTAACTAACTAACTATGGTGGGACTATATTTCTATAAATGGTAGTCCAGCTGTACTGTGTGACTTCCTAATGACGTACGTCAGCGCTCAGCACTCAGCCACCAGCGCTGTACAGCCTTTCACTTGCTTCCCCTTCACTTCCGTCGCTCCAGCCTCCTCCGTTTTACATGTCGACTACTTGGCTCACATGCCTCGCATGCCCAGCTCGCGACGACAAACTCTAAAAGGA
Source organism: Tricholoma bakamatsutake (assembly GCA_029959215.1). NCBI lineage: Eukaryota > Fungi > Basidiomycota > Agaricomycetes > Agaricales > Tricholomataceae > Tricholoma > Tricholoma bakamatsutake. Next base: position 12,182,779 of record CP114862.1, read on the forward strand.
CGCAGTCCAAATGGTACTGGATACATTGGGAGGTCAGCATGAAGCCTTTCTTGAAACTCTCATTGTCTCACTCACCCATTTCGTTGTGCAGTCATTCTTTTGACACTGGATAATTCCCTCCTGCTGGACAATCTCCTCTTCCGAAACTGGATACCTGCATGTACATGCCCTCAGTGTGGAGATGTCTCATGTACGTCGAGTACGGCCGGATCGTGTTGTGGGTGCGTCGATAATTGAGAATAGTGAGTTCTCATTCTCATTCGTGGCAGGGGGTTCCATGCAAGGTTCCACAACGTCCAGGTTGGGTGTCTAGCTTCAATGGTAAGAAGTTTATTGTCAATGGATCAACTTTTGCTTACCGTTTTTTCGATTGACAGGCCTCTCCTTTCGGTGGCGGCGATGGCCCCCGTCTCGTCTTCTATGTCACCATCTTCTTCTGCGGTGCAGCTTTCATCCGCTCCAAAATCAGGGGCCGCGGCGCCTTCATCGTCGGATTGTCCAGCCGAGGACGAGAAGGTATGTCCCATGTTCTCTGACTCGTCGAATTCGTTCTCACTGCTGCTAAGCTCAGGTGTCATCGACCTAGCTCGCCATTCGTCTACAGAGGGAGACCCAAGGTCGTCGTCGCTACCTTCAAGAGCTTCTTGCTCATCGTTTACTATCGAGTCCCTGCATATGCGTAAATCAGCACCGAAAATGAATAAAGAATGCTTACTGCATACAGGAGTGTGAGGTGTGCGCTGTGAGCCTGCGATATGACGAGCATTTGCGCAGATGATTTCTTTCCTTGGCGGGTAGCCTTCGTTTCCTTGCACTTATCCCATATTTTCTTCACCGACAATTCCTCCGCATCAGCAATCTTCCAGACGGCTTCGTTATCCTTGATCGAGACATGAGGATGGCTACTCTTCATGTGTTCCTTCCAGTTATATCGCCATACCGCTGCTGACTTCTCGGGACACCAGGAACAAGTCACCGGGATGTTTGATGACGGGCTTTTCATTGTAGAGGTAGCGGCTACTGCGTATGAGAATGCCATCAAGTTTGCGCAGTGTGATGTCTTCATATTCACTTGCATACTGGCTGCCGCACCTTTCCCTTTCTTCAGGTAAAAGATACAGGCTGGATATCGCCAAAGGCATAGTCCACATGGTTGGCCAGACCTCGGAGTTCTCTTGTCGAAGAGGATATGACATGCCATATGTTCCAGAACACGCTGAGCCTCTTTTGGCAGTTCAACGGTGTGTGTGCATTTAGGACATTGCCGATATTTGACTAATTCCTTTTCTTTTTCGTCGTCCTGGCAAAGAAAACAAGCTTTTTCTGTAGAGATGTTGGTACATACGGGGTCTCAAGAAATTAAACACACCATTTGGCTCTCGGTATGGAAACTGATTTGAGGGTTTCATGATCGGGAGCCGTCGACCATCTTCAGCCGTGACACGTTCAAGAATCGTCAATCCGGCTGCCGTCAAGACCTGTGTTTCAAAAAGGTAGAAGGGTCTTGACGAGCCTTGTGTAGAGACCGAGGGGTCGACGGGTCGAACGAGCCGGCCAGAGACTTTATAGCTTCCACCTCGGGCAGATGACCAACGCCAGTCGTGTTTTAGTTCCGGGTCGTCATCAAGTGTCGCGGGAACCAAGTATAGAAGCTGGTAAGTTACTGAAACAGATGGATCTGCCAATAAATTGAGGGTAATATCTTCAAGATGGGACGAATTCTGGGTTATATCAATGACCTCCCCAATGCAAGCGAAGAGCTTCTCTTCGCACTTGACCAATGTTACGACCGGGGAGTCAATTTGCAAAGCTGGAGCGTCTTGCGATGAATCGGAGGAAATGATGTGGGAGGGAGTATCTGTTTTTTTAGCATAGCGGGGAATGTTTGCAACGCATTTCAAATGGTCGCGTGAGGCAGCGGGAGACCTGAGTTCCTTGAATAGCTGATTGAGGTAGCGAGCCTTGTAGACTTTCTCGCCATCGATATCAAAACATGGGTTATGGACTGTTGCACCTTCTTCTGCTGCTGCATCTTCGATATCTGGGGCCGGCGGGGATGCTTTAGAATGGGGCTGAAGATCCAAATCATTCTCGCTGGTGAATTCTTCTGTGGTATCGACGAAATCATCCACATCGCGCTCGCTGTGCACTAAATCCTTGCCAAACGGACGTAGAATATTAATTTCGCCATCATCAAGCACATCTGCTTCACGAAGAATGGTGCCGAGTCGCAAACTCTCGTTCTCCGCCATCTGACGTCCCATTTTCCAGCAGGTATGAAGATTAACCTGTGAAACCTCGACATTTCCTCGCCAGGAGGGTGGTTTAATATGATCAATGTCCTTGTGGATATCGAGCCCATCTTTTGCGAGAGCAGGGAGTGTAAGACGTCGAGGTGAGCGGTCCCAATGAGGGGATTTTGCAAGAATGTCAGAAACCTCGGTTGTGCCTGTCAAACGAAGAGCGAGCTGTAGAATATCAAGATTGGCATCATTGCCAACCATAGTTCGCAAGATGCCAAAGAGTTCTTCCAGCCGGTCGGTTCCAAGAAGGATGAGCCAAAACTTCCCCCGTGGGTCGTCGACCTTGCACTTTGCGACGCAGAAGTAGGTGTTTTTGATCATAATCATGATGTCGATATAAAGTTGAGTTGGCATGAGCATTGATCCAGCAGCGTCTTCACGTAGCATTGCAAAAAGCAGATGGGCAGCTGCACTGAGATGTGAAAGCTGCTCGGAAAGGGAGAGGTCGATGCAAATGTATGGGACTAGGATATGATAGAAGAGTCGTCCCAACGTGCGGAGGGCGGCTTGTGTACTTGCAAACCCAGGGGGTGATCCCTCTGGTGCTTCAGGTAGGCGCCATATCTCACTTAGGAGATCATATGCTAACTTGACATCTTGCTTGTCTTCTGGCTTCAGTAAGCTATCCAGTCGAGATGGAGATACACCATTCGCGTGCAAATGGGCCCGGATAACTGCCAGAGTGATGTGAACACCATGGACTTTGAGTCCTCGAAGTCGTAACAAGAGATTACGGAGCCGCTTGAAAATATGTTTATAGTCTTTGTCGGCTGTCAGGTCATCATCGCCAACCTCGAGATTCAGGAATTGTAGAAGTTGTAAGAGGGGATAAATGGGTGATGATTCTCGAAGTGAATGTTTGAAGGTCAAAAGGATAAGCGCCTCCCCACGTCAGGATTCACCATCTGAAGCAATACAAACTGTTCTCGACTTCGTCTCACAGCTACCCTGTGTTGCTGTGTCAATCAACCGAGAGTGTTCAAGCCCAGATTCTTGCTTGCATGAGCCTGAGATAAGAATAGCACGGGCACTATAGATATGGGTCAGATCGCTCAAGAACCCTAGAGCGCCAACAGTAGCCTGAGCAGTGTGCGAGGTCGACATGCTTGTGGATGGGGTATATGATGGGAGTGTTCACCTGGCTGTGGAGGTAAGATGGAATTGCTCGTGGTTGAGACGTATATTCAAGACTTGCGGCTCTCCCATGTTCTCGACATACTCCAAGAATCATATTGGTCTTGTCATCCCATCGAGGTTGCTCTTCTACCTTCAGTTCATCCAACATCAAGACTTGGTGAACAACAGAGTGAGTATGGATGACTTCTTCGATACTTTCAAACCATGCTGAGAGGTTTGCCTCAATTTCAGATATTGTAGGATGCCTTGGTGATGCGACAAGTGGTGGGATGAGGGTTTGACGACGCAGAGTGCTGAGGGAGGGAAGGCCGAGTGCATGATGTGCTATGGCAGCAACACGAGCTCCACCAAGGCGCCATAGAAGCAATCCACGTAAAGCATCTTCCTCGTTATAGTCAACAGGCTTATACACCTTTTTTGCAGCGTTTCCGTACATCTTCAACAATCCGTGGATGCCTCTTTTATTCTTGATTGCGACGCGGACGAGCCTGTCCACACGTTCGACCTTGCCACTTCCAATTGCCATGACCCATTGCTTATATGAATCAACCGCGGCCATCTTTCCTGTGAGTTTCTCTGCTTCATTGAGTTTTCGCAAACGAAGCACCTCAATCTGACTCGTCTTCTGCCGCACAATCTTTTCTAGGCCACCAATTCCATGAAAGGTGAGACGTGAATTTTCGTGAACACCGTTTTTCATTCGGTCGAGTATTCCTTCCAAGATTGGATTCTTCGTCAGTAATTGACATGCGTGACAGTGTTCGTGCCATGGTTCCTCTGTTACCAGCTCTGAACACTGGCGGGATTGAAGAACCAGTCTTCCACTCTTGACAGCATAGTCCCAGGGATCAGCAAATTCATCGTGAAGCCCGAATGGATATGAGGTATGGGGGCTCATCCCAGGTGGCAGCGTGATGACGATTCCTTTGCAGGATGAAATTTTGTTTGTAGGTGGCAATGGAGTATCGGGTATGGCATCGATATCAATTGGTGATGGCTGTCTAGGATTCTGGACACCCAGGTCGGGTATATCATCAATATCGATTGGTGATGGTGGTCTCGCCACGATAGCAGGAATGGGGTCTGGCACTATTGGCGCTCTAGCACGATGTAAGCATATTTTACTGTGATTTGGGACAAGATTACTCACACTTCATCCGTAGCTCGCATCAGCCGCTCTATCTTCGACTCAATTAATGCACCGACAATCCCATGATGCACGACAACATGGTGTAAGAAGCGATGAAGGCCAAGTAAGCCTTTGTTTCCGCGGCGAACGAGCTTTTGGAGCTCATCTCCAGGTTTTTGCAGAATGGTATCTAGGGATGGGTTTATTGTCTCCCATGCATCTTCGCCAATAGGAATGTACCCTGCCAGATCTCCAGAGAACTGTGCAAGTGGATGGGAGTCGTCGGCTTCAGTAACGTCTTGTGGAAGCTTCATAATGCGGGTATGGAATCGATGGAGGATTTTAAGTGCTGTGGGGCAAGCAGATGGTGCTTTCGGATCTATGGTATCGGTATCCACTTGATTCTGAGATGCTGCACTCCAGGGTTCAGCCTCTACGATCAAAGGCAGCAGGGTCGAGAGAATGGGTGGTGGTATCGACATTGTCGGTGTGGCCTTTTGTGGGCGCGGTTTGAAGAATGTAAGAGCTTGCGTCTGTTGCTTCTTCAAAAGCTGCTGCTGAGCATACTTCTTCTTATTTGATTCGCATTTCTTGGTGTTCCGATGCTGCTTGTAGAAGTTCTGGACACCCCCCATCCCAAGTCGTATGAAACTGTTGCAATCTGGACATAATACCTCGTTCGCGTCGTTGGGAACCAACCCATACGGGTTTTTCTAATTATTAATATTATCAATATGGAAAACCATGTTCTGTGGCAATCTCACCTCATTATCCATCCAAATTAGCTGTGCTACGTCGGCCAGGAGAATTAGGGGACTGAGAGATTTTCGGGCAGTCGGAATTCGGCTCAATGCCTAACTTATCACTGCCACTGACACTGACATCATCACACTGAATTCGACATTTCGTGATCAAGGTGGAGTCATAACCTTGTAATACATGTCGCGGAACCAATGAACCATTGATTATAAGCTTGTTATGTGGTAGAAATCCCAAAAAGACATTGAAAAAAATCTGACCTCCGAAAATTTTTTAAGGGCCTCAGCGGGGGGACTAACTAACTATCCCTATATGGGAATTAGGCCATGTGACACCCCCTTGGGATAGAGATCACAGCCGCTCGTAAGCAACTGTCTTGAGGATGACTTAGATTGCAAGTAGAGAGCATAGAAAAGGCTAGGTCAAGCTAAGCTTGCCCAGCGTTACATTTACTTGTTAAATACAAGCACAATAGACTACCATATGTGTAAACATATCGTGAAACAATAGTGAGTGAAAGAGAATGAGTGCACCATGAGGTAAGTGCAATAGCATGGGAGTAGGATTGAGCAGGATTAATGAAGCATGGTGGGGGCTCTGCAGAAGACAATAGGAAACGGAAACAATAACGATGCTGAACAATAAGCGAAAGACAGAATAACGTGAGAAATTTAGAGCAAACGCCTTGCCGCCTTGCCCTTTCCCGTAACAATAACAAAGAATATTGAAGTGCTACTGGTTGAGATTGTAGATAATGTAGCATAGCATATTTGTAAATACTGTATTATGATTTCAATACCTGTAGCATAGCATAGCATGTACATAAATACCATCAATATAAGTGCCGAAGGCACATCCGAAAAGTGTAGTACATCAAAAGGCTTGCCAAACAAACCTCGCTTTGATCGAGTGTGGAACCTCATAATATTTGTCATTGTCACAAGCTGGTATCTTTACTTCCGCAGCATATTTGTAAATGTCTCCTGGTTTTCGTATCCCTCAACTTGGCACGGCGCCTATAACCAGATGCACAAGCTCACGGAAAAGCTCAAGGACCGCCTCCAACGCCTCCAGCAGCCACCTAGCATCTCGTCGATGATAACAACAGAGGAAGTTATTTATAGGTTCAGAAAACAGCGTGGTGTTAACCTCGGTATGTGTCTACCCTCTCACTTTAGGCTCTTCTAACCGTCTTGATTTGTAAGGTTCCTGGTTTGTTCTGGAGCCTTGGATTTCTGATATCCCATTTCGATCAGCACACCCACCTGGCCAGAGCGATCTTGACATTGCAAGGGGTGCAAACTCTCGGCTAACGCTTGAGACACACTGGGATACATGGATCAAGGTCGAGGACTGGGCCTGGCTGGTCGAAAAAGGTATTAATACCGTGAGAATTCCTGTATGTGTCTGTCGATCAGTTTTCAACGTACGAACTGAGTTCATGGACACGATAGATCGGGTATTATCATTTATGTGGAGCAGATCCTTTGGTGCTCACCAACACTGCATTCCACGATTTTGAGCATATCTTCACAGGCGCATGGGCGCGAATCACTCGTGCTATCGAGACTGCGAGCCAACATGGAATTGGTGTCCTTTTAGGTATGTTTCATGTATGTCTTCAGCTTGTTCTGCAATGCTCATCTCTCTCCACCTAGACCTGCACGCCGCCCCAGGAAAACAAAACAATGACCCACACTCTGGGACATCAGAACCTGCTACGTTCTTCTCATCCAAGCAACACCGGCAGCACACCATACATGTTCTCCGCGTTCTCCTCTCCTCGCTCCTCTCTCTCTCTCCACGTCTGCCCAACGTCGTTGGAATTCAGTTACTCAATGAACCAAGTCCTCCTTCGGCCTTTTCGCACTCGATCCTCAAGGAATGGTACGCCTCCGCCATCAAAGAACTGAACGCACTCGATCCGAACATGCCGCTATACATCGGAGATTGCTGGTCCACAGATGAGTATGCCGAGTTCATCGAGTCGTTACCAGGCAAGAGTCAAGAGGGCGCATCCTTTGTTGTGCTCGACCATCACCTATACAGATGCTTTACCGACTCTGACATCCATACGTCTGCGGAATCTCATGCTCAGGCGCTCTCCAATCTCGGTGCTCCCACATACCAAACCTTCGCACGTGTGACGGAGAAGATCGGCCGTGCAAGGCATGGTGGCGGGCTTGTAATTGGGGAATGGTCGGGGGCTCTTAATCCAGGCTCAATGACGGGGGATCGTGGAGAGCGGAGACGGTACATAGAGGCGCAGCTAGGGCTGTATGAGAAGACGTGTGCGGGATGGTTTTTTTGGACCTTTCGGAAGCAATGCGAAGGTGACACGGGGTGGAGCTTTCGGGATGCGGTGCGGGGTGGGGAGTTTCCTGAATTCGTGGGGCTAAGGGTCAAGCAAGAATATTATGCTCAGATAAATGGGGAAGAAGAGCAGGAAAGGAGAGAGAGGGTACGGGCTGAAGAACGAGATAAAGCCCTTGGTAGGTCTTTTCTTTCCCTCATCATCATTGTTCATGTACTTACCGAGTATTTCACGCAGCTGCCCACACGTCCTATTGGTCGCAGTATCCTGGGAAATATGCACACTGGCGCTTCGGGGAAGGCTTCATGCGTGGGTGGGAAGACGCGTGGATGGTTTTCGTCTCGGACAAGCCAAAGACAGGAAGGCAGGTGAATGAGCTTGGGTTCACTGGTGCATGGGCAAGGAGGACGACCAAAGACTGGGGGGAGGGGTATTGGGAGTATGGTGGGTACCTTTTTTCCTTGTTTGATTCGTCTGCATTTTTTATTCACTCGATAATGCGTCCCAACTTCATTGATAACCATGAGATAGCAAAACTAACACCTTGTCTTATTGTCTAGAACACGGGTTCATGCAAGCTATCGATGCAGCTAAACGCATTTTCCAGGTTTCCTTTTGTTCTTGATCCGGGTCAGAATCCAAGTTGTACCGGTCCATACACTTCACTGTCTTTTTGTCCAAATCTGAGGCGTGTACAACATCAACTTGTGTTATTTGATTAATATATGCACCAGTTGGCAAGTTGCTAAAAGGGCATCTCTGTTCGCTTGTCCCAGTGAGTCAGTGACAGTGTAATAATGATAACTGCTGGACTAGACTTGGATCGTTTTTTACTTGTTGGATATTGCATACATAAATTCACGTTCGTATGTATCGATTCCCCCATGAAATATCATAGTTGGCCAGTCTACGAGAAGTACACTGTCCAAGGTCCGATTGCCAAAAAGTTTTTTTTTAAGAAAAAGAATGCTACAAGTGTCGCTAATCATCCTCCCCACTCAAGCAGTCAAAATCTGCATCCAGAGCAACCCAGACTTCCTTTTGTACCTCTAGTCTTCCATCAGCATATGCACCTCGTAACCTTTGTAAACTACCAAATGTGAAATGTCAACTTACCTTCTTTTCCTCCAGTTTTTTTTACAAGCCTTGTGATTGTGTCGGGGTAATCTAGCCCTTGCACCCGTCTCGAAGGCTGAACGCGTCGTCCTCCATCAACAATCAGCCCCAAATCAACTTTGTCTCACTCCCGACGCGACATTGCGTGATAGAAGGGCCTCTGCACGTTGTGTGGATGGACGAAAAAAAAGGCAAAGAGTCTTCTCAAGGTCCAAATATAGGCAAATGTTACCAACTTACCGTTACATCATTTTATGTACTATCGATACTCTACCAAAGATACAAGTTTTTGAACATGATTGTCGAAAACTTTGGTCGTCTTTGTGGAGGTGCATAATCCCTTACTGTACACTACTCGGGTCCACGCGGTCCGGACCTGGTTCGCGGTCCACCCTTTGACTGGACCTGGACCTGTAAGGGCGGTGCAGTCCAGCATTTTGCTGAACCTGGACTGGACCTGGTAGGACCCGGTTCGGCAGGTCCTGACCCGGACCTTGGACAGTGTAACGAGAAGCAGGCTATTGGCAGAGCGAGCTAGAATCAATCCAAGGACCCGCAGAATTATAATCCATATAGAAAATATTGTGCAGTCGAGAGGTTACTCTTGAAAAACTATATATGAAATTACAATACAGACCTTTCGGAAATTCATGTCCCACGTGTTTTTGAGTGACTGAAAAATAAAATGAAATAAAAAAATAGAAAAAATTCACAAAATTCATTCTTGCTGAATCTCCTGTACAAACGATGCGCGTCGACATCCAGACATAATGGGATATCGAAATATTAGTGCTGACATGAAGCAACGAGCCCTACAACTGATTGACGAAGGGTGGGAGATTACAGTGACTCACAAAACTGAGTCAATGTTTTGGACTTTTTGATTCATTGTTGAATAGCTTCCCATAGACAACAAAACCAAACAAGGTATTGGTGTACCGAATAACATACATGATCAGGGCTACCAAACAAACAAAGAATTATGTAATTTTAATCATCCCTCATGGAGATATGATTATTTTAATTCAGGGACTTATTGACTCAGTTTTGTGAGGTGGTATCAATATTATGATAAATTGTAATTCCAGTATTTTGTATGACCTCCCTTGGCCTTAATAACTGCTCTCAACCTTCTAGGCATGCTTTTAATCAAATTCTGACACACCTCTGATGGAATATTATTCCACTCTTCTACTACTCTTTCCCATAACTCCCAAATTCCTTTTGGCGCTGTTGGATACTTGTCTAACTGGTTCTTGAGGTGAACCCAATGATGTTCAATAGGACTGAGGTCTGGAGATTAGGCAGGACAATCCAGAAGAGTAATATTGTTGTTCTCCATCCATTTCTTGGCCTTTTTTGAGGTATGCTTGGGGTCATTGTCTTGTTGAAAAATCACCTCTTCTCCAGAAATTCTACTCTCCTCCAAGCTAGGCAGCATATGGTCCTTCAAAATGGACACATACTGGTCAGCATTTATCCTCCCCTCAACCTCTGCAAGATACCCAACTCCATTCCATCCCATACACCCCCATACCATAATGTTTCCTCCTCCAAATTTGACAGTTCCCTGCACCTCTCTCTCAATCAGCCCCTCTCCCTTCTGTTTCCAAACCCACTCTCTCCCATCTGACCCAAACCTGTTGATTTTAGTCTCATCTGACCAAATAACCCTCCTCCAGTCTTCCACAGTCCACTCTCTATACTTCTGAGCAAAAGCCAATCTTGCTTTCCTATGCCTTATACTAAGCAAGGGCCTTTTCTTCTTCACCACAGCCTTGAATGAGTTTTTTCTGAGAACTCTTCTGACTGTTTCTGAGGAGACTGGAGTGGGGATGATGCTGTTGATGTAATGGGTGGCCTGAACAGCATTTGCAGCCTTGCCAGTGGTGATTTGGGTAAGGATGGCTCTCTGAGAGGTAGATGAGAGCTTAGAAGGACAACCACCAGAGGGGGAATCCAGGTTTGGATGGAGAGCCCTGAGTGTTCTGGATACACTAGACTGGTTGAGGTTGAGTTTAGAGGCAATATTGTGGGTAGAATAATGATTGGAGGCCAGGGAAAGAATGTTTTCCTTCTGAGCAGAGGAGATGGGATGCATTGGAGAATATTGAAGTATGAAGAATGCTAGTCCTAATTAAATACTATAATTTAAGGTCTCATCAAGGGTCACATCACCTTAGAAACCATCTGTCAAGATTTTGACATTATACAGTTGGTGGAGCATCAGATTCTAATATTTCTGACTACCCCTCACAAAACTGAGTCAATGAGTCCCTGAATTAAAATGATCATATCTCCATGAGGGATGATTAAAATTACATAATTCTTTGTTTGTTTGGTAGCCCTGATCATGTATGTTATTCGGTACACCAATAATTTGTTTGTTTTTGTCATTTATGGCAAGCTATTCAACAATGAATTAAAAAGTGCAAAACATTGACTCAGTTTTGTGAGTCACTGTACATCTTTCTTCCTCCGATTACAGTCCAGAGTTGTTGTAAGCTACATATACAGTCCTGTGGTGCCATTTACCTGACTTACTCAACAGTAAAGAAGTACCTTCGCCATCATCATCGGCACTTTCAGAATAGCCTGTTTCCAGAGAGGGATTTTGCTGATGCATGTTTTGCAGCGCTGATGGCAGACAAAGCTTGAGGCTGGTTTCGGGACAGTGGGTATCTTTTGAACAACATTAAACAGTAGTATATTTTACAGATTAACTGGTATATGTAGCGACTGGAGTAGCTAGGTGATGAAGATAGGATGTTTCGAAGAAGAGTTACTCTTAGAATCAAAGTATATGATGCTAAAAGAATGTAGACACATTAAATTGCATTTCTGACCTGTTCGGCACTATATTCAGTAAGAATATGTTGTTTGTGAAGTGGCCCGAGACCAGCCCATTCCCACTCTGAGACTGGGAGGGTAACTAAGTTATCATCACCAACATGGAACCCTAGCTTTATCAAACCTTGGTGTTCTTCATTTCCGAGCTTGTGTTTGCTGCACCAATCTTCGAGGCTTGGCTGAGCTGTGGGACTGGGGATTATAGGACCAGCAGCAACAAGACCATGACTGACAGGTGATGTTAGGGCAACACCCACTGTTCTGCTAGCTGGACCATGCAGGCTTTCCTACAAGAAGTTGGCGGGGTGTGCATGCATGATGTGGGGTTTTGATGGTTTTTATGTGATGGGTTAAAAATACATTAGTTGGCTGAAATAGGCATTTTACACCACAAATGTGGATGGAATACCTAAGAGAACTCAACTGAGGTCCCCCGGTATTTATTTTAAGGTTATATACTATGTTACATATATTGTACTATATTGCTACCAACACATGCATACATGCACATACATATTGATGTGTGTAAATAGAACATTCTCACACTGAAAAATAAAGCATTTATAAGCATTTGGTCACATATTTTGGTGTAATAAAATAAAATAAAATAAAATAAAATAAAATAAAAATATTATTATGTAATGGGCATGTTAGGAGACTGTTTCCTAACATTACCCCCCTTTTATGCCTCAGCTTCCAGGCAAGAAAATATTGTATCGGTCCCCTCTGTGAAATTTTGGTAAGGCCAGAAATTCATCCCCTCATACACCATTCTGGCAATGTGATGCAGAGCATTTGGATTAAGTTTAAAGAATTGGGTAATTGCGTTACGTGCTCACTTACAATTTTCCTTGGGTTCTCATGAGTTATTTTTGTCGGTGTAGTTCTTCCACTTGATTAAGAACTCCAATTTATTTCGTCGAAGACATGAGTCCAAAACCTCTTCCACTACATATTCTGGAGCACCTTCTACCATTATTGGAGGCTATGGAGTAGTTTGTTGACTGGGAATAGTGGGTGGGCAGTAAGGGCATAAACAGGAAGTGTTAATTTCAGGATCAATCTTGAATGATTGAGGTAATTTTAACACTACTGCATTGGGTAAAAGTTTTTAGAAATCGGATATGGGCCAACTTGCTTCTCCGTAAGCTTTCTTGAAGTTCATGGAATATTTAGATTCTTGGTACTTAGCAATACCAAGTCACCAACTTTGTACTCTGGAGCAACAGCCCGAGTATGATCCATGTGTTGCATCATGTCATCATGTGCTTTCATCAATGCTGCCTCTGCTTCCTCCTGCACCTTTTGCATTTTTGATACAAAGTCCTCCACTGACTGTACCTTGACTTCCCTTTGAGGTTCTACTCCCATTCTGGGATGATACCCATAATTAGCAAAGAAGGGTGACATGTGAGTACCTGAATGGAATTTATTATTGTAGGAAAATTCTGCAATTGCCAACCATTCAGGCCAGTTGGTTTGTCGGTGATTGACAAACATGCGTAGGTACTGCTCCAACTCCTGATTCATTCTCTCTGTCTGCCCATCGGTTTGTGGGTGATATGCTGTAGATAATTTGGTTTGAATCCCTAATATGTTATTTAACTCTCACATAAATGCAGAAGCAAATTGTGATCCGTGACTGGAGATAACCATATCAGGTAATCCATGTAACTGCCATACCTGATTTAGATAGAGACATGCCAAGCCCAATGATGAGGTTGCTGCTGTAGTAGGAATTATATGGACTTCTTTTGTGAAGCGGTTGCATAATACAAATATTGCATCATATCCTTGAGCTTCAGGTAATCCTGTGATAAAGTCCACAGATATGTCTCACCATGGTGCTTTAGGTATAGGGTTCAGCATTAATTTCCCAGCAGGCTTTTCTGGAAATTTCTTTCCCCTCATGCATGTATCACACCCATCCACATACCCCAACACATACTTTGAAATTCTGGGCCACCAATAATTTCTCATTACCAATTCCAATGTCTTCCACCTTCCTGGATGTCCAGCAGCTGGCATATTATGATGTAACCTTACGATCTCCCTTCGTAAATCTTGATCTTTCGGTACATACACCTTTCCTCTGAACAACACTAACCCTTGTTCTTCAACCCATTCATCTCCTTTAATATTACCTTTCTTCTCTCCCCTCAAAGCTTTCACAGCTTCCACCACTTCATCATCCATCTCTGAACATTGCCTAATTTGAGACAACATTTCTGTCTCTGAGCTATCCACCAATAAATGCCCTTGACGCATAGCACAAATACAAAAGTATTCAGATTTGAGTAGGGTAATATTCTTATTGTCCTCCTCCACCCCCCTTTTATGATCTGTATGTCTGGATAATGCATCTGCTTTCCTCATCAAGCTTCCTGCTTTGTGGACCAAGTGAAAATTAAAGCATGATAGGAATAATGCCCAATGTGCTTGTCAATAGTTAAGCTTTTTAGCAGACATGAAGTATTGCAGATTTTGATGGTCTGTCCAGATTTTGATCTGATGCATACATCCCTCCAAATAATGTCTCCATGCCTCCAAAGCTCGTATAATTCCCAACATCTCTTTATCATGCACATCATAATTCCTCTCCACATCATTCAATCCTCGAGACAAATATGCACAAGGATGCCATTTGTCATCTTCACATAGCATTGATAATACTGCTCTGGTAGCAAAGTCTGATGCATCTGATTCCACTTGTAAGGGATGCATGAAATCTACTGGGACCAATATTGGTTCTTCCACAAACTTCCTCTTCAACTCCTCAAATACTGTCTGCTGTTGTTCTCCCCATCTCCACACTACTCCCTTTCATGTAAGGTTGTGTAATGATGTGGCAATTTTGGAAAAAGTATGAACAAAGCGATGATAAAAATTGGTGAGTCCCAAGAAAGCCTGAACCTCCTTGATATGGGTAGGCATGGGCCAATCAACCATTGCCTGTACCTTGATAGGATCCATCTTGATTCCATCAGGACCAATCTTTAATCCCAAGAACTCAATCTTGCTTGCTTCAAATACACACTTCTCTAGTTTAATGAATAAATCATTCTCTGCCAATCTCTTCAACACCTCCTGCACTATCGCCTCATGATTTTCTTCATTCTCCATGAATATCAAAATGTCATCAATGAATATTATCACCATGCCTTTGTCCATCACATCCTTGAAAATGTTGTTCATCATATTTTGGAAAGTTGGGGGACTATTGGTCATCCCAAAAAACATGACTAGCAGCTCAAAGGATCCTCGATACATGGCAAATGCTGCTTTCCACTCATCTCCTTTCTTTATTTGTACATTGTTGTACCCCCAGCATAAATCCAATTTTGTAAAGACCTTGGCCTTTCCCACCTTGTCAATTATCTCTGAGATCAATGGCAAAGGGTATGCATTCTTCACTGTCCACTCATTCAAATACCTATAATCTGTACACATCCTCTTCCTCTGATCTTTTTATGGTACAAAGAATACTGGTGATGTCTGCAGTAATTTCGAAGGTCATATGTATCCCTTGTGCAACTGTTCATTAAGGAATGCATCCACTTCAGGTTAGGGTTAGGGTTATCAGGAGAATGTTTTGAGATTGTAGGGCAGGGTGGAAAACTAGGGGACTAGGGGACTAGGGCCTCTGGGACAGGGGACTAGGGGAGCAGGGGAGCAGGGGAGCAGGGGAGCAGGGGAGCAGGAGTAGGAGAGTGGAGGAAGGGAATAGGCAGAGTAGCGGAATGCACAGACAACAAAACTACTTGGGCATCCATAACTTCTGTGATGGCTTGTACAGCACATACCACATTGAGTACAAAATTTTATTCATGAGTGCGGAACATCCATGAAAAAATGTACGGTATCTACTTGTACTCACTACAAATTATTTGTGTGTTCCCAAGACTGTGTGAGTCCAGACGGTTGCCAGTCAAGGTCATTGAAGAGCAGACTTGTCTTCCTTGTAGACGAACAGGCAAGACATGAATCCTGCATGGAATTACTTCCATGCAGGAGAAATCCATGGTGTGGTTGCTTGTGGGCTGTGGCTGCCATTTGTCATAGATGAAATCAACTAGAAGAGCCAAGACCAGGTTCGTCGTCCTTGTAGACAAACAGGCAACACAAGAGTTGGGCATGCAATGGTGTAGATGAACCAAGACCATGAGAATCTGCATGCAGTTGCCATTCATCATAGAAGAGCCAAGACCAGTTCATCATAGCAGAGCGATGACTGTGTGAATCCGGGTGTGGTTGCCATTCATCATAGAAGATCCAAGTCTAGGCATTAGACTTGTCATTCTCATAGATGAACAGGCAAGACAAGAGTTGGGTATGCAACGGCATAGATGAACCAAGACCATGAGAATCAACTAGAAAAGCTGAAACCAGTTCGTCGTCCTCATAGATGAACAGGCAAGACAAGAGTTGGGTATGCAACGGCATAGATGAACCAAGACCATGAGAATCAACTAGAAGAGCTGAAACCAGTTCGTTGTCCTCATAGACGAACAGGCAAGACAAGAGTTGGGTATGCAATGGCATAGATGAACCAAGACCATGAGAATCAACTAGAAGAGCTAAAACCAGTTCATCGTCCTCATAGACGAACAGGCAAGACAAGAGTTGCGCATGCAATGGCATAGATGAACCAAGACCATGAGAATCAACTAGAAGAGCTGAAACCAGTTTGTCATCCTCGTAGATGAACAGGCAAGACAAGAGTTGCACATGCAATGGCGTAGATGAACCAAGACCATGAGAATCCATGTGTAGTTGCCATTCATTGTAGAGGAGCCAAAACCAGTTCCTCGTAGAAGAATCATGACTGTGAGAATCCGAGTGTGGTTGCCATTCATCGTAGAAGAGCCAAGACCAGTTCATTGTAGAAGAGTCATGACTGTGTGAGTTGCCATTTGTCATAGAAGATCCAAGACCATGACAGTCTAGGCATCAGACTTGTCATCCTCATAGATGAACAGGCAAGACAGGAGTCAGGCATGCAACAATGTAGATGAACCAAGACTGTGAGAATCCGCATGTAGTTGCCATTTGTCATAGAAGAGCAAAGACCAGTTCGTCATTTGTCATAGAAGAGTTGAGACCATGAGAAATCGGCCATTAGACTTAAGATGTTGAATCCACGCTGTGGTGGCCATTTGTTGTAGAAGAGTCAAGACCATGGGAATCTGGGGATCAGACTTGTCATCCACCTTGTTCTGTAGTTTTTGACAGTGTTTTCAGTGAGCACATTGAATGGTCGACCAAGTAGAATATCATAGGCTGTGTCGCAGATTATATGGATCTGCATGAATAGCATGATACTCCCAACTTTGCAAGGCACATTTCATGCTAAACCCAAATTTTTGTTAATGCCTCCATTAACCGATTGAAGTGGGATGTAGATCGAAAAATTGTAGGTGAGCCCAAGTTTGTGGCAAATTTGCTTGGACATTGCGATAATCGAAGAACTGGGGTCTATGATGTTTTCAACTGGATTTCTTCCATTGACATTCATGATAATTGACCTAATCAAGTGAGATTCATTTGCAGGAATGAAGGGTTCTGGAATATTGCCAGGTTGAAGACTGTTAATATAAGTTTTGAAGGGATTGTCAATTATGAAAATCTCATTGTTAAGCAAATTCATGGTGTTATTTCCTTTGGACTGCTGAATGCAACATGGAGTAACCTGTTCTTTCCATTTTGTACAAACTTTGGGTGATAGAGACAACAATTCTTTAGGGGTTAGTGTGATAATCAGTGTCTTCATTGAACAAGCAAAAACATCTTTCGTTATTTTATCCTTTTGTATCAGGGCTTGGGTATGGTGCAAAGAACCATCTTTGGCTTTACCTTTCACAGCTGATCCAAAGTTTTGTTCATGTGGCAGTAAGTACAAATATTCTTTTGCAGCGGTGTAAGGATGAATGACAGGCTGCAAAGTTGTTTCCGAAGTGAAGAGGGTGTTGAAGTTGAGGTTGGTAAGTTAGTTGCTGTAGATGATATGGATGACAGTGGTACTTGTGGAGTCAATTGTTTGACTGGTGCAGTGTTTGGAGGAATTGAAGGCTGAGATACAGGGACTGTTGGTATGTTCCAATTAGTCTTAGCAAAGGGCTTATCACTTTACAAAGTGTATATCTCCTGTTCTAGCTTTGCAATGCAATCTTCGGCTGTAGTGGATTGTTAGGAAACTTGGTAGACACCTCTAGGTGGTGTTGAAATAGTCATTGAAGATGCGATGTTGTACATTAGCGATGGAATAGCTGTGGTAGGAGGGTTTCATCGGATCCACTCATGGATTCTGTCTTTGATAAAGTGACCAGGGATGTTTCGAGGAGTGAACCATCCATTTGGAGAAAAGATTTTTCCTTCAGTGTTATTTTTACACTTTCCTTCATTAATATAGGACTGGCAAACCAAGCAGTCGCTAATGAAATGACTGGTGAGTCCAGAGAAGACACAAACTAGATTTTCGAGCTGGGCCAAATAAAATCCGCTGTTAGGTCGAGGATGATTAGTAAGTTTCAAACCTCTTAGAGCCGTGATGAGTGTAGTTGTGACTTCTATGAGGATTGTTGATAAGTCTTCCAATTTGATTTGTGTCAAAAATGTCAAAGTCAATACTGAAGTGCCTGAAGACTGTAACGATGTTGAATCCAAACTAATGGACCCTGCTAAAACAAATTTCACTGCTGCGTGAGTGTCATCAAGTGGATAAGTGTCATCTGGATAGTGGTCAGAAAATTTTAGTTCAAGTCGTTGTGCAATTCATGACCATATGCCTGGCTGAAAACCTTGAACAAATGCTCTACTCTGTTCTGCTTCCGAAATTTGGCCTTTAGAGAGTAGGAACTTCATGATGTTGTAAAATGATTTGGAGTATAATCCTAAATCACTCACATTAAAGATACCCATACAAAGTTGTTCACCAATGAGCTTGTCCATGTCCAAAATTGACCATTTTTGATTATCTTCGGAACCAGGGTATAACACAAAATTCTTGAAATAAAGTGCCAGTTTCGTACTCTGGAATTGATTCCCAGAGTGTGGACATGTCGATATTGACATATCAGTAGGTGTGCTTCTTCATAACCTCTGGATCTGTAATGTTGCAGTCTATAAAGAGTATTTCGAGCTCGTTAAAGTATCAATGAAGCTCTTGAGGTTGAGTAGAGTTGAATTTTGCTGCTGTTGGAATGTCCACAAGCTGGCATTGTCACTTGTATAGCCATGGATGTGATGATTCTTGGAGTAGGAGTTAGAACTTGAGTGAAAGATGAAGAGGATGAGATTGGAGACTCTGTGTCAGAGACAGGAATCAGAATATCTCCCAATTGTTCAAGAGATTCAAAGGCATGGCAAGTCTTGATTCCAAGATTTTGAGCTCGGGTTGGCCTAAGCTGAGAGATTTGAGAGGGATTAGGTGATGAAATGGTTTAGAAACCCCTCATGGTGGGCTCCAGAATAATAATGCTGAACTGGGAAACATTACAAAAACCTGTTAAAAGGTGTAAAAAGTAAAACACAGGTTAGAGGAAGGGTGCAAGTTGGTACTAAATGTCACCGCTGTCACCCACATGTTGTGGTTAGAAGCGCAAAATGGTGAGACACATTGTGAATAAACTCTAGAAGCATACGAAAAGATTTGAAGGATGTTCAAAAGATGTTCGAAGTAGTTTTGAGGAAGTTCAAAGATGTTTCGAGAAAGTTCAAAGATGTTTGAAATGGTTCAAGAAGCTTTGAAAGAGTCAGACTGGTGTCGAGGTATATTGAGGAATGAGTATAGCGAATGGGAAGTGTTTTTTGAGAGACGATAGGCAATATGCAATAAGTCAAAGAGGGAATATGAAAATTCAAAGAAGCTCACAATATTTCACAGAATTTAGCAATATGATGCAAGGCTAAGACTCAAGAAAATGGCTTTTAAATCAAACAATGAGAGAGAGGGTAACTTCTTCTCTGTTGTTCTAAGTAACTAGTACAAGTCTATATATATTCTG
The DNA here is from genome assembly GCA_029959215.1 of Tricholoma bakamatsutake. NCBI lineage: Eukaryota > Fungi > Basidiomycota > Agaricomycetes > Agaricales > Tricholomataceae > Tricholoma > Tricholoma bakamatsutake. The sequence continues at coordinate 12,202,390 of CP114862.1, forward strand.
AAGAGATAGTACCAAAAAGGAAATATGATATGTGTAGAAAATGAGGCAATATACACAATAATAAAGGAGTTCTTGTAAAACATAATAGTAAAAATACTTATCTTATTGCTTCAATATATCATTGAAACACAAGCTGCCATTATCACATTGTAAATCTCTTGTCATCTCTCCTTGTGTCTGTTAGGAAACAGTCTCCTAAGATGCTTATTACATAATACTATTTTTATTTCATTTTATTTCATTTTATTTCATTTTATTTCATTTTATTTCACCAAAATATGCTACAAAACACCTATATACACATTATTTGTCAGCATGGGAATTCTCTATTTACACGCATCAATATGTATGCGCATGTGTGCATGCATCCGTAACAACATACTACAATATATGTAACATAGTATATAATCCTAAAATAAATACTAGGAGACCTCAGTTGAGTTCTCTTAGGTATTCCATCCACAATAGTGGTGCAAAATGCCTATTTCAGCCAACTATTCTATTTATAACCCCTTGCATCAAATCCATCAAACCCCCCATCACGTGCATGCCCCCCGCCGCCTTCTTGTAGGAGAACCCACATGGTCCAGCTAGCAGATTAGTGGGTGTCGCCCTAACAGAAGAACTCAACTACCCCATCAGTGCGTCTTCTCTTGCTCATGCACATACATCATTTGTCTCAGCACGCCATATCTGCTTACTGATCATTTCGGCAAGAGCCGAAATTAATTGTATATATGTATTTACCTTGCTTTCAGAAGCCAATGCCAGGCCTCGCCTTACATTGCAACTGCCAGTGATCGAAAGGCAGCGCTCATCATTAGGACAGCTGCAACCAGACAACCAATTGGATCTGGTTTAGCTAAGATTTACATTACTCTATTTGGATGACTATTTTAGGTAGTTACTAGCCAAATTCAGTAATAGCCCTGAAATCAGGCACTGTTGGAAGGGTTATTGATCTGAAGTGCCCAATAGCCGAAATGACATGTTTTGCTGTGTTTGGTAGCTGAAATAGCCGGATCACGTGACTCGAAATTTTGCGAAAAAAAATTCTACAGCCAAATCTTTACACAGCCAAAGAAGTGACTCATCACAGATTACATAATCATGTCAGAACAAGCAGCTTCGAATCCTGGACACAATCCTGTTCCCACACCTGTTCTTGAAGCCAAAATTGATGCTCTAACAGCACAAATGTCCCAATTAGTGTCAGTATTAGCAGCATCCCAGCCCAAACAAGTACAAACAAATGCAGAAACAGTGGAAGATAAAGATGATGAGATGGAGGAGATGGTGGAGTGGATGTCTCAGGAGAGTGAGCATGCAGAGGAGAGATCTGAGAGTGGAAAAATGTGTTTACCTAAATATGTGCCCCCGCAAATATTTGATGGTACCATGGAGAACACAAAATCTTTCATCAGCTCTATAGTCTTGTATATTCATGGGAGAAAGCCTGAATTTCATATGACCGAGTCTAGAATTATGTTTGCTCTTTAATACATCCAGGGAGGGAAAGCACAGTTCTGGAGAAATGAAGCCATTAATCAAATTGTTGTGGGATATAAACCATTTGCAACCTTCAGAAAATTTTTGGAGAGATTGGAGGCACAGTTTGGAGACCCTAACCCAAAGGCAACAGCGAATGCAAAATTAAAAACTATGTGCCAAGGTTCTCTGACTGCAGATGAATTTATTTTGCAGTTTAAAGCAGAAGCATCACAAACCGATATGGGAGAAGCAGCGTTGGTGGAATATTTGAAGGCAGGATTAAATCCCTCATTATTCAAGTCTATCTATCGACTACCTTCTATGCTGGAGAGGTTGGATGAGTGGTATAATTGGGCAATGCGTCTTGATCGGCAATATCGACAGGAACAGGCAGAATCGAAATTGATGTATGGGAATTCCAGATTTGGAAAGTCATCAGGAGGAAAGTCCGAGAAAGGAAGGACACCTCAGGTATGAACTCCGAGGGCACAGCCACCTGCAATGGCAGTGACACCTATTGTTAAGGAGTCAGCAGCATCGACGGATGCAATGGATGTTGATTGAGTAGGGAGACGAGCTCCAGTTAAATGTTTTAATTGTAGGCAATTAGGGCATATGGCTCAAAACTGTAGGCAGAAAAGGAAGATTAGGGAAGCGACTATTGAGGATGTGAAGTTGCAGGAAGATAAGCAGAAGAATTTTGTGGAAGAGTCCCAGTGAAGGTTTCTCCATTGGTGACCCAGAATCAATATAATGTATTAGTATCCGAGAAAACCCAGAGTGAACCCGAAAGAGAAATTGAAGAGTACAACCATCATCATTTATCCAACAAAGAAAAATGCTCAGCCTTATTTCTGAAGACCCCTAAATTCTTTATTTGCTCAGTGCAGATAGAACCCGAAATCAGCTTGACAGTAGGATTGAAGACAGTGGACACACATGCAGCAATTAATGTGGAGGCATTGCTTGACAGTGGTGCTACAGGATTATTTATTAATCAATCCCTAATTACTGGAAACAGTATCCGCATGCGTAAACTGCCACAACCTATAATGGTGTACAATATTGACAGTATGATCAATCATGGAGGAATTATTAAGGAGGAAGTGACGATGATATTGAAGTATCAGGATCATCAGGAGCGAGCCATATTTGAAGTGTGCAACCTTGGAAAAACCAATCTAATAATTGGATGTCCGTGGTTATGAAAGCATAATCTGGAAATTGATTGGAAAAGTGGGAAGGTACACATGACTCATTGTCCTAAAGAATGTAATGTGTATGGGAGAAAAGTAAAAAAGGAGAAGAAGGAAAAGAAAGAGAAAGAATGTCTAAGGAAGTATTCTGTTACGATGGAGGAAGTGGAGGATGAAGATATGCCAAACGGGGAAGTTCCAATTATGACAAGTAAGGAAGAATAGAAGCAGACCTTTAGGGAAATTTGTGGAGGACAGTCATGGGATAAAAATGTGGAGAAAGTGGAGAAGCCAGTGGAGGAGTGGGTGCCAAAAGCCTACCATAAATATTTGTCAGTTTTTCAGAAGAAGGAATTGGAGCGGATGCCAGTGCGAAAGCCATGGGATTATGCTATTGAAATGAAGCCAGGATTTGTGCCGAAGAAGTCAAAAGTCTATCCATTATCTCCTAAGGAACAAGAAGAAGTGGATGCATTCCTTAATGAACAGTTGTGCAAGGGATACATACGACCTTCGAAATCACCGCAGACATCACCAGTATTCTTTGTACCAAAAAAAGATCAAAGGAAGAGGATGTGTTCAGATTATAGGTATTTGAACGATTGGACAGTGAAGAATGTGTACCCTTTGCCATTGATCTCAGAGATAATTGACAAAGTGGGAAAGGCCAAGGTCTTTACAAAATTGGATTTATGCTGGGGGTACAACAATGTACAAATAAAGAAAGGAGATGAGTGGAAAGCAGCATTTGCCATGCATCGAGGATCCTTCGAGCCACTAGTCATGTTTTTTGGGATGACCAATAGTCCCCCAACTTTCCAAAATATGATGAACGATATTTTCAAGGATGTGATAGACAAAGGCATGGTGATAATATTTATTGACGACATTTTGATATTCATGGAGGATAAAGAAAATCATGAGGTGATAGTGCAGGAGGTGTTGAAGAGGTTGGCAGAGAACGATTTATTCATTAAACTGGAGAAGTGTGTATTTGGAGCAAGCGAGATTGAGTTCTTGGGATTAAAGATTGGTCCTGATGGAATCAAGATGGATCCTATCAAGGTACAGGCAATTGTTGATTGGCCCATGCCTACCCATATCAAGGAAGTTCAGGCTTTCTTGGGACTCGCCAATTTTTATCATCGCTTTGTTCATACTTTTTCCAAAATTGCCACACCATTACACAACCTTACGCGAAAGGGAGTAGTGTGGAGATGGGGAGAACAACAGCAGACAGCATTTGAGGAGTTAAAGAGGAAGTTTGTGGAAGAGCCAATATTGGTCCCAGTAGATCTCACATGTCCCTTACGAGTGGACCCAGATGCATCAGACTTTGCTACCGGAGCAGTATTATCAATGCTATGTGAAGGTGACAAATGGCATCCTTGTGCATATTTGTCTAAAGGGTTGAATGATGTGGAGAGGAATTATGATGTGCATGATAAAGAGATGTTGGGAATTATACGAGCTTTGGAGGCATGGAGACATTATTTGGAGGGATGTATGCATCAGATCAAAATCTGGACAGACCATCAAAATCTGCAATACTTCATGTCCGCTAAAAAGCTTAACCATTGACAAGCACATTGGGCATTATTCCTATCATGCTTTAATTTTCACTTGGTCCACAAAGCAGGAAGCTTGATGAGGAAAGCAGATGCATTATCCAGACATACAGATCATAAAAGGGGAGTGGAGGAGGACAATAAAAATACTACCCTACTCAAACCAGAATACATTCATATTTGTGCTATGCGTCAAGGACATTTATTGGTGGATAGCTCAGAGACAGAAATGTTGTCTCAAATTAGGCAATGTTCAGAGATGGATGATGAAGTGGTGGAAGCTGTGAAAGCTTTGAGGGGAGAGAAGAAAGGTAATATTAAAGGAGATGAATGGGTTGAAGAACAAGAGTTAGTGTTGTTCAGAGGAAAGGTGTATGTACCGAAAGATTAAGATTTACGAAGGGAGATCGTATGGTTACATCATAACATGCCAGCTGCTGGACATCCAGGAAGGTGGAAGACATTGGAGTTGGTGATGAGAAATTATTGGTGGCCCAGAATTTCAAAGTATGTGTTGGGGTATGTGGATGGGTGTGACATGTGCATGAGGGGAAAGAAATTTCCAGAAAGGCCTGCTGGGAAATTAATGCCGAACCCTATACCTAAAGTGCCATGGTGAGATATATCTGTGGACTTTATCCCAGGATTACCTGAAGCTCAAGGATATGATGCAATATTTGTAGTATGCGACCGCTTCACAAAGGAAGTCCATATTATTCCTACTACTGCAGAAACCTCATCGTTGGGCTTGGTGCGCCTCTATCTAAATCAGGTATGGTGGTTACATGGATTACCTGATACAGTTATCTCTAATCGTGGATCACAATTTGCTTCTGCATTTATGCGAGAGCTAAATAACATATTGGAGATTCAAACCAAATTATCTACAGCATATCACCCACAAACCAATGGGCAGACAGAGAGAATGAATCAGGAGTTGGAGCAGTACCTATGCATGTTTGTCAATCACCAACAAACCAACTGGCCTCAATGGTTGGCAATTGCAGAATTTTCCCACAATAATAAATTCCATTCAGCTACTTGCATGTCACTCTTCTTTGCTAATTATGGGTATCATCCCAGAATAGGAGTAGAACCTCAAAGGGAAGTCAAGGTACAGTCAGTGGAGGACTTTGTGTCAACAATGTAAAAGGTGCAGGAGGAAGCAGAGGCAGCATTGATGAAAGCACATGATGATATGATGTGACACATGGATCATACTCGAGCTGTTGCTCCAGAGTATAAAGTTGGTGACTTGGTATGGCTAAGTACCAAGGATCTAAATATTCCACGACCTTCAAGAAAGCTTACAGAGAAGGAAGTTGGCCCATATCCAATTTCTAAAACAATTTCACCCAATGTGGTAGTGTTAAAATTACCTCAGTCATTCAAGATTGATCCTGAGATTAACATTTCCCATTTATGCCCTTACTGCCCACCCACTATTCCTGGTCAACAAACTACTCCACAGCCTCCAATAATGGTAGAAGGTGCTCCAGAATATATTGCGGAAGAGGTTTTGGACTCTTGTCTTCAACGAAATAAATTGGAGTTCTTAATCAAGTGGAAGAACTACACTGACAAAAATAATTCATGGGAGCCAGAAGAGAATTGTAAGCGAGCACGTAAAGCAATCGCCCAATTCTTTAAACATAATCCAAATGCTCTGCATTGCATTGCTAGGATGGTGTATGAAGGAATGAAGTTCTTGTATGCGTGCATTGGTCACAACATAGTACAATATACAGTGACTCACAAAATTGAGTCAATGTTTTGGACCTTTTGATTCATTGTTGAATAGCTTCCCATAAACACCAAAATCAAACAAGGTATTGGTGTACCGAATAACATACATGATCAGGTCTACCAAACAAACAAAGAATTATGTAGTTTTAATTATCCCTCATGGAGATATGATCATTTTAATTCAGGGACTCATTGACTCAGTTTTGTGAGGGGTAGTCAGAAATATTAGAATCTGATGCTCCACCAACTGTATAATGTCAAAATCTTGACAGATGGTTTCTAAGGTGATGTGACCCTTGATGAGACCTTAAATTATAGTATTTAATTAGGACTAGCATTCTTCATACTTCAATATTCTCCAATGCATCCCATCTCCTCTGCTCAGAAGGAAAACATTCTTTCCCTGGCCTCCAATCATTATTCTACCCACAATATTGCCTCTAAACTCAACCTCAACCAGTCTAGTGTATCCAGAACACTCAGGGCTCTCCATCCAAACCTGGATTCCCCCTCTGGTGGTTGTCCTTCTAAGCTCTCATCTACCTCTCAGAGAGCCATCCTTACCCAAATCACCACTGGCAAGGCTGCAAATGCTGTTCAGGCCACCCATTACATTAACAGCATCATCCCCACTCCAGTCTCCTCAGAAACAGTCAGAAGAGTTCTCAGAAAAAACTCATTCAAGGCTGTGGTGAAGAAGAAAAGGCCCTTGCTTAGTATAAGGCATAGGAAAGCAAGATTGGCTTTTGCTCAGAAGTATAGAGAGTGGACTGTGGAAGACTGGAGGAGGGTTATTTGGTCAGATGAGACTAAAATCAACAGGTTTGGGTCAGATGGGAGAGAGTGGGTTTGGAAACAGAAGGGAGAGGGGCTGATTGAGAGAGAGGTGCAGGGAACTGTCAAATTTGGGGGAGGAAACATTATGGTATGGGGGTGTATGGGATGGAATGGAGTTGGGTATCTTGCAGAGGTTGAGGGGAGGATGAATGCTGACCAGTATGTGTCCATTTTGAAGGACCATATGCTGCCTAGCTTGGAGGAGAGTAGAATTTCTGGAGAAGAGGTGATTTTTCAACAAGACAATGACCCCAAGCATACCTCAAAAAAGGCCAAGAAATGGATGGAGAACAACAATATTACTCTTCTGGATTGTCCTGCCCAATCTCCAGACCTCAGTCCTATTGAACATCATTGGGTTCACCTCAAGAACCAGTTAGACAAGTATCCAACAGCGCCAAAAGGAATTTGGGAGTTATAGGAAAGAGTAGTAGAAGAGTGGAATAATATTCCATCAGAGGTGTGTCAGAATTTGATTAAAAGCATGCCTAGAAGGTTTGGAGCAGTTATTAAGGCCAAGGGAGGTCATACAAAATACTAGAATTACAATTTATCATAATATTGATACCACCTCACAAAACTGAGTCAATGAGTCCCTGAATTAAAATGATCATATCTCCATGAGGGATCATTAAAATTACATAATTCTGTGTTTGTTTGGTAGCCCTGCTCATGTATGTTATTCGGTACACCAATACCTTGTTTGGTTTTGTTGTTTATGGGAAGATATTCAACAATAAATTAAAAAGTGCAAAACATTGACTCAGTTTTGTGAGTCACTGTATATATAAACCTTAAATATACACCTAAGCAATGGCAGTTGTGTTCTCTCAGGTATTCCATCCACCATAGTGGTGCAAAAAGCCTATTTCAGCCAACTCATCTATTTTTAACCCCTCACATCAAATCCATCAAAACACCCCATCATGCATGCACATCCTGCCCCCTTCTTGTAGGAGAGCCCACATGGCCTAGCTAGCAGATAAGTGGGTGTTGCCCTAGCACAAATCAAGCTTGTTTATTGTCCTACTAAATATATGATGGCCAATCCACTTCCCAAAGCCCTCCCATCCCCTAAAGCAAAACATTTTGCATCACAATTTGGCCTCACACCACCTTGATAGGGAGTGTTGGAAAACAAGACACCATCAGCCTTCCCACAATGCATCACCATGGTGACTCCCTTTGCATGCCACCACCATCTTGGCTCACCTATCTTGACATCCACAAAAGCTTATTACATGCTGCTTGATACTCCTGTATATGTTTTACCTATTATCTGTTTTACCCTTTGCCCAGATGTTCTCTATCTTCTCATTCTTGAGCTTTCCTGACATTCTTATGTGTATGCCATCATTTGTACTTATACATTACACCCCCATTTGTGCACCTCAGTCATTTGCCTATGCAATACTGACATATGTATAGTCTCCTCTCTTGATCTCATTGTGCCCCATACTTGCTATGTACATAGCCATTGTTGCTAATCTTACAGGTATATAATCCTTAGTTGTTTGCCTATGCAACACTGAGCCATTGTTGCTATTCTTACAGGTTATGGGCCCTGCACTAGCTAACTAAACTAGATCTGCTTTGAGAATGTGCTGCAAACTTACCATGTCTGTGATAATGATGACCACCAATATTCTTCCCTTCTCTGTGCCTAACTCATCCTGATGTGGGGGAATTGGACAGCATTTTCCATCCATTTTGAGGAGGCAATTGAGGGTTTGGGGGTCACTTTGATGGCACAACCCTGTGTTCAGCTCTGGCATTGTTTCCTGCAATGCAAGCAGAATCTGATGCCATCACAAAATGGGATCATAATGAGAAGACTGCGAAGGCCTTGCTCATGCACCAGATCCCTGAGTCAACCCTTATTCATATCCATTTGAAGCCCCTGCTGAAAGACCATTAAGACCTGATCATGGCTGAGTACACATCAAAGGCTGCCATTGCACAGGCTGACTTTCATGCATGCTTTATGGAGTCACATTGCCCTGAGAAAGACATTGGTCAAGAGTTCCTTAACAGCCCACAGGTGAAACATGAGGAGTTATTTACTTATGGAGTTAATATCAAAGCTGCAAATTACTGTTTAACCATCATTTCCTCACTTCCACTCCACCTTTCAAACATCACATCAGATCTACTTGCCAATGTGCAGGTGTATGCCTCCAAGACCATAGATCCCAATGAGCTCATCACACTCATTTTGGAAGAGTCAGAGTGGAATGTTGCACAACACTCACATTGGAGTGGTAAACCCTCCAAAGGGGATGACACAGATGAGGCCATGAGAGCTTTGGCTGAAAAATACAATAAGAAAAAGAATTGTTGGAACTGTGGCAAAGAGGGGCACTTCAAACATCAGTATGTATAAGAAGCTCCTGATTGACTCTGAAAAGAAGGGGGACAGCAAGAAAAAGGATAACTCCAAGAAGAATAGTGGGTCTGCAAATGCCACCAAGGAATCTGGATCTGAGAGTGATGCAGCTTTTGCCACCTTCAATGTCAAAGACAGTGACTTCGGTAACAAGTCAGATGGGTTTCTAGCAAGTGAGTCAGCAGAGAGCATTAGGGCAGACAGTGATTGGTTTACAGAGGCTGAGGACTCGAGAGAGGGCAGTGATGCTGAGGAGTTATCCAGGATCGGTAGCAATGAGCATGCATCATGCTCTGATGTTGATCTGAATTTAGCTGGCCCAGAAGAAGCCATTGCAACAAGAGCCTGAACTGCTGAGGAAACTTAAGCTGAGGTATATGACTCAGGGTGTACCAGCCATATCACTCCATACTGTCACACCATGCAAAATTTCACTGAGATTCCACCCAAACTGTTCTGAGCTGCCAATAAACAGAATTTCCAAGCCACAGGAAAGGGTGAGGTGGTAATCAACACCCAGATGAACCCAACATATTGCAGCTGAAGCTCAATGATGTGCTCTATTCTCCAGAGGTTGGCTACACACTGGTGTTTATTTGGCAACTAGATAGCTGTGGCTTCACTGTCACATTTGGTGGTGGTCAGTGTGAAGTCATTGGGCCAGATGGAACACACATTGGAGAGTTTCCAAAGGTCAGGTGGCTGTATTGTGTGACACATGAGGCAGAGTCAGTGAATGCAGCTACAGTGGCTCACAAAACTGTCCCAATGTTTGGTCATTTTTGACAGATGCACTTGGTGTGGAGTGATGACATAATCTAGGGTCTTGGCACTCATGTCTCATAAACTACATTGTCCTGGCTTTCTAAAACACCTTGGGTCATGTTATTTGGATAAAAACTCATAGAGTAATGAGCCAAATGAAGTTGGGACTCATTGAGACAGTTTTGTGAGCATCTATTATTTTGCTGTCTAGTACTTGGTATGACCCCCACCTGCCTTGATAATTGCCTGTATGCACCTGGGCATACTTTCTATAAGGCCTTGACATACCTCTGGTGGAATTCCATTCCACTCATCAACCAATCTGTCCCACAATTCATGTGCTCCTTTGGGTGGAGTTCCATGCTTGCAAAGTTGTCGTTTGAGATGGTCCCAGAGGTGTTCAATGGAATCAAGGTCTGGAGACTGTGCTGGCCATGATAGAACTTGGATATCATTGTCTTCAAACCATTGTGTGGCCTTCCAAGATGTGTGTTTGGGGTCATTGTCCTGCTGAAAGTACCGCTCACTGTTAGGAAACAGTCTCCTAACATGCCTATTACCTAATACTATTTTTATTTTATTTTATTTCATTTTATTTCACCAAAATACACTATAAAACACCTATATACACATTATTTGTCAGCGTGGGAATTCTTTATTTACACACATCAATATGTACGCACATGTGCATGCATGTGTGCGCACGTCCATAATAACATACTACAATATGTGTAACATAGTATATAACCCTAACATAAATACTAGAAGACCTCAGTTGTGTTCTCTTAGGTATTCTATCCACAATAGTGGTGCGAAACACCTATTTCAGCCAACTGTTCTATTTTTAACCCCTCACATCAAATCCATCAATCCCCCCATCACGCGCACGCCCCCCGGTGCCTTCTTGTAGGAGAACCCGCATGGTCCAGCTAGCAGATTAGTGGGTGTTGCCCTAACACTTACCCTCCTCTATCTCCAGCTTTTCAAAGCTTTCCACCACCCCATCATCCAAAATCTGACAATACTGGACAGCATCCATCTTTTCCTCAACCTCTATAAGCATCCCCACACCATTCCAACCCATACACCCCCGTACCATGAGATTATTCCCCCCTACATGCTTTACTGTGAGGTGATGCGATCTGAGATGGATTCCCCCCTTTGTTTCCATACATACACATTCCCATCTGTCCCAATCCTGTTTATCTTGGTTTCATCTGTCCACAAGACCCTTTTCCAATCAGCTACTGTTCAGTTTTCATGCCATTGTGCAAACTCCAGCCACCTCTGACACTGAGTCTTCTTCAACATGGGTACTTTCTTCTTTGTGGCAGAGTGGAAACCACTCTCCTGAAGTGCCCATCTAACTGTTTGTGGGTGGACAGGGTGTAGAATAGTAAAATTAATAAAATGAGTAGCCTGAACAGCAGTGTCCAGCTTCCCTGATTGAATTTGATGAATAATAGATGTTTTGTCATGAGCAGAAAGCTTAGAAGAATGTCCACCAGGGTTGTTTTCTTTGTTTGTATCCATATGTTTCTTGATTCTACCCACAGTAGACTTTTCCAGACCAGTCCTTCTCTCAATATCTCTGACAGAATATTCCTGTTCAAGCAAAGAGATGACAGAAGCACAGTTGGCAGTAGAAGTGGTTTTTATGGTGGTGGTAAGAGGTCAAATTGAATTTCAACATGTCAAACTAATACAAATAGTGTCACATGACATTGTTTATGGTTCCCATGGTTACTGAAAGCATTATTTTAGCTTGATATAGTGTGTTGGACAGGAGTGCCAAGACCAGGGATTATCTCATCACTCTTCACCAAAACCATCTGTCCAAAACAACTAAACATTGGGACAGTTTTGTGAGCCACTGTATGGAGATACTTACCCTGGACCTCTCCCACTATTATATGGGCCACATTTCTGCTGACGTTGCCAAGAGACTTTTCTGAAATGGTTTCATGACAGGTGTGAAGTTTGAGTCAAGCACCAATGGTACCCCATGTTTCTGCAAATTGTGTGTGTATGCCAAAGTGACATAGAAGCCCATAGCAAAGAGTCAACTGGGAGAGTGCACCACTGTGCCCTATACTTACTATGTAAATAGCTATTGTTGCTATTCTTACAGGTATATAATAGTTAGTCATTTGCCTATGCAACACTGAGCCATTGTTGCTATTTTTACAGTTGCTGCCATCACCAGGTGCTAGATGTCACATGGTTGTGGTACCCCATCGATGTTGGTGTTGATGTTGGTGTGGGGGCAGATGCTGTTGTTCTTTGCATCATTCTTGGTGCTGGCTTTGGGTGCTGGCATTGGTGTAATTGTAGCCATTGGTGCCATTGCTGTTGGTGTTTGTCATTATCATGGGACCATGAACTCCATCCACTCTGTGAGCAGTTGCTTGCAGCGATGGTGGGGTGCTGGGGCCATCCTCCTGGTGTTATCAGATCTGGTGCTGGATTATGCTGGGGGATGGCATGCATCCTACACTGCTTCAGATGGAGTGCTGGAGTTGGGAGTAGCATAGGTAGAATATAAAACAAAGAGGAAACTATTGGTTAGTACTAAAGAAAAACACAACAGAAAAAAATAACAACCCCAAATAACAATAGACATTGTTTGGGCCCATTTTTTCCCATGCATTGTCATTGTCATCCATTGGTGGTGGTGGATTTGTGGGGTACCCCATCCTGTCCCCCTCATGCTTCCCATAGTTTCAATTATTCCTGGTGCCATGCTCGTCTTTCCCATGATTCCTGTCATACTCACCTACCATATTTTTTTTCAGCCATTGTCACTGTCCCCTATTCCTGTTCACTGACCAAGACATTGCCTTCTTTATGTGTTTCCTACCAGCTGATCAATTGAGATCAGCATTGCATTGCATCTATTGTCATATAGCTGCAAGTTTAAGGTTTGATGATGACATTTTCATGCATTGATGTATCAAAATCCAATTGTACAGGACCTATAGTTACATGTAGTACAGTATACTTGAGATTATATCTCACTGCCATGACCTGATAGCCTGGGTTTGGCTTTTCAAACATGCAAGCCAGGCCAATGCCACTATGAAGCCATTGTCATGGCCTGACTTGGCTTGGCTTGGCTTAGCCCATTTGGGCCCAGCTTGGCTTGGATCACAGACTGAGTATTTGATAATCTCATTAAGCTCCACAAAATGGCTGAGCAGGATATTTAAATATATTTGATACCTTCTTTCAGGACATTCAAAACAAGTATATATTGACCCACATCTTTTGGTGCAGGAGATTAACAATGTGCACATGTGACTGACAAATCAATGTTTACCAGCATTTACCCCAAGGAATGTACATATCTACATGTCCTTTCAGAAGGATGGGGGAGAAAGTGCCTAAGTCATGGCAATGATCATCATAACTACAAGCTTATAGAGCACATCTGCTACCATATAAGGCCATAGTTGAGAGTTCATACATATGAATACACATCACACTAAAATATGTTTTTGGTCACTACATATCAATTTGGTAAGCCAAGTGGTGCCATCTACCTGAAAGTTGTTAGGAAACAGCCCATTACCTAATGAAATTTTATTTCATTTTATTATGTCAAATTATGCTACCCTATGCTGAAGGATGCTACACTTTGTTAGCATGAGAATAACATTGTACAATACATGTAACATAGTATATAAACCCTAAATATACACCTAGGGGACCACAGTTGTATTCTCTTAGGTATTCCATCTATACTTGTGGTGTGAAAAGCTTTTCTCAACCAACCCATCTAATAATAACCCTATTTATCAAAACCATCAATCTCCCTATCATGCACACATATTCTGTCCCCTTCTTGTAGACAGAACTCGCATGGTCTTAGCTACAGATAGTGGGTGTCACCCTAACAAAAGTGGAATGAAAACTCAACATAAAAAAAAGAAAGGAAGAAAGAAATATCTACATAAATAAAAGCATATTTTCATGAAAACAGAAACATATTCTGTAGAAAATATGAGAGTTTGATATGATTGAGGGAAGACAGAATGGAACTGTCACATTTACCATAAATAAAATAGGCATGTGGTGCAACAAAACACCATCAGTTCCTCATCATATCTGGGAACATCTGTTGGTTCGATTGATATACAGAAGAACTGTCAAAGATCAAGATTGCTACTACCAAGGTCAGGACTTGGTCAGGAATACACCAGACTTCTGGTTGGACCCAGTTGGAGGTGGTCAGAGGTGTTCAGGGTCATTGTCCTGCTGAAAAAGAACATCTGTTGGGTTTTTCTGGTAATACCTGATTGTGCATATCCAGGCCCTTCCCAGAACATACAGCTCCAGATCATCAGAGAACCCCCTCCAAACTTGACTATGGGTTTCCAGGCAGAATTTACTGGATTGTAGCATGCCAGGTGAAAGGGGCCAGAGAGGACTTGGCTTCAACTTATAAGACGTTGTACCCTTCTCCTCATCAGTTGTACAATTTCAGGTGGATAGCATGCAGATGTCCAGCAGGTTTCCAGATGGAGGATGAAGATAGAATGAAGCAGAGATTATGAGGTGAATGAAGTCAAGAGGAGTTCAAAGATTAAACATTTAGTTTGGGAATAAGCCAAGGGCAAGTGAAGGGTTGTTATTAGGCAGAGGATAGGTAATACGAGTAAGTCACAAGTAATTCACAAGTAATTTGGAAACTGGAGACTAGGGCTAAGCTATGGGTGCTTGTTAGGGCGACACCCACTAATCTGCTAGCTGGACTGTGCAGGCTCTCCTACAAGAAGGCGGCAGGGCATGTGCACGTGATGGGGGGGTTTGATGGCTTTGATGCGAGAGTTTATAAATAGATTAGTTGGCTGAATTAGGCTTTTCATACCACTATTGTGAATGGAATACCTAAGAGAACTCAACTAAAGTCTCCCAGTATTTATTTCAGGGTTATATACTATTTTACATACAGTGACTCACAAAACTGAGTCAATGTTTTGCACTTTTTAATTTATTGTTGAATATCTTCCCATAAACAACAAAACCAAACAAGGTATTGGTGTACCGAATAACATACATGATCAGGGCTACCAAACAAACAAAGAATTATGTAATTTTAATGATCCCTCATGGAGATATGATCATTTTAATTCAGGGACTCATTGACTCAGTTTTGTGAGGTGGTATCAATATTATGATAAATTGTAATTCTAGTATTTTGTATGACCTCCCTTGGCCTTAATAACTGCTCCCAACCTTCTAGGCATGCTTTCAATCAAATTCTGACACACCTCTGATGGAATATTATTCCACTCTTCCACTACTCTTTCCCATAACTCCCAAATTCCTTTTGATGCTGTTGGATACTTGTCTAACTGGTTCTTAAAATGAACCCATTGATGTTCAATAGGGCTGAGGTCTAGAGATTGGGCAGGACAATCCAGAAGAGTAATATTGTTGTTCTCCATCCATTTCTTGGCCTTTTTTGAGGTATGCTTGGGGTCATTGTCTTGTTGAAAAATTACCTCTTTTCCAGAAATTCCACTCTCCTCCAAGCTAGGCAGCATATGGTCCTTCAAAATGGACACATACTGGTCAGCATTCATCCTCCCCTCAACCTCTGCAAAATGCCCCACTCCATTCCATCCCATACACCCCCATACCATAATGTTTCCTCCCCCAAATTTGACAGTTCCCTGCACCTCTCTCTCAATCAGCCCCTCTCCCTTCTGTTTCCAAACCCACTCTCTCCCATCTGACCCAAACCTGTTGATTTTAGTCTCATCTGACCAAATAACCCTCCTCCAGTCTTCCACAGTCCACTCTCTATACTTCTGAGCAAAAGCCAATCTTGCTTTCCTATGCCTTATACTAAGCAAGGGCCTTTTCTTCTTCACCACAGCCTTGAATGAGTTTTTTCTGAGAACTCTTCTGACTGTTTCTGAGGAGACTGGAGTGGGGATGATGCTGTTAATGTAATGGGTGGCCTGAACAGCATTTGCAGCCTTGCCAGTGGTGATTTGGGTAAGGATGGCTCTCTGAGAGGTAGATGAGAGCTTAGAAGGACAACCACCAGAGGGGGAATCCAGGTTTGGATGGAGAGCCCTGAGTGTTCTGGATACACTAGACTGGCTGAGGTTGAGTTTAGAGGTAATATTGTGGATGGAATAATGATTGGAGGCCAGGGAAAGAATGTTTTCCTTCTGAGCAGAGGAGATGGAATGCATTGGAGAATATTGAAGTATGAAGAATGCTAGTCCTAATTAAATACTATAATTTAAGGTCCCATCAAGAGTCACATCACCTTAGAAACCATCTGTCAAGATTTTGACATTATACAGTTGGTGGAGCATCAGATTCTAATATTTCTGACTACCCCTCACAAAACTGAGTCAATGAGTCCCTGAATTAAAATGATCATATCTCCATGAGGGATAATTAAAATTACATAATTCTTTGTTTGTTTGGTAGCCCTGATCATGTATGTTATTCGGTACACCAATACCTTGTTTGGTTTTGTTGTTTATGGGAAGCTATTCAACAATGAATCAAAAAGTCCAAAACATTGACTCAGTTTTGTGTCACTGTATATTGTAGTATGTTGTTACAGATGTGCACACACATGTGCATACATATTGATGTGTGTAAATAGAAAATTCCCACGCTGACAAATAATGCATATATAGGCATTTTATAGCGTATTTTGGTGAAATAAAATGAAATAAAATAAAATAAAATAAAAATAGTATTATGTAATAGGCATGTTAGGAGACTGTTTCCTAACAGCACTTAAATAATGAAGGATGGAAGAATAATGGAAGATGCAGAAGTTTACTAATGGGTCTTGGTAAGTGTCCATGACCAAATTTGGTAAGACTGCATTAGGAATAAAGTGAGTAAGCAAATTATTACTAAAATACATGATGACTTATTTAATGACTAAAAGGTTCTGTGGCTGGGATGCTGGCAGACAAGGTCAGAAAAGAATTGGGAATTATCAGGAATCCAATCAGGTGAAACAGGTTTTGACAGCATTTTGCCCCTTAGGGCCGAGCCCTCAAGGCATGTGAGAGCTCGAGGGTCCAACTTAAAAGGTGGGTCTGTGGTAAGAAAAGTTCCAATTTCCTGCCTGACTCCAAACATGACCCCGCCCTCTGAAACTACCACACAATGGTTGGCTGCCCTCAAGACCCAGCAAGAGGAGCTAGTCTGAAAGGGACTAAGGCTTGAGGAGAAAGCGTGATGAGAGGAGAAGGAACAATGGATGGAGGAGGCATGACAGGCAGAGGCAGTGTGGAAGGCCAAGGAGGAGCAGAATAAGGCAGCAGCCATGAAGTGGGTGGGCAAGCGGAAGGCGGTGGAAGAGAAGGGAGAGGTGGAGGGAAGTGGGTCACCGACTAAGAGGGTGAAGGGCAAGGGGCAGACAGACACAGAGTCTGAGGGGGTCATGTGGGTGGAGGCTGCATGGCCCTGCAAGAGGTAAGTGAGGATGACCTTGCTAATTATTTAAATCCTGACAATTCTCCCAGATGTTCACATCAGCACTTAACATGCTTCTGGATGGGTGCCTGGGGGTGGGTGTGCAAAGAGATGGTGTGGGAGGGGCAGGAGGCCCCAATGGAGAAGGTGAGGGAAAAGATGGTAGAGCTCCTGAGGGAGCTGGCATCTGCCACCAAGGGACTGAAGTGGGAAGTGCAGGAGCTGCAGATGGTGCAGGAAGATATCCAGGATTTGTACCATCTGGAGTGGGCTTGGGTGGGGGAAGTAGAGGACAAGGAGGACAAGGGCGAGGAAGAGGAAAGCTGGAGTGAGGGAGATGTGGCAGCAGAGCTAGCAGGGCTAGCAGTGGAGGCAGCAGGGGTAATCTGGGCAAGGCCCGTGGAAGGGGATGATGGGGAGATTTAGGGCCCCCATCAGGGCCTGCCAAAAAAATATTTTGGTTTAGTTTTATTTTTTGTTTGAATCAAAAAGGTGTCTCATACTGCCATTCAATGAGTGAGTTAAGTTTGAAGTGGTCCAGGTTTGTCCAGATAACAGGTGTGGAAATCCACAACCAACTCCTGAGCATGATCAAGCTCTGTGGCAGGAAGCCAAGGGTTTTCTTCATCAGTCCCCTGGTAACCCTCCAATGGAAAAAGTAGAGTAACTTGCAACAACAGCAGTTATTGATATTGGAGTCCAGGATTTCTGTGATTTCATACTCAAGTTCATCGTCGATAATGACCAGAGGGGGTGGAGGCTGAGTGTAGTGAGTCAGGGGTAGCTTAAGTTGGATCACACAATACAATGACACAAATAATGTATAAATTATGTGGGGTGTGTGATGTAGTGTAAACTAAGGTACAAATTAAGTAAGAGCTGGTTTTTATAAAAACCAGCTGCCTTGAAATATAATAGATACAAACTTGATCCCCCAGGGTCAGTGGGGATCACTACACTCTCCCCCTTTAGCTTCATCCCTGGGAAGGTAATGAAATAAGAAGAAAAATAAAAAACCCTGAAAATGCAAGGTTTTATAATGAGTGGAACTGAGTATCACTCTGGAAACTCAGTAACAAAGACCACTTGACCCTGCAAGTAATCATCATGGTCCATTGACTCATCTAAGTCACTGGACAGCACACTCAGGTCATTTGAATTGCAAACAGTTGATTTTCCAACTGCTAGTATGTGTTTAAGTTGCGCATTGAATGTAATGCATGACATGTGATTAAATTACACCATGCATCTCAAGTCCAAGTTGATGCATGAAGATCCTCAATCCTCATGCACACTGCAGTGAATGATGTTTGCCATTGTTCATCCATCTTTCTTGGGGTGTATCATACATTCCAAGTCTTTCAACACTTCCTAATCGCCTCCTATTGCACTCAGGAGGCTTCAAGGCTCTGTACCAGGTAAGTGTAGTTCTATCTCAGTTTCCAGGCAGTGCTAACAAAGTTGAAAGCTTTGTTTTCAATCCAACATCACAATGCAGACATTTCTGGTTTATGGCATTGCTATGGCACCATTTCGATCCATCAAGATCAAGATTTTGTGACCATCAATTTGGATGTTGGTTGGTTGAGGATACAGCCATTTGGTGGCCGTATGTTGGAATATAACGCATTTTGGAATGCATTGGGTCTAAGATTGCAGGTAAGCTGGTTTCCTGTGAGGATAAAGACAGCACTACAGGCACTGTCCTTTGTCTACTGATATTTTGCGTGACAGAAACAATGTACTTCATTGTTTCTCAACTGGAGAACATTCGTGTTCAACCATTCTCCATTTGCTGTGCTACCTTGGCATAGTTCCAAGTCTTCCAATGGATAAGGTCACTTTCCTTTGGGGAAATTTGGTTGGATGGATGGAATGGCCACTGGGGGGCCATGAGGTGGATTCATACACTTTTTTGGCATGTATGTTGTTGGTGAAAAGGTAAGTAGTTCCTTTGAACTACTTGAGTTGTTACTGACAAATATCCTGACTTCTTTTCAGTATTTACATTTGCTTTTGAATGTCCTCGGATAACTGTGCCATCATGGCACGGTTTTGAGCCATCGGATCAATGGGAATGCGACCGTTCGAGTGACTGCATTTGGGTTGAGATCACAGCCACTTGTGGGCCATCAGGTGAATTCGTACATGCTTTTGAGTGTGTAAGATGTTGGGAAACAGGTAAGTAAGTCACCTGCATTACTATTAGGATGACACCCACTAATCTGCTAGCTGGACCGTGTGGGTTCTCCTACAAGAAGGCAGCGAGGGGCATGCACATGATGGGGGGGTTTGATGGATTTGATGCAAGGGGTTAAAAATAGAACAGTTGGCTGAAATAGGCTTTTTGCACCACTAATGTGGTGTTAGGGCGACACCCACTAATCTGCTAGCTGGACTGTATGGGTTCTCCTACAAGAAGGTGGTGGGGTGCACGCACGTGATAGGGGGATTTGATGGGTTTGATGCAACAGGTTAAAAATAGAACAGTTGGCTGAAATAGGCCTTTGCACCACTATTGTGGATGGAATACCTAAGAAAACACAACTGAGGTCTCCTAGTATTTATTTTAGAGTTATATACCATGTTACACATATTGTAGCATGTTATTACAGATGCACACACACATGCACGTACATGCACATACTTTTGATGCATGTAAATAATGAATTCCCACACTGACAAATAATGTGTATATAGGCATTTTGTAGCATATTTTGGTGAAATAAAATAAAATAAAAATAGTGTTATGTAATAGGCATGTTAGGAGACTGTTTCCTAACATTACCCCCCTTTTAGGCCTCGACTTCTAGGTGAGAAAATATTGTATCTGTCCCCTCTGTGAATTGGATTTCAGGAACCATTAAAGTTCTTCTTCTCAGTGTTTCTGGGGGTTCCAGTAGTCTTGGCATCGAGGTGGTTCTCTTCTTCCTGCATCCAGTAGATGTTGTCAGCATCTTGGGCCTTAAGCTGCAAGGCTACCAGAGTGTCCAACTTTCTGCTTCGCAGAACTTCTATGCAGAGATGGAGCAGCTTCATTCCAATTGACCCAGGAGGCTAGTTTCCATTGTACTTGACTATATGGCCCCCTTTATTCATAGTGAGCTCAGATAGAGCCTTCTCGGCATTCCCACAAGGGTCATGAAGGCCAAAATTTCTCTCTAGCTCCCAAAAAAATACCTCATAGTTCCACATCCAGTGGGCAAAATCTGTTGGGTTGTTGAGGCCCAGTTTAAATCAGCTGATCCCTTTAGGTAAGATATGATGAATAAGATTTTTCTTTTGTTGGAAGCAAAGACATGAGGGCAATCTTGGAAATGGAGGTTGCAAGTGACTGGCAAGTCCTGAAGTTTCTGGGGATTGGAACTGTTGAATGTGTCAGGTTCCCTGACTTTGATCTTCTCAGGCTTTGGGGCTTGGTTTTGGCAGAGAGCATGGAGACCATCCAAAAGGTCAAACAGGGTATCAACAAATCTGTTGTCTGGATTTGGGTTTTTACCTAATGAAGGTTGATCTCCAGGGTCGTCAGGATTGGGGTCATCCCTGGGGCCATCAGGTCCACCAGGAAGTCCATCCTCTTCACCTGTAGCTTCCTTATTGGTGGGGTTGGATTGCCTGTCATCTCCTATGTAGTCAAGTGGAGTCAGAATCTGAGGGTGTTTTGAAGGCAAGTGCGTAGACATGACATTGGTGTTAACAGATGGTGTACTGGAGCTAACTCATCAAGATATGTTTGAAGGTTGGACTGAGGCACTGAAGGTAGAAGTGGGTATAGGAGCTGGGAGTGCTAATTATTGGACTGCTGATAAGCCTGGAAGAGTGCCTGCAAGATGGGAGTTTCTTCTTGTCTGCTGAGAATGTAATTCTGTGTGGGACATAGAATAAGGTTAAGAACAGTGTAGGTTGATGAGAGAAGTGTGAGTTTGCAAATACTGTCAAAGTTCAAGATTGCTACTACCAAGGTCAGAACTTGGTCAGGAATACACCGGACTTCCAGTCAGACCTAGTCAGAGGTGGTCGGAGGTGTTCGGGGGTTTCTGGGCAGAATCCACCAGGCTGTAGCATGCCAGGTGAAAGGGGCCAAAGAGGACTTGGCTTCAACTTATAAGAAGTTGTGCCCTTCACCTCATCAGTTGTCCAATTTCAGGTGGATAGCGTGCAGACATCCAGCAGGTTTCCAGATGCAGGATGAAGATAGAATGAAGCAGAGATTATAAGGTGAATGAAGTCGAGAGGAGTTCAAAGATTAAACATTTAGTTCAGGAATAAGCCAAGGGCAAGTGAAGGGTTGTTATTAGGCAGAGGATAGGTAATATAAGCAAATCACAAGTAATTCACAAGTAATTTGGAAACTGGAGACTAGGGCTAAGTTATGGGCGCTTAAATAATGAAGGATGGAAGAATAATGGAAAATGCAGAAGTTTACTAATGGGTCTTGGTAAGTGTCCATGACCAGAATTGGTAAGACTGTATTAGGAATAAAGTGAGTAAGCAAATTATTATTAAAACATGTGATGACTTGTGTGATGACTAAAAAGTGCTGCAGCTGGGATGCCAACAGACAAGGTCAGAAAAGAATCAGAAAAGAATTGGGAATTATCAGGAATCTGATTGGGTGAAATGGGTCTTGACAAGAACCTGGGATATACAGTCAACACTCTCATAACCCATACCCTTTAGTGGACTGCCCAAGCTATGGCTTATCAGGGGTTATAAATTTGAGGAGACAGGCTAAATATATGTAGGTTCAAAAAATCACACAAAAATCAGAATGATTTATTTGTAACTAAACTACATTATCCAAGCCCCACTACACTAATTAGATATATGCCCTCTTGAAAAAGTCAGTCAAAACAGTACTTTTCATCTTCCTTGTCTCTTCGAGGCATAGTTGGGTAGTGAAAGATTGCAGAAGTGCTTTTATCTTGCATGCAATGGAATCATTCTGGTAATCAATGTATCTCTTGATTATTGAAACTGCCTTGAGCACATCACATTGGTTTGGATAAGGCCTGAGAAGAATGTCATTGTCAACATCATCCCCACCATTTATCTCTATATTCTCACATGCATCAATTCTGTTGATAACAGCTTGGTAGATTTCATTGTCAGATGATTCAGTCAAGATGTGAGATTCTCCAACAGGATCAACAAGGGATTCAACGTCCATTCCATTTGTCTTCTGAAGTGCCCCCATAGCAACCAAATCATCAAGCGCAGTGACTTGCTTCTCTGTATGAGCAATGGGATCCATGCGAGAGGATGAATTATGGATAAGAGAGGAGATAGGAATTTAAGGCTGATCTGTTTGAGATGAAGAGGAGGGCTCTATGTCCTGTAAGATTCCTGCTTTGCACCAGCAGTTTTAGATGGTTATTGTGTTGACATCATGCCAAGCGAGATCTGCAATTTGCATCACCTGCAACTGATTGATGTCATATATTTCAGCATGGGTGATGCCCTCATCATAACAATTAATGGCTTACTAGATGAACCTGGCATGGTAGTGAGCCTTGCAACACTGGTCTATTCCCTGGTCTTTTAGTTGAACATGTGCTGGAAGATTCAGCTCAAAGCTCTCAACTCAGATGTTCTCAGATTGATATGGCCTGTGAAGTTGTCTTGAAGAAGAATTTTACACTGCTTTTCTTGAAGCTCTTGATCCCATTGTTGAATTTGGTCTTGGTAGAGGTAAACCTTCATCCATGCCTTTGCATTGTTTTGGCAAATAAAAGCCAAGTTGGGCACCTGTCTTCTTGTTGAACGTTAAAGGCCATGCTGCTTTGCCAATCATGAAAGGTGGAAGATTCTCAGACCCATCAGCATTTGAGGTGAGTGCATAAGTCAACCTGACTTTGTTGCCCTTGACTCCTGATTGCATATGATCAGACAGCTCTCTGTCCAGTGCCATTCTATGTGTTAAGACTATCAGAGAGTTGAATTTGAATATAAAACAGGGGCTTACTGTTAGGGCGACACCCACTGTTCTGCTAGCTGGCATGCGGGCTCTCCTACAAGAAGGCAGCAGGGTTCACGTGCATGATGGGGGGTTTTGATGGTTTTGATGTGACAGGTTAAAAATAGATTAGTTGGCTAATAGGCATTTCACACCACAAATGTGGATGGAATACCTAAGAGAACTCAACTGAGGTCCCCAGGTATATATTTAACGTTTATATACCATGTTACATGTATTGTAATATATTGCTACCAACATGCATGTACATGTGCATACATATTGATGTGTGTAAATACAAAATTCCCATGCTGACAAATAAAGCATTTATAGGCATTTGGTAGCATATTTTGGTGTAATAAAATAAAATAAAATAAAATAAAAATATTATTATGTAATAGGCATGTTAGGAGACTGTTTCCTAACACTTACCCATGAAAAAAGCCTGTTTCATCCATATTGAAGATGTTGCACAGCTCATACTCAGTTTTGCTAATCAGATCTTGAACTTGCACTCTCTCCTTCTCTACAGTCTGGATGTTGGATGAAGGTGCTTCACTGTGCCATTTCATTTCCTTCAAGCCACTCCATCCCTTAAAACACCCCAACCAGCCATTGCTCAACTTCAGCCTTTTGTCTCCTGGGATTCCTGCCAAGTCCACAAACCTGTTCCATTTCTGCTGAAGAACCTCTCCAGGAATCAGAATCCCATAACCCATTGTTTTTGAGACCCAAAGATGCATCATTTCAGAAATCTCAGGGTACTCAGTTTGTGAAACTCATTTAGCTGTGCAGTCACTTTGATGATTTGTCTGTTGCCACTGCTCATGCCATTTGGCCTCATCTTTGACCCATGAGGAAACCAATGGCTGTTTTATCAGAAGGTTTGGGTAGATGGGTGCAAAATGCTGCACTGTGGTTGATTGGTTCTTGCCATTCTTATGGTACCAATCCAGTATTTCAATTCGTTTAGCTAATGTGGCATTCTCTTTCTTCATGAAAACAGGAGAAGATGACTGAGTTGGCTTCAACTTCTTTTTTGGTTCTTAGGTTGTTTCTCATACTCTGAGCCTTCACCAAACATGTGAGGATGTGCCTTTTCATTCAACAGAACTTATAGTGCATACATTTTCCTTTGTTTCCTACTGCCTTTGCTATATCTCCTGCCTTACAATTGCCTTTCCCTTTCCATCCAATTGTGCAAGCCCTCTTTCATAGTCTGAAGCAATGTATGTAAACAACATGTCAACAATCAATGAAGATGTGTCGACTGGGTGCACACAAGGCTAAATGGCCTGTGCACATCCTGAGATTATATAAAGGCTCTCCTTGCTGTCATTCAAGCTGGGCTTGCCTCATTGTACCTTTGCTTCCATAGCTGAAATTATGCAACTACAACCCTTGCATAAGTGCAAGGGGGCCTTAATGAGTAACCTACCTTGTGTTTGCGCGAGGTGGCATTATGTAACTACTATGAATTTGGCTCATCCCACTTCACATTTTGCCGGGGCCCACCTCATACCCATAAACAAGCAGGGGGCAGCCCAGGCAACTTCTCACTATATTAAATATTGGTTCAGTTGAATTTTCTTCAACTACATATTAAAGATCTACTTCAGACACGGCAGGTTAGAGTTTTAAAAATGTATTTTTATGTCGGCAGCTGTGGCAAGTGCAAATGGTTCGAAGTAGGCGGATGTTCTCTTTGATCGAACTAGACAGATCGAGTGTAGAGTCTTCGGGATGGCTGGGAGGCTTCAGAGAAGCTGTTGGAGCAGACTACATACGCTGCACAGAGGAAGAGACAACACATTCCTTGTAACCTACCTGGGGTTTAGTTAGTCTTAGGGCTAGGGTTTAGTAGAGGTAAGAATACTGTATTCCTACTACGGTACAGGTTCTCCTTATATACATAATAATAAGGATGTCACATGACTCAGGAATGTGTATACCACATGTATGCGCAGTAAGCGCAGTAACATGTGTATGCTGCATGTATCGCCTCATGTATACAGCATGCATCAAGGGAATTAATTTCAACACCCCCCCTCAAACTGTACAGCGCTCTAAGCAGCTAAGTTTGAATCTCGAAAGTAATTCCGAGAGAGTCTCTAAATTTCCTGAAAAGGACGGCGCCAAGGTTCTTGGTGAACATGTCAGCCGGATTATCACTTCCAGGAATGAAAACGACTGTGACTTTGTCTTTTTAAATGCATTCACGGGTATAGTGGTAGCGAATGTCTATATGTTTGGTCCTTCTTTCCTGAACTGGATTTGATCCGATAAAGATGGATCCCTGATTATCAGCGCAGATTGGTACGCGCTTCAGTACATATCCAAGTTCCTGGAATAAGGACTCTATCCACACTATCTGTCGACAAGTGTCGGAGAGAGCCATATATTCAGCTTCTGTGGATGACAGTGCTACAGTTTTTTGTAAATGGGACTGCCAGCACACAATGCCACTTGCTAGAGTAGCAAAGTAACCCGTTGTAGATCGGTGTTTGACAGTGTCAGCTGCCCAATCAGAATCTGTGAAGGCCTGTAGCCCCTCGGACTTCTCACCATCATAGACAATGTTATATTTCTGGGTTCCCACCAGATAGCGCATGATATACATCACTTTGTCTAGATGTTCTTAGCTAGGATTAGCCGAGAATTGCGACATCTTGATTACTGCATAAGCGATATCAGGTCGCGTTCCGAGCATCAGATACAATAAAGATCCGATCACAGACTGATATTTTGATCTAAGCATCGCATTGGGTGTTGCTGTGTTTTCCGATGGTTTGTAACCAGTCGGGAGTGGAGTGGGGGTCGCTTTGGCATTTGTCATCTCGAATCTCTCAAGCACTTTGGCGAGATATTCAGTTTGATCGAGTTTGACTTTGCTTGCAGTCTGGGTGACGCGCATGCCTAAGAATTCCGTGACTTTTTCAGTACTACGGCACTCCCAATGCTTTAGACAAGCATTTTTCTTTTCATCCACAAGTTTCTTGTTCTTCCCCATGAACAAGCCATCATGAACATAGACTAGTGCAATAACAATGCTGCCTGTTTTATGATCCTTGTGTATGAAAATGCCGGCATCGGAGCTGGCGCGCACGAACCCAATGGTGCGCATAAATGCCTCTAGCTCTTTCCACCATGCAAGTGAGGCTTGTTTAAGGCCATACAATGCTCGGCGTAAGCGCAACACTTTGCGCTCTTTTCCCTCGAGTCTGAAACCCTCGGGTTGATCCATATAGATCTCCTCATCTAGTTTGCCATACAACAATGCGGTTTTTACATCTAGGCCGGTCATATACATGCCTTCCAGAGATGCAAGTGCAAACATGAGGCGTACGGTCTCGTAGCGGACTACCGGTGAGAAAATCTCATCAAAGTCAACGCCTTCGACTTGTGAAAAGCCTTTGGCCATGAGTCTGGCTCGTTTTCTTCCATCCGATTTTATGGAGAAAACCCATCTATTTTTGATCGTTTTTCGATCATGTGGAAGATCGACGATGTCATAGACTTGTCGCTTATGAAGAGCCTCTAATTCTTCTTGACAAGCTTGTTTCCACTCACGTTGCTGCTGCCGTGGTAGGCGCACAATATCGCGAAATTGGTTTGGAACTTGGCTTATTTTGCTCAATGGTTTGACTGCTTTTGACAACAGCCAGCGAATAAGCTTATCTCCTCCTTCCTTGGTTATCTTTTTAATATAACCTGCTTCGTCCGGTTCCCCCATTGGGTGATCATGTTCTTGATCATTGGAATTGGGCACACTCTCGTGGGGTGCCGAACTCGGTCCAGCAACCGGTTCTTTCTGTTGAGTTTGTGGTCGTGTTCGGTTATGATCCGAATCTTGACCCACAGATCTCTTCCAATATCGATCACGTGCAATGTCTCTCTCTATGTCAGAGGGGAGTCGCTTCTCTCCATAGGTATTGCCAGGACGGTTTGGGATGTTCCTCTGCCTGCCTGATCGACGGGGCAATTGCTGCCATTCCTGTTGATCATCACGTCTTGGACGAAAGTCCTCAGTGGTTACTGGAGGCGGCGGAGGAGGAGCATTTGTCACATCGTCATGTGCCTTTTGCTCACTTGGTACATCATCATCATCATTTTCTGATGATGGAGGAAGGGGCGGATCTTGTGGCGGTATAGAATCATCGCCATCCATTCCAGATGAGTGGTCATCATCTTCTGGTTCTGGAGGTGGAAAATCACCAAGGTCTGTATTGGCAGGAGTCTTAGCTCCGGGACAGCATGGGAACAACGTTTCATCAAATAGTGCCGTAGCACCAATGAATATTGCACCACTAGGTCGCATGAAACGGTATGCTTTAATGCCATCTTCTAATCCAA
This sequence comes from Tricholoma bakamatsutake, assembly GCA_029959215.1. NCBI lineage: Eukaryota > Fungi > Basidiomycota > Agaricomycetes > Agaricales > Tricholomataceae > Tricholoma > Tricholoma bakamatsutake. The sequence goes on from CP114862.1 coordinate 12,230,149, forward strand.
GGTACGTCATCAACTCCGATCGAGGAGCCAATGTGTTTGGACGCTTCTCCTTGGGTAGGTAGACGTAAGCACCACAACCAAAAACCTTCAGATCGTTTAGATCTGGGCAGACCTTTGTCAGGTCCTCAACTGGTGTCAGCCATTTCAGGCGCCTTATCGGGGTTCGGTTGTATAGGTGTGTTGCATGTTCAATGCAAAATTCCCACCATGATTGTGGTAGACATGCAGTAAATCGCAGAGTTTGTGACTTTTCCATTATTGTCCTTATGGCACGCTCTGCGCGTCCATTCTGTTGGTGCATGTGTGGTGCAGACATCTCTATTTTGATGCCAAAGTCCTTGAGCACATTTTGTAGCTCACGATCCTTGAACTCCCCCCCTGGATCAACACGCCAGCGCTTGATTGTAGCACCATACTGTGTCAAAGCCACTGCCTGAAATTGTCTGATGGCCGCAGCAGCATCAGATTTCTTTCTAAGGCATTGGACCCAGATATGTGACGTTTTGTCATCCAGAAATACAATAAAGTATTTATGTTTATGGTACGATAGTACTGGGAGTTCCTTCAGATCGGAATGTATTAATTCAAAGGGTTTTTCTGCACGTGAATCTGATTCGGGAAAAGATTTTGAGGTCATTTTCCCTTCAGTGCACCCTGGACATATAATTTTGTCTTTAGGAATAATTAAATTCCTTGGGAATTTTATGGTGCTATTAGGCATCTTCCCTAGCACCTCTTTGGATGGGTGTCCAAGTCACTTATGCCAAGTCGAGTAGTCTGCGACATATATTGTCGCGACATTGATTCCCCTGGTGCTCAATATATGAGTCCGAGCCCAATAAATAGTGTGACGTTTCATAAGAGGGACGCAATCCATAATTGGGTTTCCTTGCTTGAAAAATGAAATGTGTGCAGAGGAACCACGCACATCACTTCTGTCTTGCAAGAAGACGCCCATCGACAGTAATCGAGCATTACAGTCGGGTATGTAGTAGACAGGGTATAATCGCATTTCACGCGTCTCTGACTTCCCATGACATACTACCTGGTGTCTAATGAAGACTGCTCCTTTCCCTACTATATGAGTAGTACCCGTGGCTGTTTGAACCAGGGTAGAGTCCTTTCTCGGTAAAGGCTCGTAAGAAGCAAAATCTTTAATTTCACCAGTGAAGTGTTTTGATGTGCCTGAATCCATGATCCAGTCAGCACCTCTCTTACATTTTCCACTTGCACATGTAACACATATATTAAGATGTACATAATTCCATGATACATTTAATAGCGGTAAAATTTCACATGAAAAGTTCGCTGTATTCATAGGAATTTTAATCCTTGTGCTTGTGGCAGGGAAAAGGACTGACCTATCATCATACGCCCCTGTGTCAAGGGGTTCATCGATGAGCATCTCGTCGACGATCTTCCACACTTCCTCGTCAGTTGCCGGCCATTCTGATCCGAGGGAGATGGTATCGTCTTCTACCTCCTTGATCGTAGCCTCGGTTTCTGGCTCTATCCTCCTTCTCTTACCTTCTCGCACTGTAAGGTGCTCTTCCAGCGGTCGCAGATTTTTCGCGCTGTGCGGAAGTTGCATGTGCTCGAGGGTGTCTCAAGCTTGCTGGTACTCGGCGTAAACCGAGCGAGAGGAGGTCACGCCCGTATATGCCTGTGCAGGCGGTCGGCGGCGAGGATCCCTTGTGGGAGTGTGCTCGATGCGCTGTATGAGCGGCATCGGTGGTATGATGGTGCCATTACCATTTATGGTGGTAGAGGCTTGTGAGGCGAGGTGGGTATGTTTCTCTTTTGGCTTCTCCTCCTTAGTCTTTCTGTCCCCACGTCATCCATGTTTTCGGGACGATTCTCCATTGTTGCCCTGAGATTGCCATTTGGGGTTTCCCCCTTTGCGCTTGACAGCAGAAAGCTTGGTGGCCTGAGGCTGGCCAGCGGGCTTCCCTACTGCCATGCAGCGTGAGGCTTCAGCGACAATGGAGTCCTTGACATGTTTAAATGTCAAGGCTCTAGTGGTGGTCGTGTTAAGGACCGTTGAGGACAATGAATCGAACTCGCGCGGCATCGCAGCAAGTAAGATCATGGCCTGCACTAGTTCGGGGATGGCGACATTGGCAGCCGTGAGGCGCTCAAACTTGTTGGCCATTCTGGCGATCTCCGGCACGGGATTCGCAGCCAGAATTTTGATCGTTATAGCGGACCTAAAGTCCGAAAAGACTTGAGAGGGGCCGTCCACACCATAGTCGGTGCGGATGAGATCCCATACCTCCTCAGCAGTGTCCTTGGTGTTGGCACGCTGCCGAATAGAGGGGGCCAGGCGGAGCACTAGGCTACCAATTGCCTGGTCATTCTTATTGTTCCAGGTCTGGAGCTTGGCATTAGCTTCCGCTACCAGTGCAGCATTTGTCGCCGTCAAAGGAGGCGCCATGGGTGGTTTTAGTTCCATCCCGCTAGTTATTTGCCAGAGGCCCTGAGACCTGAGCCACGCCTTCATTGAGTCAGCCCATTGAATGTAGTTAGAGCCGTCGAAAGTTTGTACGAGTTTTTCAAGAGTTGAAGACATGATGTTGTAGTGGCAGCTGGTAAAAGTGCTCAATCAGTTCTTCTATTCAAGAAAACACGTTCCATATTCTCAGGCAAAAACACTCCTTCAGAGTGGTTAACCCTAGTCAACCTAGGTTTTAAATGCAGCTCGCAGAGAGCGCAATGCAGCTCACGAAGAGTGCAAGGTTACAATTTGGAGACAATGAAGTCAACATCGTTCGCAGCCAGTTAAGGCGCGTTCGCAACGTGCCCAGCAGGGCCCATAACCTGTTAGAGCAGACTACATACGCTGCACAGAGGAAGAGACGACACGTTCCTTGTAACCTACCTGGGGTTTAGTTAGTCTTAGGGCTAGGGTTTAGTAGAGGTAAGAACACTGTATTCCTACTACGGTACAGGTTCTCCTTATATACATAATAATAAGGATGTCACATGACTCAGGAATGTGTATACCACATGTATGCGCAGTAAGCGCAGTAACATGTGTATGCTGCATGTATCGCCTCATGTATACAGCATGCATCAAGGGAATTAATTTCAACAGAAGCGTTAATCAATAATCAATTTTTTACCACCGAGAAAGAGCGAGGTGCCCAGCTTCCTTCCCATGCTCTCGTAAGCAATTGATTTTTTCTGAAGAAAATCCTGGAACTTTCCATGAAACTTGCGTAAAGACGCTTATGAGAGCCTGGGTAGGCTGGGGTGGTGCTGCGGCGGCCGCTTGCATGAGTCAGCGTGAGCATAAGGTACAGGGGTCATTACATGACCTGTGACCAGACTGTGACAATGTCAGGTGTAGCTGGATGAGACAGATAAAATTGGGATAAGTACAATAGAGTATATTTGCAACTACCCAAACGCCAAATCTAACAAAAATTTGATGGCTGCTAACGAAAATTTAGCGAAAATTTGATCCTTCCCGTTTGAGCAAATGTGATGCCTTGTCACTCTTCTCACGGTCGCGATAAGGTGCATCCACCGAGCGCCCACCATCGTCGACGTCCCGCCCGCGATCTGTCCACGATGGACATGCTAAAGCTGGCCCTCATGGCGGCTCCGATTCTTCTAGAACCTGTCCCGCTGCCTCCTGACCCTGATCCAGGACTTCTCGCTGCTATTCTAGGTCACGATGCTGCTCATGATCAAGTGACTGCCTTGATGCAGATCCAGCTCGAAACTCCATTAAAACGCCGTGTTCCATGTCCTTCTCAAAATGGCGAAAGGATCACGGGGGATTGGTTGGTTTCCTTGACCGACGAGGAATGCCTGTGGCACTTTCGGTGAGTTATCAATCAGAAGAAGTTCGTCAAACAAATGTAATGGTTGTCGATGGTGTCCGAAATCGCCTTTGGAGCGGTTGCTGGGTCCTGAGAGCATTTATTTAATATAAACGATGCAGAAGAAGAAATGAAGCTCACTGTATGCCAAAGTAGAAGCTCAGAGAGCCGAGTTTTGAACAAACCAATGCTCCCCTGGATCTCCAAGCCTCGCATCGCCTTGAGTAGTGCTTCGTCCTTGTGCTTCTTCTGACCATGCTCGGCCTCGTAGAACGAAACCGTGACGGCGGCCTGTGCGAGCTGGTACAACTCTTTCGCAGTGAAAGGCGCGACGCGTCGTGAACTAGTGGTCTTGGGCTGGGATGGCTCTGTGGACTGAGAAGGCACTGTCGCACGTGCAGGATCAAGGGGGGGTGTAGCATGAAGTCCCGCCGTCAGCCGTCCGAGGATTGGAAGCTGTGAGTGTCGCAACAGAGGGGTAGGGGGGATCGGAATCATCCACATCGTTGTGGTCCGAAAATGGAGTCAAAGGGTGCGGGAAAGGAGTGGCAGAGGAGTTGGACTGGGAGAAAGCGAGTGTGTGCTGAGAAATACGCGTCATTACGCGAAATGTAGAGTATAGAGGGAGATGCAAGACGAAGGAGAGATGTCGCGTTGAGGATTAAACAGAGTCACGCGTGTCCAAATCCGGAACGTGACCCTACCAAAAGCGGTCAAGGAAAATTTCCACGCTTCTAACGAAATTTTGAAACGCAGTGCAAATACACTCTAATATTATAACGAGAACTCAATATCTGCACAGTAATCGTTAGGGTATACACGATATGAAGTATAATAATGACTATCTGCATGATATAAAGGTTAATCAGAGTGTTCAGATTGACTCATTGAGTGGGGGTCAGCCAGTCAGACTCTCAGACTCCATCAAGTTCTGCGTGAATCGTATCCGGAATGGTGCGTCCACGGTAGTTTTTACTGCCCAAGTTGCCTCCTTGCCATTCAGGGCTCTTCTTTAAGTCTCCAGTAATCTGGCCTGGAAGTTGGAACTCGACCACTTGCAAGTAGTACGTGTTAACGTGTAATAAATGTCGATTGAACGGCGATTAAGTTCGCTATTTGTTCGCTACTAATCCCGGTGACCTTATCTCCAATCTGTCTCAACAGCATCTCAGCTCACAAGGCCCTCGAATTACTAGTGATTTTTTCTTGGCTTGACAGGAAGGAATGTCCGAGTCTTCGAGACCGCGAAACGTGAACACGAAGATCCATCGGTATCCCAGACTAACCAGTCGCTTTAGGAAATCTCCTGATCAAGTTCTACGTCGGACTATGTTTAACACTTGGAATTTATCAAACGTCATGCCTTCAGGCCTTCTAGCTTGAAGTTTTCCTAGTGAATGGGGACGATTAGAGATCCGAATCATCCGACGCCTCAGAAGTCTGTATCTTCGCCTGACCTCAGCTGCATGCCAGTGGGGCCGGGCCGTCCCGTGGTATTACTGGTCTTCCTTGTTATAAGGGCTGCTGTTTTATTGATACTCCCCATCATCTGCTTCATACAATGTGTCGCGTATTCGCCTACCTCTCAGTGTAAGACCCACTGCCACTTATTCCCGTAGCATCTTACATTCCATCTCTACCCAGTAATCCGATTTTACTTGACGACGTCTTACGGAGGCCAGAAAATGCCATTACGTGAGCCACTTATTCCTCGCGCATTGCGATTGATTCACGTAGAAATGTTAAACAGGAAACAGTACTGTATCCACATTGTGAACCATGCCCTTGTGCTAATTCTAAATATTTGTCAGGATTAACCTGGAATTTGAAGGTACGTTGCATGTTACCATCTGTATTTGGACGGCCATCGACGACTGCGGCAGGCCAGGTTGCCTATAACGTGGATGGATATGGATTCACTTGGTATTCGGAGGCGCGAGCCGAGTTTAACCCCTTGTCCGATAGTGAGACCGACGCCTTGAAGAAATCAATCAAGCCAGGCCCAGCAGGGATACTCGACACTAAAGCCAGGATTAACGATGGTCCTCTGTCAACCTTTGTCAAAGGCCCTCATCCAGCCATGTACAAAACCATAACCGCACAGCCGTAGGTGTTTGTAGCTCTAGAATTTCTTACCTCTCAGGTGTTTTATTTTCTATATCAGGCTCAACGACCCGTGTTTTGTGTCTTTCTGCGCAAACGTTTCCTCTAGGTGCATTTTTGGGCATATGAGAGCGGCTACAGTACCTCCTGTTTCCACTCCCAATTGCCATCCGTTCGTTTTCGGGCGTCACTGCTTTATGTACAATGGTGCTATCGACCACTATGATGAAGTTGTGAGTCGAAGTTTCTGCGTATGATACGTTTTCTAAATGGAAGAGCAAGCGTAAAGACATACTGGACAACATTGCCCCGGGTTTTGTTGCCATGCTCGAGGGATCAACGGACACGGAGCAAATGGCTGCTCTTTACATGACGTACCTTTGTCCAGACGGAAGGCAAGACTTTCGCGGGGCTGATGACCACTATTCGGCGAAGGAAATGAAAACTGCTTTGGAAGCGGCTATCCAGAAGATTCAGGAGATTCAAGAGAAACATGGGATTCAGGACCCTGACAATTACTATAACACCTGTGCCAGTATGCATCTGTCTTTGTTCAGCTCGCACTTTGCTAACGAACGTCTTAGCTGATGGGGAGAGCATGATTGGACTATGCTATCGCACTACGGGGACCCCCCTCACACTTTGGCTATCCGTCGGTGCTGCGGACAACTTGAATCGTAAGGCTTCTTATCTTGCACACGGGACTATCGACTTCAATCTCGACAACGCAACTAACGTTCAAACACAATCGTCAAGTGTCATACAAAGGGGTGATAACAACGAGGTCACAGGCCAGTTATTCTAACAGTAACAGTACTTCTAAGTGAGGCACTAATTTATTTACAGGAATTCACGATGATATCCTGAAGAAGGTGATTGAAGAAGAACAAAGCCCCGCTGAGCATGGACCGCATGTGATTGTCGCGTCGGAGCGGACGAGTGAGTTGTTCCTCACCCATGATAGCCTGAAGGGTTCCGCTCATATTCGTAGCCCGCGAGCCAGGTTGGTATGAGTTGTTCAACCATGAAATTATAATGGTGGACACTGTGTACAAGGGAGACCTTCGCACGATCTCTTTAGCTGGTGACATCATATAACTGGATGCGCTTAGTAACAAGTGACGTGAACTGTATTTGTGACATGTGTTTTGTAGCAAGGGACCGAATGAATATCAGATTTGTTGTGCCTGTTGAAATTAAATTCTGATACATGCATACATGAGGCAAACCATGCAGCACACACATGTTACTGCGCTTACTGCGCATACATGTGGTAAACACATTCCTGAGTCATGTGACATCCTTACTATTATGTATATAAGGAGAACCTGTACCGTAGTAGATATACAGTGTTCTTACCTCTGCTAAACCCTAGCTCTAAGACTAACTAAACTCCAGGTAGGTTATAAGGAACGTGTTGTCTCTTCCTCTGTGCAGTGTATGTAGTCTGCTCCAACAGGTTATGGGCCCTGCTGGGCACGTCGTGAACACACCTTAACTGGCTGCAAACGACGTTGACTTCATTGTCTCCAAATTGTAACCTTGCACTCTTCGTGAGCTGCATTGCGCTCCCTGCGAGCTGCATTTAAAAACCCAGGTTGACTAGGGTTAACCACTCTGAAGGAGTGTTTTTGCCTGAGATTATGGAACGTGTTTTCTTGAATAGAGGACTGATTGAGCACTTTTACCAGCTGCCACTATTACATCATGTCTTCAACTCTCGAAAAACTCATACAAACTTTCGACGGCTCTAACTACATTCAATGGGCTGACTCAATGAAGGCATGGCTCAGGTCTCAGGGCCTCTGGAAAATAACTAGTGGGATGGAACTAAAACCACCCCTGGCACCTCCTTTGACAGCGACAAATGCTGCACTAGTAGCAGAAGCTAATGCCAAGCTCCAGACCTGGAACAATAAGAATGACCAGGCTATTGGTAGCCTAGTGCTCTGCCTGGCCCCCTCTATTCGGCAGCGTGCCAACACCAAGGACACTGTTGAGGAGGTGTGGGATCTCATCCGCACCGACTATGGTGTTGATGGCCCCTCCCAAGTCTTTGCGGACTTTAGGTCTGCAATCGCAATCAAAATTCCATCTGTGAATCCCACACCAGAGATTGCCAAAATGGCTGATAAATTTGAGTGCCTTACGGCTGCCAATGTTGCCATCCCTGAATTAGTACAGGCAATGATTCTACTTGCTGCGATGCCACACGAGTATGATTCTCTATCTGCCACAGTCCTGAATATGACTGCTACTAGAGCCTTGACATTTAAACATGTCAAGGACTCCATTGTCACTGAGGCCTCACAGCGCACAGCAGTTGGAAAGCCCATCAGCCCGCCTCAGGCCACCAAGCTTTCTGCTGTCAAGCGCAAAGGGGGAAACCCCAAATGGCAATCTCAGGGCAACAATGGAAATTCGTCCAGAAAGCGTGGACGACGTGGGGACAAAAAGACTAAAGAGGAAAAGCCTAAAGAGAAACATACCCACCTCGCCTCAAATGCCTTTACTACCATAAATGGTAATGGCACCATCATACCGCCGATGCTGCTCATCCAGTGCATCAAGAAGCATGAACATACTCCCACAAGGGATCCTCGCTGCTGACCACCTGCACAGGCATACATGAGTGCGGCCTCTACCTCTCATTCGGTCTATACCGAATATCAGCAGGCTCGAGACACCCTCGAGCAAATGAATCTCCCATGCAGCGTGAAAAATCTGTGACCGCTGGAAGAGCACCTAACAGTGTGAGAAGGTAAGAAGAGGAGGATTGAACCAGAACCAAGGATTGTAGAGGTAGAAGACGATAGCGTCTCCCTTGGATCGGAACCTGCAGTTTCTGATGAAGAAGTATGGAAAGCCATCGACGAAATGCTTGTCGATGAACCGCTTGAAACAGGTACATATGATGAAAGGTCAGTCCTTTTCCCTGCCACAAGCACAAAGATTAACATTCTACTGATCACAGCGAACTTTTCAAGTGAAATTTTACTGCTATTAAATGTATCATGGAACAATTTACATTTTAATATATGTGTTACATGTGCAAATGGAAATTGTAAGAAAGGTGCTGACTGGATCATGGATTCAGGTGCATCAAAACACTTCACTGGTGAAATGAAAGATTTTGCTTCTTATGAACCTTTACTGAGAAAGGACTCTACCCTGGTTCAAACAGCCATGGGTACTACTCATATAGTAGGGAAAGGAGCAGTCTTCATTAGACATCAGGTAGTATGTCATGGGAAGTCAGAGACACATGAAATGCGATTATACCCTGTCTACTACATACCCGACTGTAATGCTCGATTACTGTCGATGGGCGTCTTCTTGCAAGACAGAAGTGATGTGCATGGTTCCTCTGCACACATTTCATTTTTCAAGCAAGGAAACCCAATTATGGATTGCATCCCTTTTATGAAATGTGACACTATTTATTGGGCTCGGACTCATATATTGAGCACCAGGGGAATTAATGTCACGATGATGTACATCGCAGACTACTCAACTTGGCATAAGCAACTTGGACACCCATCCAAAGAGGTGCTAGGGAAGATGCCTAATAGCACCATAAAATTCCCAAGGAATTTAATTATTCTTAAAGACAAAATTATATGTCCAGGGTGCACTGAAGGGAAAATGACCTCAAAATCTTTTCCCAAATCAGATTCATGCACAGAAAGACCCTTTGAATTAATACATTCTGATCTGAAAGAACTCCCAGTACTATCGTACCATAAACATAAATACTTTATTGTATTTCTGGATGACAAGATGTCACATATCTGGGTCCAATGCCTTAAAAAGAAATCTGATGCTGCTATGGCCATCAGACAATTTCGGGCAGTGGCTTTGACACAGTATGGTGCTACAATCAAGCGCTGGCATGTTGATCCAGGGGGGGAGTTCAAAGATTGTGAGCTACAAAATGTGCTCAAGGACTTTGGCATCAAAATAGAGATGTCTGCACCCCACATTCACCAACAGAATGGGCGCGCAGAGCGTGCCATAAGGACAATAATGGAAAAGTCGCAAACCCTGCGATTTACCACATGTCTACCACAATCATGGTGGGAATTTTGCATTGAACATGCAACACACCTATACAACTGAACCCCGATAAGGTGCCTGAAATGGCTGACACCAGTTGAGGACCTGACAAAGGTCTGCCCAGATCTAAACAATCTGAAGGTTTTCGGTTGTGGTGCTTACGTCTACCTACCCAAGGAGAAGCATCCAAATACATTGGCTCCTCGATCGGAGTTGATGACATACCTTGGATTAGAAGATGGCATTAAAGCATACCATTTCATGCGACCTAGTGGCGCAATATTCATTGGTGCTACGGCACTATTTGATAAAACATTGTTCCCATGCTGTCCTGGAGCTAAAACTCCTGCCAATATGGACCTTGGTGATTTTCCACCTCCAGAACCAGAAGATGATGACCACTCATCTGGAATGGATGGCGATGATTCTATACCGCCACAAGATCTGCCCCTTCCTCTATCATCATAAAATGATGATGATGATGTACCAAGTGAGCAAAAGGCGCATGACGATGTGACAGATGCTCCTCCTCTGCTGCCTCCAGTAACCACTGAAAACTTTCATCCAAGATGTGATGATCAACAGAAATGGCAGCAATTGCCCCATCGATCAGGCAGGCGGAGGAACATCCCAAACTGTCCTGGCAATACCTATGGAGAGAAGCGACTCCCCTCTGACATAGAGAGAGACATTGCACGTGATCGATATTGGAAGAGATCTGTGGGTCAAGATTCGGATCATAACTGAACACGACCACAATCTCAACAGAAAGAACCGGTTATCGGCACCCCACGAGAGTGTGCCCAATTCCAATGATCAAGAACATGATCACCCAATGGAGGAACCGGATGAAGCAGGTTATATTAAAAAGATAACCAAGGAAGGAGGAGATAAGCTTATTCGCTGGCTGTTGTCAAAAGCAGTCAAACCATCGAGCAAAATAAGCCAAGTTCCAAACCAATTTCGCAATATTGCATGCCTACCATGGCAGCAGCAACGTGAGTGGAAATAAGCTTGTCATGAAGAATTAGAGGCTCTTTGTAAGCAACAAGTCTATGACATCATCGATCTTCCACATGATCAAAAAAAGATCAAAAATAGATGGGTTTTCTCTGTAAAATCGGATGGAAGAAAATGAGCCAGACTCATGGCCAAAGGCTTTTCACAAGTTGAAGGCATTGACTTTGATGAGATTTTCTCACCGGTAGTCCGCTACGAGACCGTATGCCTCATGTTTGCACTTGCATCTCTAGAGGGCATGTATATGACTGGCCTAGATGTAAAAACCGCATTTTTACACAGCAAACTAGATGAAAAGATCTATACAGATCAACCCGAGGGTTTCAGACTCAAGGAAAAAGAGCGCAAAGTAATGCACTTACGCCGAGCATTGTATGGCCTTAAACAAGCCTCACTTGCATGGTGGAAAGAGCTAGAGGTATTTATGTGCACCATTGGGTTCATGCACGCCAGCTCTGATGCCAGCATTTTCATACACAAGGATCCTAAGACAGGCAGCATTGTTATTGCACTAGTCTATGTTCATGATGGCTTGTTCATGGGGAAGAACAAGAAACTTGTGGATGAAAAGAAAAATGCTTGTCTAAAGCATTGGGAGTGCCGTAGTACTGAAAAAGTAATAGAATTCTTAGGCATGCGCATCACCCAGACTACAAGCAAAGTCAAACTCGATCAAACTGAATATCTCGCCAAAGTGCTTGAGAAATTCGAGATCACAAATGCCAAAGTGACCCCCACTCCACTCCCGACTGGTTACAAACCATCGGAAAACACAGCAACGCCCAATGCGATGCTTAGATCAAAATATCAGTCTGTGATCGGATCTTTATTGTATCTGATGCTCGGAATGCGACCTGATATCACTTATGTGGTAATCAAGATGTCGCAATTCTCAGCTAATCCTAGCCAAGAACATCTAGACAAAGCGATGTACATCATGCGCTATCTGGTGGGAACCCAGAAATATAACATTGTCTATGATGGTGAGAAGTCCAAGGGGCTACAGGCCTTCACAGATTCTGATTGGGCAGCTGACACTGTCAAACACCGATCTACAACGGGTTACTTTGCTACTCTAGCAAGTGGCATTGTGTGCTGGCAGTCCCATTTACAAAAAACTGTAGCACTGTCATCTACAGAAGCTGAGTATATGGCTCTCTCCTACACTTGTCGACAGATAGTGTGGATAGAGTCCTTATTCTAGGAACTTGGATATGTACTGAAGCGCATACCAATCTGCACTGATAATCAGGGATCCATCTTTATCGGATCAAATCCAGTTCAGGAAAGAAGGACCAAACATATAGACATTTGCTACCACTATACGCACAAATGCATAGAAAATGACAAAGTCATGGTCATTTTCATTCCTGGAAGTGATAATCCAGCTGACATGTTCACAAAGAACCTTGGCGCCATCTTATTCAGGAAATCTAGAGACTCTCTTGGAATTACTTTCAAGATTCAAACTTAGTTGCTTATAGTGCTGTACAGTTTGAGGGGGGGTGTCGAAATTAAATTCTGATACATGCATACATGAGGCAAACCATGCAGCACACACATGTTACTGCACTTACTGCACATACATGTGGTAAACACATTCCTGAGTTATGTGACATCCTTACTATTATGTATATAAGGAGAACCTGTACCGTAGTAGATATACAGTGTTCTTACCTCTGCTAAACCCTAGCTTTAAGACTAACTAAACCCCAGGTAGGTTATAAGGAACATGTCATGTCTTCCTCTGTGCAGCGTATGTAGTCTGCTCCAACAGTGCCAGACCTTGCCCAGTCCCCTTGTAGTGTGCAAACATCGAGGTGAAAAACTGGATGTCGATAAAGCTTACAGTTCACATGGGTAGGGGTAGTGATGCCATGGCTCTAGTGTTGCCAACGATATGGCTCAGAGCTGCGAGCTGTTGAGCCGAGCTACTATTTTGGGCAAGCCACACCAGTAAATTGGCTCTGGGCTGTATCTGCCTCAGCTTTCAGATTGGGCGGCTCAGAGTGGCTCAGAGTGGCTAAGCCATCCAAAAATAGCATGAGTGAACCAGCATCTGACTCGTGTGTTTCTATCACATCTGGCTGCATCTCCTGTGCCTCACCCATCACTACATCTGTGAGTGGACACCACCTGCACCTGCAGCAGGGGCTTCTCATTGTGTGGTGGTGGGGACATGAGGAGAACGGAACAATCTTACTTTTTTTTTGTTTTGCATTTCAACATTAGAAAAAGAGTGGAAGTAGCCAAAGTACAGCGTAGCGGCCACCGGGTGGGCTGATTCATGATCTGAAGATGGTGGGCATCGGTACATAACATCTGGTTGTATGACTCTTATCCTGTCCGAAAACAGGGCCAATATATGAAGCTTCCACCTTGTGTGACATTCACTGTCCAGTCTCTAGGTGCCATTGTCATGAGTTTCTAAAACATCATATACACTACTATCTTCAACGGCTCGTGTAGGGTGGCTCGTTGAACTGGTTTGAGTGGGCCGCTGCTTTCAGCACAGCAAATCCAAGTTCTCTACCCCAGAGTGTATTACATAAACTGCACATGTTGCGATGCGTGACCGACATGTCCCAAACTCATGTATATTATCACTGATGTTGCCTTCATGTTCCATCTGCTGTCCAGTGGACATTCCATCATGGTACCACACAGAACCTGATTCTGTGATGAAGCACGAGGTGAAGTGATCTTCCATATAATACATCACTCCTCTTAGTTTGTAGGTTGTATTTTGCCGATTGGCTGTCACAATAACTATCCTCTCTAGCAACGAGGTCTGGTGTTGTGACATTTCAAAAGCAATTATTGCGGGCGACTCTTTGAAAATGTATCGTCTTGTGAGATGTTCTCTGCAAATGTGGCAGCATGATGCACATACAACATAATGATTATTGACAAATGCTTGTATAGTGGAGCATTCATGCAAGAGTATAATTTGACAAGAAGAGGTGAGTACATTGGCTCTATCCACTAGATGGTTATTTGGACAGTGGCTTGATGATGACATGATAGGATGGTTTGTAGAAAATAAAATATCCAGTATACTTGGGATGCCTGTATAGCGACCCCAAGGAAAGATTGCAGTGTTTACTCTCTGTAACCAGCACCATATAAAATCACGGACTTCTTCAAGACTGTACATGGTTCCATGAGGCTGTGTTTGTGAGAAGCTGATTGCAAGCTGGCCCAGATACTGATTATTAAGATCTGTTAGGAAACAGTCTCCTAACATGCCTATTACATAATACTATTTTTATTTTATTTTATTTTATTTCACCAAAATATGCTACCAAATGCCTATACACGCATTATTTGTCAGTGTGGGAATTTTTTATTTAAATGCATCAATATGTATGCGCATGTGCACATGCATCTGTAACAACATACTACAATATATGTAACATAGTATATAATCCTAAAATAAATACTAGGAGACCTCAGTTGAGTTCTCTTAGGTATTCCATCCACAATAGTGGTGCGAAAAGCCTATTTCAGCCAACTGTTCTATTTTTAACCCCTTGCATCAAAACCATCAAACCCCCCAATCATGTGCGCACCCCCCGCTGCCTTCATGTAGGAGAGCCCGCACAGTCTAGCTACCAGAACTGTGGGTGTCACCCTAACAGAAGGACTCAACTACCCCATCAGTGCGCCTTCTCTTACACATGTATACGTCATTTGTCTCAGTGCGCCACATCCGCTTACTCATCATTTCAGCAAGAGCTGGAATTAATTGTATATACAAATTTACCTTGCTTTCATAAGCCGATGCCAGGCCTCGCTGTACATTGCGACCACCAGTGATTGAAAGGCAGCACTCATCATTAGAACAGCTGCAACCAGACAACCAATTGGATCTGGTTTAGCCGACATTTACATTACTCAATTAAGACAACTATTTTAGGTAGTTACTAGCCAAATTCAGTAATAGCCCTGAGATCAGGCACTGTTGGAAGGGTTATTGATCTGAAGTGCCCAATAGCTGAAATCACATGTTTTGCTGTGTTTGTAGCCAAAATAGCTGGGTCATGTGACTCGAAATTTGGCGAAAAAATTCTACAGCTGAATCTTGACTCAACTGAAGAAGTGACTCATCACAGATTATGTCATCATGACAGAACAAGCAACTTCAAATTCTGGACACAATCCTGTTTCAGAAGCCAAAATTGATGCTCTAACAGCACAAATGTCCCAATTAGTGTCAGTATTAGCAGCATCCCTGCCCAAACAAGCAGAAACAAAAGCAGAGACAGTAGAAGATAAAGATGATGAGATGGAGGAGATGGTAGAGTGGATGTCTCAGGAGGGTGAGCATGCAAGGAGAGATCTGAGAGTGGAAAAATGTGTTTACCTAAATACATGCCCCTGCAAATAGTTGATGGTACCATGGAGAACACAAAATCCTTTATCAGCTCTATAGTCTTGTATATTCATGGGAGAAAGCCAGAATTTTGTATGACCGAGTCTAGAATTATGTTTGCTCTCTTATACATCCAGGGAGAGAAAGCACAGTTCTGGAGAAACAAAGCCATTAATCAAATTGCTGTGGGATGTAAACTGTTTGCGACCTTCAGGGAATTTTTGGAGAGATTGTGGGCACAGTTTGGAGACTGTAATGGAAAGGCGACAGCAAATGCTAAATTAAAAACCATGCGCCAAGTTCTCTGACTGCAGATGAATTTATTTTGCAGTTCAAAGCAGAAGTGTCACAGACTGATATGGGAGAAGCTGCATTGGTAGAATATTTGAAGGCAGGATCAAATCCCTCTTTATTCAAGTCTATCTATAGACTACCTTCTATGCCAGAGAGGTTGGACGAGTGGTATAATTGGGCAATGCATCTTGATTGGCAATATCAACAGGAACAGGCAGAATTGAAATTGATGTATGGAAATGCCAGACTTGGAAAGTTGTCAGGAGGAATGTCTGAGAAAGGAAGGACACCTCAGGTACAAACTCCGAGGGCACAGCCACTGGCCATGGCAGTGACACCTATTGTTAAGGAGTCAGCAGCATCGACAGATGCAATGGATGTTGATTGAGTAGGAAGACAAGCTCCAGTTAAATGTTTTAATTGTGGGCAATTAGGGCATATGGCTCAAAATTGTAGGCAGAAAAGGAAGTAAAGCTGGAGGAAGATAAGCAGAAGAATTTTGTGGAAGAGTCCCAGTGAAGATTTCCCCATTGGTAACCCAGAATCAATATAATGTATTAGTATTCAAGAAAACCCAGAGTGAACCCGAAAGAGAAATTGAAGAGTACGACCATCATCATTTATCCAACCAAGAAAAATGCTCAGCCTTATTTCTGAAGACCCCTAAATTCTTTATTTGCTCAGCGTGGATAGAACCTGAAATCAGCTTGACAGTAGGATTGAAGACAGTGGACACACATGCAGCAATTAATGTGGAGGCATTGCTTGACAGTGGTGCTACCAGATTATTTATTAATCGATCCCTAATTACTGGAAATGGTATTCGCATGTGTAAACTGCCACAACCTATAATGGTGTACAATATTGATAGTATGATCAATCCTGGAGGAACTATTAAGGAGAAAGTGACAATGATATTGAAGTATCAGGATCATCAGTAACAAGCCATATTTGAGGTGTGCCACCTTAAGAAAACCAATCTGATAATTGGATGTTCATGGTTACGTAAGCATAATCTGGAAATTGATTGGAAAACTGGGAAGGTACACATGACTCATTGTCCTAAAGAATGTAATGTTTATGGGAGAAAAGTAAAAAAGGAGAAGAAGGAAAAGAAAGGAAAAGAACATCTGAGGAAGTATTCTGTTACAATGGAGGAAGTGGAGGATGAGGATATGCCAAATGGGGAACTTCCAGTCATGACTAGTAAGGAAGAACAGAAGCAAACCTTTAGGGAAATACGTGGAGGACAGTCATGGGATAAAAATGTGGAGAAAGTGGAGAAGCCAGTGGAGGAGTGGGTGCCAAAAGCCTACCATAAATATTTGTCAGTTTTTCAGAAGAAGGAATTGGAGCAGATGCCAGTGCGGAAGCCATGGGATCATGCAATTGAGATGAAGCTGGAATTTGTGCTGAAGAAGTCAAAAGTCTATCCATTATATCCAAAGGAACAAGAAGAAGTGGATGCATTCCTTAATAAACAACTGTGCAAGGGATACATATGACCTTCAAAATCACTGCAGACATCACCAATATTCTTTGTACTGAAAAAAGATCAGAGGAAGAGGATGTCTACAGATTATAGGTATTTGAATGAGTGGACAGTGAAGAATGCATACCCTTTGTTGTTGATTTCAGAGATAATTGACAAGGTGGGAAAGGCCAAGGTCTTTACAAAATTGGATTTATGCTGGGGGTACAACAATGTACAAATAAAAAAAGGAGATGAGTGGAAGGCAGCATTTGCTATGCGTCGAGGATCCTTTGAGCTGCTAGTCATGTTTTTTGGGATATCCAATAGTCCCCCAACTTTCCAAAATATAATGAACAACAACATTTTTAAGGATGTGATAGACAAAGATGTGGTGATAATATTCATTGGCAACATTTTGATATTCACAGAGAATGAAGAAAATCATAAGGCGATAGTGCAGGAGGTGTTGAAGAGATTGGCAGAGAATGATTTATCTGTCAAACCAGAGAAGTGTGTATTTAGAGCAAGCGAGATCAAGTTCTTGGGATTAAAGATTGGTCCTGATGGAATCAAGATGGATCCTATCAAGGTACAGGCAATTGTTGATTGGCCCATGCCTACCCATATCAAGGAAGTTCAGGCTTTCTTGGGACTCGCCAATTTTTATTGTTGCTTTGTTCATAATGTTCCAAAATTGCCACACCATTACACAACCTTACGCGAAAGGGAGTAGTGTGGAGATGGGGAGAACAACAGCAGACAGCATTTGAGGAGTTGAAGAGGAAGTTTGTGGAAGAGCCATTATTAGCCCTAGTAGATTTTATGTGTACCTTACAAGTGGAATCAGATGCATCAGACTTTGCTACTGGAGTGGTATTATCAATGCTATGTGAAGATGACACATGGCATCCTTGTGCATATTTGTCTCGAGGATTGAATGACATGGAGAGAAATTATGATGTGCATGATAAAGAGATGTTGGGAATAATACGAGCTTTGGAGGCATGGAGACATTATTTGGAGGGATGTACGCATCAGATCGAAATCTGGACAGACCATCAAAATCTGCAGTAGTTCATGTTCACTAAAAAGCTTAACAGTCGACAAGCATGTTGGGCATTATTCCTACCACATTTTAATTTTCACTTGGTCCACAAAGCAAGAAGTTTGATGAAGAAAGCAGATGCATTATCCAGATGTACAGATCATAAAAGGGTGGTTAGAATGGGAGTAGAACCTCGAAGGGAAGTCAAGGTACAATCAGTGGAGTCCTTTGTATCAAAAATGCGAAAGGTGCAGGAGGAAGCAGAGGCAGCATTGATGAAAGCATGTGATGACATCATGCAACACACAGATTGTACTCAAGCTGTTGCTCCAGAGGACAAAGTTGGTGACTTTGTATGGCTAAGTACCAAGGATCTAAATATTCCATGACCTTAAAGAAAGCTTATGGAGAAGCAAGTTAGCCTATATCTGATTTTCAAAATAATTTCCCCCAATGCGGTAGTGTTAAAATTACCTCAATCATTTAAGATTGATCCTGAAATTAACATTTCCTGTTTACGCCCTTACCACCCACCCACTATTCCTGGTCAACAAACTACTCCACAGCCTCCAATAATGGTAGAAGGTGCTCCAGAATATATTGTGGAAGAGGTTTTGGACTCACATATTCGATAAAATAAATTGGAGTTCTTAATCAAGTGGAAGAACTACACTGACAAAAATAACTCATGGGAACTTGAAGTGTATTGTAAGTGAGCACATAATGCAATCGTCCAATTCTTTAAATGTAATTTAAATGCTCTGTGTCGCATTGCTAGAATGGTATATGAGGGGATGAATTTCTGGCCTTACCAGAATTTCACAGAGGGGACAGATACAATATTTTCTCACCTGGAAGTCAAGGCATAAAAGGGGGGTAATGTTAGGAAACAGTCTCCTAACATGCCCATTACATAATAGTATTTTTAATTTAATTTAATTTATTTTATTTTATTTTATTTCACCAAAATATGCTACCAAATGCCTATACATACATTATTTGTCAGCATGGAAATTTTCTATTTACACACATCAATATATATGTACATGTGTGCATGCATCCGTAGCAACATAGTACAACATATGTAACATAGTATATAACCCTAAAATAAATACTAGGAGACCTCAGTTGAGTTCTCCTATGTAATCCATCCACAATAGTGGTGCAAAAAGCCTAATTCAGCCAACTATTCTATTTTTAACCTGTCACATCAAATCCATCAAACCCCCATCACGTGTGCATGCCCCACTGCCTTCTTGTAGGAGAGCCCACACAGTCCAGCTAGCAGAACCATGGGTGTCACCCTAACAATAATATAAAGGTGCAAACTGCATAGTGCACGGTAAAGCCCATAGATCTCTAGCTTCAGTTGCAAAAAGCACACTTTTCTGTCATTGAGCATAATCGAGCTGAACCAGTTGTATATGTGCATCTTTGCATTTGCACTTTTTTGCTGGCAAAGGTAAAAGCCGACCGCTATCTGGGAAGTGTCGACTGCAAGGATAACGGGGAATTCTGAGGAATAATTGATTGGTTGTAGCCCAGGGCACTCTAGTACTGCTTGCTTGATGTCATTTTGTGCCGCTATCTGGTCTGGGCCCCATTCGAATGGAGTGTCCTTGCATGTAAGCCTTGTGAGCACGTTAACATGGTGCACATAATTGCAGATATAAATGTGCATTAAACCAACTGTTCCCAAGAATGCACCCCAATTGCAGATAATGTCTACCTTGTCGTGTTTGGGTTTTCTACCTTCTGGCATGCAATAATGGCCAAGAATGATGAAAGTTCTCAGTGCACAATGTGGATTTCATCCCAAAGAAAGTGCCACCACTATATTTCATGTGCTGCACAATGTGGTTCATGTTCTGGAAGTGCTCCTATGCAAAGCGCCTTATGCCAGGGTTTGCAGTGAGCGCTTTGCATGAGCCATCCAGTAAAATGTAGCACTTCGAAGGCCCCTTGACTGGGACATCATCGATATAGGGAATGGTGTAATCTGGTATCTCTGGCTGTAGAATATAGCACACATCGTTGTGGAAGATTGGTACTGAGTTTGTCCAACTCATTGGCAATGTAACAAGGGGCATCTGGAATGTTGTAAGGTCGTGCGACAATTCTTTGATTAAGTACTCGTCATATACCACATATAGATCAAGGACGGCGCTGCATGCGCACCCCACAAACTGCTCTGCAAGGTGCTCAGGTGTAGGGGTGATGCTGGAGTGTTTAATGGTAATGTGATTAAGTGGTTCAAGGCTATGTATGATGCACAGCGCTTTTCTGTCTTTCTTGAGCATGCAGAACCACTGTGATCTATACGCCGAATTTGAGCACTTGTAAACACCTAAGTCTAACTTCTTCTGGATAATAGTGCAAACTTCTTCGTATATGCCTGGCAGAATGGGGATGTTGCGCTCTATCCAAGGAGTGTGCAGAATAACTGGGATTTTGACCGGGGAAAAGAACATGGTCTTGAAGCTGCCACGCTCCTCATTGCTCCATGCAAAGGCTTCATTCTGCAAAGACATCAAGTGGTGTAAAACCTTCATCTCCTCTGGTAATAAGAAACTGGTGTGGTGCTTTTGGAGCACTTGCATGCGCTCTTCAGTATAGTGCCCAGTTGGAGTAAATGGTGGTGGGTTTGGTAAAAGTGCAGGAAGTGCCTCTAGCAGATCGCCTATAATGTTGCACTCAATGCGGAATTCATTTGGGATGGGCACAATAACTGGTTTGACTTTTCTAGCAACTGGTTTATACTTCTTCTTGGTTACTATGCCCTTTTGCAGCATGCGCATCGCTGAATCGATAAAAGTTGTGTGTGCATGTGTGCTTTTCAGAAACATGGCTGGAATAAGCACCATAGGGTCAATCAAATTTAAGAGCGCCTGCACATGACTGTTGGTACACTGGGATAGGTAGAGTTGAGAGATGATAGAGGTCGATGGAATGGAAGTGAAAAATGGAATAAGTGCAAATGTGGAAACATCATAAGTAATTGGGTATCAGAGTCAAATGTTATGATAGTAGCAGCATCTCCTTGGTCTGCGATCAATTCCTCGAAGCCTGGCGAAAATTTCTGTGTGGGTTATTCTGAATAGTGAAGTGTGGTGTTGCTGCAGCTGGTAAGAAGTGGCGCAGCTTTCCCCGAGGCTTTGTTGGAATGGTGGAGATGGCGCCTGTGTTTGGATCACAGATGGTAATCGTTTGCACTTTATCTGCAAAATTGCGCACGATGGAGTACATTAATACATCAAAGAGGTGCCCTAACAGAATATTATAAGCAGGCGAATGGATAATGTGAACTTGCACATAGACAATAATATTCCCAATGCATGCGGAAATATTGCGCGCAAGCCCAAGTGATTCATCCACCTCTCCATTGGCCGATTGCATGTATAAACAAATGCGCGGGTCATACTGAAGTCCAAGATGATGTCAGACTGCTTCTGACATTGCAATAATTTGTGAACCCGGATCTAAGATAGCTTTGAAGTATTCTTGGTTGTCGATCAATAAATCAATGGAGCGAAGTGCATGCGACTCTTTTGCAACCTTCAAAACATTGGGGTTTTCAATTTCACCTGGCTGGAGATGGGTGAGGTACTGTTCAAATGGATCTTGCAAAATGATAGGAAGAGGCGCTGCAATTTCTGTGCTAACTGGAGGTGTCACATTCAGCACTTTATTTTCTGCAAAAGGCATGCATGCTTTGCAGTGCGCAAATGGCATAATGCTCGCAAGGTTGGTAGCTACCACTTCTGTGCCGGTAGCTGCAATGCGCTTTGGAGTAACTTGTTTTCTATGGTGCTGCCTGAGATCAGGCAAAAATGAAAGGAGCTCTTCATGTGAAACTGTAATGGAGGGAACCTTCATGGCATGCACATATACGTCATTGACAATCTGTGGATTCTGGATAGGAATGACAGTGCAATATAATGGCTCTTTGCCTTTGGAAGTGTTAACTGGAGCATCTGGTTTATCTGCTGCTGTGGGGACAAAACACGCCTCAGGAATATTGGAATAGGGGTGTATGGGCATCTCGTCGGGCGCTTCAGTTGTGCTCGCAGTGGGTTGCAAAGCTGGTGACTCGATACTGTTGGCAGGTGCAATGTCTGTGGTTGTAGAATGTGCGCTCTCTTGATTGGATGTACTGCGTGGTGCGCACTGCAGAATTTTAACACCGTCAAAGACTTGCCTCTTCTGAAGTGCCATCAACTCCCTCTTGAGTGCATCAATGCACTCTTCCTTCATTAGTTGCACATTTGGTGCGCTTTGCATATAATCTGCTGCAGGCGCTGAAGCAGCAATGTACATCGACTGTAAAGGTGCTGCTGGAGCTGGATGAGGCACTATATTGTAGATGAGCTGCAAATTGGTATTTGATGAAAGTTGATCAGTGGCAATCTGCCCTGGGTTGCACTTATGCCATTCCTCAATGCGCTCACCTAAGAAGTTGCCTGGAATAGAACACGGCATGAATGTGCCACCTGGGAGCATGATGCGCCCTTCTGCATTTTGTCTACACTTCCCTTTGCTAATAAGGTGCTCAATTGAAGTGCACACAGGGATATAATGCCCTGTTTGGCTGCAACCATTGCAAGTGTCATTGTTCAAGTGAGGCATGCCATTTCCACCATCTGTGCATGATGCACTCAATGCAGTAACTATTGTCTGTGTCATGCGCTTGAATAGGACTGAGATGTCTTCTGCTTTGACTGTGGGCATGCTAGGTTGTGGCTGGGAAATGGGTGCACTGGGTACTGAGTAGGGTGCATACATATTGGGGTTTTGCGCTGTGAGCCCAGTAAGTGGCTGGAAATAGTGCGCTGGGCCTTCAAAGATAAAGTCAAGCACATTGCGTATTGCATCTAATCAGTATGGCACATTTGCAGGCTGATTTGGTACTGCAATCACAAGGTGGCTCAAAATGCGCTCTAGCTGGTCCAGTTGGAACACCCTAAAAAACATGTGGCTTTGATCGTAGCATGCCAATATGCCTTGTGCAACTAAGTATTTGCTAATGTTGAAAAATGCGTGATAATAGCATGCAATTTCCTCCATGGTTACGAGGCCAACACATGCAGTTTCACCAATAAGCTTGTCCAGGTTGCTAATACTCCATTTACCGCCATCCCTAGAGCTGGGATAAAGCTTTAGGACAGCATCTTTGAATGCGCCATAGTTGTGCATTGTGCTATACTCCAGTAGCAGTTTCCAAGTGTCCACAGTGTCGCTGTCCAAATAGGGCACAGTGTGGAACTTCTTATCAGTCTCATTGGTGACGTTATAATTGTAGAGAAGTTGCGCAAGCTCCTCGAAGTACTTCTGGAGTTCGCACAGTTTTGTGGGGTCGAAATGTGGCATATTTTGGTTAGATGCAGATGGCATGTGCATGGTAGCCATGGTAAGTGGAATAAGATGTGTAGAGTTAAGATCTGGTAAAAGCACAGTGAAATTTGAGGGTAGGGAAAAATGTGGTGATGCGGACGGAGTTAAGGTAGGTAGGGATGATTCAGGTGAAGGTGGAGGTAAAGACAGCGCAGGCGAGTGATGCATGTTGTTTAGGAAGAGTGATTCAAATACTGGTATTTCCCCAAGCTGGAGCGCAGTTGCTAACAGCTTGGAATGGAGAGTGCAAAGGTGGTTAATGTTGAAGTGAAGAGCAAGCCAATGGAGGTCTAAATAAGGTCTGATAAACAGAAACCCCTTGTGGTGGGCTCCAGAAATGATGTGTTCAGTTGGTATTCAGTGCAGAGTCTCAATGGAACACTAAACCTACAACTGCAGGCATGCTTGGGGTGAGGGGGTTTGCTTAGAGAGCCTCAGATCGTCCTTTGGGGCACAGACTCTACGAAGAGGCTGGTACGGCGGTTTTCAATGTGCACACTAGTTGTGTACACTAAATGGAAGATATGCACAATAATGGAAAAATGCACAATGCAAAGGGGGAAAAATGCGCAGTGTGGAAAAATGCACAATGGGAGCGCAAAAGTGCGCAACGACGAGGGTGATGAAAACAGAAGGTGCAGTGGGATAAAGACAGCACTGGGATGTGCTGGAAGGGGAATGCACAGGTTAGGGGTGCAAATGGGATGAGAGCGCAATGGGCAGAAAAAGGCGCAAATGGTGTGCAAAATGCAGCTATACAAATAGATGTGCAAACAGTGTGCAAATGTGGCTATATGAAGGGTGCACTGCAATAGTGCATAAATGAGGATGAAGGATGCAATGCAGGGATGAAACACAGCAATACGATGAGGGGATGCAAATGATATGCAAACACAGCTATACAAAGGGCACACTACAGAGGTGCACAGACTGGATGCTGGTGCACAGACTATGTGTGACGCTGACTGAGCTATGAACTATGAGGGGGAAAAAGATTTTCTGGATTCTCTATCTGTCTGCCTACTATATACAAATGGCTTATGTGATAAAAACAGTAAAATAAAGTGTAAAAATAGAAAGTGCCATGTGCTACCCACAAGTGCATCCATTTGCCCATCTAAACCTGACCACACTATGCCACTGCCTCAGCCAATAAGATTTGGGCATGCTATAGCCCAATACCCAACTGTTCCAGTGTGATGCACTATTTTTGGTGTGCTCTGGGTACCGTGCACTCTTCCCAATTAATCCACTTTGGTGTTATATGTCACATGCTGCACCTTAGTAATAATGACATGATCAACCTGTGCCAGTTACCAGATAAGGCGATGCTGATTGGAAATGTGGAAGAACTATAAGGAGGTGGTGTGTGAGGCCAAATAGTGCCAAAGCACCAGGATTATGTGAAAGCGCCCAAGTGTGCACAGTCTAATGGCAAATAGGTGCAAAGTGCCCAGATTATGTGAGAATGTGCAGTTCGCTCGTGTTGGAATCATGGTGCACCTCAAATAAATGCGCCAGTAAGCTGGAAGCTGTGATGCACAGTGCAACTGCTGTAGTGGATTGTTGTGTGTGTGATAGGGATTGTGCAATGAGTGTGCAGCAGATAATGTGAGTTGCAGATAAGGCATAAAAGGAGTGCGTAAAGGCACATCGAGTGCACAATAACTGTGAAAGGCAGATAAGGAGTGTTGGGGGGGGGGGGGCATGCAGAAGCAGTTTGAAGTGTAACAGGGCACAT
The DNA here is from genome assembly GCA_029959215.1 of Tricholoma bakamatsutake. NCBI lineage: Eukaryota > Fungi > Basidiomycota > Agaricomycetes > Agaricales > Tricholomataceae > Tricholoma > Tricholoma bakamatsutake. The sequence goes on from CP114862.1 coordinate 12,255,475, forward strand.
TTAGAGCACACAACAGAAGGCAGCTATGGAGGATCCAAAAGCACAGTAGAAATGTAAAAGGTGCACAAAAGCGCACCAGAGACATGGACTGGTTCCACAGGTTTACCAGAGAGGCCAGCATGATACAGCAAAGCTGTCATGCATACAGTGAGGGAGACATGGATGGAGTCCACAAGTTTACTGGGGAGGCCAGCTGTGGATACACATTGATTGGCGAGGGCCAAGACCCAATTGCCAGAGAACCACCTGTCAAAGGTGAGGTGACAAGTTGTGAACGAGCAAAGAGAAGTATCAAACGACAGTGGTATTCACTGTAAAAAGGTCATGGTTGTCCTGAGTAGGCAATCAAATAAGCCAATATCACAACATGCATTGTAATCCGAGGCTCACCATGAAAGCAGAATCAGCCATCGTAGGGAGGATAAATGGCTATGGAAACATTAGATCACTAATTCCAGACCAAATTTCAACATCAAATACAAGAAGGGAAATCTAGAACATACACTGTTTGGGGCACAGGCCAACCACCAAACTGTGAAATAGTACTATTCACAAACAAGGCAGCCATGCTGATTCGGAGGAGTTTACAAGGCTGCATGGTGACAGAGGTGTGTTTCTTATGACTGAAGAGTTGAAAAGGTTAAGGTTGATGTGAGGATCGGGAGGAGGCAATAAGCTTACACACAGGCCCAATGCAAGAAGAAGGCAGTTTGCATCGCTGATGCAGGTGGACTCCAGGACTCTGAGGGCAGAAAGCTTAATAATATTTGATAGACGAGAGCCTATTGTATACCCAAGTTGCTATGAACATGTATTTGAATCATACAAGCCTTCCTGTTCTCATGTATGTGAACCGACTCATTGAAAGCAACATGTGATGAACACATGTCATGATGTGCTTTGGGTTTTCAGCTGACAGTGCATTGGCGAGGATCGACTTCTATCCCAGTGAGTGGGTATTGGTCAAGTGTTGCTTCTCTGCATGGCTAACATGCATACATCGATTGTCTATAACATCATTACAATAACAGCAAACTACAAGGTAACTACAAATTCTATACGTGGCATAGTGTCAAAATCATGTACGTTGGGAGGAACATAACTCTGCAAGCAGGATATATGGACATGGGGAAAACATGGAACAAGGATCTGTAGCTCGGAGTGGTAACATTCCATTACCTCACGACCCATGAACAGTACCTGGTTATCATCAGTATCTTCTCTGACTGTACCTTTGTCAAGTGAACTCTTGTTGCCATTATCTTGAGACCGGCCCCCATCCGCATCCTCGCTAGGAACATTGGTTTGATCAACATCATATTCTTCACTAGCACTGCCAAGCCCATTGATTTGCACAGATGTGGGTTGGCATGAGGCATTCAAAATGTCCAATGTATCCACCCTAACCCAGGTTCCTCAGCATTCATCAACCCAGCAAGTACACCACCCAGAATGAACTATGATGATATCCTGCAGCATGGGCATTACAATGTGCAATAGGAGATTGACGACCTCAGGAAATCCACAATGCCACATCATAACATGGGCCATGTTACAAAGCTGTTACATGGACACCTTGATATGTAAACACACCAACAACTTGAAACCTGAGAGATGTGCTTTAAGCTGCTGTCGCAACAACATTAAACCATGGCAGATCAAAAGCTGTTGGAAGCGAGACAAAGGTAGCACATGCAAGTCAAATGTGCCCAGACCATCAGTGCAGAGCCTAGACTTGGCCTAGAACATAGAACTCAGGGACACAATGGAAAAGTCCAAACTCAAGGGAACAAGTGAAACAACAACTGATGAATTGTCTTTATGGTATGACAGTCTTACAAATGGCAAGACTACTACATGGTACAGATGAGTCTACTAGCCAAAGGAGCCATCAGAGCACAGGTGACATACATCAGAATACTATACAACAGCAAGGAGAATGACAAACAAAAGGTTGAACAAAAGGACAGATCCAGAATTGCCATAGTAGGTACCAACAGTATACCCAACCGACACAACAGCATCCAAATGGAACCTCAGTCTGACCACCTCAGTACAAAGGCCAAGAACTGAGTCATCTAAAGTCAGAGTCAGTGAACCCAAAGGCCTTGCGATCTTTTGAAGCTCTCCTATCATAGACTGGAACTAAAAACAATTGTCAGCTCGAAAATCAAGTAAGAAATGAAAAGCACACTACACACTAATATCATCATATGAACACGATGCAACATCAGTGGAGATGGCAACCAAAGGTGAGGATATCAATTTTAGAATGCTTGATTTACCTTTCATAGGAGATGACAGAGCTGACGCTGCATCAAGGAAGAAAAAAATTAATGAGAAAGTAAAAAATGGTGATTGCGAGAATACTCACATGATGGGTAATTATCCCCTTTTCCCTCACCCCTTAAGGTAAATCCAAAGCCAGTGGGAGATATCATCCATATCATCCCAGAAATGATATGGAAGTCAAATAGCAGACCCCAAGTCAAGATGTCCTGATGAAAGTCTTGCTAGAAGGGGGCAATCGTAATTTTGTATACAGCGTAAGGGGAATGGCAAGGACTGGCTTCCGCTGGTGCAACCAGGAAACTCTCTGTGACAGTCCCTGTCATTACACCAACTGCCATAGACTATGTATCAGCAATGCTTAAGTGACTGTTGTTGATGTGGAGCCATGCAGGGTAGATCCTAGCTGTATTTACATATGAGCCACTCCTTGTAAAGAGCAGTGCATTCAATACTGATCTATTCAAAAAGCCATCAGTTATGGACAAATGATATCGACCAAGTCATACACACCTTGTGTATTCCACTTTCATACCTGCAAACTTCTTGGCAAAGGGGGTGCGGAGAGAATTGGGAGATCCAAGAAATGATTGCACTTTGCACAAGCAACTATTGAATTCCAATTAAGGACACAAGCAGGAGCAGAAGAAGTCTAACTCACAGGAGGTGCAGAAGGCCTACATAAAAAGGAGCTAATATTGGGTCAGGGCATGGAGTCATCATGACCCCATTGCTATCGCTGGCATGTGGCTGACCAATGATTGCCCTGCACAGGAAACAAAAATCATCATCAAGTTGATCACAGGAGTGTCAAAGACTTACAGGGAAGCATTGGCATCACCATCCATAGGAACAGAATGATTCCCAGAGGTGATTGAAGGTAAACTTGCAGGTACGCAAGGTGTATCCTCCCAGGACTCATAGCCTAGAGACCTAGGTCAACGAGGTCAATGAAACTGAAGTCAAACAGGATCAACAGGACATACCGAGATCTGCAGCTCTCCGTGTGTGTCCATTTTAAAGGACCATATGCTGCCTAGCTTAGAGGAGAGTAGAATTTCTGGAGAAGAGGTGATTTTTCAACAAGACGATGACTCCAAGCATACCTCAAAAAAGGGGAAGAAATAGATGGAGAACAACAATATTACTCTTCTGGATTGGCCTGCCCAATCTCTGGACCTCAGCCCTATTGAACATCAATGGGTTCACCTCAAGAACCAGTTAGACAAGTATCCAACAGCATCAAAAGGAATTTGGGAGTTATGGAAAAGAGTAGTGGAAGAGTGGAATAATATTCCATCAGAGGTGTGTCAGAATTTGATTAAAAGCATGCCTAGAAGATTGAGAGCAGTTATTAAGGCCAAGGGAGGTCATACAAAATACTAGAATTACAATTTATCATAATATTGATACCACCTCACAAAACTGAGTCAATGAGTCCCTGATTTAAAATTATCATATCTTCATGCACTGTAATTTAAATTACATAATTCTTTGTTTGTTTGATAGCCCTGATAATGTGCTTTATTTGGTACAACAATACTTTGTCTGTATATGTTGTTAATGAGAAGTTATTCAACAATAAATTAAAAAGTGCAAAACATTGACTCAGTTTTGTGAGTCACTGTATGATGGAGCAAGAGACACCACTTCTTCACTTTCAGCAGCCTGGACTTCTACCGTTTTGCGCTTTCGAACTCTGAAATGAGATCAACAAACAATGCTGTGCCCATTGAGAAAACCTACTTCTTGTCAGATGCATCTTTGTTAGTTTTGGCTTTTTTGGTCTTAACAATGTTCCTGCTGAAAGTCACATGTTAAGCCAAAGTAACACTGGCATGTAGTAGTGAGCATACTTGGGCCTAGTCTCACTACAACCAACATCAGTAAGGCAACAATTCAGAGGAGTTGGGAGGGGGACACACTGCTGATCACCGAAAACAGGTGGTGGGGTTGCAGCATGCCCATCATGAATGGCATGATCAATCAAAGCACTATGTGACAAACAAGCCAAATACATCATGCAACTCGAGCCAATACAGGAACATACAGTGACTCACAAAACTGAGTCAATGTTTTGGACTTTTTGATTCATTGTTGAATAGCTTCCCATAAACAACAAAACCAAACAAGGTATTGGTGTACCAAATAACATACATGATCAGGGCTACCAAACAAACAAAGAATTATGTAGTTTTAATCATCCCTCATGGAGATATGATCATTTTAATTCAGGGACTCATTGACTCAGTTTTGTGAGGGGTAGTCAGAAATATTAGAATCTGATGCTCCACCAACTGTATAATGTCAAAAACTTGACAGATGGTTTCTAAGGTGATGTGACCCTTAATGGGACCTTAAATTATAGTATTTAATTAGGACTAGCATTCTTCATACTTCAATATTCTCCAATGCATCCCATCTCCTCTGCTCAGAAGGAAAACATTCTTTCCCTGGCCTCCAATCATTATTCTACCCACAATATTGCCTCTAAACTCAACCTCAGCCAGTCTAGTGTATCCAGAACACTCAGGGCTCTCCATCCAAACCTGGATTCCCCCTCTGGTGGTTGTCCTTCTAAGCTCTCATCTACCTCTCAGAGAGCCATCCTTACCCAAATCACCACTGGCAAGGCTGCAAATGCTGTTCAGGCCACCCATTACATCAACAGCATCATCCCCACTCTAGTCTCCTCAGAAACAGTCAGAAGAGTTCTCAGAAAAAACTCATTCAAGGCTGTGGTGAAGAAGAAAAGGCCCTTGCTTAGTATAAGGCATAGGAAAGCAAGATTGGCTTTTGCTCAGAAGTATAGAGAGTGGACTGTGGAAGACTGGAGGAGGGTTATTTGGTCAGATGAGACTAAAATCAACAGGTTTGGGTCAGATGGGAGAGAGTGGGTCTGGAAACAGAAGGGAGAGGGGCTGATTGAGAGAGAGGTGCAGGGAACTGTCAAATTTGAAGGAGGAAACATTATGGTATGGGGGTGTATGGGATGGAATGGAGTTGGGTATCTTGCAGAGGTTGAGGGGAGGATAAATGCTGACCAGTATGTGTCCATTTTTGAAGGACCATATGCTGCCTAGCTTGGAGGAGAGTAGAATTTCTGGAGAAGAGGTGATTTTTCAACAAGACAATGACCCCAAGCATACCTCAAAAAAGGCCAAGAAATGGATGGAGAACAACAATATTACTCTTCTGGATTGTCCTGCCCAATCTCCAAACCTCAGTCCTATTGAACATCATTGGGTTCACCTCAAGAACCAGTTAGACAAGTATCCAATAGCACCAAAAGGAATTTGGGAGTTATGGGAAAGAGTAGTAGAAGAGTGGAATAACATTCCATCAGAGGTGTGTCAGAATTTGATTAAAAGCATGCCTAGAAGGTTGGGAGCAGTTATTAAGGCCAAGGGAGGTCATACAAAATACTAGAATTACAATTTATCATAATATTGATACCACCTCACAAAACTGAGTCAATGAGTCCCTGAATTAAAATGATCATATCTCCATGAGGGATGATTAAAATTACATAATTCTTTGTTTGTTTGGTAGCCCTGATCATGTATGTTATTCAGTACACCAATACCTTGTTTGGTTTTGTTGTTTATGGGAAGTTATTCAACAATAAATTAAAAAGTGCAAAATATTGACTCAGTTTTGTGAGTCACTGTATGTTATCGAGACTGTGGACAAGAGGTCAAAAGTGGGAGTCCCAGGAGCAGGAGGAGTATTGCCGCTGCGCTTGCGCTTGGGGGGCACCACGACTTCGCTATAGAACAAATCAGCACTAGACAACTGAAACTAGAGCACTAAAAATATATACATGTCAGAGCTGCTGCTAAGCACGACAGGCCCAGATTTATGCTTCTTCGAGTGGCTGGAGCTCTGAGGGCTGCTGTTGCACAGTCAACACGCAAATACCACATGCAAAACAAGTCATGACATACACCATGCCTGGAGAAGATAGCTGATGAGAAACATAGCTGATGAGAAACAAGTCTGTGTAACAGCATTGTTAGACAAAAATGGTGGCAGATCAAGACCAACAACTCGCTCTTGCAGGTCTATGTCAATGCTGGGGCATGCAATGAGATGTCGTGTTATAGAAAAAGCACCATTGACTTACAGGTTGGCCAGGACCGAAGGAACCTTTTTTGAAGAGCTGAAATGTAGATCAAAACATGAAAAAATAAAAAGGATGGAACAAACGCATGACTGAGACTTTGCCATTTCGAGCACCAGGGTGGAAAAGAGTAAACGGCAACAGGAGAGACAAATTGTTTTGAGCAACAAGGGTGAGACCGGAACTCTGAATTGCAGAATGCCTTTATACAAACCCAAGCAACGGGGGGCCCAGACAAGCGGAATCAAATGGCCAACTGAGGCTGAAGACCAAAGACCAAAAAAATAAAGAAAAAAGAAAAAAGAAAAATTCAAGCATGCGAATGGAGAATGCAGACAAGCGAGGATGCACTGGGACCAATAGGAAACAGATAACCTGGCATACGACAGATGCTGTGCAATACATCAAAAGAAGATGTTTCACATCACTCAGGAACAAATGTCATAGGGAAATCTAACTGAGAAAACAACACAAGGAGACACAAATTCATTGTAAAACCAAGAAGTGGTTGTCAAAGCAGACACGAGGAAGCAGAACAGAAGACAATGGGCAAGAAGAAGCACCAAATGAAGCACAGCATGGGCACCAAAACAGTGCCAAGCAATGGATTGAGATACTTCGACACCAATAACAGCAAAGCAGATAGATGCATGGAGATGACAGTGAGCAATTAATCGAACGACATAGAACAATATCGAGCACGTGGCAATCAAACAGCAATCCAACACCGAAAGTAATAGCGAGTAGACCGCTGCAGAACCAAAACAGTATGGGAAAAATGGAGTTGCATCAGACAGAAGTAACAAAACACATGACTTAGCACGACACAGCTGCCTGCCCCTCTCCCCCCACACAAAAAGGCTCAGTGACAAAAACATGCAAAGCCAAATGAACACTGAGAAAGCACGTGCGTGAACAACAGATCCAAGTGTCCAGAAGCTAATGCAGATGAACAGGATATGTGCTCGAGCAAATTGCTATCAAGGTGACAGCAGACCCCGAGCACAAAAGCTTGACAGCTATAGCCAAGGTAAGATAAAGAAAAGACCTCAGAAAACGCAACAACACTCACACCAGCGACAGGAGGGTACAACCTTCTGGTACACCGTCAAGATAGAGCAACTTACAAAGCCTGCATCGTGGAAGATACTAAGATGAGGAGATGATGAGGCAGATAAGGAAGAAGTCATATTTATGATCCAAGGCATTATCAAAATGAAAGACTTACCACCAGTCATCGTTAAGCCAAGGTGCATTCAGACAAACCCATACAACAAACATCATAATAACCAGGAGGCAGGATGCCAGCCTACCGATACAAGTACATGCGCCAGAGCATAACACTCACAGGCCTGGGAAGCCCCACATTTTCCAGCGCGTTATCAGCAGTGAAAACCATATACGATCATTTTGACCAACAGTTCAAAGAACACACCCTGGACCCCTGGACAGAATCCAAGGTGGCAGATGGCATACCGGAAAGCATCGACCTATCAAACAAATATTTCACTCCAGTGACAGAGACGGGAGGGATGAAGGACAGACCCTTCCTACCAGGCATCAATCCAAAGGGCATCTTGAGGAGCATGGCACAAGGCAACGGAACACGTTCGTACATACACACCGAAGACAACCAACTCCACTACTTCTCAACACATAGAGCCAACGAAGGAGCCAGAAAGTGTGTAAAACCCACAATCAGCCGACAAGAAACCAATCATGTGAATGCAAAGGTATGAGAACTGTGAGCCACAGATGTTTCAGGTAGGGGATATTGTACAAGCACAAGTGTCATTCGTGGTGATCCCAGTCAAAGGGGGAGGCGTAAGATGCTACGCTCTCTTGCACTCCTGGAAGGGCAGTTTGCAAATGTAAGCAACTTCCTTCGCTACTAAAACTGGATAAGATCAGATACAGGTCATATAGAGCATCGAGGACAGCATGCTCGAAAAACAAGAGCTCACGCAGAGGGCCACTCTCGCATCAGTCAAGTGACGGGTAGGATACACATGTGATGGTGATGACTTGAGCAAAAAGAGAGAGAGGATGATGGTAGACAACGAGGCCACAGACGACATGCAGTAGAGTATGGTAGCAACCAAAGTAAGGTAGGCCCACTGTAGTCGAAGAAGTGCCTTGAATACACAACCATTGTCGAAGCCGCCCATACGCAACAGATATGCTCACACGTTGACAATCAACAAGGTGCGTGGAAGATGGCAAAACCCGATGCACGGAACTCGGAAGCAACGACACCGCTCAGCAACGGCCGCAACAATAGACCGTACGTGGGAAAATCCAGACGCTGAAAAAACCCCACTCTGAATCGGAAACGGAATCGGCATTATAACCTCGTTCTTAATACTAAGAAATCGGAACCTGGAGAATAAATAAAATAGAGAAAGGGGACGTACACCTCAGTGAATGGATAACCACTGAGCTGACGATGTACAACTACGAGGGATATGATGTCTCGAATATATAATTTCAAATACTACGAGACATAGTTACTATTGTGTGTAGTGCTATAAATAATACGTAACGCGTAAGAATAAATATTACCGTAACAATTGACAGTGCCAGGAGGTGCGGGGATGCCTCGATATGTTAACATACCGGACCGAACCGAACCTTACCATCCCTAACTAGTAACACCTCAGTCCATTCTACGATGACTGAGGTAAGCCTATTTTACTCGTTGTTTATATCTTAACTTAACGTAGTACTCGTGTTTTCATTAGTAGAAAATTTACAAGCAACCAGAACTTAGATCCGTGATTCTGAAAATCGTTGTAACATTTCTTACGCTTCGGGAAAAACTAGTACAAGACAAATTTGTCCAATGACAGATCATCATCCTTCAAAATCAAATCATAGAAGGGGGTCAATCCACAACACGCTCGTATTCGAAGTAGAACGCTTCTTTCGACCGGGACTCGAAATGCCGATAAGTTTCAAGCGAGGACGGAAAAGCACGGAACATACCTTGTGGAGATCATTGTAGTTGGGTGCAGGAGGGTGTTCGGGGAACACGCCATCCTTATTCACCAATTCGTATTGGTAAGCGGCAAGGAAAAGAGTGACCAAAATTTTGATTTCTAATTTCGCAAATTTCTGGCCAGTGCAAGGGTAGCGACCTGTTGAGGGGACGAGGAATTAGGTATGAATCTACACACATCCGATAATCTAACCTGCACCCCAGCCAATAAAAGCGTAGTCCTCCTTTTTGTCTTCTTCCCTTCCGGGTCCAAAGCGTGCTGGATCGAATTGAGTCGGATGTGTGTAGATATCTGGGTCCATATGAACATCCGCAACCTGATAAACGACAAAACTTCCTTTCGAGAAGCGTTGGCCCATAATATCCAGGTCATCGTGCATGCGGCGGGGTAGGGTGCCATCTACAGTGAGCCGCAGCGTCTCGCGGAGTACAAGGTCAAAGATAGGCATCTCTTCTTCCCAGACGGATAAGGGTATAGTGCCGAGCCGTTTGTGAAGAGGGTCGGAAGAGGTACTGGCATATTTCTCTATGATAGAATTGATCTCTGCGATAACCTTCTGCTTCCATTCTTTGTGGGATGCGAAGAAGATGAGGATCCAATATGCTTATGACAAACATCAAATCCCCACTACGATCAAGTAGTATGCTTCTTACAGTTGACGCTCGCACTAAGGAGGCCCACCCAAATGAGGTTGAGAATACACTGGAGAGTATACTGATTCAGCAGGGAAGATAAATCGGGAAAAACTCACAGCTATGATCCTATCGACCTGGAACCCTCGGGATAGTAAGAAATCGATCGTATCCGAATTTGGAATCGTCGCTTTTTTCCGCTTCTCTACATAGGTACGCAACATACCGCGGAGGTTGTTGATGGAAGTGCGCTCCACTTTCTTCGCTGTGGTAGGAAGCCAGGGAAGTAGAAGAGTGACCGGATTAGCACTCTTTTCGAGCAGTGAAAAGTCTCGTTGAAACTTAGTCACGGCCTCCATATCCATTGCAAGCTCCCGGCAAGTAGCCATGCGGACAGTCATTTGGAAGATGAGCTAATGGGAATCGGTCAATGCATTGGCTAATATGTCTAAGGTTGGTACAATGACTGACATCGGGAAGACTCTTGAAGGGATCCATCCGACCCTTTCTCCCCCAACCTTCCATGCGCATCTGGACGTCGTCAATCAGGGTGGGAAGGACTTTGAAATGTTAAAAGCAAGCATGGTTTTGGGACGAAGCGAAGGCCGACCTTCGGAATTCCGCTCTTTGCTCAGGATAGACACGATTTGTTTGGTGAACCAGGATAGACCGTCGTGCTGCTCATGGGATAGATGAAGATCCCTTAGTTTGGGCGTCTGCAATCGATCATTATAAAGACACCAAGCGTGTTGTAGTGCAGTGCGCACCCCTCCTAGCAGAAGTTCATACCCATCTATGGGATCCAAATTTTTATTATCCAAAAATGCCTTGCGCGCAGCCTGGCCTCTCATCGCGACCACAGAATGCTTAAAAATTGGAGGCAAAATTTAGTCGCCGTGTCATTTCGGAACAAGCTTGCCTACGTGAAAGAGTTTGAATGAAATGATTTCCTGGCCGCTCTTCGTGAAGCTGGATCTCACGAAATCAAAGCGTCGGTTGAAGAATGACCAGCTAGTCTGAATAGCGAAGCCTCGTTGGTGGACATCCTTTTTGCTTCTCGAGCTGACAACCGTGAAGTAACAAAAGATAGTTGAAAGAAAAACCAGGATAACTAGGGAGCCTTGAAGGGCAGTCCAACCTGCAGTTGTGGACCTTGTGGTTTGGCTGAAGGACACCAGCATCATGGTTTGAAGAAATACGAGCTTAGCACACGTCGTCCCTCAGATATAAAGGCCGGCGATATCAGGGTAATACCGATAATCCATTAATCACAGTCATTCACCTCTGGGGAGGAAATGTAACCAGAATATGGTGGAAATTTAGGGTGAGAATTCAAAATCTTATTATGGCTGTCGTCATGGTAAAATGTTTAAAAATATTTGGTCCGGCTATACTAACTATACATATTTAAGCAATTTTCCACAACAATCATAGCCATTCTGGCCTAAATTTCCAACGAGGTGATTATTGCAATTCAGATGCCAATCCAGAAAGCGCATAACTTCGAGGGGAAGTCCAAGATACCAGAATGACCCGGAAGGCCGACGGATAACAAAGGGGTGTGTTTAATAAGTCTGAGGGTAAGGAAAGCTTGTGATTCATCAGTTTACACTCAAAGAACCAACGAAGCATCACATCAGTCCCTTCGCATGGACATTCATGTGAAATATTCGACAAGCAACACCAGGGCACTGCCTATAGACACGGGGAAAGTTGGGCCACGACGAAAAACCGTATGAGAGTCAGTATACAAACATATGTAATCCACGATCTCGGCAGCTCGAGGCAAGATCCTCAAATACAGCGGTAGAACGTTGAGCACTGTTCTCTTCAAGGCTCCCTTTTGTATTTCTTGAATCTATTCAAGATCCATGTTTACGCTTATTGGTTGCTTGTTCACGCGATCCCCCGAAACCATTATATCGACGGAGTATGATCACGGCGTCCTGTATCTACCAAAATCCGCTCCTCGAGAACCTGCCCTCCTCACTGAGCAGTTTGAGGCTTTCAACATATGTGAGTTACCGAAACGTATTTAATTCCTTCTAAAATTCGGGGTCTCACACCATGTTGCGTAGCCTACGTTCGTGTGCAATGGGTCGACCTCATCAATACCGTCCGATGCCGGATCCTCCCCGTTTCATATTTTTTCAATCTCATCAAATCTACACGTCCGGGTCTGGGCGTAGCCAAGGGTTCCATGGGTCTCGTCAATTTCAAGATAGCCCCCGGCTTTTCGGCCGCTGGGGAGTACCTTTATGTGCCAGACCTGTCGACCATGAAAATCAGTCCTTATGCTCCAGGCGAAGCTGTTGTAATGGGATGGTTCCAGGAGAAAACTCCATATATCGGTGCTGATAACAAACTGACTATTGATGTTCTGTCGTGCCCTCGTACAAATTTAAAGCGCATCATCCAGTGAGATTAATTAACCTCCCTTACTTTTTATCTTTTCAACCAGCCTTCCCAGGAACGCGTCCGATTCAGGTGTTGATTTTCTTGTAGGTCTCGAGTTGGAATTCGTTCTCTTGAAATCTACGAAACCTGTCGAGCCGTCAAACGTTCACCAGTGGGCAGCTGCGGACGGATTTCTTGCGGGTTCAGTCGAAGCCACGGTTCTGAAGGAGATCTGCGACGGAATTCAAAAGATAGGAATTGAGCTACAAATGTACCATGCAGAAGGTGCCCCAGGACAGGTAAAATCGCTCTGGTCGTTTTCTTATAGGTCTCTTACTGATAGGCAAGCATGTCCAGTACGAAGTGGTCACCGGACCTCTAGCTCCGCTCGAAGCTGCCGATGTTCTTGTCCTTACAAAGGAGACAATTGTGAACGTTGCTGCAAAACATGGTCTTCGTGCGACTTTCGCCCCTCGCGTCTTCATGGATTCATTTGGCAGTTCTATTCACATGCATATCTCTGTCCATTCAAAAGATAATGTCAAGACGGCCGACGGACTTTCACCCCTGGAGTCGGCGTTTCTTGCCTCAGTCCTATCCCACCTTCCCGCCCTGACCGCGCTTACGCTACCCGTCCCGGCTTCCTACAAGCGGATGTCAGATGGTCTCTGTTCGGGTGGAACGTACGTGAACTGGGGCACGGAGAACCGTGAGGCACCCATCCGACTTTCTAATGCAACTTCGCCATCCTCTCGAAATTTTGAGATGCGCTTTGTAGATGGCACCTCAAATCCATATCTAGCCCTGGCTGGCATCCTGGGCGTCGGGTTTGCCGGTATCCAGGATAACGCCCAACTCACCATCAAGGACTGTCGAGGCCCTATGACCGCTGCTGAGATGACAGAGGAAGCCCGTCGCGAACTCGGTATCACACAAAGGATGTCTTTGACCTGGGAAGAATCCAGACAAAGGCTTTCCGAAAATGAATTCTTTAGGAAAAGCATTCTGGGTCCAGAATTGATGGATAAGTACTTATCGGTGAATAAGGTAAGTGGTCATCGGCTCCTCATATTCGGTGTCTTTTGATCACTGAAATTCACCCCTCCTCTATCAGACACTCGCAGAAGTGCTGGAGCTTGATAACCAAGACGAAGCCGCAACGCTGACCCGTTTAGTAGAATTATACTGAGGAATGTGATTCGAGAATGGCGGCGAGAATGGACGAATAACAGTTGGTGATAGTGCAGATCCAGAACGCAAAGTTGTTCGTAGGAGTCCCAGTAAGTCACATGTTGAACGGTTACAATCAGGGTAGTTCACACTTCAATGCTTTCCGCTTCTACGCATATAGAAACGATTGTATAAGTTAATTTTGACTCTCCGATGAGGGATAAGTTGTGAGATTCTGCAAGACGTCTCGTCTGGTAATACAGTCAACTCTGTCCTAACCCATGCCTCTGATATCCCATAACCTGTAATGACCCATAGGTTTCGGATGTCCACAGACTTGGTTACCAGAGAAATCTCATAAACCTGTAATAACCTGTAACCCATAACTTTCTAGGGACATCATAACCCATACTTTGGACAAAATATGCAAGATTTTCTGCATAAAATTGGTGATATAAAGCCAACATCAGGAGCTGTTTTGAGCCCATCATGATCCATGATGGCTGAAGTGATCATAACAACCTTTGAAGACTGATGGCCATCCTGAGACTAACTGCCAAAGTGCAGTGCTCCATGTGCATGTATGGGCATGAATGAATTACTGTTCCCCAATGGCAATGCAACCACTCGAAACACTTAAAGCAGGCCTCGCTAAGCTTAAAAATGAGGTCAAAGCACATAAAGATGACCTTCTTGCTCAGCTATGTAACAAGGAAAAGCTTCTGGATGATGACTAGCAGTGGTTTGACAATGATGCAAATCACAATAAAAAAGCTATCATCAACCTGCTGGAAAATGCTTCAGATCATGAGCACAGACTGACTTGGCTCAACTCACCGCAAAGACATTTGTTGAGAAACTGAAGGAGCTGGGCAGGGATGTTAAAAAAGCAGTCTACCAAATGCCTATAAATGCTTTATTTGTCAGCGTGGAAATTTTGTATTTACATATGTATGCGCATGTACGCGTGCGTCGGTAGCAACATATTACAGTCAACTCCGTCATAACCCATACCCCCCGGTGGACCCCGGGGACCTATGGGTTATTACAGAGTATGGGTTCTGGCAGAGGTCGGTTTCGGGCCGGAATTTCTCATGTAAAACCCATCAAGCGGCGTTGTTATGCATTGTGTAATCTATCTAAGCCGTTACAGAGTGATTCAAACTGAAATAATCGGTGATATGGGAAGGCCGTAAGGATTGAGTCTCCTCGAGGCGTGTCTGCCGTCCAAAATTCGACAGAATTACCTCGAGTTGGCGCGCAAATGGTTCATCGATATCAGCAGTGTACTTTTGAAGAGTCAATGATGCTGCAAGAGCCTCTTGACGGCTTGGTTTCGAGTCGATAACTTCAATGTCTGAGTCGTCATTGCCATCGTCACCACCATTTATCTCTAGGTTCTGCAAACCCTTGCGTTTTGCGCAGACTGCCGCGGCTATCTCTTCGTCTGTGATGTCGACGTCGATGATCTCATTTTCTTGTTCTGGGTTGAGCAACTCCTCGATGCTCAAGCAGTTTCGATGCGACAATACTCCCCTTTTCTCCAATACACCCAAGAATTCAGTAATATCTTGCTCGGCATTGAGAAGAGCTGCAATGGGAACCGAGGGTGCGAGGGGTTCGGCGGACGGTGTAGCTTCAGGGATTATTCCCGCGTGGATCCAACAATTACGAATCGTTGAGGTATCAACCTCACGCCAGGCCACATCAGCCATCCGCATCGCTTCAAGCTGATCAATTTCATAGATAAGCGCTGGGGTGATACTGTTGTTGTATCTGTCAATGGCGCGCGCAATAAATGTCTTGCGATAATGTGCTTTGAAGTTGCGAATGATGCCAGCATCGAGCGGCTGAACGTGAGATGTTAGGTTGGCGGCAAAGTTTTCAACACGGATATTGGTGAGATCGTTGGGGGGGATATGGGCACTGAAATTGTCCTGAAAAAGTATAATGAAGCGGCCCTTCTTACGTAGTGTTTCATCCCAGGAAGTGATCCATTCCTGATACAACACCGCGGTCATCCAGGCCTTGGCATTGTTTCGATAATAAAAACCCAGTTGCGCTCCTGTCTTCTTCTTGAATGCGTGAGGTCAAGCTGCCTTCCCGATGATGAATGCAGGGAGTTTTTCGCTGCCATCTGCGTTTGCGGTGAATGCATACGTGATTCGTTTCTTGCTTCCTTTGACTCCAGAAGTTTGCTTATCCATCAGGCCGCGGTCTGGTGGCATCCTACCGAGTCAATATCAGCGTCAGCACAGTCGAATTTAACATTGCAAATCTTACGCATAGAAAAGGCCAGTTTCATCCATATTAAAAATATTCTTCAGGGCATACCCAGACTCTTGGATGAGTTTATGGACTCGCATGCACTCACTTGCGACCTTAGCAGGGTCAGCTGACCCAGCTTCGCCGTGAGCCTTGAATTGCGTCAAGCCACATCGCTTCTTGAATGCCGTCAACCACCCTTCGCTCAGCTCCAGCCTTTCGTCGTCCGGGATCCCCTCAAAGTTCGCAAAGTGTGTCCACTTCTGTCAGATGATTTCACCGCTGAGGTGCACCCCTTCCTGCATAGCCTTCGCTACCCATAACTCGAGCATCTCTGTTACTGCCGGGTGCTCTGTCTGCTTTGCTCGCTTCGTAGTTCCCGATTTTCCACTCGCCTGTGCCTCGGCCCACTGCTGCCTCCACTTCACCTCGCCCTTCACCCATTCCGAGATAAGGGGCTGTTTGAGAAGCAAGTTTGGATAGATCTTGTCAAAATGCTTCGCAGTCTTGCTCTGGTTTTTGCCATTCTTATGCTACCAGTTCAGAATTTCAATCCTTTGTGCAAGAGTGGCATTCTCCTTCTTCTCGAAGACAGGGTCTTTCTTCTTCATCTTCCCATCTGGCCCCTTCTCATGTTTCTGCCGCTCATTAGGCCCTGCTGATGAGCGCGTCAATTCCTTTTCCGGAGTGGGCCATCAGAAAATCACGTACGAGCCCTCTTCTTCCCTGGAATTCTGTTGACATCCCCCTTTTCCGCCCCATATTCCATCAACTTCTTAACAAGAAACTGTTTGTTCGTGTCCAGCGTCACGAGTTTACGCTCGTAATCGGATGCTTTGTCAAGCACCTCAATGAGAGCTTCTTCGTCGACAAGGTTGGCATCCTGGTCAAGCCATTCTTCATCTTTGGGAGACAGCTTCTCTTTTCGGGCGAAGCAAGTGAGGAGACCATTCTTTCTCTCTTGAAATTGGCTTTGAAGCATAAGCAGGCTGCTCTTGAGCACTTCGAGAGGTTTCTTAGACATTGTAACAGTGTAAACTTTCCAAATTCCACCGTAGAATATGTTTTCTCTGTCCGTTCATGACTCAAATTGGAAGCTTTACTATTTTCGGTCCGACTCAGGAACCATAATCATCATTTTGGGGCTGTTACTAGGTACGATGATCCGCCCCAAACCTCCCGACTGCCCGCCAAAAATGTCCACTTATGGGTTATGACCCCTGAAAGTGTATGGGTTATGGGGTATCAGCGAGGTATGGGTTTTTCGTCAATTTCCCTGGGAACCGACCTGGTGGACCCCGAAAACCTATGGGTTACTGCAGAGTATGGGTTGTCACAATGATGGGTTATGACAGAGTTGACTGTACAATACATGTAACATAGTATATAAACATTAAATATATACCTGGGGACCTCAGTTGAGTTCTCTTAGGTATTCAATCCACATTTTGGTGCGAAACATCTTTTTCAGCCAACTCATCTATTTTTAACCCATCACATCAAAACCATCAAACCCCCCATCATGCATGTGCGCCCTGCCGCCTTCTTGTAGGAGAGCCTGCATGATCCAGCTAGCAGAACAGTGGGTGTCGCCCTAACAGAAGAACTCAACTACCCCATCAGTGTGCCTTCTCTTACATGTGCATACGTCATTGTTTCAGTGCACTACAACTGCTTACTCATCTTTTTGGCAAGAGCCGGAAATAATTGTACATATGTATTTACCTTGCTTTCATAAGCCAACACCAGGCCTCACCTTACATTGCAACCACCAGTGATCGAGAGGCAGTGCTCATCATTAGGACAGCTGCAACCAGACAACCGGTTGCATCTGGTTTAGCCAAGATTTACATACATTACTCAATTTGGATGACTATTTTAGGTAGTTACTAGCTGAATTCAGTAATAACCCTGAGATCAGGCACTGTTGGAAGGGTTATTGATCCAAAGTGCCTAATTGTTGACAAATAGCCGAAATCGTGTGTTTTGCCATGTTGGTACCCAAATTGCCAGATCACGTGACTCAAAAAATTTGCGAAAAAATTCTGAAGCAGAATCTTGACTCAGTCGAGGAAGTGACTCATCACAGCTTACATCATTATGACAGAACAATCAACTTGAATCATGGTCACAATCCTGTTCCCACGCTAGCTCTAGAAGCCAAAATTGATGTGCTTACAGCACAAATGTCCCAATTAGTGTCAGTATTGGCAGCATCACAGCCCAAACAAGCAGAAATAAAAGCAGAGACAGTGGAAGATAAAGATGATGAGATGGAGGAGATGGTGGAGTGGATGTCTCAGGAGGATGTGCATGCAGAGGAGAGATCTGAGAGTGGAAAAATGTGTTTACCTAAATATGTGCCCCTGCAAATATTTGACGGTACCATGGAGAATACAAAATCCTTCATCAGCTCTATAGTATTGTATATTCATGGAAGAAAGCCTGAATTTCATACTACTGAGTCTGGGATTATGTTTGCTCTCTTATACATCCAGGGAGGGAAAGCACAGGTCTGGAGAAACGAAGCCATTAATCAAATTGCTGCACAATATAAACCAATTGCAACCTTCAGGGAATTTTTGGAGAGACTGGAGGCACAGTTTGGAGACCCTAATCTGAAGGTGATGGCTAATGCTAAATTAAAAACCATGCACCAAGGTTCTCTGACAGCAGACAAATTTATTTGCAGTTCAAGGCAGAAGCATCACAGACGGATATGGGAGAAGCTGCATTGGTAGAATTTTTGAAGGCAGGATTAAATCCCTCATTCAAGTCTATCTATTGACTACCTTCTATGCCAGAGAGGTTGGATGAGTGGTATAATTGGGCAATGCATCTTGATTGGCAATATCGACAGGAACAGGCAGAGTTGAAATTGATGTATGGGAATGCCAGATTTGGAAAGTCATCAGGAGGAAAGTCCGAGAAAGGAAGGACACCTCAGGTACAAGCTCTGAGGGCACAGCCACCAGCCATGGCAGTGACACATATTGTTAAGGAGTCAGCAGCATTGACAGATGTTCATCAAGTAGGGAGATGAGCTCCACTTAAATGTTTTAATTGTGGGCAATTAGGGCATATTGCTAGGAATTGTGAGCAGAAAAGAAAGATTAGAGAAGCAACAATTGAGGAAGTGAAGTTGGAGGAAGATGTTAGGGCGACACCCACTAATCTGCTAGCTGGACCATGCAGGTTCTCCTACAAGAAGGCGGCAGGGGGCACGCGCATGATGGGGGAATTTGATGGAATTGATGCAAGGGTTAAAAATAGAACAGTTGGCTGAAATAGGCCTTTCGCACCACTAATGTGGATGGAATACCTAAGAGAATTCAACTGAGGTCTCCTAGTATTTATTTTAGGGTTATATACTATGTTACACATATTGTAGTATGTTATTACGGATGTGCGCACACAACTGAGGTCTCCTAGTATTTATTTTAGAGTTATATACTATGTTACACATACTATTATGGATGTGCGCACACATGCACATACATATTGATGCGTGTAAATAAAGAATTCCCACATTGACAAATAATGTGTATATAGGCATTTTGTAGTGTATTTTGGTGAAATAAATAAAAATAAAAATAGTATTAGGTAACAGGCATGTTAGGAGACTGTTTCCTAATACTATGTGCTATTATTGCCTCCACCTCATGTTCCAGTTCTCCTTCGATTAACTCGGGGGGTGGCAACAGGTTATTTGGGCTGTGTGCACTATTTTCGTTGTAGGGTATGAGCAACACGGCATGAAATACTGGGTGGATCTTCCATTGTGTGGGCAGTTTTAGCTTGTAGGCATGCATGGAGATGGCCTGCATGATTATGAAGGGCCCCTCGCATTTTGGGGCTAGTTTGCACATGGGGTATCCCAGTTTAAGGTTTTTAGAGTCTAGCCAGACCTTTTCCCCCACCTTAAATGGAGAGAAGGATTTGCCCATCCAGGCAATCATGGTCTGGCAGGATAATTCATGTGCGGTGAGTGCTTCTTGCCTGGCATTGTTTAAGTTGGTGAGCCTCTGCTCGGTGGCGGGTAAGTTAGTTTTTTGGTAGGTGGTAGGGATTGCTTTGGGGAAGGCCCCCATCATCAGGAAGAAGGGGGCGGACTTTACAGTAGAGTGATATTTCTGATTGTGAGTGAATTCCACGATAGTGAGATGGTTTTTCCATTGTGAGGGATTGTTTGCGCAAAAGATCCTGAGGTAGATTTCAAGTTCTTAATTAACTCGTTCGGTTTCTCTGTTGGTTTGGGGGTGATAGGCCATGCTCATGGCCAGTTTAATTCCTAGTAGCCTTTGGAGTTCTTGGAATGCATTTGCTGCAAATCGTGGATCTCGATCAGATATGATCTTGTCTGGTAGTCCAAATCTCTTGAATACATTGTGTAAATAAAGATCCACCATTTCCAAGGCATCAATGGTCTTGTTGCAGGAAATGAAAATTGCCCCCTTAGTAAGGCCATGGTCGACCATGACCATGATTGCATCCGAACCCATGTTGGGTGGTAGGTCCATGATGAAATCCATGGTTACCATTGCCAACAGTCATGTGGCTTCTGATTTTATCAGCAGAAGAGGTGGTGTAGTTGGGTGTGTGTTCACCTTCATTTGTTGGCATGTTGTGCAGCCATCAATGTAGTTTTTGATGAACACAGTCATTCCAGGCCACCAGTAGTCCTTCTGGACCAGCTCTAGCATCTGGAAGCATTCTGGGTGTCCAGTAAGCACGTTGTTGTGGTATTTCTTTACAATTTTTCTTCTTAGATCATCATTTTGCAGAACATAACACCAATTTGGGATGTAGCACTGCTCCTTGAAGAATACCATCCCATCATCATCCATTCTCCAGTCATCAACTGCTGATCTGATTGGGGAAGTCCCTCCTGTTTTGATCAATCAGATGATCTCCTTCAGTAGGTCATCCCCCATAAGTCCTTCTGCTAAAACCTCCTTTAGTTTGGTATTGATTACTCATATGAACATTTCGTTTCCTAGTAGAATGACATCCTCATTGTCACTGTCTGTTTCTAATATGTGGTCTTTTCTTCTGGACAGTGCATCGGACTGTATCATCTGTTTTCCTGTCATGTGTACTAGTCAGAGGTTGAATTGTGACAGGAATAGACTCCACCTCGCTTGTCATCGATTGAGTTTTCATGCAGTTCGGAAATGGATTAGGTTTTTGTGATCGGAAAGGATCATGGTGGGGTGTTCTATTCCTTGGAGATAGTGTCTCCAGGTCTCCAATGCTTGTAATATTCCCAGGAGTTCCCAATCATAGATTTCATAGTTTTGTTCAGTCATGGAGAGCAAGTGAGACATGTATCCACAAGGTTGCCAGTCGCCATTGCTGTCTGCCTGTTTTAGTACTGCTCCAGTAGTCCATTTTGATGCATCACTCTCTACTATGAAGGGTTTGTTTGTGCCAGGCATTAGCAATATGGGTGCTTCCACAAATTTGCATTTGAGGGTCTCGAAGGCCTCCTGACATTTGTGTGTCTAATTGAATTTTTGATCTTTCCTGGTGAGGTCATTTAATGGCTTGACAATCACTGCAAAGTTCCCAATGAATCTGTGGTAGAAGTTCCCGAAGCCAAGGAATGATTGTACCCCTTTAACATTGATGGGCAGTGGCCAGTCATGTATCCTGCTGAGCTTTGTTGGGTCCATGGCGAGCTCATTGGGTTGGAGGATTAGCCCTAGGAATTCAACCTGTTGTACATTGAATTTAGATTTTTCTGGTTCTAGGTAGAGGTCGTGTTCTGCTAGTCTTGCTAGGACTCATCTGGTTCTTTCCTCATGCTCCCCTCGATTCTTGGAGAAGATTAGGATGACATCCATGTAGATGACCACCCATCCTTCATTGAGCATGTCATGGAAGATATCATTCATAATTGCTTGGAATGTAGCCAGGGAGTTACAGAGTCTAAAGAAACATGACCTTGGGTTCAAATAAGCCCCTGTTGGTCTTAAACATGGCCTTCCATTCATCCCCCTCCTTGATTCTGACGTTGTGATAGCTCCATCTGATGTCCAGTTTCGTGAACCATCTAGCTCCTTTTAGTTTATTGAGTAGGTCTCTGATCAGGGGGAGAGGGTAGGAATTTTTGATGGTTATTCAGGTATCGGTAATCTTGGCAGGGCCATAATGCATCAGAGTCCTTCTTTGCAATGAAGAAGAAGGGGGATGCCATGGGCAATTTAGATGGAATAATGTATCCTTTTCATAGGTTCTCATTGATGAATTCATCTAGTTTCTTTTGCTCAGTGGGTGTGACAGGGTAGATTTTGCAGTCTCTCGGGATGAAATCTGGCTTTAGTTTGATCGCATGGTCCCATGGCCTTGATTCAGGGAAGCTCTCTGATGCTGCCTTCTTAAAAACTTTTCAATACTCCTTGTATTTGTCTGGAAGCAATTTGTCCAGGGATTTTTTTTTTCTCTGGTTTTGCTCTCATGGGTGA
Source organism: Tricholoma bakamatsutake (assembly GCA_029959215.1). NCBI lineage: Eukaryota > Fungi > Basidiomycota > Agaricomycetes > Agaricales > Tricholomataceae > Tricholoma > Tricholoma bakamatsutake. Next base: position 12,277,817 of record CP114862.1, read on the forward strand.
GGTTTTGCGAGATGGATGTCTTTACTTGAATATGCATGGTGTTCGAGTGTCCAAGCCAGCCAGTTGATTTAGATTTTGTGAACCGAGATATCCATTTGGGCTTTTGATAACTCATGGAAGGTAGTCGTGTTCATTGGTGAGAGGGGCCTCACTGGTTTTGAACACCCCTATCAAGGGTTCTCTCCTGATGTATGCAAAAAGTATCTCTGTGTCTTCTGGGCTTTCATTGATGTCTGCAGCATCTAGTGCCAGGATTCATGGGTTGTCATTAAGGTCTGAGTCTATCATCAGATTTGATTTGCAGTTGTCCTCAGTGCAGAGTTCTCTTGCAAGATGAACCATCCTGAGCCTACTCTTCACGTGCTCAGCAGTTGCGAGGTGGGTTTCCCCAAAGGTCTCCCCAGCACTCCTTTTAGGTAGTCTCCTGAGAGTCAGGCTCAATGTTACTCTCAGTACATACGACCCCTTGTCATCTGTTGTGGAACCCTGGTCACTATTAGTGGTGTTTTGCTTTGTTCATTCGATCATGGTTCAGATTCTGCTGAGGAGGAGTTTGTTGGTGTTCTTAAGGGAGAGCGTACCTTTCTCCCAGTCAATTTTTGGATTTATTTTCTGTAGCCATGGGAATCCCAGGATTATCCTCTCCTTTCCCAGCCCTGTCACTAAAAACCTAATCTTCTCTTCTTCTCCTGCTATTCTTATGTTGATGTCAGCATAGTGGGTGATCGTCCCGTTTTTGTTGAGTGTTCCATCAATGTTTTTCGCTAGTATTCTTCGTGGAAGTGGTCATTTCTTTATTCTGTGCTTCCCGACTACTCTGTGATTGATGAAGATGCCTCCCGCTCCCAAGTTGATCAGGGCAGATAGTTCAATGGTTTCATTTTCTGGTGTAAAGTGAATTGGGTTGTGCATAGACTGACTACTCACATCCACTACAAGTACAGAAGAAATTGTTATTCAGGCAGGATCTGCCATCGCTTTGGTCCACCTCTTTAAAAACCCTCCTTGACCATAAGGTTGAGGACTGCCTCTTTGTCTTCTTCTCCTAGTTTGTCTACCAGTGCTCGGATTTTTGCATAATTGTCACGCAGTGATTCCTTTGGTTCAGGTTTCTTCATTTCTTCCTTCTTGGGGGGGGGGGGGGGGGGGGTTCTTTCCCATCTTTGTGATCAGACGCTTGGTGCCCTGTCTTGTGGCAGACAAAGCATTTTCCCTTTTTTATGTGTTCCAGTCTCTCTGCATAAGAGAGTTGAGTGGCATTTACGTCCATTGCATTCAGATCTTTCCTTGCTGTCCCCCCTCCTCCTCCATTCCTGCTATACATTCTTCCTTTTATTATCTTTGCCCTCTTCAAGTGACCCTCTGCCTGTGCCAAGTGGGTGTACCATTCCTCAATAGTGTCAGGGGGGTTCTCCATTTCAAAGACTTTATCCAATATCTTGTTGTTGAGTCCTTCGACAAAGTACTCGATAAGAGCACTGTCTTCTCTGATTTTTGTTTGGTAAGTGAGGGCTTTGCTTTGAACAGTGCAATATACTCATCGACCCCTTTTCCCCCCTGCGAGAGGTTTCATAGCTGCATTCTCACATTCCCTGCATCATCGATTGGCGAGAAAGTGTTCTTAACTTTCTGTGCAAAGTTTGTGAAGGTGTCCCAAGCCTTTTTGTGCCAGTACCTCTCTTCCAAATATGCTTGTTTCTATCCTCCCACCATTCCTCCATTCATATAAGATAGTACAAAGAGGATCTTGTGTCGATCGTTCTCGAATGCCTTCTGGTTTGCATCAATGTATGCACCACATTCTAAAAGAAAAAGCATGGTCTTGGTTCAGTCACCATCAAAGTTGGAGGGAGGGCATATCCTGACTGCAGTGGGCTTGTCGGATGGAAGAACAATAGGTTGTAAGATGGAGGTCTGGGGAGGAGGGGAAGTTGGTGGTACATCCATGTTGGAGAAGTGGGAGAAGATGATCCTGTTGAGAGGGCTGAGAGTAAAAGGGGGTCCAGGGCTGTGGATGTCCATGTTAGTTCTGATATGGATTTGTTTGGATGTCATGATGTCTGTCAATGTCTCTGATCCTTGTAAGAACCAGTTGATGGTAAAGGTTGTTTTCTGCCTAAACTGGTTTAGTTGGCAGGGAGAAAATCAGCTTGACCTTTTGTTAGGCTAAAGCTCTAATATTATCGTTCATTGAGTATCTCAATATCGATGAAGATCGAAGTTGCTCATAAGCGACTTATGAGGATGATTTAGATCGATCATGAGTAAGAGCATTTGAAAAGCTAGGTCAAGCTGATTGACCTAGCCATTGTATTGTTGTATTTATACAAATAGAAACAATAATAGTTACCATACTCATAACTACAATAACATGAGAGGAAGCTGGTTCGAGTACAACAGCGTGTGGAATAGATAACTGAAGTGCATGTGCACGCATACAATAAGGTGGGATAGAGAATGGCTAGATTAGTAGGGATGCACCATAGAACAATAAGACTGGCTAGTGTCACGTGTATGAGCATAACAATAACATCAGAGAAAAAAAATAAAGTGTCCCCATTCGTCAACATTTGTAACAACAAATGTGGATGGAATACCTAAGAAAACTCAACTGAGGCCCCCTAGTATTTATTTTATGGTTATATACTATGTTACATATATTGTACTATGTTGCTACCGATGCACGAGTACATATTGATGCATGTAAATACAAAATTTCTATGCTGACAAATAAAGCGTGTATAGGCATTTGGTAGCATATTTTGGTGTAATAAAATAAAATAAAATAAAATAAAATAAAATAAAAATAGTATTATGTAATGGGCATGTTAGGAGACTGTTTCCTAACATTACCCCCCTTTTATGCCTTGACTTCCAGGTGAGAAAATATTGTATCTGTCCCCTCTGTGAAATTCTGGTAAGGCTGGAAATTCATCCCCTCATACACCATTCTAGTAATGCAATGCAGAGCATGTGGATTATGTTTAAAGAATTGGGTGATTGCTTTACGTACTCGCTTACAATCCTCCTTGGGTTCCCATGAATTATTTTCATTGGTGTAGTTCTTCCACTTGATTAAGAACTCCAATTTGTTTCGTCGAAGACATGAGTCCAAAACCTCTTCCACAATATATTCTGGAGCACCTTCTACCATTATTGGAGGCTGTGGAGTAGTTTGTTGACCAGGAATAGTGGGTGGGCGGTAAGGGCATAGATGGGAAATGTTAATTTCAGCATTAATCTTAAATGATTGAGGTAATTTTAACACTACCACATTGGGTGAAAGTATTTTAGAAATCACATAGCAGCCAACTTGCTTCTCTGTAAGCTCTCTTGAAGGTCATGGAATATTTATATCCTTGGTACTTAGCCACACCAAGTCACCAACTTTGTACTCTGGAGCAACAGCTCGAGTTCAATCCATGTGTCACATCATGTCATTACATGCTTTCATTAATGCTACCTCTGCTTCCTCCTGCAGCATTCACATTTTTGATATAAAGTTCTCCACTGACTATACCTTGACTTCCCTTTGAGGTTCTATTCCCATTTGGGGATGATACCCATAATTAGCGAAGAAGGGTGACATGCGAGTAGCCAAATGGAATTTATTATTGTGGGAAAATTCTGCAATTGCTAACCATTTGGGCTAGTCAGTTTGTTAGTGATTGACAAACATGCATAGGTACTGCTCCAACTCCTGATTCATTCTCTCTGTCTGCCCATTGGTTTGTGGGTGATATGCTGTAGACAATTTGCTTTGAATCCCCAATACGTTATTTAACTCTCACATAAATGCAGAAGCAAATTGTGATCCATGATTGGAGATAACTGTATCAGGTAATCTATGTAACTGCCATACCTGATTTAGATAGAGGTGCGCCAAGCCCAACGATGAGGTTTCTGCAGTAGTAGGAATGATATGGACTTCCTTTGTGAAGCGGTCACATACTACAAATATTGCATCATATCCTTGAGCTTTAGGTAATCCTGTGATAAAGTCCACAGATATATCTTGCCATGGCGCTTTAGGTATAGGGTTCAGCATTAATTTCCCAGCAGGCTTTTCTGGAAATTTGTTTCCCCTCATGCATGTGTCACACCCATCCACATACCCCAATACATACTTTGAAATTCTGGGCCACCAATAATTTCTCATCACCAACTCCAATGTTTTCCACCTTCCTGGATGTCCAGCAGCTGGCATGTTATGATGTAACCGTACAATCTCCCTTTGTAAATCTTGATCCTTCAGTACATAGACCTTTCCGCTGAATAACACTAACCCTTGTTCTTCAATCCATTCATCTCCTTTAATATTACTTTTCTTCTCTCCCCTCAAAGCTTTCACTGCTTCCACCACTTTATCATCCATCTGTGAACATTGTTTAATTTTAGACAACATTTCTGTCTCTGAGCTATCCACCAATAAATGTCCTTGACGCATAGCACAAATATGAAAGTATTCAGATTTGAGTAGGGTAGTATTTTTATTGTCCTCCTCCACTCCCCTTTTATGATCTGTACGTCTGGATAATGCATCTGCTTTCTTCATCAAACTTCTTGCTTTGTGGACCAAGTGAAAATTAAAGCGCGATAGGAATAACACCCAATGTGCTTGTCGATGGTTAAGCTTTTTAGCAGACATGAAATACTGCAGATTTTGATGGTCTGTCCAGATCTCGATCTGATGCATACATCCCTCCAAATAATGTCTCCATGCCTCCAAAGCTTGTATTATTCCCAACATCTCTTTATCATGCACATCATAATTCCTCTCCACATCATTCAACCCTTTAGACAAATATGCACAAAGATGCCATTTGTCATCTTCACATAGCATTGATAATACTGCTCCAGTATCAAAGTCTGATGCATCTGATTCCACTCGTAAGGGACATGTGAAATCTACTGGGACCAATATTGGCTCTTCCACAAACCTCCTCAAATGCTGTCTACTGTTGTTCTCCCCTTCTCCACACTACTCCCTTTTGCGTAAGGTTGTGTAATGGTGTGGCAATTTTGGAAAAATTATGCACAAAGTGACAATAAAAATTGGCAAGTCCCAAGAAAGCCTGAACTTCCTTGATATGGGTAGGCACAGGCCAATCAACAATTGCCTGTACCTTGATAGGATCCATGTTGATTCCATCAGGACCAATCTTTAATCCCAAGAATGCGATCTTGCTTGCTCCAAATACATACTTCTCCAGTTTAACGAATAAATCATTCTCTGCCGACCTCTTTACCATCTCCTGCACTATCGCCTCATGATTTTCTTCATCCTCCATGAATATCAAAATGTCATCAATAAATATTATCACCACGCCTTTGTCTATCACATCCTTGAAAATATTGTTCATCATATTTTAGAAAGTTGGGGGACTATTGGTCATCCCAAAAAACATGACTAGTGGCTCGAAGGATCCTCAATGCATGGCAAATGCTGCTTTCCACTCATCTCCTTTCTTTATTCATACATTGTTGTACCCCCAGCGTAAATCCAATTTTGTAAAGACCTTGTCCTTTTCCACCTTGTCAATTATCTCTGAAATCAACAGCAAAGGGTATGCATTCTTTACTGTCCAATCATTCAAATATCTATAATCTGTACACATCCTCTTCCTCTGATCTTTTTTTTGGTACAAAGAATACTGGTGATGTCTGCAGTGATTTCGAAGGTTGTATGTATCCCTTGTGCAACTGTTCGTTAAGGAATGCATCCACTTCTTCTTGTTCCTTCAGAGATAATGGATAGACTTTTGACTTCTTCGGCACAAATCCCAGCTTCATTTCAATAGCATGATCCCATGGCTTTCACACTGGCATCCGCTCCGATTCCTTCTTCTGAAAAACTGACAAATATTTATGGTAGGCTTTTGGCACCCACTCCTCCACTGGCTTCTCCACTTTCTCTACATTTTTATCCCATGACTGTCCTCCACAAATTTCCCTAAAGTTTGCTTCTGTTCTTCTTTACTTGTCATAATTGGAACTTCCCCATTTGGCATATCTTCATCCTCCACTTCTTCCATTGTAACAGAATACTTCCTAGGACGTTCCTTCTCTTTCTTTTCCTTCTTCTCCTTTTTAACTTTTCTCCCATACACATTACATTCTTTAGGACAATGAGTCATGTGTACCTTCCTGGAGCAAACATAATTCTAGACTCAGTCATACAAAATTCAGGCTTTCTCCCATGAATATACAATACTGTAGAGCTGATGAACAATTTTGTGTTCTCCATGGTACCGTCAAATATTTGCGGGGGTGCATATTTAGGTAAACACATTTTTCCACTCTCAGATCTCTCCTCTGCATGCTCACCCTCCTGAGACATCCACTCCACCATCTCCTCCATCTCATCATCTTTGTCTTCTACCATTTCTGCATTTGTTTGGGCTGAGATGCTGCTAATACTGACACTAATTGGGACATTTGTGCTGTTAGAGCATCAATTTTGGCTTCAAGAACAGGCGTGGGAACAGGATTGTGACCAGGATTCGAAGCTGCTTGTTCTGACATGATTATGTAATCTATGATGAGTCACTTCTTTGGCTGTGTAGAAATTTGGCTGTAGAATTTTTTTGCAAAATTTCAAGTCACATGATACAGCTACTTCAGGTACCAAACATGGCAAAACACATGATTTCGGCTATTGGGCACTTCGGATCAATAACCCTTCCAACAGTGCCTGATCTCAGGGCTATTACTGAATTTGGCTAGTAACTACCTAAAATAGTTGTCCAAATAGAGTAATGTAAATCTTAGCTAAACCAGATCTGATCAGTTGTCTGGTTGCAGCTGCCCTAATGACGAGTACTGCCTTTTGATCACTGGTGGTTGCAATGTAAGGCAAGGCCTGGCATCGGCTTATGAAAGCAAAGGTAAATATGTATATATAATTAATTCCAGCTCTTGCTGAAATGATGCATAAGCAGATGTGGCACGCTGAGACAAATGATGTGCACACATGAGTAAGAGAAGGCGCACTGATAGGGCAGTTGAGTTCTTCTGTTAAGGCAACACCCACTAATCTGCTAGCTGGACCGTGCAGGTTCTCCTACAAGAAGGCGGCGGGGGGCGTGCGCATGATGGGGGGATTTGATGGATTTGATGCGAGGGTTAAAAATAGAACAGTTGGCTGAAATAGGCCTTTCGCACCACTAATGTGGATGGAATACCTAAGAGAACTCAACTGAGGTCTCCTAGTATTTATTTTAGGGTTATATACTATGTTACACATATTGTAGTATGTTATTACGGATGTGCGCACACATGCGCACACATGCGCACACATGCGCATACATGCACGTACATATTGATGCATGTAAACAAAGAATTCCCATGCTGACAAATAATGTATATATAGGCATTTTGTAGTGTATTTTGGTGAAATAAAATCAAATAAAATAAAATAAAATAAAATAAAATAAAAATAGTATTAGGTAATAGACATGTTAGGAGCCTGTTTCCTAACAGAGACCTCAGTTGAGTTTTCTTAGGTATTCCATCCACAATAGTGGTGCAAAACACCTATTTCAGCCAACTAATCTATTTTTAATGCATCACATCAAATCCATCGAACCCCTGTCATGTGCACACACCCTGCCACCTTCTTGTAGGAGAGCCTGCACAGTCCAGCTAGCAGAACCATGGGTGTTGCCCTAACAGATGACCAATAGTTCCCCAACTTTCCAAAATATGATGAATGACATTTTTAAGGATGTGATAGACAAAGGCTTGGTAATAATATTTATTGATGACATTTTGATATTCATGGAGGATGAAGAAAATCATAAGGCGATAGTGCAGGAGGTGTTGAAGAGATTGGCAGAGAATGATCTATTTGTTAAACCAGAGAAGTGTGGATTTGGGGCAAGCGAGATCGAGTTCTTGGGATTAAAGATTGGTTCTGATGAAATCAAGATGGATCCTATCAAGGTACAGGCAATTGTTAATTGGCCTGTCCTACCCATATCAAGGAAGTTCAGGCTTTCTTGGGACTCGCCACTTTTTATTGTTGCTTTGTTCATAATTTTTCCAAAATTGCCACAACATTACACAACCTTATGCGAAAGGGAGTAGTATGGAGATGGGGAGAACAACAGCAGACAGCATTTGAGGAGCTGAAGAGGAAGTTTGTGAAAAAACCAACATTAGTCCCAGTAGATTTCATGCATCCCTTATGAGTGGAATCAGATGCATCAGACTTTGCTACTGGAGTAGTATTATCAATGCTATGTGAAGATGACAAATGGCATCCTTGTGCATATTTGTCTCGAGGGTTGAATGATGTGGAGAGGAATTACATTGTGCATGATAAAGAAATGTTGGGAATAATACGAGCATTGGAAGCATGGAGACATTATTTGGAGGGATGTATGCATCAGATTGAAATCTGGACAGACTATCAAAATCTGCAGTACTTTATGTCCGCTAAAAAGCTTAACCATCGACAAGCATGTTGGGCATTATTTCTATTGCATTTTAATTTTTACTTGGTCCATCAAACAGAAAGTTGATGAGGAAAGCAGATGTATTATCCAGATCTATGGATAATAAAAGGAGAGTGGAGGAGGACAATAACAATATTACACTACTCAAACCTGAATCTTTTCATATATGCATCAAGGGCATCTATTGATGGATAGATCAGAGACAGAAATATTGTCTAAAATTAGGCAATGTTCAGAGATGGATGATGAAGTAGTGGAAGCTGTGAAAGCCTTGAAGGGAGAGAAGAAAGGTAATATTAAAGGAAATGAATGGGTTGAAGAACAAGGGTTAGTGTTGTTTAGAGGAAAGGTATATGTACCGAAGGATCAAGATTTACAAAGGGAGATTGTATGGTTACATCATAATATGCCAGCTGCTGGACATCCAGGAAGGTGGAAAACATTGGAGTTAGTGATGAGAAATTGTTGATGGCCCAGAATTTCAAGGTATGTGTTGGGGTATGTGGATGGGTGTGATAAGTCCATGAGGTGAAAGAAATTTCCAGAAAAGCCTGCTGGGAAATTAATGCTGAATCCTATACCTAAAGCACCATGGTGAGATATATCTGTGGACTTTATCACAGGATTACCTGAAGCTCAAGGATATGATGCAATATTTGTAGTATGCGACCACTTCACAAAGGAAGTCCATATTATTCCTACTACTGCAGAAACCTCATTATTTGGCTTGTGTTAGGAAACAGTCTCCTAACATGCCTATTACATAATAATATTTTATTTTTATTTTATTTCATCAAAATATGCTACCAAATGCCTATAAATGCTTTATTTATCAGCATGGGAATTTTTTATTTATACACATCAATATGTATGCACATGTACACACACATCAGTAGCAACATAGTACAATATATGTAATATAGTACACAACCTTAAAATAAATACTGGGAGATCTCAGTTGAGTTCTCTTAGGTGGTGCGAAAGGCCTATTTCAGCCAACTGTTCTATTTTTAACCCATCACATCAAAACCATCAAAACCCCATTACATGTATGTGCCCCACTGCCTTCTTGTAGCAGAGCCCCCATGGTCCAGCTAGCAGATTAGTGGGTGTCACCCTAACACCACCCTAACACCACCCAGCCCACAGACTCATATTCATAGTTGGTTCTTTAGGGTCTGGACAGAGTCCACAACTGTGCAACTCCTTCTTAGGATGTACCAACCCTAGGTTTGGCACTAGCTGCCTTCACATCATGATCATCACTTTGTTTTGTGCTCCGCTGCCTCTGAGATTGACCACCAAGCCAGGCTAGAAAAGGCTTGTTCCGAACCTATACCAACCCCAAGGAGGGACAATTCTGCTCAACAACAGGGAGCTACTGTACCTTCTAGTTGGGTTCAGGAGAACATGTGTGGAGCTGGCCAGGGAGGGTATGGGATGTGGTGTTGACATGGAAGGGTATTTTTGTTGAAATTAAATCCTGATACATGCTGCATACATGAGGCAATGCATGCAGCACACACATGTTACTGCGCTTACTGCGCATACATGTGGTAAACACATTCCTGAGTCATGTGACATCCTTACTATTATGTATATAAGGAGAACCTGTACTATAGAAGATATACAGTGTTCTTACCTCTGCTAAACCCCAGCTCTAAGACTAACTAAACCCCAGGTAGGTTATAAGGAATGTGTTGTCTCTTCCTCTGTGCAGCATATGTAGTCTGCTCCAACAGGTTATGGGCCCTGCTGGGCACATCGCGAACGCGCCTTAACTGGCTGCGAACGACGTTGACTTCATTGTCTCCAAATTGTAACCTTGCACTCTTTGTAAGCTGCATTGCGCTCCCTGCGAGCTGCATTTAAAAAACCCAGGTTGACTAGGGTAAACCACTCTGAAAAAGTGTTTTTGCCTGAGATTATGGAACGTTGATGATACTCAACCTGGAAACCCAAACAAAACCTACTAATGGCTTCGGATGGTATAACACAGGCCAGAGGAAGGGTGTGAGGTGGTACTAAATATCACCGCTGAGACCAAAATAATGTTTTTAGCAACGTGAAATAATAAGGGATGGTGCGAATAGTCTTTATAGGCATACAAATATGTCCGAAAGAGTTCGAAAAAGGTTCGAAGGCATGCGAAGTGGTTCGAATAAGTTCAAAGATGCATGAAATAGTTCGAATAAGTTTGGAGGGATTTGAGGTGTATCGAAAGGCGAGTTTAATGAATGTGAAATGTTTGTTGAATAGCGGTAGGCGATGGGCGATAAAACAGAGAGCGAATACAATAGTTTCGAGGAAGTTTGCGATATTTCGCAGAACTTTAGAGATATGACGTGAAGATAAGACTAAAGAGAACGATTTTTAAATCTGATAATAGTGAGAGGGTAACTTGTGCTCCCCTGTTCTATGTAAATAGTACAAGTTTATATACATTTTGAAGAGATAGTACCAAAAAGGGGAATACAATAAAGGGCAATATGTGCAACAATAAAGGACTTTGTAAATTGTAAAAACAAATGAGAAATGACAATAATTGAAACGTACTTTGTCCCAGTGTAGTAAGAGTTCTTGTCCTATTGATTTAATATATCATGAAACATAAAAACTGCACTTATCGCATTCTAACTCTCTTGTAATCCCTCCTCGTGTCTGGTAGTGCTCGATATGCGACTAAATAGCTTACTCCAGTTAAGCATCATGTATCGAAAGTGTTTGAGGACAGCTATACAGCTGCCGAAGTCGTTCGAAGTATTGCAAAGTCATTCGAAATGTCACGAAATGGTTCGAAAGCATTCGAAATAGTTTGAAGTCATCCGGAATAGTGCGAAATAAGTCGAAAATAGTTTGAAGTTGATTTCGTAATGTTCATAGTGGTTTGGAAGATCTGTCATAGTATGTCAATACAATTGGAAACTTGGCTCAGACCTTAGAGCGCGCAGTGGACCTATCATCCTCCCCCTTACTGAAATCCTGACTGTCCCAGTCAGCCAATTGAAGTCATGTTGCGAAATGCGTGATCATGTTGAAAACTTAGCAAGGTTCAAAATACTTCTCATTCTTCTTCATCCATCCATCACCTCTATATCATCGCATACTAGCTTTCGTAATGTCTCTCCTGGCTGACCTCAATGTCGAATTACTCGAATATGCGAAATCGATGCCCGAACAAGGCATCGCCAGGGATGCTGACTTCGAAGTCTGGGGGTGGGGTTTTTGTGAGAAAATGGTGGGTTTCCTGTTCGTACTTGTGTTTAGTGCGCTATATTTATGTTTTGTAGGAAGAATATGATGAGCTTGCAGACAACTTGGCAGAAGAATGCAACCCAGCCATCCAAAAGGTCGTTGATGAGTTCTTCGAAAATTTTAACCCAATGGCCCAACACGAGTGGATTTTGTGGGGTGGGGGGCTGCTATTTGTAGATCTACCAGATCAGGTCGAACAGGAGAAGAGGGAGGAAAATGCGAAACAAGCTCGAGAGGAGAAGAAGGCGGCGAAGAAGATGAAAATTGAGAGTCGAAGGACCGTGTTGGCTGAGGCTCGAAACATGGCTCTTGCTGTGTTTCGTGCCAAATCGTTATCAAAGAAAGAGCTGCAGCAAAGAAATGCGCAGCTTGCGGCTGAGGCAGAGGTGATCGAGAGGGCAGAGGCTAGGGAGGAAGACGAAGACGTGGATGAGGACAAGCTGCCTGTGGTGCTGGTGGCAAAGCGAAAAGCAGTATCAGTTGACAAGGAAGAAGATGCAGAGGAGGAAGTCGAGGGGGTAGGGTTGGCAAAGCGAGCCAGAGTCGAAACTAGTGGGCTCCTCGATTTCGAGGGCCCTGTGAGTGTTTTACTGATCTTCGAGGAGTTTTCGAGGTACTCAATGTTTCGTAGTGCGATAGATGCGCTGGGTTCAAGTCCCAGCTGCACTGCATTGTTAAGGAGGGCACCCCGAAGTGTACAAAGTGCGTCCAGGAGGTGCAGGGGTGTTATTGGGGCGGGGTGTCGAGGCGAGGGCTTCGAAAAGGTGAGGCAAAGAAGTTCAGGGGCACGAAATGTGATTCACATACAAAACCAGGTACGAAAGTTATTCGAAATCGCTTCGAAGTGATTGCTAACTAGTTTTTGAATTTTGTAGTTCGTCGAATCCGTCTCGTGGGCCCTGTCGAGGATGTTGAGCCGATAGTGGGGCCTTTGAAGCCGTCGAAGGAAAAGAAAAAATCGTCAAAGGGGAAGGGAAAGGTGAAGGCGAGGGAGTCATGGGGAGTCGAGGATGTCGAGGAAGAATGGGGGGTACGGCGACAGATTATTGCTGGAAAACTGGCAAAGAAGAGGGTCAAGATGGAGGTATTGGGTAGGGTGATAGAGGTATTGGAGGAGATGTTGGAGGAGTAGAGGGGTTTTTCTTTTGTTGTATATCTGTTTGTATTTCAATTCGTTAAATGTCTTTGGAAAGTAAAGTAAAGAAAAGATGAATATAATTTAACGAATAAAGAATATGACTTTTTAGGGAAAGGCTCAGTAGTTCATCATAGCCGACAAACCCTTTGGAGTTTGCATGACCACACTATGATGCAATATCGCAACTTGTATCATACACTAAAAGTAATCGAATTTTTTGTAAGTAACCACAAAAATGAAAGAAAGGATAATTATTTATTTTCGAAGTCCTGAAAATCTTCGAAGGTATCTTCGTCGAAGTTCGAACAAGTTCGAAGCTGTTCGAGGCGCTCAGAGTCGATATCGAGGAAATTCAGTGGTAGGGAAATTGATTTTCGAGCGAGATATGGTAGCAAACGAAATGCAGCAATAGGTCTATGTAGTACTGACCCATCGAGTTCGCAGAGAATATAAGCCCCTCCATAGTTTTGTTCAATAACGATAAGAGGGCCAACATATCGGGGTTTCATCTTGCGATTAAGGGACTTCTCGATTTGTGTGTTTCGAAGTAGCACTAAATCTCCTTTCGCAAAGTTGTAGTCACGCATAGTATGTTCATGAGCAAGTTTGAAGCGTTTCGCAGCTTCGATTTGGCATGTGTAGACCTTCGAATATAACAGTTCGAGGTTGTTAGATCATTTTTGTAGGGCTATGGCTCGTCGAGCTATAAGATCGGTTGTCGATAAAATTGAATCGGGTGGCGGTTGTAAGTATGTTGCTTCGGAGATGTCGAGGGGTATTAGAGGATGTGCTCCTGTAACTGCGAAGTAGGGAGAACAACCCATGCATTTATGAACCGTGACTCGTTCTGCCCAAAACACTGAGTGCGCCCCTGCTGACCATTTCGCTTGTTCTCCATCGACAGCTTTAAATAATGATTGTCGAACATCGAAATGGGCTCGTTTGATGAGTCCATTGGCACACGAATTATAACCACTAATTCGAATATGGTTAATATGATATTGCTTCACAAAATATTCTATGGCTGCGATAAATGCAGCGCCATTGTCAGTTACAATTTCGTATAGTGAGCCCCATCGACAAATAATGTCTTCGAAGATCCAATTGCCCAGAGATGTGGCATTTTCACATCGAAGTTTTCGCCATTCTGGATAGATCATTAGTGAGCATCAACCTTGTACAATGTATTTAAATCCATTCGAAGGTGGCATTTGCATTGTGTCAGTATAGGCTTTGCCGAAAAGGGGTGCTGGAGTGGCGACTGTGGGCAGAATTAGAACAGTTCACATTTGTCGAATTTGGCATAGGTGGCAGGTTCAAATATACCACGCAATGTCGAATTTCATGTTCGGCCACCAGAATCAAAGGGCAATAACTGATTTAGTAGCGAAAACCATTTTGTGTCCGATGTCATCATGAGCTGCACGAATGATTTTGAGACGACGTTCTGGAGGAGCGACCATTTTGTGAGCTTGGTAGTCTGTTCTCCATAGTTTGCCCGAGTCTAAAAAAAATCCAGTGCAATATTGAATAAAGGTAGTGTATTCTGCGTCTGATAGTTCAGGGGGTCGCACCAAGTCATGTAACCATTTTCGAATGCGAAGTAACCTCTCATTGTTCATTTTTGCGTTATTTGATCATGGGACATCGTTATAGGTGAGATCCTCCCCCTTACTGAGATTCAAAGAGAGGGAGAAGGTCGAAATTTGATGCAAAGTAAATGGTCGGGTTGTAATAGGATTTATTTGATGTACGAAACTGTGAAGGCGGTCGATCCAGTCTCCGAAATTATTTTCGTTGTCGAGCTGAACATCTTCATCTTGTGGGGGTCGTCTCGAAAGTTCGTCAGGACCATGGTGTGTCCCTGCGACGTGGACTAATGTAAAGTGAAAGGTTAGGATGAATACTATCCATCGATTGATGCTAGCGCTAGGTGCGATATCAGGATTCGAAAGCATGCCTTTAATATATCGTGCGTCGACTTCGACGATAAGCCTTCGAACTCCTATTAGGTACAATCATAGTGCTCCGAGAGCATGATATAGACCGTAAAGTTCGAGTTTGGATTGCGAAAATCTGCATTCACGGTCGTTAAGTGTAATCGATCCGAATCGACTATAATATCATTTTCGAGGGTTTTCAGGATCGCACTGAGTGAGAAAGAAACCAATAGCAATGTTCGAAGTGTCGACCGATAGAATAACCGGGGCTGGAGATGAGTAATTGATTGCTCGAATTGCTGGGGAATTGATTAGAGCTGCTTTCAAATCTTGTTGGGCTGCTATTTGTTCCACTCCGAATTTGAAAGGAACATCTTTTCGAGTGAGTTGTATCAGTGCTGCAGCTCGTTGAGCAAAATTTCAGATAAATATACGACAAACTCCAATGGTTCCTAGGAACGCTTTGACTTCGGTGAGGCTTCGACATGGTCCCCACTTGCTAACAGCGGTGATTCGAGTAGGGTCGGCCATACGACCTTCAATATTGCATCGATGCCCTAAAACAATTATTTCAGGGATGCAAAGATAGAGCTTCGGACCTGAAAATTTTCCTCCACAATACTTCATATGCTGGACTATCCGATTTAAATTTTCGAAATGCTCCCAGACAAAGCGTCGAATAGCTGGACTCTCGGGAATCATTTCGTAGGATCCGCTGATCGTTCTATATTCTGATTTCAGACCCTTAACCGGTGTATCGTCAATGTAAGGAATGGTGATATGAGGAATTTCGGGCTGTAGAATAAATGTCACGTTGTCATGTAAGATAGGGACAGAATTTGTCCAACCCATGCATAGGGTAATGATGCGAAGTGCTCCGAACGGTGTCTGAAACATTGTCAGATCGTGAGATGATTCTGCGACTTTCCTTTCGTCGAATGCCACATAGAGATCCAATATTCCTCCGTATGATCGTCCCCCAAATTGTTCTGCTAAATGTTCAGGTATTGGTACGACTCCTATATGCTGGATCGTTACTTGGTTAAGCGGTTCGAGACTGTGGACAATTCGAAGTGGTTTCGCATCCTTTTTCACAATGCAAAACCATCGTGATCGGTACAAAGAGTTCAATGGTTCATATACTCCTGCCTCTATCTTCTTTTTTAGCATTTCACATATCTGTTCGTACAAACCTGGAGGTATGGGAATGTTTCGCTCCACCCATGGAGTGTGAGGAACGACAGGGAACTCTATAGGAGGAAAAAAGTCAGAGCGAAAACTTCCTCGCTCTTGTTCTGTCCACGCAAAAGCTGTTTCCTGATTTCAAATAAAATCGTGCATAAGATTTCGTTCCTCTGGCCATAGGAAATCACCAGGATGATTCTTGTCGATAATAGCTTTACGTTTGAGTGTATATCGCGAAGTGGGGATAAATGATGGTGGATAAGAATTTAATTTTGGCATGTTTTCGAGAGGTTCACCAGTAATTGTTCAAATAATGTGAAATCGGTCAGGTAGCTCGGTAATAACTGGGCGAATTTTTTGTGCGACAGGTTTGTATTTCTTTTTCGATGCCATGAAAGTTGGATGTGAGGAGTCGATAATAGGCTTAGAAGGCATAGGCGTTGCCTTCAAGGTTGATAAATATGTTTCGTATTGGTGACTGGCTGTTAAATATAAATTCACAAGGATCGAAGAATAAGAAACGGATTTCGAGGAGTTCGAGGACTCCATATTGGGAATATTCGCAGTGCATTCAATATTGATAGATAAATTAGAGGGATTGAATAAGATAATGAAAGCGCACTGGTCAATGTCTGAAATTTTGTCCTCTAGTTGCGAAAATCCTTTCGACGGTGATTAGAATGGGGAATCGTGGGGATAGCGCACGATCATGTCGAATTAGGATCGTATATTGTAATTGTCTGGGCTTCGTTCCTGTGGTTTTTGATGGTGCTTTCGGTGAGTACATCGAATGGTCGACCGAGTAAGATATTGTAGGCTGGGTCACGAATTATGTGAATTTGCATGAACGGCATGATACTCCCCACTTCGCAAGGCACATTTTGTGCTAAACCCAAACTTTCATCAATGCCTCTGTTAGCCAATTGGAGTGGGATGTGGATTGAAGGATTGTAAGCAAGGCCAAGTTCGTGGCAAACTTCTTTGGACATTGCGATAATTGAAGAACCGGGGTCTACCACACTTTCCACTGGATTCCTTCTGTTGACATTCATAATAATCGACCTAATTGAATGGGATTCCTTCGCTGCGATAAAGGGTTCTGGAATATCGCCAGGTCGAAGACTGTTAATATAAGTTTCAAATGGGTCATCAATGATGAAAATCTTATCGTTAAGCAGATTCGTGGCATTATTCCCTTCGGACTGCTGAATTCAATGTGGAGTGACCTGTTCCTTCCATTTTGTATGAACTTCGGGCGATAGAGCCAACAATTCCTTGGGCATTAGTGTAATAATTGGCATCTTCATCGAACAAGCGAAAACATCTTCCATGATTTTATCTTTTTGAATTGGTGCTTGGGTATGGTGCGAAGGACCATCTTTGCCTTTACCTTTCGCAGTGGATCCGAAGTTTCATTCGTGTGGTGGTAGGTACGAATTTTCTTTTGTAGTGGCATAAGGATGAATAACAGGCTGCGAAGTTGTTTCCGAAATCGAAGATGATGCCAAAGTCGAGGCTGGTAGGTTTGTTGCTGTAGATGAGATGGATGATGCTGGTACATGTGGAGCCGATTGTTCAACTGCTGCAGTGTTTGGCAAAACCAAAGGTCAAGAGACGGGGACTGTTGGTATGCCCAAATTAGTTTTAGCAAAAGTCCTACCACTTCGCAAAGCGTATATCTCTTGTTCGAGTTTTGTGATGCGATCTTTGGGTGTCGCAGATTGTTCGGAAACCTGGTAAGTGCCCCTAGGTGGTGTCGAAGTAGCTGTTGAGGATGTGATGTTGTACATGAGCGACGATGCAGTTGTGTTTGAAGGATTTCATCAAGTCCATTCATCGATTCTGTCTTTGATAAAGTGACCAGGAATGTTTTGAGGGGTGAACCGTCCATTTGGAAGCACAATTTTTCCTTTGTTGTTCTTTTTACACTTTCCTTCATTGATATAGGCTTGGCAAACCAAGCAGTCTCTAATGAAATGACCTGTGAGTCCACAAAAGACACAAGCTAAGTTTTCGAGCTGGTCTGAGCGAAATCCACTGTTAGTTCGAGGAGGGTTAGTAGATTTCGAGCCTGCTAAAGCCATGACGAGTGTGGTTGTGAATTTTTTGAGGATCGCCGATAAGTCTTCCGATTTAATCTGTGTTGAAGATGTCGAAGTCAATACCGATGTTTCTGAAGACTGTAACGATGTCGAATTCAAGCTAATTGACCCTGCTAAAACAAATTTCGCTGCTGCATGAATGTCATCAAGTGGGTAGGCATCATCCGGATAGTGGTCGGGAAATTTAAGTTCGAGTCGTCGTGCAATTCGTGACCATAAACCCAGTTGAAAACCTTGAATGAATGCTCTACTTTGTTCTGCCACCAAAATTCAGCCTTTAGAGAGTAGGAACTTCGTAATGTTGTAGAAAGACCTGTAATATAATCCTAAGTCGCTCGCGTTATAGATACCCATCTGAAGTTGTCCGCCAACGAGTTTGTCCATGTCTGAAATCGACCATTTTCGATCGTCTTCGGAACCAGGATACAGTCTGTGGATTGTGACACAAAAATCGTGAAACGAAGTCCTGGTTTCATATTCGGGAATTGATTCCCAGAGTTCAGATGTATCAATATCGACGTATTGACAGGCGTGCTTCTTCATAAGTTCGGAATCAATAACATTACAGTCGATGAAAAGTATTTCGAGCTTGTTAAAGTATTGACGCATGGGTACTACTCATATAGTAGGGAAAGGAGCAGTCTTCATTAGACATCAGGTAGTATGTCACAGGAAGTCAGAGATGCATGAAATACGATTATACCCCATCTACTACATACCCAACTGTAATGCTCGATTACTGTCGATGGGTGTCTTCTTGCAAGATGGAAGTGATGTGCATGGTTCCTCCGCACACATTTCATTTTTCAAGCAAGGAAACCCAATTATGGATTGCATCCCTCTTATGAAATGTGACACTATTTATTGGGCTCGGACTCATATATTGAGCACCAAGGGAATCAATGTCACGATGATGTACATCGCAGACTACTCAACTTGGCATAAGCAACTTGGACACCCATCCAAAGAGGCGCTAGGGAAGATGCCTAATAGCACCATAAAATTCCTGAGGAATTTAATTATTCCTAAAGACAAAATTATATGTCCAGGGTGCGCTGAAGGGAAAATGACCTCAAAATCTTTTCCTGAATCAGATTCACGCGCTGAAAGACCCTTTGAATTAATACATTCCGATCTGAAGGAACTCCCAGTACTATCGTACCATAAACATAAATACTTTATTGTATTTCTGGATGACAAGACATCACATATCTGGGTCCACTGCCTTAAAAAGAAATCTGATGCTGCTATGGCCATCAGACAATTTTGGGCAGTGGCTTTGACACAGTATGGCGCTACAATCAAGCGCTGGCATGTTGATCCAGGGGGGGAGTTCAAAGATCGTGAGCTACAAAATGTGCTCAAGGACTTTGGCATCAAAATGGAGATGTTTGCATTCCACATTCACCAACAGAATGGGTGTGCAGAGCGTGCCATAAGGACAATAATGGAAAAGTCGCAAACCCTGCAATTTACCGCATGTCTACCACAATCATGGTGGGAATTTTGCATTGAACATACAACACACCTATACAACCGAACCCCGCTAAGGTGCCTGAAATGGCTGACACTGGTTGAGGACCTGACAAAGGTCCGCCCAGATCTAAACAATCTGAAGGTTTTCGGTTGTGGTGCTTACGTCTACCTACCCAAGGAGAAGCATCCAAACACATTGGCTCCTCGATCGGAGTTGATGACATACCTTGGATTAGAAGATGGCATTAAAGCATACCATTTCATGCAACCTAGTGGCGCAATATTCATTGGTGCTACGGCACTATTTGATGAAACATTGTTCCCATGCCATTCCGGAGCTAAAACTCCTGCCAATACAGACCTTGGTGATTTTCCACCTCCAGAACCAGAAGATGATGACCACTCATCTGGAATGGATGGCGATGATTCTATACCACCACAAGATCCGCCCCTTCCTCCATCATCAGAAAATGATGATGATGATGTACCAAGTGAGCAAAAGATGCATGATGATGTGACAGATGCTCCTCCTCCGCCGCCTCCAGTAACCACTGAGGACTTTCATCCAAGACATGATGATCAACAGGAATGGCAGCAATTGCCCCATCGATCAGGCAGGCAGAGGAACAT
Source organism: Tricholoma bakamatsutake (assembly GCA_029959215.1). Lineage (NCBI taxonomy): Eukaryota > Fungi > Basidiomycota > Agaricomycetes > Agaricales > Tricholomataceae > Tricholoma > Tricholoma bakamatsutake. The sequence continues at coordinate 12,298,002 of CP114862.1, forward strand.
CCCAAACCGTCCTGGCAATACCTATGGAGAGAAGCGACTCCCCTCTGATATAGAGAGAGACATTGCACGTGATCGATATTGGAAGAGATCTGTGGGTCAAGATTCAGATCATAACCGAACATGACCACAATCTCAACAGAAAGAACCAGTTGCTGGACCAAGTTCGGCACCCCACGAGAGTGTGCCCAATTCCAATGATCAAGAACATGATCACCCAATGGGGGAACCAGACAAAGCAGGTTATATTAAAAAGATAACCAAGGAAGGAGGAGATAAGCTTATTCTCTGGCTGTTGTCAAAAGCAGTCAAACCATCGAGCGAAATAAGCCAAGTTCCAAACCAATTTCGCGATATTGCATGCCTACCACGGCAGCAGCAACATGAGTGGAAACAAGCTTGTCATGAAGAATTAGAGGCTCTTCATAAGCAACAAGTCTATGACATTGTCGATCTTCCACATGATCGAAAAACGATCAAAAATAGATGGGTTTTCTCTGTAAAATTGGATGGAAGAAAACGAGCCAGACTCATGGCCAAAGGCTTTTCACAAGTTGAAGGCATTGACTTTGATGAGATTTTCTCACCGGTAGTCCACTACAAGACCGTATGCCTCATGTTTGCACTTGCATCTCTAGAGGGCATGTATATGACCGGCTTAGATGTAAAAACTGCATTTTTATATGGCAAACTAGATGAGGAGATCTATATGGATCAACCCGAGGGTTTCAGACTCGAGAGAAAAGAGCGCAAAGTAATGCGCTTACGCCAAGCATTGTATGGCCTTAAACAAGCCTCACTTGCATGGTGGAAAGAGCTAGAGGCATTTATGCACACCATTGGGTTCGTGTGCGCCAGCTCCAATGCTGGCATTTTCATACACAAGGATCCTAAGACAGGCAGCATTGTTATTGCACTCGTCTATGTTGATGATGGCTTGTTCATGGGGAAGAACAAGAAACTTGTGGATGAAAAGAAAAATGCTTGTCTAAAGCATTGGGAGTGCCGTAGTACTGAAAAAGTCACAGAATTCTTAGGCATGCGCATCACCCAGACTGCAAGCAAAGTCAAACTCGATCAAACTGAATATCTCGCCAAAGTGCTTGAGAGATTCAAGATGACAAATGCCAAAGCGACCCCCACTCCACTCCTGACTGGTTACAAACCATCGGAAAACACAGCAACGCCCAATGCGATGCTTAGATCAAAATATCAGTCTGTGATCGGATCTTTATTGTATCTGATGCTCGGAACGCGACCTGATATCGCTTATGCGGTAATCAAGATGTCGCAATTCTTGGCTAATCCTAGCCAAGAACATCTAGACAAAGCAATGTACATCATGCGCTATCTGGTGGGAAGCCAGAAATATAACATTGTCTACAATGGCGAGAAGTCCGAGGGCTACAGGCCTTCACAGATTCTGATTGGGCAGCTGACAACACCATAGATAACTTGGTTTGAATTCCCAATATGTACTTAACTCTGGCATAAATGCAGAAGTCAATTGTGATCTATGATCGGAGATAACTATATCAGATAATCCATGTAACCGCCATACCTGATTTAGATAGAGGCACGCCACACCCAATGATGAGGTTTCTGCAGTAGTAGGAATAATATGGACTTCCTTTGTGAAGTGGTCACATACTACAAATATTGCATCGTATCCTTGAGCTTCAGGTAATCCTGTGATAAAGTCCACAGATATATCTCACCATGGTGCTTTAGGTATAGGATTCAGCATTAATTTTCCTGCAGGCTTTTCTGGAAATTTCTTTTTCCTCATGCACCTATGACATCCATCCACATACCCCAACACATACTTTAAAATTCTGGGCTAATGGGTGGCCTGAACAGCATTTGCAGCCTTGCCAAGTATGGAAAGCTGTCGACGAAATGCTTGTCGATGAACCGCTTGAAACAGATACATATGATGAAAGGTCAGTCCTTTTCTCTGCTACAAGCACAAGAATTAACATTCCACTAATCACAGTGAACTTTTCATGTGAAATTTTACCACTACTAAATGTATCATGGAACAATTTACATCTTAATATATGTGTTACGTGTGCAAATAGAAATTGTAAGAAAGGTGCTGACTGGATCATGGATTCAGGCACATCAAAACACTTCACTGGTGAAATGAAAGATTTTGCTTCTTATGAACCTTTACTGAGAAAGGACTCTACCCTGGTTCAAACAGCAATTTCGACGACAGCAAAATGACTAACCAGCTAGCCATCCCATGAGCCACTATGCTCGTGGGGATGGATGTTTTTATTCTTTTTTAATTACATACAATACATACTCTACGAAGTAGTTAATAGGTAGTACTAGTCCCCATAACCGGTCCTAGGACCGGGTCCAGTTTAGTACTGTTTGCGGTTCTGGCTTGAGAGGCCAAATAACCGGACCTTAAAGCACTAGTCTTAAACTTCAAGTCTCAACAATATTAATTGAGTCATTGCAGTGGAGCTTGGCATTAGCTTCCGCTACTAGTGCAGTGTTTGTCGCCGTCAAAGGAGGCACCAGGGGTGGTTTTAGTTCCATCCCGCTAGTTATTTGCCAGAGGCCCTGAGACCTGAGCCACGCCTTCATTGAGTCGGCCCATTGAATGTAGTTAGAGCCATCGAAAGTTTGTACGAGTTTTTCAAGAGTTGAAGACATGATGTTATAGTGGCAGCTGGTAAAAGTGCTCAATCAGTCCTCTTATTCAAGAAAACACGTTCCATAATCTCAGGCAAAAACACTCCTTCAGAGTGGTTAACCCTGGTCAACCTGGGTTTTTTAAATGCAGCTCGCAGAGAGCGCAATGCAGCTCACGAAGAGCACAAGGTTACAATTTGGAGACAATGAAGTCAACATCGTTCGCAGCCAGTTAAGGCGCGTTCGCGACGTGCCCAGCAGGGCCCATAACCTGTTGGAGCAGACTACATATGCTGCACAGAGGAAGAGACAACACGTTCCTTATAACCTACCTGGGGTTTAGTTAGTCTTAGAGCTAGGGTTTAGCAGAGGTAAGAACACTTGTATATCTTCTATAGTACAGGTTCTCCTTATATACATAATAGTAAGGATGTCACATGACTCAGGAATGTGTTTACCACATGTATGTGCAGTAAGTGCAGTAACATGTGTGTGCTGCATGCATGGCCTCATGTATGCAGCATGTATCAGGATTTAATTTCAACAGCATCTGCTCGTGCTGCTGACTCCATAACTTTAGGTGTCACTACCATACTGGTGGCTGTGCCCTCAGAGCTTGTACCTGAGGCACCCTTCCTTTCTTGGACTTTCCTCCTGATAATTTCCAAATTTGGCATTTCCATACATCAACTTCGACTTCATCTGTTCCTGTTATATTGCCAATCAAGGTGCATTGCCCAATTATCCCACTCATTCAACCCCTCTGGCATAGAAGGTAGTCAGTAGATAAACTTAAATAAAGAGGGATTCAATTCTGCTCTGAGAAATTCTACCAATGCTGCTTCTCCCATATCTGGCTGTGAGGCTTCTGCTTTGAACTGCAAAATAAATTCATCCACTGTTAGAGAACCTTGGTGCATGATTTTTCATTTAGTGTTAGCTATTGCCTTAGGATTAGGGTCTCCAAAATGTGCCTCCAGCCTCTTCAAAAATTCCTTAAAGGTTGCAAATAATTTATATCCTGCAGCAATTTGATTAATAGCCTGGTTTCTCCAGAACTCTTTATCCCCTGGAATGTATGTGAGAGCAAACATAATCCCAGACTCAGTTGTATAAAACTCCGGCTTCCTCCCATGGATGTACAATACTATAGAGCTGATAAAGGACTTTGTATCCTCCATAGTACCATCAAAGATTTGTGAGGGTGCATACTTAGGTAAGCATGCTTTTCCATTCTCAGATTTCTCTGCTGCCTGAACATCTTCCTGGGCCATCCACTTCACCATCTCCACCATCTCATCATCTTTATCTTCTATCATCTCTGGTTTTATTTCTGCTTGTCTGGGCTGTGATGCTGCCAACACTGACACTAATTGTGACATTTGCACTATAAGCACATCAATTTTTGCTTCTAGCACCGGTGTGGGAACAGGATTAGGACCAGGGTTAGAAGTTGAAGATTCAGACTTAACAATTTGAGCTGTGATAAGTCACTTCCTTGGCAGATTCAAAACTTGGTCTTGATTGCCGCAAGGAGGTTGGAGCACTCAAGAAAGCCATCAAGGAAGAAAAGAAAGTGGCATTGACGCCAACAGCCTTGACATATGGAATGTCTCCACACCTATCGATGAAGATGCGAACGTTGAAGCACAAGTCAAAAACCTGAGGCTACATGAGAAGAAGCCGTTGTGGGCATTAATGAGACACTCCATGTCGTTGTCAAGGCCCCTCCTATCAGTGAGCACAGATGCCTTTCACCACTCCCTCCAGAACTCTACGTTCGCGCCCCGGCACAAGACATGCCACGCCACTCCCTTGACGAAAACCCTACAATAGCAGGCTCGGAGCAAGTTTCAAACGGCCCTACAGCCTGTGAAGGAGCCGCCTGTAGCATTCGTTCGTTGAACTGTTGATGTTCCCAATCCAGGAGAAGCCGAAGATGCCCGAGACGGCACTCTACCCAACAACGGTGAGTCGCCATCGGTTTTTCCTTTTGTTCTTATTCACGAAACAGCACCCTAGCCTGTCATTCCACCCATTCCAAGCAAACTTTTCCATTCAACAGAGTCTCCACAACCTGATGCACACAAGCCCTCTCGACGCACACAAGCCCTCTCCACTAACACCGCTTCTTCCTCCCGACGAATGCCCACCAGACACCGATCAGGAACATCTTCCAGACAACCCTACAACCCAGGCAGAATGCGTCAGCAACATTCATTCGTCGGACACTGACTTCCAGATGCAGGAGAGGCCGGCGAAACGGCACTTTTCTCGACCAAGGTGTGATTTTCTTTCGATTTCGATTCTGATTGGATGAACGGCGGCCTAGGCTGTCACTATTCAAGTACAAGCAAAGATTTTCATTCATCTCCACTTCCACAACGTCATGCATGCGAACCGAACACTGCCATATCGCACACCACCCATGATGAACACCCACCGAACGTTCGTTTTGGGAGCCTTCAAAACCCGTGTGGAAGGAGTCTCTGACATTCGTCCGTCAAACGTTGTAGTTTCCAATGCAGGGGGGCCAAGAATAGGTGAAACGGCACTTTGTCCGAAAGTGGTGCGTTTCCCCCATTTTTTCTTTTGGTTCAAGTTCTGATTCATCAAACGGCATGATAGGCCGTCATTCAACGTATGCCAAATTTGTTTTTCATCCACCATCATCCCCACAGCCCAGCATACACAAGCTGGCTGAAATCACGCCATCTCTCCCTCCTGATAAACACCACCGAACACAGGTTTTAAATACCTTCCAGACGGCATTGTGACCCATGTGGAAGGTGTCTACAACATTTGTTCATCGAACGTCAGTGTTCCCAGCGCTTGAGAGTCAAAAATGGGTGAAAGGGCACCTTTTTCGAAAGTGGTGCATCTTTCCCCATTTTCCATTTTCTTTCAGTTCTGATTTATGACTCGGAAATGGCGTATCAGGCCATCATTCTACAATGACCGACAACGTTTTCCATCGAGATGTAATCCCACAGCTCGACGTTGGCAGAACACCTCCATCAACACCAGTGATTTTTGTCAATGAACGCTTGTCGAACGCAGGCTCAGGGAGCCTTCCAAACAACTCTGCAACTTTTGTAAACACTGTTCCCAGGGTCCATTCGTCGAACATCACTTCCCTTGTTTCTAGTAAGGCCAAAGATTCACAGACAGCAGCTTCCTCGACAACAGTATATTCCCCCTTGAATTCTTATTTAATGTTTATTCTAATTCACAAGACAGCACTAATAATATTATATCCTGTTTCTACAAGTATCAACCATGTTTTCCATACCCCACCTCTGGCATGACTCGAGGTTCACAAGGTTACACCAAACTGAACAGCTGCTGAATGCTGGGTTGGTTATACTCTCGAACAACCCCACAGCCTGCATAGGGAATAGTGCTGTGCCTGGCCTGGCCTGAGGCCATGAGCCAAGCCAAGCCACTGCACTCCCCACCCCCAATGCAACATTCTTCAAAATTGTTGGAGCAGACTACATATGCTGCACAGAGGAAGAGACGACACGTTCCTTATAACCTACCTGGGGTTTAGTTAGTCTTAGAGCTAGGGTTTAGCAGAGGTAAGAATACTGTATATCTTCTATAGTACAGGTTCTCCTTATATACATAATAGTAAGGATGTCACATGACTCAGGAATGTGTTTACCACATGTATGCGCAGTAAGCGCAGTAACATGTGTGTGCTGCATGCATTGCCTCATGTATGCAGCATGTATCAGGATTTAATTTCAACACCCCCCTTTAAACTGTACAGCGCTCTAAGCAGCTAAGTTTGAATCTCGAAAGTAATTCCAAGAGAGTCTCTAAATTTCCTGAATAAGACAGCACCAAGGTTCTTTGTGAACATGTCAGCTGGATTATCACTTCCAGGAATGAAAACGACCGTGACTTTGTCATTTTCTATGCATTCGTGGGTATAGTGGTAGCGAATGTCTATATGTTTGGTCCTTCTTTCCTGAACTGGATTTGATCCGATAAAGATGGATCCCTGATTATCAGCGCAGATTGGTACGCGCTTCAGTACATATCCAAGTTCATGGAATAAGGACTCTATTCACACTATCTGTCGACAAGTGTTGGAGAGAGCCATATATTCGGCTTCTGTGGATGACAGTGCTACAGTTTTTTGTAAATGGGACTGCCAGCACACAATGCCACTTGCTAGAGTAGCAAAGTAACCCGTTGTAGATCGGCGTTTGACAGCATCAATAGCATCATCCCCACTCCAGTCTCCTCAGAAACAGTCAGAAGAGTTCTCAGAAAAAACTCATTCAAGGCTGTGGTGAAGAAGAAAAGGCCCTTGCTTAGTATAAGGCATAGGAAAGCAAGATTGGCTTTTGCTCAGAAGTATAGAGAGTGGACTGTGGAAGACTGGAGGAGGGTTATTTGGTCAGATGAGACTAAAATCAACAGGTTTGGGTCAGATGGGAGAGAGTGGGTCTGGAAACAGAAGGGAGAGGGGCTGATTGAGAGAGAGGTGCAGGGAACTGTCAAATTTGGGGGAGGAAACATTATGGTATGGGGGTGTATGGGATGGAATGGAGTTGGGTATCTTGCAGAGGTTGAGGGGAGGATAAATGCTGACCAGTATGTGTCCATTTTGAAGGACCATATGCTGCCTAGCTTGGAGGAGAGTGGAATTTCTGGAGAAGAGGTGATTTTTCAACAAGACAATGACCCCAAGCATACCTCAAAAAAGGCCAAGAAATGGATGGAGAACAACAATATTACTCTTCTGGATTGTCCTGCCCAATTTCCAGACCTCAGTCCTATTGAACATCATTGGGTTCACCTCAAGAACCAGTTAGACAAGTATCCAACAGCACCAAAAGGAATTTGGAAGTTATGGGAAAGAGTAGTAGAAGAGTGGAATAATATTCCATCAGAGGTGTGTCAGAATTTGATTAAAAGCATGCCTAGAAGGTTGGGAGCAGTTATTAAGGCCAAGGGAGGTCATACAAAATACTAGAATTACAATTTATCATAATATTGATACCACCTCACAAAACTGAGTCAATGAGTCCCTGAATTAAAATGATCATATCTCTATGAGGGATGATTAAAATTACATAATTCATTTTTTTGGTAGCCCTGATCATGTATGTTATTCGGTACACCAATACCTTGTTTGGTTTTGTTGTTTATGGGAAGTTATTCAACAATAAATTAAAAAGTGCAAAACATTGACTCAGTTTTGTGAGTCACTGTAGATGAAGAGATCTATATAGATCAACCCGAGGGTTTCAGACTCAAGGGAAAAGAGCGCAAAGTATTGCGCTTACGCTGAGCATTGTATGGCCTTAAACAAGCCTCACTTGCATGGTGGAAAGAGCTAGAGGCATTTATGTGCACCATTGGGTTCATGCGTGCCAGCTCCGATGCCGGCATTTTCATACACAAGGATCCTAAGACAGGCAGCATTGTTATTGCACTCGTCTATGTTGATGATGGCTTGTTCATGGGGAAGAACAAGAAACTTGTGGATGAAAAGAAAAATGCTTGTCTAAAGCATTGGGAGTGCCGTAGTACTGAAAAAGTCACGGAATTCTTAGGCATGCGCATCACCCAGACTGCAAGCAAAGTCAAACTCGATCAAACTGAATATCTCGCCAAAGTGCTTGAGAAATTCGAGATCACAAATGCCAAAGTGACCCCCACTCCACTCCCGACTGGTTACAAACCATCGGAAAACACAGCAACGCCCAATGCGATGCTTAGATCAAAATATCAGTCTGTGATCGGATCTTTATTGTATCTGATGCTCGGAACGCGACCTGATATCGCTTATGCGGTAATCAAGATGTCGCAATTCTTGGCTAATCCTAGCCAAGAACATCTAGACAAAGCAATGTACATCATGCGCTATCTGGTGGGAAGCCAGAAATATAACATTGTCTACAATGGCGAGAAGTCCGAGGGCTACAGGCCTTCACAGATTCTGATTGGGCAGCTGACACTGTCAAACGCCGATCTACAACGGGTTACTTTGCTACTCTAGCAAGTGGCATTGTGTGCTGGCAGTCCCATTTACAAAAAACTGTAGCACTGTCATCCACAGAAGCCGAATATATGGCTCTCTCCAACACTTGTCGACAGATAGTGTGAATAGAGTCCTTATTCCATGAACTTGGATATGTACTGAAGCGCGTACCAATCTGCGCTGATAATCAGGGATCCATCTTTATCGGATCAAATCCAGTTCAGGAAAGAAGGACCAAACATATAGACATTCGCTACCACTATACCCGCGAATGCATAGAAAATGACAAAGTCATGGTCGTTTTCATTCCTGGAAATGATAATCCAGCTGACATGTTCACAAAGAACCTTGGCGCTGTCTTATTCAGGAAATTTAGAGACTCTCTCGGAATTACTTTCAAGATTCAAACTTAGCTGCTTAGAGCGCTGTACAGTTTGAAGAGGGGGTGTTGAAATTAAATCCTGATACATGCTGCATACATGAGGCCATGCATGCAGTACACACATGTTACTGCGCTTACTGCGCATACATGTGGTAAACACATTCCTGAGTCATGTGACATCCTTACTATTATGTATATAAGGAGAACCTGTACTATAGAAGATATACAAGTGTTCTTACCTCTGCTAAACCCTAGCTCTAAGACTAACTAAACCCCAGGTAGGTTATAAGGAATGTGTTGTCTCTTCCTCTGTGCAGCATATGTAGTCTGCTCCAACAGATGCAATGGAGATTGACCAAGCAGGGAGACTGTTAGGACACAGTCTCCTAACAGTCCTGTTACATAATGATATTTTATTTTATTTTAATTTTATTTTATTATGTCAAATTATGCTACCAAATGCCCAAAAATACTACATTAGTTAGTGTGGGAATTTTATATTCACATGCATCAACATGTACATGCATGTCAGTAACAACATAATACAAACCTTAAATATACACCTAGGGGACCCCAGTTGAGTTCCGTTAGGTATTTGTTAGGGCGACACCCACTAAGCTGCTAGCCAGACCATGTGGGCTCTCCTACAGGAAGGGAACAAGGCATGCACACATGATGGGGGGTTTGATAGATTTGATGTGAGGGTTTAGTTTTAGATGAGTTGGCTGAAAAAGGTGTTTCACACCACTATTGTGGATGGAATACCTAAGAGAACTCAACTGAGATCCCCCAGGTGTATATTTTAGGTTTATATACTATGTTACACATATTGCACTATGTGGTTACTGATGCACATGTACATGCACATACATATTGATGTGTGTAAATATAAAACTCCCATGCTGACAAATGTAGCATCTGTAGGCATTTGGTAGCATAATTTGACATAATAAAATAAAATAAAATATTAGTATGTAATAGAAATGTTAAGAGACTGTTTCCTAACATTAACCCCCTTTTATCCCTCAACTTCCAGGCAAGAAAATATCATATCTGTCCCCTCTGTAAAATTTTTGGTAAGGCCAGAAATTCATCCCCTCATACACCATTCTAGCAATGTGATGCAAAGCATTTGGATTCTGTTTAAAGAATTGGGCAATTGCATTATGCACTTGCTAACAATTCTCTTTGGGTTCCCATGAGTTATTTTCTTTGGTGTACTTCTTCCACTTGATTAAGAACTCAAATGTATTTTGTCAAAGACATGAGTCTAAAACCTCTTCCACTACATATTCTGGAGCACCTTCTACCATTGTTGGAGGTTGCAGTAATAGTTATAAGGTCTGGAGAAGGATCCCACTTGTATTGACACATTATGACATGCACTCCAAATCACTACGAATGCCACAAAATCGATGTCGAATTATTTTTAAACTATTTCGCACTATGTCAGATGACTTCAAGACATTTTGAATGCTTTTGAACTATTTTGCGACACTTCGAACGACTTTGCAGGATTTCGAACGATATCAGCCACCGTATAGCTGTCTTGAAACACTTTTGATACATGCTGCACATCCGGAACAAGTTATTCCGTTGCATATCGAGCACTGCTGGACACGAGGAGAGAGTACAAAAGACTTAGAATGCAATAAGTGCATTTTTGTATTTCATTGATATATTGAAGCACAAGATAAGTACTTTTACTATATGGGAACACTATATGTTTCATCATTTATTATATTTCATTTGTTTAATGATCTACAAGTCCTCATTGTTTGATACATTTGCCTCATGTTCTACACATGTTCTTACTTCCTTTTTAGTACTATCTCTTCATTTTGTATATAGACTTGTATTAGTTATTGTAGAATAAAAGAAGCAATGGGGAACAGAGCACAAGTTACCCTCACACTCATCGTCAGATTTAAAAGCCATTCTCTTGAGTCCTAGCTCACGTCATATGTCTAAGTTCTGCAAAATATCGTGAACTTCTTTGAAACTATCATATTCGCTCCTTGTTTTATCACCCATCACCTATTGCCATTCGACAAACACTTCACATTCACTAAACTCATTCCTCGATATACCTCAAACCTCTTTGAACTTTTTCGAGCCTACTTCGAACTATTTTGCACATCTTCAAACCTATTTAGGACTCTTTCGAACACCTTCATATGCTTATAAAAACTATTCACATGATCCCTTATTATTTCACATCACTAAACACAATGTTTTGGTCTCAGCGGTGATATTTAGTACTAACTTGCAGCCTTCCTCTGACTTGTATTATACCATCCAAAGCTATTTAGTAGGTTTTGTTTGAGTTTCTGGGTTGAGTATCATCAACGCATCAACATGTACATGCATGTATGCATGAGTCAGTAGCAACATATTACAATACATGTAACATAGTATATAAACATTAAATCTATACCTGGGGACCTGTTAGAGCGACACCAGTTAGGGCGACACCCATGGTTCTGCTAGCTGGACTGTGCGGGCTCTCCTACAAGAAGGTGGTGGGGCATGTGCGCGTGATGGAGGGGTTTGATGGATTTGATGTGACAGGTTAAAAATACAATAGTTGGCTGAAATAGGGTTTTCACACCACTAATGTGGATGGAATACCTAAGAGAACTCAACTGAGGTCTCCTAGTATTTATTTGAGGGTTATATACTATGTTACACATATTGTAGTATGTTATTACAGATGCGTGCGCACATGCATGTACATGTGTGTACATATTGATGCATGTAAATAGAAAATTCCCACACTGACAAATAATGTGTATATAGGCATTCTGTAGCATATTTTGGTGAAATAAAATCAAATAAAATCAAATAAAAATAGTATTATGTAATAGGCATGTTAGGAGACTGTTTCCTAACATTACTCCCTTTTAAGGCCTCAACTTCCAGGTGAGAAAATATCATATCTGTCCTGTCTGTAAAATTTTGGTAAGGCTGGAAATTCATCCCCTCATACACCATTCTAGCAATGCGATGCAGAGCATTTGGATTACGTTTAAAGAATTGGGCGATTGCCTTGCGCGCTCACTTACAATTCTCTTCTGGCTCCCACAAATTATTTTCGTCGGTGTAGTTCTTCCACTTGATTAAGAACTCCAATTTGTTTCATTGAAGACATGAGTCCAAAACCTCTTCCACAATATATTCTGGAGCACCTTCTACTATTATTGGAGGCTGTGGAGTAGTTTGTTGACCAGGAATAGTGGGTGGGCAGTAAGGGTGTAAACAGGAAATGTTAATCTCAGGATCAATCTTGAATGACTGAGGTAATTTTAACACTACCGCATTGGGTGAAATTATTTTAGAAATCAGATATGGGCCAACTTGCTTCCCTACAAGCTTTCTTCAAGGTTGTGGAATATTCAGATCCTTGGTACTTAACCATACCAAGTCACCAACTTTATACTCTGGAGCAATAGCTTGAGTACGATCCACATGTCACATCATATCATCACGTGCTTTCATCAACGCTGCCTCTGCTTCCTCCTGCACCTTTCACATTTTTGACACAAAATTCTCCACTGATTGTACCTTGACTTCCCTTTGTGGTTCTACTTCCATTCTGGGATGATACCCATAATTAGCGAAGAAGGGTGACATGCAACTAGTAAAATGGAATTTATTATTATGGGAAAATTCTGCAATTGCCAACCATTTGGGCCAGTCAGTTTGTCAGTGATTGACAAACATGTGTAGGTACTGCTCCAACTCCTGATTCATTCTCTCTGTCTGCCCATTGGTTTGTGGGTGATATGCCATAGACAATGTGCTTTGAATCCCCAATATGTTATTTAACTCTCGCATAAATGCAGAAGCAAATTGTGATCCATGATTGGAGATAACTGTATCAGGTAATCCATGTAACCGCCATACCTGATTTAGATAGAGGTGCGCCAAGCCCAACGATGAGGTTTCTGCAGTAGTAGGAATGATATGGACTTCCTTTGTGAAGCGGTCACATACTACAAATATTGCATCATATCCTTGAGCTTCAGGTAATCCTGTGATAAAGTCCAGAGATATATGTCACCATGGTGCTTTAGGTATAGGATTCAGCATTAATTTCCCTGCAGGCTTTTCTGGAAATTTCTTCCCCCTCATGCACATATCACACCCATCCACATACCCCAATACATACTTTGAAATTCTGGGCCACCAATAATTTCTCATCACCAACTCCAATGTTTTCCACCTTCCTGGATGTCCAGCAGCTGGCATGTTATGATGTAACTGTACAATCTCCCTTTGGAAATCTTGATCCTTCGGTACATAGACCTTTCCGCTGAATAACACTAACCCTTGTTCTTCAACCCATTCATCTCCTTTGATATTACTTTTCTTCTCTCCCCTCAAGGCTTTTACAGCTTCCTCCACTTCATCATCCATATCTGAACATTGTGTAATCTTAGACAACATTTCCATCTCTGAGCTATCCACCAATAGATGCCCTTGATGCATAGCACAAATATGAAAGTATTTAGATTTGAGTAGGGTAATATTTTTATTGTCCTCCTCCACCCCCCTTTTATAATCTGTACATCTGGATAATGCATCTGCTTTCCTCATCAAGCTTCCCGCTTTGTGGATCAAGTGAAAATTAAAGCGCGATAAAAATAATGCCCAATGTGCTTGTTGATGGTTAAGCTTTTTAGCGGACATGAAATACTGCAGATTTTGATGGTCTGTCCAGATCTCGATCTGATGCATACATCCCTCCAAATAATGTCTCCATGCTTCCAATGCTGATATTATTCCCAACATCTCTTTATCATGCATATCGTAATTCCTCTCCACATCATTCAACCCCTGAGACAAATATGCACAAGGATGCCATTTGTCATCTTCACATAGCAGTGATAATACTGCTCCAGTATCAAAGTCTGATGCATCTGATTCCACTCGTAAGGGACATGTGAAATCTACTGGGACCAATATTGGCTCTTCTACAAACTTCCTCTTTAACTCCTCAAATGCTGTCTGCTGTTGTTCTCCCCATCTCCACACTACTCCCTTTTGTGTAAGGTTGTGTAATGGTGTGGCAATTTTGGAAAAATTATGAACAAAGCGACAATAAAAATTGGTGAGTCCCAAGAAAGTCTGAACTTCCTTGATATGGGTAGGCATGGGCCAATCAACAATTGCCTGTACCTTGATAGGATCCATCTTAATTCCATCAGGACCAATCTTTAATCCCAAGAACTCAATCTTATTTGCTCCAAATACACACTTCTCTGGTTTAATGAATAAATCATTCTCTGCCAACCTCTTCAACACCTCCTGCACTATCACCTCATGATTTTCTTCATCCTCTGTGAATATCAAAATGTCATCAATAAATATTATCACCATGCCTTTGTCTATCACATCCTTGAAAATATTGTTCATCATATTTTGGAAAGTTGGGGGACTATTGGTCATCCCAAAAAACATGACTAGTGGCTCGAAGGATCCTCAATGCGTGGCAAATGCTGCTTTCCACTCATCTCCTTTCTTTATTCATACATTGTTGTACCCCCAGTGTAAATCCAATTTTGAAAAGACCTTGGCCTTTCCCATCTTGTTAATTATCTCTGAAATCAATGGCAAAGGGTACGCATTCTTCACTGTCCAATCGTTCAAATACCTATAATCTGTACACATCTTCTTTCTGTGATCATTTTTTGGTACAAAGAATACTGGTGATGTCTGCAGTGATTTCAAAGGTCATATGTATCCCTTGTGCAACTGTTCATTAAGGAATGCATCCCCTTCTTCTTGTTCCTTCGGAGATAATGGATAGACTTGAATAATGAGGGATTTAATCCTGCCTTCAAATATTCCACCAACGCTGCTTCTCCCATATCAGTTTCTGATGCTTCTGCTTTAAACTGCAAAATAAATTCGTCTGCGGTCAGAGAACCTTGGCGCATAGTTTTTAATTTTGCATTAGCTGTCCCCTTTGGGTTAGGGTCTCCACACTGTGCATCCAACCTCTCCAAAAATTCCCTGAAGCTTGCAAATGGTTTATATCCCATGGCAATTTGATTAATGGCTTTGTTTCTCCAGAACTGTACTTTTCCTCCCTGGATGTATGAGAGAGCAAACATAATTCTAGACTCAGTCATACAAAATTCAGGCTTTCTCCCATGAATATACAATACTATAGAGCTGATGAGCGATTTTGTGCTCTCCATGGTACTGTCAAATATTTGTGGGGGTGCATATTTAGGTAAACACATTTTTCCACTCTCAGATCTCTCCTCTGCATGCTCACCCTCCTGAGACATCCACTCCACCATCTCCTCCATCTCATCATCTTTGTCTTCTACCATTTCTGCATTTGTTTGTACTTGTTTGGGCTGAGATGCTGCTAATACTGACACTAATTGGGACATTTGTGCTGTTAGAGCATCAATTTTGGCTTCAAGAACAGGCGTGGGAACAGGATTGTGACCAGGATTCGAAGCTGCTTGTTCTGACATGATTATGTAATCTATGATGAGTCACTTCTTTGGCTGTGTAGAAATTTGGCTGTAGAATTTTTTTGCAAAATTTCAAGTCACATGATACAGCTACTTCAGGTACCAAACATGGCAAAACACATGATTTCGGCTATTGGGCACTTCGGATCAATAACCCTTCCAACAGTGCCTGATCTCGGGGCTATTACTGAATTTGGCTAGTAACTACCTAAAATAGTTGTCCAAATAGAGTAATGTAAATCTTAGCTAAACCAGATCCAATCAGTTGTCTGGTTGCAGCTGTCCTAATGATGAGCGCTGCCTTTCAATCACTGGCAGTCACAATGTAAGGCGAGGCCTGGCATCGGCTTATGAAAGCAAAGGTAAATACATATATACAATTAATTCCGGCTCTTGCCGAAATGATGCATAAGTGGATGTGGCGCACTGAGACAAATGACGTATGTGTGTGAGTAAGAGAAGGCGCACTGATAGGGGAGTTGAGTTCTTCTGTTAGGGCGACACCCACTAATCTGCTAGCTGGACCATGCGGGTTCTCCTACAAGAAGGCAGCGGGGCATGTGCACATAATGGGGGGTTTTGATGGTTTTGATGTGATGGGTTAAAAATAGATCAGTTGGCTGAAATAGGCCTTTCGCACCACTAATGTGGATGGAATACCTAAGAGAACTCAACTGAGTTCTCTTAGTATTTATGTTAGGGTTATATACTATGTTACACATATTGTAGTATGTTATTACAGATGTGTGCACACATGCACATACATATTGATGCATGTAAATAAAGCATTTCCATGCTGACAAATGATGCATATATAGGCATTCTGTCTTCATCAGAAACTGCAGGTTCCGATCCAAGGGAGACGCTATCGTCTTCTACCTCTATGATCCTTGGTTCTGGTTCAATCCTCCTTCTCTTACCTTCTCACACTGTTAGGTGCTCTTCCAGTGGTCACAGATTTTTCGTGCTGCATGGGAGATTCATTTGCTCAAGGGTGTCTTGAGCCTGCTGATATTCGGTATAGACCGAATGAGAGGTAGAGGCTGTGCCCATGTATGCCTGTGCAGGCAGTCAGTGGTGAGGATCCCTTGTGGGAGTATGTTCACGCTTCTCAATGCGCTGGATGAGCAGCATCAGTGGTATGATGGTGCCATTACCATTTATAGTAGTAAAGGCTTGTGAGGCGAGGTGAGAATGTTTCTCTTTAAGTTTTTCCTCTTTAGTCTTTTTGTCCCCATGTCATCCATGCTTTTGGAACGAATCTCCATTGTTGCCCTGAGATTGCCATTTAGGGTTTCCCCCTTTGCGCTTGACAGCAGAAAGCTTGGTGGCCTGAGGCAGGCTGATGGGCTTTCCAACTGCTGTGCGCCATGAGGCTTTAGCAACAATAGAGTCCTTGACATGTTTAAATGTCAAGGCTCTAGTAGCAGTCGTGTTAAGGACTGTGGCGGATAGAGAATCATACTCACATGGCATCGCAGCAAGTAGAATCATTTCCTGTACTAATTCGGGGATGGCGACATTGGCGGCCATAAGGTGCTCAAATTTATCAGCCATTTTGGCAATCTCTGGCACAGGATTCGCAGCTGGAATTTTGATTGCGATTGCAGACCTAAAGTCCGCAAAGACTTGAGAGGGGCCATCGACACCATAGTCAGTGCAGATGAGATCCCACACCTCCTCAGCAGTGTCCTTGGTGTTGGCACACTGCCGAATAGAGGGGGCCAGGCAGAGCACTAGGCTACCAATAGCCTGGTCATTCTTATTGTTCCAGGTCTGGAGCTTGGCATTAGCTTCCGCTACTAGTGCAGCATTTGTCACTGTCAAAGGAGGTGCCAGGGGTGGTTTTAGTTCCATCCCGCTAGTTATTTGCCAGAGGCCCTGAGACCTGAGCCACACCTTCATTGGGGACCTCTCCAAATGTTTATGGGTCACGTGATTTAGTAACTCAGGTACCAAACTCAACAAAATCCATGACTCAGTAACTCGTCAACTATTTGGCTTGTGATGCACTTTGGATCAATATCCCTTTCAACAGTGCCTGAGCTCAGGGATAGTACTGAATTTGGCTTGTAACCAAAATAGTCATCCAAATAGTGTAAGGTAAATATTAACTAAACCAGATCTGACCAGTTGTCTGCTTGCAGCTCTCCTAATGATGAGTGCTGCCTCTTGATCACTGGTGGTCACAATGTAAGGTAAGGCCTGGCATTGGCTTATAGAAGAAAAGATAGATTACATATATACAAGTACTTCCAGCTTATGCCAAAAGGATGAGTAATTGGATGTGGCATGGTGAAACAATGATGTATGTGCAGGTGCACTGATTGGGAAGTTGTATTCTTCTGTTAGGGAAACACCCACTATCTGCTAGCTAAACTAATGCAGGTTCTCTCTACAAGGGGGGAGGATTCATGCACATGATGGGGGAATTGATAGTTTTGATGGATAGGGTTATTATTAGATGAGTTGGTTCAGCAAGGCTTTTCACACCACAAGTGTGGATGGAATACCTAAGAGAACACAACTGGGGTCCCCTAGATGTATATTTAAGGTTTATATACTATGTTACTTGTATTTTACAATGTTATCACTGACATGCTCATACATGCACATACATATTGATGTGTGTAGAATAAAATTCTCATGCTAACAAAGTGTAGCATTCTTCAGCCTAGGGTAGCATAATTTGATGTAATAAAATAAAATAAAATATTATTATGTAATGGGGCTGTTTTCTAACACATTGGTCACCACATCTCTTCACACAGCATCAAACCAGACCAAACAATGATTGATTGCATTATCAAGTGGCCACTGCCACAAAATGCTAAAGATGTAAGATGGTTTTGTGGACTCATACACTATGTTGCCAATTTTCTTTCTTGCATCACTAAGCATACCAGCATTTGACCACTAGGAAATGCAACTCATCTTTCCCTACCTGGACTGGGCATCATTGGAAGACTATATTCATTTGACCAACACATGACCAATATTCTCATCACCTGCCTGTGGTAGAGGGTTTCATATTTAAGATGCAAAAGGTACAAAAAGAAGCAGAAGCAGTCTTAGCAAAAGCACATGATGATATGATGGGCCACAGGGATCACACTTGAGCCCCAGGCACCTGCAATAGAGTATAATGTCAGTGACTCCATATGGCTAAGTACCAAGGATTTAAATATTCCATGCCCTTTAAAAAACTTGTGGAGAAGGAAGTTGGTCTATATGTAATCACTAAATTGATTTTGCCTAATTGAAATTACCTGATAATTCAAAATTGATCTGGAAATTAATCTATCCCACCTATGCTCCTACCACCCACCTACTATTCCTGGACAAAAAAAATACTCCCATGTTAGTGGAAGGTACTACAGAATATGTTTTTTAGACTTCTGCCTTCCTAACTGGAAATGTTAATAAAATGGAAAAATCATACTGACAAAAAATAACTCATTGGAACTTGAGGAGAATCGCAAGAGTGCACATAATGTGATCACCCAATTCTTTAAACAAACATAATTTGAATGCTCCACATTGTGCTGCCTGGAAGTTGAGGCATTAAGGGGGGGGTAATGTTAGAAACAATAACAAATTCTTCTTTTATTTTATTCCACTCAATTATGCTATACCTTGTGCTGAATTATGCCAAATTACAAGTCATGAGAGTTTTATTTCTTATCCATTGCACATGCAAACAATGTGTTTATGAGTGTGTCTGTAACAATAATGTGCGATATATGTACCAAAGTTATAAAAACACAATACATCCCTAGAGGAATGGTCATTGTGTTTCCTTAGGTATTCCATTCAACATTGTGGTGTGAACTGCCTTCCTCAATCAACTATTCCATTTTTGACCTCTCACATCAAACTATCAAAAACCCCATCATGCATGCACCCCCTCACAGCTTGTAGATGTTGAATTAAATCTGCATGTGGCACCTATTCTGTGCCTCAGTGTAAACACATATATATGTAAATACATGTATACAAATATGTCATAATGACATGTGGACAGGAACCATGCAGTACAATGCCCTTTTCTCCACTCCACTGAGCCTCACATGACCTGAGCCTCATGTGACCATGTGGGCTCTCTAGGTATATAAGTATGCTGTACCTCTACCTAGCAATATAGAGAGTTCTATGCCCTCTAACCTAAGTTACTTAGCACACTAACCAACTCAACAGGTAAGTAGTAAGATCTGTGAGCACTCTACACTGCGCATAGCACACTGCTCAACAGGTTATGGGCCCTGGAAGCGATGTTGCACAGCTATGAGCTCCTCGGAGCTCTAGTTGGAAGGAGTTGTACTGTAGCCCCTCAGGGCTCCAACTCACATGTTGTGCACAGGTCTTACTACTGATGTGCTTCACTGCGATGAGAACCTCATTGCTTTTGTGACGGGTTTAGCCTCCCTCTGACATGATGTCATAGAGCGATGATGTGCCCTTTTGGTGCTCATCATGTGCTAAACAAAAGTACTCTGACAGAGTGCTAAATCATTGCACTTCACTGGTGAGATGAAAGACTTCACCTCCTATGAGGATTTTCCTATGTTTGAGAAATGGCAGGTCAAGACCGCTACCAGCATGACTTCGATCAAAGGCAAAGGCACTGTCTTGATTCGTCATCAGGTAAAAGTTAACAGGAAGACAGAGTCGCACATCATGCACTTATCCTACATTTTCTATCTCCCAGATCTGACAAGTCGGCTTATGTCAATGGGAGTGTTCCTCATTGCTGAGGAATATACTGTAAAAGGAAGCAGTAAAATAATTTCCTTTGCCGACAAAAAGGGAAAACCCCAGCTTGATGCGATGCCAATAATACATAGTGAAACCCTCTATGTGTGTGATTCACACATTTAGAGCACTAAGAGATTAGAAGTCATGACTATCTATGTTGCTGACTATGACATTTGGCACAAGCAGCTTAGCCACCCGAGCGAAGCTATCGTGTGACAGATGCCAAAACACACCCATAAGTTTCGCAAGGATCTAAAAATTCCAAGGGACAGGCACATTTGTCCAGGGTGTGCCAAGGGAAAAATGATGTCAAAGTCATTCCCTGGATCTGAGTCTCGGGCCAAAGGAGCCTTCGAGCTGATCCATTCTGATCTGAAGGAATTACCAACACTCAGTTATCACAAGTACAAATATTGTATTGTATTTGTTGATGATCAAACTTCACATATGTGCAGTCAGTGCCTGAGAAAAAAGTGCGATGCTGCTGAGTCAATCAGACGGTTCGAGGCGATGGCCAAAATACAATATGACACAAAAATCAAGTGTTGGCATTTCGATCCTGGGGGGGAATTCTGTGATTGGGAACTCATAACCCAGCTCAAAGAGGCTGGAATTAAAATTGAGATGTCAGCACCCCACATCCACCAACAAAATGGTCATGCTGAACATGCGATCAGGACGTTAATAGAGAAAGCACAAACATTGCGCTTTACTGCCTGCTTACCACAATCATGGTGGGAATTTTGTGTAGAGCATGCTATGTATCTCTACAACTGAACACCAATAAACCACCTGAAATGGCGAACTCTGATCGAAGATCTCAATGGCAAGAAGCCAGATCTGAGTGACGAGAAGGTATTTGGATGCAGTGCCTACGTTTACCTGCTGAAGGAGAAGCATCCTAATACGTTAGCTGCAAGATCAGAGCTCATGACGTACATCAGCCTGGCAGATGGCATCAAGGGTTCGTGCTTTATGTGCCCATCAGGGTCAATATTTGTTGGTGCTATGGCACTCTTCAATGAGACTCTGTTCCCTCATTGTCCTGGGGCCAAGACCCCAGCAAAAACTGATCTCGGGGATATACCCCCTTCTGGAGATGATGACCACTCTGGTGGATCAGGGGACGATAGCAATGGAGGAAGTGATGACAGCTTCTATCCAGGCCACAGGCATTATGCTCCACCAATGCCAAATCCTCCTCCATGAGCTCCATCCCCACCACCTTCACAATCAGGGTCTGGAACCCCTAAAATGTCTAGAGACCTGCTGTTCAGCTCCTTTGGCAATCCACCTCAGGGTGCAGGGTGCTGATCTGTTTGCACTGGCAGGTGCACCGGGTCCATCATCCCAGCCTAGTCCACCCCATACCTCTACTAAGGTGATCAAACAGGCCGCGATGAGTCCCAACTCGTCCAGGCAATGTCTATGGTGAAAATTGTGACCCTGTTCAAATCGAACGAGACATTGCATGGGAGCGCCAATAGTGGGAACCAGCAGGACAAGGCTGGAGTCATGCTCCAGCCCTCCCTCAGGTCGAAGAAGAGGTGCCAGCTGGGCCCTCTCAACCACCAGTGGCAAGTAGAACTCCTCCTGCACAGACCCCAGATAATTTGGGATTAGAGTATGTGACACCCCCTCAACCTCAGGAGTCTGAGGTGCTGTGGATTTGGCACCAGAATCCCAATGAGGAGCCAGGATGGTGGTTACCCAATCCAGGCACCCCATCATATTGGGGCTATAGAAGGGATAATTATGTTGCCAAAGGTAGAATAGATCTGATGTGCCTTCTGCTTAGCAAAGCAGTTGCATCATCTACAGCATCAGATTCTGTCCCAATCCAGTATTGTGACATTGCGTGCTTACCCAAGCCTGCGCAATCAGAGTGGAGAAGTGCATGCCTGGAGGAACTAGAGGCCCTCTGTAAATGGCATGTCTATGACATCATAGATCTCCCTGCTGGCCGAAAGGCCATTAAAAATAAATGGGTTTTCTCTATAAAATCCAATGGACGAAAATGGGCCAGACTCATGGCCAAAAACTTCTTGCAAGTCGAAGGCATCAACTACGACAAGATATTCTCTCCAGTGGTCCGCTATGAGATGGTTCACCTCATGTTTGCCTTGAGTGCCCTAGAAGGCATGTACATGATGGGACTCAACATAAAAACCACGTTCCTGTACAGCAAACTAGATGAGGAAATTTACATGCATCAACCTGAGGGATTTGTCATCCTAGGTAAAGAGTGCAAAGTCATGTGCTTATGCTGAGCATTGTACAGCCTTAAACAGGCCACCCTAGCATGGTGGAGAGAGTTAGAGGTGTTCATGCGATCCATTGGATTTGAACGCGCCAGCTCAGATGCTGGCATTTTCATCTACAAAAATGGTAAAGACATTGTCATCACAATGATCTACATTGATGACAGCGTGTTCTTGGGGAAGAACAAATGTCTTGTAGAGGAAAAGAAAAATGCATGTCTCAAGCATTGGGAGTGTCAGAACACTGGTCATGTTACTGAATTCCTTGGTATGTGCATAACACAAGGCACATCAAGAATCACTCTGAACCAAACAATCTACCTAGCCACTGTGCTAGCTCAGTTCGGAATGATGAATGCCAAGGCATCCCCCACTCCACTTCCCATGGGATACATCCCTATGGAAAACCCTGATGAGCCTAATTCGGCTTTCAGAACTGAGTTTCAATCAGTGATTGGGTCTTTATTGTACCTGATGCTCAGAACTCGCTCTGATCCGATATTTCCTTTGGTGATAAAGATGTCACAATTCTCAGCTAATCCGAGTAAAGAACATCTCAAAAGGTGCATTACATAATGTGCTACCTAGTTGGTACTCAATCATATGAGCTTATCTATGATGGCCGCAGCAAACAGGGCCTCCAAGCCTTTACTGATTTGGACTGGGCATCTGATGTCATGAAATGCAAGTCCACAATGGATTACTTTGCCACCTTAGAGGCATCGTGTGCTGGCAGTCCCGTATGCAAAAAACTGTAGCACTTAGTTCCACAGAAGCCAAATACATGGCTCTCTCTGACACTTGTCAGCAGATAGTGTGGATCACATCCTTATTTTCCGAATTGGGATATCCCTTGAGTAAGGTGCCTATCTGTGCTGATAATCAGGGGTGGATCTTCATTGGATCTAACCCCGTTCAGGAAAGAAGGACTAAACATATTGACATTTGCTATCATTATACATGTGAATGTATCGAAGACGGCAAGGTCACAGTCATCTTCATCCCGGGAACTGAAAACCTGGCAGATATGTTTACTAAAAATCTTGGGAGGCAGCTCTTCGAGAAATTTAGAAGCTCCCTCAGAATTAAATTTGAGGTTCAAACTTAGTACCTATACATGGCACCTTGGATCGTAAAGCCCCTCCAGGTCGATGCCGGTACAGTTTGTGGGGGGGTGTTGAATTAAATCTGCATGTGGCACCTATTCTGTGCCTCAGTGTAAACACATATATATGTAAATACATGTATACAAATATGTCATAATGACATGTGGACAGGAACCATGCAGTACACTGCCCTTTTCTCCACCCCACTGAGCCTCATGTGACCTGAGCCTCATGTGACCATGTGGGCTCTCTAGGTATATAAGTATGCTGTACCTCTACCTAGCAATATAGAGAGTTCTATGCCCTCTAACCTAAGTTACTTAGCACACTAACCAACTCAACAGATAAGTAGTAAGATCTGTGAGCACTCTACACTGCACATAATGCACTGCTCAACAGTAGAGAGAACTTACATGCTGTTTGCTAGCAACTTAGCAGGTATCTCCTGACAACTCCATACCTGCATATTGTGGCAGCACATTCAAAATTCCAGCCTTTAAAAGAGAGTTTTCTACTGTAAGAGCAATAAATACCCTATGCAACAGGGAGTTGCATGATGAGGAGAGATTCTAGGGACTTAGCAGCCCTGCTGAGCTCCAAGAAGGGTGTCAAGGCCCTAATCAGTTTTGTAAACAGCTGCATTCTGCAGAAGATTAACACTCAGTTTCATAAGGAACAGCATCTCACACATAGTACCACAGGGACTCTTACAAACTTATTTTTAACCACAAACCCTCATCTGCATCACCGAGGAAGAGGACTATAATATCTCCAAATGAAACCATCATCACATAATGCCCCAAGTCTCTACACTGTGCCTGCTATAAGATGACCAGGCAGTTAGCAGCCATCTAATCCCACACAAGCATAACCACACAAGACGAGATGAACAGGTCGAAGGAGGACCTGCGGTCCTAAACGATTTGTCGTCAGTCGGTTTGTCCAATGGTCACGAGAACCAGATGCTGATTAAGCCCCAAAGTAGCGGGAAATGTTGCATTGTGAACCCTTCAATGTAATGATAGATCCAAAGTTCATATTTAAAGCTGAGAGACAATGCTGAACGAGGGATTTTGACAAAGAATTTAGGGTGCGAAGTGAAGATTCGGCCTCCTTTAATCACCTGCCTTGATGACACCCAGCGGCAGCGTGAAAATGGGGTATGGCTCGGCAGCCAGCAACTCGCTGGCAGCGAGGTAATACGCAACAAACGCGGTAATAACACCAGTAACCCCGCCAACCTTCGTCACACTTTTGGGACAATGTCATTTTACGTCACGACAAGGCTGATGAAGGGGAGAAAATACTCACTTGGCATTTCCGTTGAAGGATCCACCGATAAGGCAACCAAATGTCACTTCGAGAATCACGAACAATGAAACGAGGGCGATATTCTTACGAAGAGAGGCGAGACTGCACACATCAAGATCCAGTAGTCATCAATAAACCATACGAAGTGCCACGAGTAGATGGAAACCCACGCCAGGAAGAAAGTAAACATTAACCAAGTGATGAGATAGATGGCCACTGCATTGTTAAACTCTTTCGTATTGCCTCCGAAAGCGGTAATAATACCGCTGCCAGGAATGAGGATAGTGGCATAAGACATCCAGAACGCGCCGTAAGACGTGAACGCTAGTCATAATGCGTCATTCAAACATCGGAGAGGCGAAGTAAATGATGATAAACGCAAAACCCATCTCACGGTTGATTTGGTGCCGAGAAAACCCATGATCGGCAGCAACACGATGCGAAAGCACTCGGTACTATTGAAGACAACACTGACCAGTTGCACCAAACATGTTTCCTCTCGGGAACTCCCACATACCGGACAACAGCTGACACAAACCACCGCAGAAAACAGCCATGCCAACAACGACGTTGGGCTGCGTGATGTGTCGCACTTGAGTGTTATACATCGACAGCAGAAACGTCGTGGATGCGAAGGAGAAAAAACCTCTGTTAGGAAACAGGCATGAGGTGTCAAGAATAGAGGAGAGGCGAGAGGGATCGCTTACAGGGCGGCAGGGTTTGCGATCCTCGAAGGACGCGGGTGATGAACGGACACTTGGGGGGATGGTGAGGACTGAACCTCGCCTTTCTCGGGATCGTATGAGGCGGGGGACATTGCGACTGTAACTCAAGAGAATAGGGTGGGATGGGAGGACTGGTTTGAACGAGTGGCATTCTAGCATCGTACGGCATTTATGTTCGCTGTCGAGGCCAACCGCACGCGTTGGTTCTTCCTTATTTGCATAGAATTTCTCATTGCCTAGACTTGTGGCTGTCTTTAAAACTTTTTGTGTGTGAGTTTTTTGGAAACTTCCTGAGATCGTCTTATCATCCATCTGATGTGACCAAAATACTCACCTACATACCTTGTGCCATCGGATCTCCTCTTTCAGCTTCCACTTGTCTTGGTTGTCTCGGGAGTGGTCATCGAGACAAAGATTGTTAGAGGCTTGCCGTGTAGTGTTCCCCTTGCCTGGAAATTCTGCCCATGGCAAGCTCGTACAATAGCGACTCCACCGTTCGCGTGTTCTTTAAACCCTGGATTGAATGGACCAATTTAAACCCTTGACTGAGAGTGGTAGTGTGCAGGGACTCGTGCGTGGAGAGCGTAGGCTTAAGTTTTGTGGATTAGGGCTGTACGCCGTCTATGTATTTGGCATTCGTGCTGTTACTACGAAAATATTAAGAAATACAAGTGGGCAAAAATACTCTTTGGGAGAGCACTTTTCGACTCGAATGCGGGGAGATAACTAGAAGGAAATATGAAATGAGCGAAAATCCCCGATCCAAATCCAAGTTTCAAGGGAGGGCTGGGTGGGCCGAAAAATGAATGAAAACTTCTTCGTCAATTGACTTTGATGACGAGCGAAAAGTAGCAGTAGCGGGTAATGTTGTAAGTTGAAGGCTGCTGTCTCAAACCGCTACTGCCGTATACATAGACTTAACTCTAACCCCTTACTCGTACCTCCTAAAGTGTTAGATCATCAATCTATGTATTTGGCATTCGTGCTGTTACTACGAAAATATTAAGAAATACAAGTGGGCAAAAATACTCTTTGGGAGAGCACTTTTCGACTCGAATGCGGGGAGATAACTAGAAGGAAATATGAAATGAGCGAAAATCCCCAAAAAATTTAGGAGCAGCAGCTGGCGACGCGTTGAGCGAATGCTGGACACCCCGTTGATAGGAGCCAGTGCGAAAAACTCACCTTATCTGACAGGCGGCATTGAGTAACGTACGAAGCTCTCGTGTACTGATGGTACAGCCTGCATGTAAGGTGCCAGAATCTGTGCATGCTTGTGCAGATACAATCGAAATGCATCACTAGCCCATCAGCCGATCGCTTTTACTACGTCAAATGGCACCCCACGCAGGAGGTACACCAACACAGCTCCAATTTGTATTCCATGTCCCTGCAACGGCTCAATACCTCCAGCCCGACAGGCTGTTGCCAAGCGTCGTAAGAAAGCACTTTTGGTCAAAGGCTGTAAAATTCCATTTTGAGCATATGCGAAGACTGCACTATTTTCAGGCCCGGGATTTCTTTTGAAGTGATTCTCGAGTGCTTTAACTGGGTCAAGAATTCCATGTTGTCGCGACCAGAAGATGTCCTCCCCAGATTTCGCACTCTTTGTCTTTGGGATAAAACATGCTGTTTGTTCTAAACCACTCCTCTCACACCGCACTTTCTGCAAGTTCGAGCGTTTCGCATGGATCGCAGGGTTGAAATCACCAAAACTTTTCACCGTTAATTCGCCCACACGAGCTGCTGACCAGAACGCACACAAGAGACATGCCCAAACTGCGGCATCCAAGTTCACTGAGAGATTGAGGTGACGGTGGATTGTCTCCAGAACAGCTAGAGTGAACGGCATCCGTCGTTTACGCGTTCGCGCCTTAACTGGCTGCGAACGATGTTGACTTCATTGTCTCCAAATTGTAACTTTGCACTCTTCGTGAGCTGCATTGCGCTCTCTGCGAGCTGCATTTAAAAAACCCAGGTTGACTAGGGTTAACCACTCTGAAGGAGTGTTTTTGCCTGAGATTATGGAACGTGTTTTCTTGAATAGAGGACTGATTGAGCGCTTTTACCAGCTGCCACTATAACATCATGTCTTCAACTCTTGAAAAACTCGTACAAACTTTCGATGGCTCTAACTACATTCAATGGGCTGACTCAATGAAGGCATGGCTCAGGTCTCAGGGCCTCTGGCAAATAACTAGTGGGATGGAACTAAAACCACCCATGGCGCCTCCTTTGACAGCGACAAACGCTGCACTAGTAGCAGAAGCTAATGCCAAGCTCCAGACCTGGAGCAATAAGAATGACCAGGCGATTGGTAGCCTAGTACTCCACCTGGCCCCCTCTATTCGTATTCGACTGCCAACACCAAGGACACTGCTGAGGAGGTGTGGGATCTCATCCGCACCGACTATGGTGTCGATGGCCCCTCCCAAGTCTTTGCAGACTTTAGTCTGCAATCACAATCAAAATTCTGGCTGCAAATCCTGCGCCAGAGATTGCCAAAATGGGTGATAAATTCGAGCGCCTTATGGCTGCCAATGTCGCCATCCCCGAATTACTACAGGCAATGATTCTACTTGCTGCGATGCCGTGCGAGTATGATTCTCTATCCGCCACGGTCCTTAACACGACCCCTACTAGAGCCTTGATGTTTAAACATGTCAAGGACTCCATTGTTGCTGAGGCCTCATGGTGCACAGCAGTTGGAAAGCCCATCAGCCCACCTCAGGCCACCAAGCTTTCTGCTGTCAAGCGCAAAGGGGGAAACCTCAAATGGCAATCTCAAGGCAACAATGGAGAATTGTCCCGAAAGTGTGGATGACGTGGGGACAAAAAGACTAAAGAGGAAAAACCTAAAGAGAAACATTCCCACCTCGCCTCACAAGCCTTTACTACTATAAATGGTAATGGCACCATCATACCGCCGATGCTGCTCATCCAGCGCATCGAGAAGCATGAACATACTCCCACAATGGATCCTCACCGCTGACTGCCTGCACAGGCATACATGGGCACGGCCTCTACCTCTCATTCGGTCTATACCGAATATCAGCAGGCTCAAGACACCCTTGAGCAAATGAATCTCCCATGCAGCGCGAAAAATCTGCGACCGCTGGAAGAGCACCTAACAGTGTGAGAAGGTAAGAGGAGGAGGATTGAACCAGAACCAAGGATCATAGAGGTAGAAGACGATAGCGTCTCCCTTGGATCGGAACCTGCAGTTTCTGATGAAGAAGTATGGAAAGCTGTCAACGAAATGCTTGTCGATGAACCGCTTGAAACAGGTACATATGATGAAAGGTCAGTCCTTTTCCTTGCCACAAGCACAAGAATTAACATTCCACTGATCACAGCGAACTTTTCATGTGAAATTTTACCGCTACTAAATGTATCATGGAACAATTTACATCTTAATATATGTGTTACGTGTGCAAATGGAAATTGTAAGAAAGGTGCTGACTGGATCATGGATTCAGGTGCATCAAAACACTTCACTGGTGAAATTAAAAATTTTGCTTCTTACGAGCCTTTACTGAGAAAGGACTCTACCTTGGTTCAAACAGCCATGGGTACTACTTGTATAGTAGGGAAAGGAGCAGTCTTCATTAGACATCAGGTAGTATGTCATGGGAAGTCAGAGACGCGTGAAACACGATTATACCCCATCTACTACATACCCGACTGTAATGCTCGATTACTGTCAATGGGCGTCTTCCTGCAAGATGGAAGTGACGTGCATGGTTCCTCCGCACACATTTCATTTTTCAAACAAGGAAACCCAATTATGGATTGCATCCCTCTTATGAAACGTGACACTATTTATTGGGCTCGGACTCATATATTTAGCACCAAGGGAATCAATGTCGCGACGATGTACGTTGCAGACTACTCAACTTGGCATAAGCGACTTGGACACCCATCCAAAGAGGCGCTAGGGAAAATGCCTAATAGCACCATAAAATTCCTGAGGAATTTAATTATTCCTAAAGACAAAATTGTATGTCCAGGGTGCGCTGAAGGGAAAATGACCTCAAAATCTTTTCCTGAATCAGATTCATGTGCAGAAAGACCCTTTGAATTAATACATTCCGATCTGAAGAAACTCCCAGTACTATCATACCATAAACATAAATACTTTATTGTATTTCTGGATGACAAGACATCAGATATCTGGGTCCAATGCCTTAAAAAGAAATCTGATGCTGCTGCAGCCATCAGACAATTTCGGGCAGTGGCTTTGACACAGTATGGCGCTACAATCAAGCGCTAGCATGTTGACCCAGGGGGGGAGTTCAAAGATCGTGAGCTACAAAAAGTGCTCAAGGACTTTGGCATCAAAATAGAGATGTCCGCACCCCACGTTCACCAACAGAATGGGCGCGCAGAGGATGCCATAAGGACAATAATGGAAAAGTCGCAAACCCTGTGATTTACCGCATGTCTACCACAATCATAGTGGGAATTTTGCATTGAACATGCAACACACCTCTACAACTGAACCCCAATAAGGCACCTGAAATGGCTGACACTGGTTGAGGACCTGACAAAAGTCCGCCCAGATCTAAATGATCTGAAGGTTTTCGGTTGTGGTGCTTACATCTACCTACCCAAGGAGAAGCATCCAAACACATTGGCTCCTCGATCGGAGTTAGAAGCTGCTCTGCTAGAACTTATCTGATACGACAACAGTAGATGAACTCAGACATTCATGCAATATTCATCATTGCAGACTCATGGTGTCTCGCCAACCACGACGTTTTAGTAAAGTTAGTATGTTACCAGCCTGAGCGTATACGTGACTGTATCTCACAAGGCCAGCCTCATAATTTCTCCTTTCTGAAATATAGTTAGAAATTCTTTGTAAGAAATATTATATTTGAGACTAAATTTCTACAAACAGAAATTCAAAAAATTACCCATTAGAAATATACTTTGAAAATCAATATTTCTGGTTAAATTTCTCATGACATTTCAGTGTAGATACTGGAAGTATTTCTGTAAGGTGATGTTTAACTTATCAATTGCCTGAAAGGCATTCAGAAATTAGATCAGAAAGTTTTATTTTCTGGTCATGCTTTCTGATCCATAAAAGAATTTCTTTCTGGTTGGTCAAAGTTCCGAGTTCTATTTATAGAACGAGGTTATTCCCTGGAGTGGTGGGAACATTTCCGTGGTATCTGAACCGGCAAGTGCCGAGCTGTACATGTATGCTCATTAAGGTTTCGGAAGCAAGCTTTGATAATCTGTTTGCTTGCAACCGTGCTCGCTCCCTCGCTCTCTCGTGCTCGCTCCCTCGCTCTCTCGTGCTCGTCTTCCATGAGCAAGCTAGGATCTGCCTGGGCCTTTGCCCTTCTTGTGTTGCCAGCCCTGGCTTCTGCCTGTGGCTATCTATGGGCTGATTGGTGAGTTGCTCAAGTAATGCATCGAGGCTTTGAAATATACTCTACTTGCTAGCCTTAATATATTTGAACCCGTGCCAATATTTGGGCCCCCAGCCCCTGGTCAACCAAATGTGCGTCGAAGCCTTTCTTTTTCGAGCTTTGATAACATCCTTTTTCTTTCCAGCAACCTCACCTCCGAGTCTTGCATACCAACTCCACATTTCCACCAATCCATTTTGGGCCCTACATGCTTGATCGCTATGGCTACATATCCGAGACACCGACTTCCACATACCCCGATCATTGTTTTGATTCGGTTTTGTGTTCTCTTGGAACCGCGGTGGATGGGCTCCACATCGGTTCTATCTCCTGCCACGATGAGGATATATCACTCATCGGGGTGTCCCTGTCTTTGTCGCTCAGTGCGATGTCCCCATCTTTGTCGCTCAGCGCGATGTCCCCGTCTTTGTCGCCCAGTGCGATGTCCCCGTCTGTGTTATTCTCTGCAATGTCCCCATCTATGTCTCGTGTTGCAGTGTCCCCGTCTTTGTCACCGTCTCTGTCTCTGCCTTTGTCCCCGTCTTTGTCGCTCAGCGCAATGTCCCCGTCTGTGTTATTATCTGCAATGTCCCCATCTATGTCTCGTGTTGTAGTGCCCTCGTCTTTTATATCCGCCCTAGTTCGTGTACTGAGCCGTTGGTTCATTGTATTGAGAGAAGTGTGGCATGTAGCGACATGTCGTTTTTCTGGTTCGCGATATGTTCAGATCCTTTCTATTTATAATAAAACTCTGTTCAATCTTGCATTGCAAATGTTTCTTGTACGTCGACAGCACCCGTATATCATTGCTAGGTTTGTGAACGCGCATATTTCCCGTAATATGATGTCGAAGCATGATTATATTGTGTGCTTGATTTCTCTTTTTCGTACGCCATCGAAGATACATCAGCGTTCCATTCAGGTGCTATCCAAAGCCTCTCCTCAACTAATCTGCTTGTACCATCTTAGATATCAATGGCCACCTTCTTCATCACTTCCTTGGGCATTTCTTGCACTGGATCTACTGTGTTTCATTGCTTCGTGTTGCCCCGGGCCTTCTGTGTCTCAACCTTCATCACAACTGTCCAGTATCCGATACATTATGTGCAAGTGCCATACGCTAACCTCTAGTGGCCGTACTTTGGATACTGGTAGTGGACCAGCGCAGATTCCCCCGATTGGCGGCGGCAGAGCGCATGAATTCTCTTTTGAGATCATATCATATCTGGTTATCCAGCGCGTCCTGAACATGGTTTCAGATATGTTGCCCATGTCGATAGCTCAGGCTTGCCGTCCTATCCCGGGTCACAAAACTTTGTACATACACAGGTTCCTTTGGGACTTATACTTCCACATCTATCAAAGCAGTCTATCCGTGGTATTGCAAGCCTACATCAAGTGCAAGTTGCATCACATGCATTGAAATCTGACTTACAATCACTGTTTGATTCTCACAGCTGCATGTCTTGTAAACCTTACTCCTCCGTTTTTCTTGTTGTAGACTCGAAGTTAACGAGAGACAAAACCCGCAAGTCTCGATCAAGCCTCATCGACATTGGTGATTCCGGGCTATCAGCCAACAACACTGGCAACCCCCATGTATCGACATCACCCCATAAACCAGCAAGCAATAATGATCAACCAACATTGTGTGGAAGTGCTCATCCTCGTATGTCTGAAGTCCAGGATTCTCTGACCGATGCTTTGAACGGTTCCAGTGATTTTCCGCCTAGTCCTGCAGACCCTTCTCTGACTCATGACATCAGCCAAAGGTTTTGCGAGGATTCAGCCCCACAAAAGTTAGAAGAAGCGGGATGTGCCGTTTGTGGTCAGCTAACCCCTGTGTCTCAGCTCACCAGATTAAAGGCGGTCAAAAATCAACTGCATGTCCTTGAGGCATCAGGTATTACCAGGGTGGAGCGTCGAAAGGCTTCTGATGCCATCCGAGAGTTTCAAGGCCCTGTGCTTGATTATAAGTGCAATCGTATTTGTGATAAATGTCGTAAGCATGTTAGAAAGAATGAAAGACCCCCGCATGCCCTGGCAAATGGCTTATGGATTGGCGATATACCTGAAGTGCTGGCTTCCCTCAGATTTGTCGAGAAGATGCTTGTAGCACGTGTAAGAGTCAACAGCTGTTTTGTCCGTGTTGCATCATCAGGATTGAGGAAAATGGCTTCGCATGTCATCGCATTTGAGTCGCCCGTCCCTAAGTTTTATCCCTCCCTCCCTCCTCCTGTGGAAGACCTAGATGATGTGTTGGCTGTGTTGTTCACTGGGCCTTGTAAACCAACTGAGCAAGAATTCCAACGTACCCCACTACTGGTTCGGCGCAATCATGTGGCCCGGGCACTGGAGTGGCTGAAACTAAACCATGCAGATTATGCAGACTTGGAAATATCATATGATGAATTGAATAGGTATCCAGAAGACTCACCTCCTGTTTCGGTTGAGTATTGCCATGCTGAGACAAATAAGGTGGAGGAGGGCACCAGTGTATTTGACAGCTCGATAGATGATGGCGTCTCTGACGGTGACTGTCCATTTGTAGTACATGGACTAACGGGGGATCAGATGACGACCAAATCTGTAGAAACACTGAAGGCGATTGCATTAAAGCATTGGAACAATGGAGGTGCCGCACTGGCAATGTCACATGCGGCCATTCCGCAATCAATTTATAACAATCCCAACCTTTATCCTCAAATCTTTCCGTGGCTATTTCCCCATGGGCTAGGAGGAATCGGTGCAACGAATTTATCTGACAAGCTACACAAGCGCCTATTATTGATGTATCATGATAAACGCTTCCAGCGCGACTTAACCTTTCCATTTGTTGCATTCAGCCATGAGCAAGTCAAGTCATCAACATCTGCTGGATTTTTGCTTGCTGAACAATCAAAGTTCAGTGGTATAGCTGATAGATTGCTTAACATCGACCAAGACATATTGGCAAATATCTCGGCAAGAATGGCCTGTGGGGAGTCAGTAAAGCCCACTTCGGATGAGGAAAATGCATGCTTCCAACTTATCAACGACCTTGATCATATGAAGGTGAGCGGGTCTACAACAACTAAAAAATATATGCGCAGTGAGATTTGGTCCCTCATCGCGTACATGGGTGCACCTTTATGGTACATCACCCTTTCTCCTGCTGACAACCGACACCCATTATGTTTATACTTTGCTGACTGCAAAGAACATTTTGATATCAACCTCTCACGATCTGAAGATGAACGTTATCGGCTCATCGCCAACAACCCTGTTGCAGGTAGGTGCCTGGTTTTTCTACTTCATGGTGCGAATGTTCATCAAGCACATACTAGGAGTTGATGCAGATCACCAAGGCTTGTATGGTGAGACGTCGGCATATTACGGCACTGTTGAGCAGCAAGGTCGATTGTCATTACATTTGCACATGCTCTTGTGGATTCGAGGCAGGGTCTCACCAGATGAGATTCGCCGCAGGATCCTTGATCCAAATTCTGATTTTCGCAAAAGCCTAGTTCAGTACCTAGAAAGTGCTCATGCAGGGGAATTCATGACAGGATGTAAAGAAGAAGTTGAGGCAAAGGTAGACACAGCCTCACGTTGCACTGGTTATCGTGACCCAACCAAAACAATGCCTCAGTCCCCCCCTCCAGCCTGTCTGCAATCTAACTGTGATAGCTGTGAGTGTTGTACTGCTTTGACAGGGTGGTGGACATGTTTTCGGGACACGGTTGACGATTTGTTGCTATGATCAAACGTTCACAAATACACATCCAACAAAAATAAGGATGGATCACAAAACAAAGGTCGTCCCTTCAAAGGTTGCCTTGACAATATCTGGGGTAAGTGCAGGGCCAGATTTCCCCGTCCAACATTCAATGAGACCGAAGTTGATGAAGAATCTGGGGGGATAAAGATGAAGAAACGTGAACCCTGGCTGAACACCTTCTCATACATTGTAACCTACCTTTTCCGGTGTAACACAGACATCACGAGTCTGCGTTCTGGCACAGCGATCAAAGGTGTGCTACTATATGTTTCAAATTATGTTACAAACTTCCATTGAAAACTCACGTCATTTTCGATACCATTCGCTCCATTTTCCAGAAGAATACCGAGATGATTGGAGTGTTGGACATGTATTACATAACAATCTATACATAAGCACCATCACATATCACTGACATTCCTTACTAATCATATACTTACAACATTACATAGCAGTACTTGTAGTATATTATGGAACATTCTAGTACATAGTCCCTACAGTATATAAGTCCTGTAGAATACACTCATTAATGTTAAGTTTCTACCAATCTTCCACATACTGTGCTCTGTTAGGTTATGGGCCCTGCAGAGTTCTAATCCTCATTACATAATCAAGATTTGCCATCGACTCACTGCAAAGCTTCCATTGCCACTACGCTACGGTGTCGTGAACAGATTCTGTCTTGCATTATATTGCTGACAAATTTCTTGATTCCTAAATGGATCTATTGTACTGCCTAAAGAGTCTGACACTGCTATAGGCTACGGGAAACGTTGAGTCCGTCCCTGCCAAGGTAGTCATAAAGTCTTGGTTTACCGATCTTAGGAGAGGAACCAGGAGTGCTTCCAAAAGACCGAGAAGGTTGAGGTTTAAAGCATACTCGAGCAAGTGGTAGTGCAAAGAATCTCTTGGGACACCTTTGCAAACAGATTTCCCACCTCTGATTGTTAAAATCAGGCGTCTGACAAATGACCTGAGTATACTCGAACTTGACCTAGCCTACTGAGTGCAAGTGATACGAGGGTACGGCCTACAGCTTGCACAAAGGAAAGTGAACATCACTTAGTAGAAGTCTTAACATCCAGAGTTGAGTCACTTAAAGGCAAACTCACACAAATCATCACACCTTGGTATTAACTCTCAATCTTATGAGCAATATGGATCCCACTAAAGTATCTTCATCTGTTATCCCTATCTTTGATGGCACAAATTATCCTGCCTGGTCAAATGCCATGCGTGGAGTCTTTCATCTTTCTGGGTTGTGGAACATTGTAGAAGGAAACAAAAGCCCTCCTGAGCCTACTCCTAGACCAACTGATACTGATGGTCTGAATGCCTGGGAAGAAAAGAATGACAAGGCATTGGGCTACTTGGCTGTTTATATCAAACCCTCATTACATCACCTTGTTGGCAATACAATAAATGCTGCAGATGCTTGGAAATCCATCAAAGAACAGTATGGCACTCCTGGGGGAGTAGTTGCATTTGTCTACTTTCAACAGCTGTTTCATACAGAGTTCACTGATACCAAACCACTGCACCCTCAAATTGCCGACTTGGAATCAGCCAGAGAGCAAACTGTAAATGCTGGTATTGAAGTAACAGACCAGTTCATGAGCCTTCTTATCTTGTGCTCTCTACCCAAGTCCTATGGGAATATATCCTCCACTATTCTTGCCACAACCAAAGAACTGAGCAAGATCAAACCATCTGATGTCATCCCCAAAATAGTTGAGGAAGAATCTTGTCGTAATGCCACTAATAATGCTGCTGAAATCAGTTGCATTAGTAACACCAAAAAAGTATCACAGAAATGTGAGAAATGTGGTCGCACTAATCATACGACTGAGAATCATTGGCCAGATGGCAAGGTACCCAAGGGCTACAAAAAGAATAAAGGGAAACAGAAAACAAATTCTTCGGACAATAAGGCAAATGTTAATTCATTAAAAATCATAGAAGTCCCAGATGTATCCAATATCACTACTTCTGGAAATGACATTTCTTTTTCTTTGTATGCCTTGTCTGAGAAGGACACTGAGTGGATGATAGATTCAGGATGCACACAACACTGTACAAACAACAAGTCTGATTTCATATCTTACCATGACTTTCCTATACCAGGCAAAGCCAAACTGGCAGGGAAAGACCACTTTATCAAAATAATGGGACATGGTAAAATGGTCATAAGACATGTAAATTCAGATGGCAAAGTTGTAAATCTGACTTTGCAAAATGTGTTCTATGTGCCTGAATCTACAGGAAGATATTTCTCACCTGGAATCGCTCTTAAGAAAGGGTGCACCATGCACAGCACCTCTACTGAGACATCAATACTGGACAATACTGGAAGAAAACTCCTTAGTGGTTATCCTGATCCAAATATGATATTCTGGATTAGTGCAGAAGTCATTAAACCAACCAAAAAGGAGAACATTCAAAGAGACACAACTATATTGACTCAAACTAGTGGTGACTATGAACTTTGGCACAAGCGCTTTGGTCATGCAGGTGAAAGAGTTATTCAGAATTTGCCCAAACATGTTAAAGGCATACCTTCTGAAATCAAACTGCCTAATAAATCAAAACCCTGTGATGGCTGTGCATTTGGAAAGCAGAAGCGTTTACCATTCCCACCTTCTACTTCACATGCTAAAGAACCATTGAATCTTGTTTATTCAGACCTCGTTGAAATGCCTGAACTATCCATTGATAGGTACAAATGGACTTGCACATTCCTTGATGACAACTCTTCATATGGATGCATGTACTATCTCAAACACAAAAGTGATGCCTTAACTGCCCTTAAACATTACAAATCTTGGGCTGAAAATACTCTAGGCAAAACTATTAAATGCATACGTATGGATAGAGGAGGGGAATTTACAAGCAAGGAATTTGTTGCATTTCTGAATGAACATGGTATAGAATACCAGTACTCTATGCCAAGGTCACCACAACAGAATGGAAGAGCAGAGAGATGGCAACAGACAATAGTCAATAAAGCAGAATCCATGCATCATGATGCTGGGTTATCAACAGGCTTTTGGAAACTAGCTGTTGAAGCTGCAGTGCACATCTACAATCGCTCACCATTAAAGAGAGTCAATTGGAAGACCCCAATAGAATTGTGGTCACATGATATTCCAGATGTCTCTTACTTCCAAGTATTTGGGTGCAAAGCACTAGTCCATGTGCATAAAGACCAAAGATCTAAACTTGAGCCTAAGGCCAAGATTATGATTTTTGTTGGCTATGAACCAGGTTCTAAGGGTTACCAGTTCTGGGATAAAGATAGCCATACCATCATCTTGTCCCATGATGTGACATTTGATGAGTTGTCCTTTCCCAACAGAAGCCAAGAAACACCTGCTCCTTTACCTGCCCCAACCCCACCTGAGTTGGAGCTAGTCATTCCACCAGATAGCACTGTTGTTGAACCTAGACCTGATAATCCTCCACCAGATCCACCAGTATTAACACCACCAACACCACCTGAAATCATACCAGCACATCAACCTCCTACTAGACCTCATCATACTACTGCTGGAAGAAATCCTAAACATGCAGAAAACTCTGTATATGGAGATCGTAAACCAGCAGAAATAGTGAGAGACACAAGTCGCCAGGGGGAGTATAATTCTTCAGGTACCATAAATGGTGTTGATAGCAAGCCTTATACAGTTCCTGAAATTCTCTTGCATATGTTCCAAGATGCACCCCAAAATTACAAGGATGCTATTGCAGACCCTGAAGAATACCTATGGAAACAAGCAATGCAAGAAGAATATGATGGGCTGATTGAGAAAGGCACCTGGGAATTGGTGGACATTCCCAAAGATAGAAAAGTAATCAAGTATCGCTGGATGTTTGTCAGAAAGTTGGATGGACATTACAAAGCACGCTTAGTTGCTAAGGGATTTACACAGGTCCATGGTATTGACTATAATGAAACCTTTAGCCCAGTAGCCAGGTTTGAATCCATCAGATTCCTTCTCAGCCACGCAGCCTTGGAGAATTGGGAAATCGAGGCTATGGATGTAAAATTAGCATTCCTAAATGGCGAGCTTGAAGAAGAAATTTACATGGAACAACCTGAAGGATTCACAGTTGCAGGACAGGAAAGCAAAGTCTGCCACCTTAAAAAGGCACTGTATGGCTTGAAACAGGCATCATGAACCTGGTTTAAGACCTTCAGTAAGACTTTAAAGGATTTAGGCTTCAGTCAGATTAAATCTGATGCAGGTATATATGTCTATTGCCAACACAAAGGGGAACACAAAATTATCATTATTGTTTATGTTGATGACCTACTATTGATGGGTCCAAATCTTGCTAAAATCCAAGAAGTTAAAGATCTCCTTAGGAAATCATACCAGATGAAAGATCTTGGTGCTGCAGACTCTTACCTAGGATTTCAAATCAAGAGGGATCACACTAGAAAACTCATTTCAATTGACCAAGAGTCATATATTGACAGTGCACTCCAAAGATTTGGTATGGCAGATGCTAAGTCAGCACCTACACCCCTACCTTCTGGCATAGAACTTGTTGCATCTAGGGAACCCTGCACAAGCACACTCAGGTCTCAATACCAACAGCTTATAGGTACACTCTTATATATAGCATTGGGTACTAGACCAGATATCGCATTTGCTGTCACCAGACTCTCCTATTATAATTCAAATCCTTCAGAACAGCACATAATGGCTGCTAAGCGCATCCTCAGATACCTAATTGGAACTAGATCCTACAAAATCACATTTGATGGATCATCCAATGCTGGACTGATAGGATATTCTGATTCTGATTGGGCTGAAAACAAGGATGACAGACACTCAACCACAGGTTTTGTGTACTTCATGGCAAATGCACCAATAGTTTGGGTTTCAAGGCGACAAAGGACAGTGGCCTTATCATCCACTGAAGCCGAATATATGGCAATTTCAGATGCCTGCAGACAATATGCTTGGCTAAGGTCAATGCAATATGAGATTGGACACATCTTGACAGATCCTACTCCAATTTGTTCAGACAACAATGGTTCAATATTTCTTGCAGTTAACCCTGCTCATGATCATCGAACAAAACATATCAACATTTGCTATCACTACATCAGGGAATTCATTGAGGATAAAAATGCATCAATATACCATATTGATACAAACAATCAAATTGCAGATATCTTTACAAAGAACCTTGACCGAATTAAAATGAGTAGATTCGTAACCAAATTAGGTTTGGATGGAAGTCACATTACTGTGGAATAGTGGGCACATGGGTCGGAGTTACAGACAAATTTTTCAAATGCCACTAAACCATAGACTCCAACCTCCACAAGATGTTTGATCATCCTCTCACATCCTCCGATATCGCTGGCATCGTCATTGGCAGTGTTCTAGCAATGGCTTCACTCTTGATGGTTATTCATGCCATATACATTCTATACTATCCACGACCTATCCGGGATGATACAATCACCCTAGAACAACTTTGACATTGATCACCTCCCTATCCTCATGATTGGTGAGCACCACAATGATGCATGAAGCATAAAACAACTCATGTATTGATTGAGAGGGAGTGTTGGACATGTATTACATAACAATCTATACATAAGCACCATCACATATCACTGACATTCCTTACTAATCATATACTTACAAAGCATTACATAGCAGTACTTGTAGTATATTATGGAACATTCTAGTACATAGTCCCTACAGTATATAAGTCCTGTAGAATACACTCATTAATGTTAAGTTTCTACCAATCTTCCACATACTGCACTCTGTTATGGAGAATCTGATACAAGGAAGGAAAAAGCTCGCAAGCTGATGACAAAAATTGTTAACTCCCTTAGCGCAAAGATGGAGATGGGATCTCCTATGATTTGTATGTACTTACTTGGAAACCCAGACCATTATAGAAGCCACCAATTTCGTCCATTTTACTGGCAGTCATTTGTTCAGGAGTGTCAAAAGCCTTGGGTATGTCAAGATCCTGCAGGTGCGGGTATCATACATGAGGAATGTGATAACCTGATAAGGTCACTGTAATTAAGCATAATGGCAGAGTGATTGGTCTCTCACCTGTGCTTGATTATGTGTTTCGCCCAGAAGAGATCAGCAGTATGAGCCTATATGAGTGGATCACCAGATGTGAACATGAGAAGAAACCTACAAGTAAAAAGCAGTCGAAACAATGTATGACAACTCCCAGTCGAGCGGATGACGACTTCATAGATCCAAGTTATCATAGTGATCTGGACTGCAGCTCTCAGGAATCAGCCAAACATGCATTGCTTTCATTCCAAGATGGCCACCCTCTCGCTGATTCACATGGAACCCGCTGTCGCTCACTGACAAAGGCCCGTGTTCCCAACTTCATTGGAGTGACACTACCACGCTTTGATCAAGGTGATCATGAGTATTATTGCTGTACTATGTTGACACCTTTTCAAACCCTGGAGGTCTGGTTTGGACTTGAAAAGTAGGGAGGAGTCATGGGATAATGCATTCTCTGATACTACTTTTTCCCCAAGACAACGTGAAATCATGAAGTACATGAACATTCGGTATGAATGCCTCGATGCTCAAGATGATTTTCATGAACAAATGAAGAATGGTGCTACTCAGATACCCACCGATGGAGGTCCCGATGATCGATTCTACCATAGCCCTGAAGATATGATGATGGAAGAATCCGTTGGTGCACTGAATGAAACTTTTACCATTGATGAGGACTTCATTTCCACAACAGTCGGCAAACACGAGAGGGCAAGATGTAGCCTGATGAAAAATACTTGCGACAATCTATGTAATATGGGATGGACAGAAGCTCAGCCAACTTCACTTCCAGAAGACATTGGTCCACGGCTTTCACCTCTACACCCCACCATCGTCCAAGCCCCAAGTGCCTGGAAAGCTGCAGTCACAGCCAAGCATGCAGAAGTACTTGAGTCTCGACGTCATCAATTGCCTTCAAATACTCACATAAGTGCCAATCCCGTGAACTTCGTCCCAGATGATGTGCACATGGTCAACAAGGCTTACTTATCAAACACCTTTACATCAAAAGAATGGCAGAAAACGATCAATGTGTTATAATATCTAGACGAAGCTTAGAAACTCTCAGTTGGTTGGTAAACAACTTAGGGTTAGGACTATTTACGTGTGGA
The DNA here is from genome assembly GCA_029959215.1 of Tricholoma bakamatsutake. NCBI lineage: Eukaryota > Fungi > Basidiomycota > Agaricomycetes > Agaricales > Tricholomataceae > Tricholoma > Tricholoma bakamatsutake. The sequence continues at coordinate 12,340,046 of CP114862.1, forward strand.
GAGAAAGACAGAAAAAATGCGCTGTACTCAATTGAGTCTGGGGCAAATTTGAGCTATGCTCTCCTCAGTTTTCTGCCTGGCCTTTTATACCCCAGAGGCCAAGGGGTTCGATGCGTTTGAGCGCATGCGATAGCATGCTCTATGCCTATGAATGAAGCCTGGGACTCTTATGCCAAGTGCAGCCTTACTAAGAACCTAGGTACACGATGCCTGAAGGGCCGGCCTGCAGTTTGTTTCATGCGATGAATCTCCCTCATGTGCCCATAGAAACTACAAATGCTGAATAAAGTCCAACTTTTATCTGTACATAGAAGCATACAAATTCCTTTTCTAGTAATAACATGTGAAAATCTGAAACCTCAGTTAGGTGATTAATCTAGCCGAGGCCGACATGATCGCTGACTGATAACAGTGCATATGACTTTTATGCCCAATTACTTCCAGCCTGGTCACCTTGCGGTGTGGGAGGACGTGTGGGGCCTATCAGTCCCTTTCGCTATAGTTGGCAAGCTGGTTCCCATGGGCTAATTTGCATGGTCCAACTCGTCATCACATGGTATGTCCACAGATGTGATTAACTGATGTTTGAAGGGCAAAATCCTCGACAAACAAAGGCCATTCAATGCGTGCCATAGTCACCTGGGCGCTAACCAACGGCTAGCCACTTAAGGCAATGCCACTACTAATGGGTGACATAACCTTACGGTGCCACTGTATCAGTGTAAGTTGGGTCAAGTCACATGATATACTAGAGGAGGTATGCAATTGATTAGATCACATCTAAACACTCTCCTTATTACTAAGACACTATTGTGAGGGCAACATTTCTCACAGTCCTAATAACCCAAGAACACCGGCGGGTGTACCCATTAGGGTTAGGTTAGTTAGCGTTAGTGTTAGGAATTAGGTTTGAACTACTCCCATAACAGTGTAAAATAGGGTTACTATGCAATCACTCTTCTTCCAAGTCTGCAAACCAAGACTGGTCCTGGTCCACTGAATCTTCAGCAAGGGGAAACCTTTCAGCCCCCAAGCTCCAGATAGATGGCAAAACGGTATGTTCATTAAGGGCATTCCATTTGAGTGTATTTAGTAAGTCTGCAAATGAATGAGTTCATTTGCGAGATACTAGCCACTTGGCATCAGTGAATCCGAGCTTTGAGATGTCAAGTTTTTTGACTACTTCTATGCTCACAGAGCGGGGCAATTGCTTCAGCTCGTGTAACCAAATTTCAATATGCGTCACTGTCATGCCCCCATCCTGGACACCATCTGTTCGGTCACTGTGACTGTCAACCTCCGGAGAGGGATCACCCAGCCCTACTAAGTTGGCAAACTGAGACAGGTTCGCAATAGACCCTGAACTACTCATTGGCCCAGTTGCTTGGCTCTCACCTGCAACAACTCGCTCAATGGGTTCGTCTACTGGACCTGAGTCCCAAAGTCGGGTCCATCTATTTCTCCGAGCAGAGATTTGGATAGACCATTGATCCATAATGATTTTTGCCATCTCATGAAAGTTGAACTCATCCCAAACTGGATTAAAAGTGGTTTTAAGAACTAAGAGTTTACAGTCCCCCGTACCTGCTACCACAGGCTTCTTCTCGATGTATTGAGCATGCCATCTCTTAGCGGAGTTCTCCTTTAACCACTTTTTTACCAATCAGTATGGATATCCTTGTGCTATATATATCTTTGCAAGATCACTCAAAGCATTGATATAGTTGGCAGATAAACTGCAGAGGATGGCTATCCATGATATCTCCCCAAGGAAAGTCCCACGCTTTACATCTATGGGGTAATGAGATGCAAATGGGATTCGTTCTAGGTTGTTTCTGGCCTTGTGGAATGGTTTCCATTCGATTTGGTTCCAAATCAGATTGATGTAAATCATTAGATCTAAGAAGTTTAGACTTCTTCCAGAAACTTCCCAAGTAAGTTTGAGGCCTGGAAATTTAACTAATGACTGGGCATAAGCAAGAGCTTTATCGCCTGTCTCTGCATAAATAACCATAAAGCCATCGTCGATATATCTCCCATAAAATGGGATTCGATGACCATAAAGTTGGTCTCCTAGAAGGAAACTCTCCTTATGAACAGATGGAAATATGTTGGCGCCATCAGGGGATGAAGCTACCCCCATGGCAATGCCTTTAATTTGCTTGTAAACTTTACTGTCAAACTCAAATATGAGGTTTAAGAATGAGGTGCGCATACAGTGCATGAAAAATGCCAACTCAGCTATAGAAGGCTTGCACACATCTTTATAGTATTGTTTGCATGCTTGCATGCAGAACTGTACATCGATGTTGGTATAGAAGGCTACCAAGTCGAATCCTACTAGAAAGAATTTGCATCTCGGGTCAATGACCAGATTTGCCAGTTTCATTGCCATATCTTTGCTGCCCTTTACAGTGAATGGAAGCTTCTCGATGACTGGTTTGAGCATCTTAGACATGTACTTAGCTGTGGGGTTTTGCATAGCCAGGTGACAAGGTACGATTGGGCGCATTCTCATAGGATTCTTATGGATTTTAGGAATTCCATAGAATTTGGGATGCATGTACTTTGGACTATCCCCATTGGGAATCAAGTGCTGCAAGAATTTGCTGAGTTGTTCATGGTTGAAGAACATAATAGCTTCTTCAGCTATATTCAGCATTCTAAGTTGTTGGAAGTCTAAGATCTTTTTTGCTTGTTCTGTTTTGATCTCACGATATGAGACGGTGTCAGATAACAGTTTAGCAGTTTCGTCTATGAACCATTGCCAGGTAACAAGACATTGACCAAGGTTTTTATCCATGGGAAGAACAAGATAGTCGTTTTTCTCGAGGAAATCGATGATGGCCTTCACATCCACCATTTCCAGCATGGACCTGTTTCGATGCTCAACCAAAAGTGCAGAGCTATAGATATACTCCCATCCTTTCATTAAGCCATCTTTGACATAGTCTATTTTGAAGTCACAATGATTACGTTCATGTGGGACTTCATAGTCTGGTTCATAGGGACGTTCTTGGATTTTCCCACTTAGCTCCTTATGTAACCAATAAAGTCTCCATTTAAGACAGTCACAGAAGTCATCGTAAGCCAAACGAATTTTATTTAGCAAAGGCGCTATCTTAAAAAGATAGTGCGCACCAGCAGACACATTAGCTAATATAAATAAGGGGATGTTAACCCCCAGGCCCAAGTGTACCCCCGCTCTAAACCTCGACATCTCCAAATACTCCAGAGAGACGTGGCGGAGGAGTAAGCATATTGCTAGAGGGCGTGGAATCAATAAGATTTCATCAGGATAAGATGCTGGATTCTCATACCTGAGGTGGGATGAAAGTACTACTTTCATCCATCTTTCGACCTCTGCTTCTTCTTGGGGTTGCCTTTCAGCTTCCCCGGCTTCTTCATCTGTCCCGTTACTGATGCTTTTGCCTTCTGACTGCCTCCTTTTCTAGCTTTCTTGGGAGGCTTCTGCACAGAGCCTTTTCCCTACTGAATTAGGATTAGTATAGTGTGAGACTGATTCATAATGATCTGAACTCACCATCACGGTCAGCTTTTTTAAGGCAGACGCCACCATTTTCTCCATGAAATCGGAGATGGCGGTGGAGGATGTGGGAATATCACCCATCTCTACATTACATTGGCTTTCAACTGAGCTTTTTCCTCCCTCCTTAGCCTTTCCACTTGGTAGCGGTTGTCAGCGAGGAGGACTATGTGGCCACAGATCTGAGGTAGATCCATGACTAGTCGGTCGTATTTCTGTTTCATCTGGTTCAACGGGAGGAATCTTTTGAGAGTTGTCTGCCCCCCAGCCTGTTTTCAGACTGGAAAGCGGATGGCGGCATTGACTTCGTCAAAGCGGTCCATGACTACCTTGCCGAGAGGCAGCATGTAACTCTCAGGCTCAATGAGTGACCGGAGGTACTTCTGTTCCTCTACTTTAACACTGATTGCCTCCTTTAAAGACTCCGTGCAAAAGTTCTCCCATGCCATATGCATAGCAATGAGGGAGGCGGGGTTCATTGCTGAGAATTCCTGCGTCACTTCAACCTTTGGGAAATGGAGCTTCAAAATAAAGGGGGGCCATGTACCCGCTGCCTGATGGCGATGCAGGTTGTCGGGTGACGTTAGGGTTATGAGGATCTGTAGGATTGCCAGTAGGGTTGGACCTATTTGCCCAGGATTGGGCCTAGGATTGGGATCCACAGCTAAGTCCTGTCATCATAGGATGGGTTGTGGGATTGGTGCATAGCTTGGTTGTAAGTCCTAGATATGTACCAATGTCCAATTTGTATCATTTGTATCAGGGCCTGACTTATGAGCTATGTATTACCTTTGATCCTTTGTGACTATGGCAGGCATGATCAAAATTCAGCTTTATTCCACCACTTCTGTTTTTCTTGAATGCCATGTATAGAGCTGAGTACAATTGATAGTAGCAATCAAAATACTGCAATTATCAGTAGTGTTGCCAAAGGCACAGCTCAGAGCCGTGAGCCATTAAGCCACACTACTATTTTGGGCAAGCTGCACTGCTAAATCAGCTTACAGCTCAGAGCCACTCAGAGCCGCCTGAGCTATGCCCTCAGTTCTATAATATTGGAGAAGAGGTAGGTGACCTGAAACCATTTAAAAACAGTAGAATACACTCTGTAGATCTACCTAATGTGATGTTTAAGGCATATTGCTGCACACTATTCCTTGGAGTCATCTTGCAAGCATTTTTAGTAATATGTAGAAGCAGAAGAACATGGTCATCAAAGGTACCGATTCATGTAAAACTCAATAGTGCAACATATTTCTTGTACAATAATAGTTTGCACAATCTAATTAGCATATAAAAAGCATAAGTAATGCATGGATTCCAGTATGGCAGCCAGCCCACAGCTTTGGGCAATCTCGAGTGGCTTAGCTAGCTCAGTACTGTTTTGACCAGCTTAAATGCCTGACCTGAGCCATAGCCGAGTTGAGCTGAGCCATGGCATCACTAATTATCACTTGATTATTAAAAAAGTTGTAGAATCATTGAGTTGCCTCTGAAGGCAATTTGCCAAATATTTTGACCATTATTGATGCAATTGTACCAAAAAATAGGTGAATATGAAGAATGACATCTATTTGCAGAACAATAGGCAATTGCAAAAGCATTTGTTTATATCTTTTGTTTGGTCCCATCAGTGATAGAATCTGGGCTGATCAATGCCAGACAGGTCATAGAGAGGGGATGATTGCATTTACAATTGGCACATTGGCAAGTAGCATTACTAATAAAACCAAGCACATGTATAAACAAAGGGTTTTGTGATCAGCCTATCGTTCTGCAAATAGCTGCCATTTTGGTCAATGAATCCCATTGGTCAATTTTTTGTCATCATCTGCCTAAAGTGAGTATTGCCTTTTTGAAATTCTGAATTCATCATACTATCTTTTAGGTATAGACCTTTCTGAGTAGCTCACTGGCCACATAATATGAAAGTCCATTTATTATTATTCGTACTTTGTGCTTGTACTAACTATGCACTTGGGTTGATGCCTCCTTATCTGGGGTTCAAAATTCCCATGGTCTGTGGCTGCACATGGGGGAACATTGAATGGACCTCTCCAAACATTTACTGGTCATGTAATACAGATTTTTTATTTATTTGCTGTTACTATATTGCTATATTGATATCTACACTACATAAGTAGCTATAAAAGTAAGCCTCGATAGACCTAAATATGGAGTCTAAAAAATGTTTCAAAATACTATATGTACTTGACTATGCAAAGAATCCCAAACTAACAATGTTTTGTGGGCCTGACAGGTGAAGTGCACAATGACAAAGAAACATGAGGTTTTTTGAGAGACAAAGGTGCATTGTCGCCAATGGCAGGGTATGTAGTCAGTGGTAGAATAGAAGTTGAGGCAATAATTGTATATCTTCTTGAGTCCAGCTACATGGATGGCTTAGCATTGGCAGAGGAACCCCCAGCTCTCGAGGGTATCTACCTTGTAAAATATTCTCAGTATTTTAGATATTTTATTTGAGGCTCTATCAAAATTTATTTAAAATTGATTGGCTGAGCCATTAGCAAACTAGGCATGACAGTGCACACATTGTGACATCTGAGATGTCCATGCCAACCATGAGTTGCCTTAGTTTGCTATAACAGCAAACTCATTACACAGCGGGTGTCCAGGATGCCCAATGCAGTACCATGGAAGGCTTGACCCAGAGGCATATGCAGTATCATAGGTTCCATGCCTATGGGCATCCCAGATGGTTGTGTGTAGATTTCTATATATGTACATGTGTAAGGCTGTTCATAATTGTTAATTCATTCATCTTGCTGAGTACTCCTAGTACACTGCATCTACAAATTGCTCTTTCTCTTCTTCCTCTTCTTGTGGCAATGGACGAACCCCCATCTGTATCGGTTCTCTCTCCCATGTGGTTAAATTAACCGCTATCTGTAGACAAGGTTGAAGGTTGGATCTGAGTGGGTACATGGTCCAGTTATTGCCCAACATTTTGCTTGTTGCCCACATTCTGTCGCTACCACAATGTGGCAGCCACTTCAGTTTGTTGAACTGGCCCTGAAGCTGTGAATGAACGATTTGAGCATCATACATTGATAGTTGTGACATGAGCTTGAACCATTCATTGTAGTAAGTGGTATATAGAAAGTTTTGTAGTTTGCCCCTCTCTCTTGGAGGGGTGCCTTTGGGAGGGAAATACCGATCAAACAATGTGGTGCTCCAGAACTCTTCTGTAACAAAATGGATTTGTATTTTTTCAAAAATGGATGAAAATTTGGTCGTCATGAAAGTTGCCCAAGCAACATTATTGTGGGCTTCTTTGGTCATGATGATGTGAGATGGATCCTTGGCCCGAGATACATTGGGTGAAACAGCAAAGATATCATATGGGATCTGCTTCCAAATTTTCGAGATGGCATCATCTGGATTATTGCCTATTCGTGGTTCATTGTCTCCATCATCCAACAATTCTGGTCTCTGTACATCGGGACCCGTCTCTTTGACCACTGTTCGAATTTGCATGCCATGATTGACAAGATTCAAATCAATATCATCCTGCTCATCATGACCATTGTGGATAAAGTCTACCGCTGTAGTCTTTTGGCGCTTATTTGGAATTCGAGAGTGGTTGACCGCTGTTCTCTTTGGTGCCAAGACTTGAGCTATGCCAGCATCATGCTCCAGAAGTGACATACTGTTGCGACCAAATATCCAGGCAAGGTATACTGGATCCAATCATCGGACAATGGGCATTGGTACACGATAAGCACCATGAGGATCATCTGTAATAATGTCAGCTATAAAATATAGCCCACGATCATATCGTATGGGAGATGTTGGAAGTTCTTCATCATCAGATTCTTCATCCAAGTCTAACCCTTCGATTACATGTTGACAGCAGCTGTCTCATAAATCATCAACTTGATGGCCCTCCTCCGGTCAATAAATCAGAGCATTCAGTGTCCACACACTGACTGCACCAAGGATAAGAGTTGAGTGCAATGCACGTGCCTCAGTTGTAGCCTTGCAGAAGTTGTGAAAGATATAATGGAGTGCTGACAATCGCAAGAATTTGAACTGCCTGTATGAAAGATAATGAATGTCAAGAGAATAAGGAATATGGTTTATTTACTAACTACCAGCGTGGAGCTGGGATAGCAACCAGTGTATTTGAAATCAAATCAGGTGGAAGACCTCTGAGGACAGTTGGACTTTCTCAATGTTTGACCCTGACCTCAAAACGAGCGCAACCTTCGGTAGCAGATCGGATATCATTACCTACACACTGTCCAAACACACCACTTATCTCTGTGATGTCTTTGATTAAGGTTTGGATATTGCATTCCCCAGGCATGAGTTCTGCTGTATGATGACTTTGAAAGCTACCTGTGTGAAGTTGATACAGTGGCTCTTTGTCAGTTGTATACACATTGATGTATGCAACATGATCTGCCAGCCTCTTGGAACATGTAGTACAACGGAATCCTGCAAATTCATTCAGTTGTGCAACACGATCTGTTTTAAAATTATTGTGGTCATCTGCAAGTGTGGTGAGGAAATTGGGATGTGACTGATTCTGTTGAGGAAGCACATGTCTCAGCAGCCATAGATGGCCATCTTCTAGCCATTGCACTACATGATCATAGGTGAGTTTCGAGGCCTACGTTGATGTACCACTCATCAGAATCAAGCTCATCGAAATCGAGGAAGTCCAATTTATCATGAAGAACATTCCAACATTCCGCCATGATCTCCGGATTATGGACTGTAGCTCCTTTGGTTAGGGTTAGGGTGGATGAGCTGACCGAGCGAAGTGAGGTCGGCGAGGACTATTTATGTGTGGAGAGAAAGACAGAAAAAATGCACTGTACTCAAGTGAGTCTGGGGCAGATTTCGAGCTATGCTCTTCTCAGTTTTCTGCTTGGCCGTTTATACCCCAGAGGCCAAGGGGATCGATGCTTCCAGGCATGTGCGATAGCATGCTCTCTGCCCATAGGTGGAGCCTGGAACTCTTGTGCAAAGCGCAGCCTTACTAAGACCCTAGGTACACGATGCCCAAAGGGCCAGTCTGCAGTATCTTTTTGTGTGACAAATCCCCCCCATGTGCCCATGGAAACCATGGATGCCGAATAAAGTCTGACCTTTATCTGTACATAGAAGCATACAAATTCTTTTTCTAGTAATAACATGTGAAAATCCAATAAAGTGCCGGAATGGCACCTTATCCAGATAGATCCGAAGATTATCCGAAACTTTGGCTAGATGATTAATCTAGCTGAAGCCGACATGATTGCTGACTGATAACAGTGCATATGACCTTTATGCCCAATTACGTCTGGCCCGGTCACCTCGCGGTGCGGGAGGACATGTGGGGTCTATTCTATGCTCTATTTAATGCATGGGTGAGGGTATGGGCAGGGTATGGGCTAGGAAATTTAGCAGAAAAGTGCGCCATTCAAAAGAGGCTTGCGTGACACAAAATAAGTCAAATGGCATATAAATGATGGAGTATTGTAAGCACACCCATAAATGAGCCCAAGCAGCCTCGCAGTTCACTGTTTGGATGGCATTGAACTGTGCAGATATTGAATGGCACAGTTATATTAAATGTGCCAGTCGAATGTGATTGACTGGTGCACTTATTTAGTAAATGTAGCATGGCACAGTTGTTATTAAATGCGCCAGTGAAACGTGATCGACTGGTACACTTATCCCAGCTGTATCATGGTGCAATTGTTATTAAATGCGCCAGTTAAATGTGATTGACTGGCACACTTATTTAGTACTTATATTTAGTTGTTGCAAGGCACAGCTGTTAGTAAATGTGCCAGTCGAACATGATTAACTGGCGCACTGATTCCCATAGTTGTTATTAAATGTGCCCATCGAACATGATTGACTGGCACACTTATGTAGTAAATGTCGCAGGGTTTCTATCGTATAAAAGCAACTCAAACATGCAGGAGTCGAACAACGAAATTATGAAAGGAGTTGTACTGTTTTACTATATGATGAGCAAGTGTAGGGTGGCTATTTATAGACATCCTTATTTGGTATATTCACTGAGATTGAAAGTAAAGAAAATTAATGAGATCGATACATGCCTGGTTAATTCGAACCACCATCATCTTACCATCTAACAGTATGCAGACACAAAAAATCATTGCCAAGGGCCTAATTGAACGTAGTGGACCTGGGGCAGGTCAGACTTCGACATTGTATGACAGTAGATCAAGAGAAACACGCATTACACCATTGTGGGCAAGCCAGAATGTGAAAAAGTCAAAAAAGTTTGTGGATTCGGGTGATGAGGGAGATGGGAGAACAGAAGAAGGTGAACACTGGGCAAAAAGCAAAGGGTGGGGTGGAAGGCCAGGTGAAGGCAATGAAGACAAAGCCAGCGAACCAGGACATAGAAATGCAGTGGGACGAAGATGAAGAAAAACAGTTTGATGAGGCAATGAATGTGGACAAGAGGAAATTAGAGGGGGATAGAGTTGAGGAAGAGGACGATGAGCAGGAGGAGGAGGAGATGATGATAGAAGAGGAAGGAGGAGGAGGAGGGGGAGGAGGGGGAGGAGTGAGCATGGAGGATCAGGAAATGCAGTGGGTGATCTTGTCACTGAACAAGATTGATTTCTGGTGTCCACCTGCCGAGTTGCTTTTTGAAAAGTGGAATGACCGACCTGTGGTGGAGAAACACGTGAAGCAGTTGTTGGCAATGATGCAGAAGCAAGGGTGCACGCTTTCAACCCAGCGAACCGACTGCCCATTATTGCAGACAAGGGGGACATCACACTGAGTTGCATTATGATGGACATGAATCTGGGTGTAGAAGTGCCAATGCTGGAGCTCACAGCAACTGGAGAGGCGAAAGGTGCGCTGGTGGTAGCAGGAGGGCGACATCGGTACCACGCATGACTGGCCTATGAGCAGACGAAGAAGACCATTGACAAGAACAAAATGCAATTAGTGGTATTCCGTGAGAAGGAGCTGAAAGGGCAGAAGGTGCAGCTAATGCAAGAGATGAACATCATAAAACTGAAGGCTGAAATCCAAATGGAGACAGAGTTTTTGGATGTGATATCTGTATGGGGGATAGTTGTGTATGATGCAGGGGAGTAGAGCAGTGGTTATACAGACAATGAATTGACCATGATGATTTACAGTGAAAATGTTGGACAGGAATGAATGACTGGTATTACACATATTGAGGAATGAAGAAGTGAAGTACCTTGGAGAGGACAATTGTGAGGGAATGGTGATGACAGTATGGGAATATGTGATGCTGACATCCCAGGGCAGGGACTGAACTCAAGTGGAAGCATGGCTCATGAAGCTTGGATTGCAAACAAATTCAATTGTTGGACAAGTGATGAACCATGCGGAAACTCGCAAGTACCTTTTAAGCTTGCATCATTTTGAATACTTTGGATACAAGGCAGTGTTTGGTGTGAGATGGATCAAGAAACACCTACATAATGTGTTGGGTGGGGTAAGTACTATAAATTCAATTAACACAGTTAGGATTAACAAGAGGCAGATCATCTCCTACATAGTGGAATACATGGTGAATCTGCTGCAGTCAATGATCATGCTGTTAGGATACTTTGAGATGATGGATGACGTGCGGTGGCATGAATTCCAGAAGGCCGCCTGGGTTGAGGAAGGTTCAGCTGATATACTGGCATGAGGGATGCAGGCATGGGGAGCACTAATGTACACCGCAGTTGTTGAGAAGTGGAAGATGACTACGGGGATTCTTAGCATGGAGTTTATGAATGCATTGGACAAAGTATGTCTGTGGAAGACATGGAAAGGATGTGGTTCAGGATGGTGAGGGGACATTGGATGATGTACAGTGAAGATGTGGACCGGCTTTTTAGCCAATATGTCTACAAGCAGCCATTTGAATTACCCAAGGCATGAGAAGTGCAAGACCAATGATGACGGTGATAGGTCCACTGCGCGCTCTAAGGTCTGAGCAAAGTTTCCAATCATATTGACACACTACCACAGATTTTCCGAACCACTACGAACATTATGAAATCGACTTCGAACTATTTTCGACTTATTTCGCACTATTTCGGACAACTTCGAACTATTTCGAATGCTTTTGAACCATTTCGCGACATTTCAAACGACTTCGCAATACTTCGAACGACTTCGGCGGCCGTATAGCCATCCTCAAACACTTTCGATACACGATGCTTAACTGGAGTAAGCTATTTAGTCGCATATCGAGCACTACCAGACACGAGGAGGGATTACAAGAGAGTTAGAATGCGATAAGTGCGGTTTTTATGTTTCATGATATATTAAATCAATAGGACAAGAACTCTTACTATACTGGGACAAAGTACATTTCAATTATTGTCATTTCTCATTTGTTTTTACAATTTACAAAGTCCTTTATTGTTGCACATATTGCCCTTTATTGTATTCCCCTTTTTGGTACTATCTCTTCAAAATGTATATAAACTTGTACTATTTACATAGAACAGGGGAACAGCACAAATTACCCTCTCGCTATCATCAGATTTAAAAATCGTTCTCTTTAGTCTTATCTTCACGTCATATCTCTAAAGTTCTGTGAAATATCGCGAGCTTCCTCGAAACTATCGTATTTGCTCTCTGTTTTATCACCCATCACCTACCGCCATTCGACAAACACTTCGCATTCATTAAACTCCCTCTTCGATATACCTCAAACCTTTTCGAACTTATTCAAACTTCTTTGGACTACTTCGGACTACTTCGAACCTCTTCGAACCTTTTTCAAACCTATTTCGCACATCTTCGAACCTCTTTCGAACTATTTCGAACAACTTCGTACACCTATACAGACTATTATCCACAGCCCTTACCATTTCACATTACTAAACATTATGCTTTGGTCTCAGCAGTGATATTTAGTACCACCTCGCACCCTTCCTCTGGCCTGTGTTATACCATCTGAAGCTATTAGTAGGTTTTGTTTGGGTTTCTGGGTTGAGTATCATCAACAGAAATAGGACTTTAGCAAGTTTGATCATGGACTGCATCACATGCAGAAGCCATTGCTGTTGCTTACGCTGATATCTGTGGAGACGTTAGCTATGGTGCTGGGGAAGGTGAGACAATCTGTGGCTGAGGTGAGTGACTATTTGTGTGCGATATGAATGTGTGTGACTGGTGCATGCAATGTTGACATGTGTCAGTCTGTACTGAGGTGCGGCATTGGTTATGCACAGAATGACTGGTGAGGGCACACTGATAACAGTGAGGGGTGATCTGTCTAAACCTCGAATGGCCTGTCCACTTGTTTGACTAGTGCATGTTGGCACAAGTCATTTGAACATGCTTGAATGGCCTATGTCTACGTGTGCCAATCGAAGATGTTCGAACAGCACAGTTTGGCATGAGCCATTTGACCACCCTCGAATGGCATATGTCAATGTGCGCCATTCAAACATGTTCAAATGGTGCAGTTGGGCATGAGACATTCGACCACCCTCGAATGGCATGTGTCTACATGTGCTGTTCAAACACCATTGACTAGCGCAAGACACATGCCATTCGAACATCTTCTCTTGGCGCGATTGTGCACTACTGTTGTTTGCACTAGTCTGGCAGTATAATAACAATTGCAACACCTATACTCAACCATTTGACTAGCACATTATATGCATTGTTTATCCATTTGTGCTGACTATGTTTACAGTTCTGGCGTTGGATTGATCTGGTTGGTCAATATTACTATGCAGGACTTAAGACTGCAACTGAGGCTAAAGATCAGTCCACATGGGCATTATGTTTCATTGTGCAGAACAAGGAGAATTTGTTCGACATGCCAGAGGTTGCAGCATACGAGGTAAGTTCTGACATATATCGCATAGGACTCATCTTCATTGTGTAACAGCTGGCCCATTTCATGGTCAAATTCCTCGACGTATGGAGTTTGACTTACAAAGGTATAACATCCAGATCCCTGCCCATCCCTCAACACAGTCTGTCACAGAGGTCAACACCCTCTGCCAAAGTTATGCCAAGGAGAACATTGCAGATAACAAGAAGGACAAACTCCAGAAGATGTGCGAGGCTGACAAACACCAGAAGATGTGTGAGGCCATCAAAGGCCATTCTGCAAATGTAAAAAACATGGTCTTTAATAATTATATTCTGGATTGTCATGGCCCTCATGATTGGCATGAATCAAAGAATCACACCCGCAACTTCCCTCGCATGGCAATTATTTCCTTTGTAGAACCTCTCCTTGTTAACAAGTATCATACTCATCTCTTGGACAAATCAGCAGCTGCCAGCTTTCTCCATGCATCGGTGCAGGAGCTTCTCTCCCGTTATGCAAAACCTCATCAGATTATGAAGAAAACAACTAAACATGTAAAGGTCATCCATCGATATGATTTCTTAGATGGACTCAAGGTAACAGACGGCAACATTCCTGAGATCGATGTCGCTGAAATCCTGTGAAATTTATCAGATGCTTGCAAAGAAGAGGAGGAGGAGGAGGCCGATTATGGAAAGGGGCAGGCAAAGGGCAAAGGAAAGCAAAAGGACAATGAAGAGGACCAGGAAGAGGGTGAGGAAGAAGATGAGGAGGAGGACAAGGACAAGGACGAGGACGAGGATAGTAGTTTTGATGATGAGGGACAGAGTGTCTCGGGACAGGCAGGTACTCAGTCCACTGTTGTTGACATTCATGTTCTTGCGGATTCCATGGGAGAGTCATCCATTTCCACTGCAGCCCTCTCTGTCCCACGAGCATCCACTCTGCAGCATTCAAAATCGAAGGTATGTGACTTAAGGTTCCAATTGACCTATCATTCACTGTTACTCACCACAGTCATGCCAGATGACTCCTCTTGAACCGTGCACCTCTCATCAGACCAAGGGCACTTTAAGTGTATCTGCTGTATCACCTTCTGCAACCTTCAGTTCACTAAATACACACCAGTCGCATGCAACCGAATGGTGCCAACAAACCTTGCCATCCATTGTCGAGGGTTCGCAGGATGCCAACTAGATGGATATTGACAATGATGTGTTCATGTCTGGAACACAGGACACCTTCATGGATGATGCCATGAATCCCACTCAAATGGCCTCCCCAGTTCATTCTGGTCTGGTTCTGTTCATTTATATCGGTTAATTATTTCACCATCTTCTTTCCAGGTCCCCCAATTACTGCATCGATAGAAAACATCTTGCAACAAAATTTGCACCTGGTTATACAGTCAGCTATGTTTTTCTCTGGTCACTAACTCTCACAAGTAGATCCAGGCCCATCTTCACATTGTTCTGTGCTCGACCCCACACAGAGTACATGTTATATTGTTATTATGTATGCCCTTTTTGAATGCAAGACAGCCCCTAGCCCTAACCCACACATGTGGGACCAGCCGGACACAGGCCATTCCCCCAGTGAGTATAATAATATCCTCAACTTCACCTTTCCAATCGTCATATGCTCTGCAGAGCATAAGAGTGGGAAATCTCATTCAAAGGCAAGTAGCATTGAACCAGAAGATTCAGATGATGTCAAGGAAGAGTTAATTTGTCCATGGCCACCCATGAACACTTGCAAATAACCTGTCACTCATGGCTTTGGATCTATGTAGTATAGGGACTTCATTTAAATCAACCATGTGTATTGAGTGTACAGGCACAACATGTGCCTTTTATAAATCGGCCTTGTTACATATGTACCTGTTTCAAAATAAAACATGCAGCCTATTTCCAATAAGCACACATGTCATGACTCTGGAATTTACCATGGCACACCATCTCTCCATTGATTTTTTTCTGTGGTCTAAGCTCAGTGTCACCCTTGTTCAGTCAAAATGTATGCAGACATGGAAATTGACAGTGATGAACTCCAACAAGATCTTCTTGTGCCTTTTGATGTTGCACTGGCTCCAGACACGCTCTTTCAGATGATGCGCCATCACAACACCGAGTTTTCCAGGCGACTGTTTTTAATGCACACATGGACAAGGATGAAGAAGACAGTTTCAATCTTCAACTGAAGCAGTGCAAAGATCTGGATTACTACAAACTCATGTACAAGCGTGGAGACCATAATCAGGCGGTCTCTTCTTTGGACTCTCATGCCAAAATCAAGTTTTGTAACTCAGCATTTGTTACCTCACTGACAGACCCTGACTTGGTGTGGATCCCGCATGCTCACTACCTGGACTTGATGATCTGGATAGGTGATGGGTTAGGGCTTGGAGCACTGATACCTAATCTGCGAATCTACCACAACTATGAGGTAATAATTGATTTATTGCAGCCATATTGTGCATTCAGTACAAAGTTTGTGATGCTTGGTTTTGATCCCACCGGGTGTATGCAGTTCATTGGACAATCTCCAGCCTCTGAGGATATATGGCTTGCATGGACCCCCAAGATTTACATGCCAGAGGAGGAGACCCCAGTAGGCAAACAGAGTGGCAGCACTGTGATGTCGACGCAGAGAAATCGCATCTCATTTATGTTTCTAGACATGATGTTGGAGAAAATCAGAGAAAGAGATGTTCTGGTGCTCAGTGAGTACCTGGATGTTGATGATGATGAAGATTTTAGAGACACTACCAGGATACCATGAGTCTATTACTTTGCATTGCACTGTTGGATTGGCATCAACATAGAAGTGCACCATTTGATCATGATTGAATGTGTCACATGTCTTGCATTGTATGAGTACTCAACCAGAATAAAGTGTGCTGTTCGCTTACAATTGAATAGTGCACATTTTTTGCATTGCACAAGCACTCGACAGGTAGAAAGTGCCCTGTTAGATCATAATTGAATGGCACATATTTGTCACATTGTACGAGCACTTGACATGTAGAAAGTGCACTGTTCGATCATGATTGAATGGCACACATTTCTCATGTTGTTGTAGTTATCCACTGACATAAAGTGCACCCTTCGATCATGATTGAACAGCACTCTAGTTCTCGCATTGTAGGAGCACTCGACTGGCATAAAGTGCACTGTTCGATTACAATGGAACGGCACACATTTCTTGCATTTCTTGTTTATTTTGCAGCAATGACTTGTTCACTAACATTTCACCACAGTGATAGAAGCAAGATCTTTCTCACTCTTCGTCAACTGAGAAACTTTGATGAGGCCATCATTCAAAGCTATGACAAATGGGTGAACGATGCTCCTGCCCAGTACACAGAGGATGGTTTCCTTCTTGAATGGCACCCCATCGCAATCACTTCGAGATATGGGCAAAACCAAGAGCTTTTGCTCACCGACTGTGGATTCAAATGAAGAGCATGCAAATTGGGAGAGAGACAGACAGTACAACAGAATCCACTAAATATCGGTGGCTATTGCTACTCATCTGCAGTATTTCTTTTGTTAATTGACATACTATGGTCATTACTTATTCCTTTTTAAGCATTAGACAAGCTACTGAGTGGACTGTCAGACCAGTGGACAATATCATCAATGAATACCATGATGCCATATTCACCATGCTGTATCACAGCACTCGCAAACAAATCCCTCTGGAGGATCTGGATGGCATCCCTCTCATGACAGAAGATGGCTTCGACTTTCCTTTGTACTCAGTCGATGGTTTTTGAATTTAGAGAAGAGCCACCCTCTTCAATCACAACATTAAACCTCATGGAATCTTGATCGACCTCCTTTGCACAAAAGTTTTATTCACAAATGACGAGGATGAACTTATGGATGAAGAACCTTCCTCTATTGACTTTACTGTTTATCCACAAGCTGGGCTCAGAACTGCTGGCCATTTCCAGGCAAAAGGTTTGATCGCAGGCTGTTATCCCTTGATCAGAGATATCAATGGGCATCTTGGTTACACTCCTGGAGACAGTTCTGACAGTGAAGATGATGATGATTGTCTCACCAGGCCAGTCATCCATGGAATCACTTCACAGGCATACAATGCAATGATGCATCTTACATGTGGAAGAACAGCACAACATCATGAAGTACAAGTCAGTCAAGTTACTGCTGCTTTGGCTGGAATGTTCACCAAGACACCACAGCACATCAGTCTATCCAAACGTTTAATATGTACTTGTCAACAGGCTCTGACACACAAAGCATTCGCAGAGAAAATACAGAGTCCTGCCATGAGCACAGATTTATGTCTTAAAAATGTTTACGACATTGACATGAAGGCCCTCATGCCACACCAGAGAAATGGAAGGTAAGGCCAAAAAATATGTCACCTTCAATACTCAGATTGCTTCATCTAGAACTATCCTTGATGACATATTGCTTCCTTTGTCATCAATTTGGGAACATGGCGATTTGCTGAATAGACTGAGGGATGCTGTCATCCTGTTTAAACCAGAGGTAGTTGGATCTTCCTTCCAGTTTGTTTTTCATCTATATTGATGGCATGTTCAAGGCTTTCCCTGCCCTTTATAATTGGACAACTTATCCTTTGACATGCTTTATCAAAACTAGCTTCAAGCAAGCTTGGCCTACTAATAATACTTCCAAGCAGGATCCTTTGCTGGTCGAGATCTGCTCAGTTGCTGAATGGGCTCTCAACTACATGCATACTGGGAAGGCTGCTGTAATCACCACCTCCATGATGAATCCCTTATGGATCAGCCTCGCTATCATTCAGGATGGCCTGCCATGCATCAATCCGAAATATCTTGTAACAACCCATGGAACCCATGTCAAAGTATTATCTGAGGTCTGGCCCTACAACAAAAAGAAGTACCAGCCACTCAGCAGTTCCAAATGCTCCCAGATAGTAACATATGGAGAACCATACTTCAATGTGAGTTCCGATGTATCTGTGTTGATAGAATTATTGACCGGTGAACTGATGTTCATGTCAACATGAGTCCCAAGCATGTCATGCCAGGCTGTCCGATTGCACAATTAGAGACTTTGCTATTTTCCCACTTGTGCTGTTGGATGTTCTCTGCCTGGGAAAAGTGCACTGTTCACTTTTATTTGACTAGCACATTTCAGGTGCTGTTTGATATTATTCCATTGGTGCAAGTGCGCTGGTTGATCTCATCCAACTAGCATATTTTGCAGCAGTCATTTGGTCTCTGAGTGGCGCAAGTGCGCCATTCAATATTGTTCGATTGGTGCAAGTACTCAGTTCAATCTTTTCCTGCTGGTGCACTTCCTGCCCATATTCTGCATGTCACAATAATTGGGTCTTGTCACAGGGCATGATGTGCACCCCTGTGTACATTTGTCTCCTTACATGCACCTACAATGACTATAGCTTGTGCTGACACATTTGTCACAGATCTTTTTAGCTCATTTATGTAAGTATGAAACTTACTGGCAGCAGGCCTCAACTCGAATGGACCACTGCCATGAATCCAAAGGATGCAGCTTGTTGCTCAATCCTCTTCCATGCTCTCACCATCTTTATACAGAATTGCAAAACATTGGTTGAAAATCATGTTCGTCCTTCCATTGCTCGCAATCTCGACAGTGATGATCCAGACAAAACTGAACTCACCCTATATCGGCGAAAGGCTCTTAAGGACTGGTTAATGACCTTTCTTGCTTTGGCTTGGTCCTCCACACCTGATTCAAAAACCGAAACCTCTCTTTATCTCACAATTATCTTACACTCCGATCCTGCAATGCAGCCCAGTTAGCTCCAGAAATCTGATGAATCCTGGACTTATGAAATCATGGCAAAGCACTTCTGGAAAATGGTAACCAATGACCGTGGCACAGTTGAAGCCCCTGTGACTTCCAATGGTTCATTCACAACTGCTCTCTCTGTTGCTGTTTAGTATATCCGTGCTCTGTGTGGAATATCTCCTGAAACTAATACCTATCTCATTCTGGAACTTGTTTCTATGATGCGTTGCATGCATATTGACTTTGTTCCATAGAAGAAAATCACCAAAGGTGCCAGAGCAGCTCAGCTAATTTAACTCAACACAGGGAAACTCACCAGGTCCAGACATAACTAGGATTGACAGATTGATAGCTCTTTCATGATTTTATGGGTGGTGGTGCATGGCCATTCTTAGTTGGTGGAGTGATTTGTCTGGTTAATTCCAATAACAAATGAGACCTTAACCTGCTAAATAGCCAGGATGGCTTTTGCTAGTTGCAGGCTTCTTAGAGGGACTGTCAGTGTCTAGCTGACAGAAGTTTGAGGCAATAACAGGTCTGTGATGCCCTGAGATGTTCTGGGCTGCACGTGTGATACACTGACAGAGCCAGCAAGTTTTTCACCTTGGCCGGAAGGTCTGGGTAATCTTGTGAAACTCTGTCGTGCTGGAGATAGAGCATTGCAATTATTGCTCTTCAACGAGGAATACCTAGTAAGCATGAGTCATCAGCTTGCATTGATTATGTCCCTGCCCTTTGTACACACTGCCTGTTGCTACTACCAATTGAATGGCTTAGTGAGGTCTCTGGATTGGCTTTGGGGAGCCAGCAATAGCACCCTATTGCTGAGAAGCTGATCAAACTTGGTCATTTAGAGGAAGTAAAAGTCGTACCAAGGTTTCTGTAGGTGAACCTGTGGAAGGATCATTATTGAATAGAGCTTGGTTGGGTTGTAGTTACCTGACGCAAACTTTTTCATCACCTGTGCGCCTGTTTGTAGACTTGGGTAAGGAAAGCTTGGTTTTGCATAATCTGGTTTTCCTTACATTTTCTGGTCTACATATTTTTATTACACACTCAGTCTGTCTTGGAATGTTATTTAATGGGCTTCATTGCCTTTAAATCTTGTACAACTTTCAACAATGGATCTCTTGGCTCTCGCATTGATGAAGAATGCAGCGAAATGCGATAAGTAATGTGAAGTGCAGAATTCAGTGAATCATCGAATCTTTGAATGCACCTTGCACTCCTTGGTATTCCGAGGAGCATGCCTGTTTGAGTGTTATGAAATTCTCAACCTTTTTAGCTTTTGTTGATTAGGCTTGGACTTTAGGAGTTTTTGCAGGCTTCTCAGTGGTCTGCTCTTCTTAAATATATTAATGCCGGGGCCCCCTGTTGTCTAGCATATGGTGTAATAGTTATCTACACCATTATGAACAAATGTAATAAGGAGGCTCAGCTTCTAATTGTCTTTTAAGAGACAATCTCTGATGTTTTGACCTCAAATCAGGTAGGACTACCTGCTGAACTTAAGCATATCAATAAGTGGAGGAAAAGAAACTAACAAGGATTCCCTTAGTAACTGTGAGTAAAATGGGAAAAGCTCAAATTTAAAATCTGAGGGTCTTTATGGCCTTCCGAGTTGTAATCTAGAGAAGTGCTATCCACGCTGAACCGTGTGCAAGTCTCCTGGAATGGAGTGTCATAGAGGGTGAGAATCCTGTCTTTTACATGGACACTCAGGGATTATGTGATGCACTCTCAAAGAGTCGAGTTGTTTAGAAATGCAGCTCTAAATAGGTGGTAAATTCCATCTAAAGCTAAATATTGGTGAGAGACCGATAGTAAACAAGTACCATGAGGGAAAGAAAAGTACTTTGGAAAGAGAGTTAAACAGTAAATGAAATTGTTGAAAGGGAAGCACTTGAAGTCAGTCATGTTGGCCAGGAATCCACCTCACTTTTGCTTGGTGCACTTTCTGGTTAATGGGTCAACATCAATTTTGATCTATGGATAAAGGTTAGGGGAAGGTGGCATCTTAGGATGCATTTATAGCCCTTGGTCACATACATTGGTTAGGATTGAGGAACTCAGCATGCCGCAAGGCCAAGTGTTTACACTATGTTTACGTGCTTAGGATGTTGGCATAATGCCTTTAAGTGACCATCTTGAAACATGGACCAAGGAGTCTAACATGCATGCGAGTGTTTGGGTGGAAAACCCAAGTGCATAATGAAAGTAAAAATTGAGATCCCTGTTGTGGGGAGCATCAATGCCTGGACCAGATCTTTTTGTGAAGGTTCTGCAGTTGAGCATGTATGCTGGGACCTGAAAGATGGTGAACTATGCCTGAATAGGGTAAAGCCAGAGGAAAATCTGATGGAGGCTCATAGCGATTCTGATGTGCAAATTGATTGTCAAATTTGGGTATAGGGGCAAAATACTAATTGAACCATCTAGTAGCTGGTTCCTGCCAAAGTTTCCCTTAGGATAGCAGAAACTTGTATCAGATTTATATGGTAAAGCAAATGATTAGAGGCCTTGGGGTTGCAACAACCTTAACCTATTCTCAAACTTTAAATATGTAAGAATGCGTTGTCTCTTGATTGGACCTCCCAATGATTGAGAGTTTCTAGTGGGCCATTTTTGATAAGCAGAACTGGCGATGTGGGATGAACCAAACGCGAGGTTAAGGTGCTGGAATTCATGCTCATCAGACACCACAAAAGGCATTAGTTCATCTAGACAGCAGGACGGTGGCCATGGAAGTCAGAATCTGCTAAGGAGTGTGTAACAACTCACCTGCTGAATGAACTAGCCCTGAAAATCAATAGCTGGCAATCACCACAATGTTGGCACGAACATGTTCCCATGCCTATCCAAGTCAGAGGATAAACCTTGTTCTCAATACTGAGAACTCAGAGAAGCAAAGAAAAGCAGCACATACCTAACAGCACCAGGTTCCAAGCACAATATGATGAACTCACTGAAGATCTTGGCAAAGAATGTGACACGGCCATTCAAAAGCTCATGGACGAAGTATTCGAGCTGTATAAACTGATGGCATGACACAAATGGATTTCATGGGGTGGAGAGCTATTGTTCATAGATTTAGCTGAGGAGATAGAATGCAGAAGAAGGGAGGAGGAAGAAAAATGGGCTAGAGAGGAATAGGATGAGGCGAAGAGAGCAGAAATTGAGGGTTGGAGGAGGGTCTTGGTGGACGCTTGAAATGCAGCTCTTGCTGCATTTCGTGCAAAGATGATTTCGAAGGAGGATTTGAAAAGGCAGAGTGTGAGGTTTGAGGCTGAATTAAATGCAATTGAAAGGGCAGAAGGAAGTGGGGACAACGAAAATGAGCAGGAAGACGAGCTGCCTGTGGTGAGGGTAGTGAAGCAAAAGGTGGTCAAGGTTGAGAGCGAAGAGGATGAGGCAGAGGAGGTTGTGGGGGTAGAGGCTGCAAAGTGGGCACAAGTCGAAACAAGCGAGTTGCTCGATTTCGAAGGTCCAGTAAGTGTTTTCTCTTATGTTTGAAGATTTTTTGTGCAGCTAATCACTTTCGCAGTGTGATCGGTGTGCTGGGTTCAAGTCCCAGCCATGGTGTGTTGTTAGGAAGGGTGCTGCAAAATGTTCAAAATGCACCCAGGAGGTGCAAGGCTGTTACTGGGCAGGGTTGTCCAGGTGAAGCCTTTGAAAAGGCAAAGCAAAGAAGTTTGTCAGTGCGAAACAAGATTTGCACCCCAGACAAAATACAAAAAATATTTGAGAGTATTTTGAAAGGCTTACTAACTGGTTTTCAAACTTTGTAGTGCGTTGAATTCGTGTCGTTGGCCCTTTCGAAGATGGTGAGCAAGTCATGGGGCCGTCCAAGCCATCGATGCCCAAATCGAAACAGAAAAGGCAATCATTGAAGGGCAAGGTGAGGGAGGTACAAGTTGTCAAAGGGGTCAAAGAGATTGATAATGCATGGGTTGTGCGCCATAGCTTGATCGCTGCGAAATTGGCACAGAAAAAATTTGAGATGAAGGTATTGGGGATGGAGGTAGAGGCATTGGAGAAGATGTTGGAAGAGTAGAACTTTTTGTTACTGTTGCACTATTTCCAATTATCTTTAAATGTCTTTTGGAAAGTAAGGTGAAGAAGAAATGAAGATATAACAAACAAAAGAAAAAAAAGATGACTTTTAGAGAAAGGCTCAGTAGTTTATCATAGCCAAAAAACCCTTTGGAGTTTGCATGACCATGCTATGATGCGATATCATGACTTGTATCATACACTAGAGGCAATCGAAATCTTTGTAAGTAATTGCAAAAAAGAAAAGGGAGGATGATTATTCATTTTCGACATCCTGCAAATCTTCAAAGGTATCTTTATCGAAGTTCAAACTTGTTTGAAGTTGTTCGGGGTGCTCAGAGTCGATATCGAGGAATTTCGGTGGTAGGGAAATTGATTTTTGAGCAAGGTATGGTAGCAGACGAAATGCAGCAATAGGTCTATATAGTACTGACCCATCAAGTTTGCAGAGAATATAAGCCCTCCCGTAATTTTGTTCAATAACAATAAGAGGGCCAACATATCAGGGTTTCATCTTGCAATTGAGGGACTTCTTGATTTGCATGTTTCGAAGTAGCACTAAATCTCCTTTCGCAAAGTTGTAGTCATGCATTGTATGCTTGTGAGCAAGTTCAAAGCATTTTGCAGCTTCGATTTGGGATGCGTAGACCTTTGAATATAACAGTTCGAGGTCATTAGATTTTTGTAGCACTATGGCTCGTCGAGCTATAAGATCAGTTGTCAATAAAATTGAATCGGGTGGCCATTGTAAGTATGTTGCTTTGGAGATGTCGAGGGGTATTAGAGGATGTGCTCCTGTAACTGCGAAGTAAGGAGAACAACCCATGCATTTATGAACCGTGACTCGTTCTGCCCAAAATACTGAGTGTGCCCCTGCTGACTATTTCACTTGTTCTCCATCGACAGCCTTAAATAATGATTGTCAAACATTTGAATGGGCTCATTCAATGGGTCCATTGGCGCACAAATTATAACTGCTAATTCGAATATGGTTAATATGATATTGTTTCACAAGATATTCCATAGCTGCGATAAATGCAGTGCCATTGTTGGTTACAATTTTATATAGTGAGCCCCATCGACAAATAATGTCTTCAAAGATCCAATTGCCAAGTGATGTGGCATTTTCATGTTGAAGTTTCCACCATTCTGGATAGGTCGTTAGCAAGCATCGACCTTGTATGATGTATTTAAATCCATTCGAAGGCAGCATTTGCATTGTGTTGATATAGACTTTGCCAAAAAGGGGTGCTGAAGTGGTGACTGTGAACAGAATTAGAACATTTCATGTCTGTTGAATTTGGCATACATAGATGGCAGGTTCGAATATACCATGCAATGTCAGATTTCATGTTCAGCCACCAAAATCAAAGGGCGATAACTGATTTAGTAGTGAAAACCATTTTGTGTCCGATGTCATCATGGAAAGAATGTCTGAGGAAGTATTCTGTTATGATCGAGGAAGTGGAAGATGAAGATATGCCAAACGGGAAAGTTCCAGTCATGACCAGTAAGGAAGAACAGAAGCAGACCTTTAGGGAAATTTGTGGAAAACAGTCATAGGATAAAAATGCTGTGAAAGTGGAGAAGCCAGTGGAGGAGTAGGTGCCAAAAGCCTACCATAAATATCTGCAGTTTTTCAGAAGAAGGAATTGGAGCGGATGCCAGTGCGAAAACCATGGGATCATGCAATTGAGATGAAGCTGGGATTTGTGCTGAAGAAGTCAAAAGTCTATCCATTATTTCTGAAGGAACAAGAAGAAGTGGATGCATTCCTTAATGAACAATTGTGCAAGGGATACATACGACCTTCGAAATCACTGCAGACATCACCAGTATTCTTTGTACCAAAAAAAGATCAGAGAAAGAGGATGTGTACAGATTATAGGTATTTGAATGAGTGGACAGTGAAGAATGCATACCCTTTGCCATTGATCTCAGAGATAATTGACAAGGTGGGAAAGGCCAAGATCTTTACAAAATTGGATTTATACTGAGAGTACAACAATGTACAAATAGAGAAAGGAGATGAGTGGAAGGCAGCATTTGCCACATGTCGAGGATCCTTTGAGACGCTTGTCATTTTTTTGGAATGACCAATAGTCCTCCAACTTTCCAAAATATGATGAACGATATTCTCAAGGATCTGATAGACAAAGACATGGTGATAATATTTATTGATGACATTTTGATATTCACAGAGGATGAAGAAAATCATGAGGCGATAGTGCAGGAGGTGTTGAAGAGATTGGCAGACAATGATTTATTCATTAAACTGGAGAAATGTGTATTTGGGGCAAGCGAGATCGACTTCTTGGAATTAAAGATTGGTCCTGATGGAATCAAGATGGATCCTATCAAGGTACAGGAAATTGTTGATTGGCCCATGCCTATCCATATCAAGGAAGTTCAGGCTTTCTTGGGACTCGCCAATTTTTATCATCGCTTTGTTCATAATTTTTCCAAAATTGCTGCACTATTACACAACCATATGCGAAAGAAAGTAGTGTGGAGATGGGGAGAACAGCATTTGAGGAGTTGAAGAGGAAGTTTGTGGAAGAGCCAATATTAGCCCCAGCAGATTTCAGACGTCCCTTACTAGTAGAATCAGATGCATCAGACTTTGCTACTTGTTAGGGCAACACCCACTAATCTGCTAGCTGGACCATGTGGGTCCTCCTACAAGAAGGTGGCGGGGGGCATGCGCGTGATGGGGGGATTTGATGGATTTGATGCGAGGGTTAAAAATAGAACAGTTGGCTGAAATAGGCCTTTCGCACCACTAATGTGGATGGAATACCTAAGAGAACTCAACTGAGGCCTCCTAGTATTTATTTTAGGGTTATATACTATGTTATTGTAGTATGTTATTATGGATGCATGCACATGCATGTACATATTGATGCATGTAAATAAAGAATTCCCATGCTGACAAATAATGTGTATATAGGCATTTTGTAGTGTATTTTGGTGAAATAAAATAAAATAAAATAAAATAAAAATAGCATTAGGTAATAGGCATGTTAGGAGACTGTTTCCTAACATTACCCCCCTTTTAGGCCTTGACTTCCAGGCGAGAGAATATTGTATCTGTCCCCTCTGTGAAATTTTGGTAAGGCCCGAAATTCATTCCCTCATACACCATTCTAGCAATGCGATGAGGAGCATTTGGATTACATTTAAAGAATTGGGCGATTGCCTTGCACGCTCGCTTACAATTCTCTTCTGGCTCCCACAAATTATTTTTGTCAGTGTAGTTCTTCCACTTGATTAAGAATGCCAATTTGTTTCGTCGAAGACATGAGTCCAAAACCTCTTCCACAATATATTCTGGAGCACCTTCTACCATTATTGGAGGCTGTGGAGTAGTTTGTTGACCAGGAATAGTGGGTGGGCAGTAAGGGCATAAACGGGAAATGTTAATCACAGTATCAATCTTGAATGACTGAGGTAATTTTAACACTACTGCATTGGGTGAAATTATTTTAGAAATCGGATATGGGCCAACTTGCTTCTCCATAAGCTTTCTTGAAAGTCGTGGAATATTTAGATCCTTGGTACTTAGCCATACCAAGTCACCAACTTTGTACTCTGGAGCAACAGCTCGAGTACGATCCATATGTTGCATCATATCATCACATGCTTTCATCAACACTGCCTCTGCTCCCTCCTGCACCTTCGCATTTTTGACACAAAGTCCTCCACTGATTGTACCTTGACTTCCCTTTGTGGTTCTACTCCCATTCTGGGATGATAACCATAATTAGTGAAGAAGGATGACATGCGAGTAGCCAAATGGAATTTATTATTGTGGGAAAATTCTGCAATTGCCAACCATTCAGGCCAGTCAGTTTGTCAGTGATTGACAAACATGCATAGGTACTGCTCCAACTCCTGATTCATTCTCTCTGTCTGCCCATCAGTTTGTGGGTGATATGCCATAGACAATTTGGTTTGAATCCCCAATATGTTATTTAACTCTTGCATAAATGCAGAAGCAAATTGTGATCCACAATCAGAGATGACCATATCAGGTAATCCATGTAACCACCATACCTGATTTAGATAGAGGCGCACCAAGCCCAATGATGAGGTTTCTGCAGTAGTAGGAATGATATGGACTTCCTTTGTGAAGCAGTCGCATACTACAAATATTGCATCGTATCCTTGAGCTTCAGGTAATCCTGTGATAAAGTCCACAGATATATCTCATCATGGCACTTTAGGTATAGGGTTCGGCATTAATTTCCCTGCAGGCTTTTCTGGAAATTTCTTTTCCCTCATGCACATATCACACCCATCCACATACCCCAACACATACTTTGAAATTCCAGGCCACCAGTAATTTATCATCACCAACTCCAACATCTTCCACCTTTCTGGATGTCTGGCAGCTGGCATGTTATGATGTAACCGTACGATCTCCCTTCGTAAATCTTGATCTTCGGTACATAGACCTTTCCTCTGAATAATACTAACCCTTGTTCTTCAACTCATTCATCTCCTTTAATATTACTTTTCTTCTCTCCCCTCAAAGCTTTCACAGCTTCCACCACTTCATCATCCATCTCTGAACATTGCCTGATTTTAGACAACATTTCTGTCTCTGAGCTATCCACCAATAAATGTCCTTGATGCATAGCACAAATACAAAAGTATTCAGGTTTGAGTAGGGTAGTATTTTTATTGTCCTCCTCCACTCCCCTTTTATGATCTGTACATCTGGATAATGCATCTGCTTTCCTCATCAAGCTTCCCGCTTTGTGGACCAAGTGAAAATTAAAGCGCGATAGGAATAATGCCCAACGTGCATGTCAATGGTTAAGCTTTTTAACGGACATGAAATACTGCAGATTTTGATGGTCTGGCCAGATCTCGATCTAATGTGTACATCCCTCCAAATAATGTCTCCATGCCTCCAAAGCTCGTATTATTCCCAACATCTCTTTATCATGCACATCATAATTCCTCTCCACATCATTCAACCCTTTAGACAAATATGCACAAGGATGCCATTTGTCATCTTCACATAGCATTGATAATACTGCTCCAGTAGCAAAGTCTGATGCATCTGATTCCACTTGTAAGGGACATGTGAAATCTACTGGGACCAATATTGGCTCCTCCACAAACTTCCTCTTTAACTCCTCAAATGCTGTCTGCTGTTGTTCTCCCCATCTCCACACTACCCCCTTTCGTGTAAGGTTGTGTAATGGTGCAGCAACTTTGGAAAAATTATGAACAAAGCAACGATAAAAATTGGCGAGTCCCAAGAAAGCCTGAACTTCCTTGATATGGATAGGCATGGGCCAATCAACAATTTTCTGTATCTTGATAGAATCCATCTTGATTCCATCAGGACCAATCTTTAATCCCAAGAACCTATCTTGCTTGCTCCAAATACACACTTCTCTGGTTTAACAAATAAATCATTCTCTGCCAATCTCTTCAACACCTCCTGCACTATTGCCTCATGATTTTCTTCATCCTCCATGAATATCAAAATGTTGTCAATGAATATGATCACCACACCTTTGTCTATCACATCCTTGAAAATGTTGTTCATCATATTTTGGAAAGTTGGGGGACTATTGGTCATCCCAAAAAACATGACTAGCGGCTTGAAGGATCCTTGACATGTAGCAAATGCTGCCTTCCACCATCTCCTTTCTTTATTCATACATTGTTGTACCCCCAGTGCAAATCCAATTTTGTGAACACCTTGGCCTTTCCCACCTTGTCAATTATCTCTGAGATCAATGGCAAAGGGTATGCATTCTTCACTGTCCAATCGTTCAAATACCTATAATCTGTACACATCCTCTTCCTGTGATCTTTTTTTGGTACGAAGAATACTGGTGATGTCTGCGGTGATTTCGAAGGTCATATGTATCCCTTGCGCAACTGTTCATTAAGGAATGCATCCACTTCTTCTTGTTCCTTCGGAGATAATGGATAGACTTTTGACTTCTTTGGCACAAATCCTGGCTTCATTTCAATAGCATGATCCCATGGGTTTCGCACTGGCATCCGCTCCAATTCCTTCTTCTGAAAAACTGACAAATATTTATGGTAGGCTTTTGGCACCCACTCCTCCACTGGCTTCTCCACTTTCTCCACATTTTTATCCCATGACAGTCCTCCACGAATTTCCCTAAAGGTCTGCTTCTGTTCTTCTTTACTTGTCATAATTGGAAGTTCCCCATTTGGCATATCCTCATCCTCCACTTCCTCCATCATAACAGAATACTTCCTCGGACGTTCTTTCTCTTTCTTTTCCTTCTTCTCCTTTTTTACTTTTCTCCCATACACATTACATTCTTTAGGACAATGAGTCATGTGTACCTTCCCAGTTTTCCAATCAATTTCTGGATTATGTTTCCATAACCATGGACATCCAATTATTAGATTGGTTTTTCCAAGGTCGCACACTTGAAATACAGCTCGCTCCTGATGATCCTGATACTTCAATATCATCGTCACTTCCTCCTTAATAGTTCCTCCACAATTGATCGTACCATCAATATTGTACACCATTATAGGTTGTGGCAGTTTATGCATGCAAATACCATTTCCGGTAATTAGGGATCGATTAATAAATAATCCAGTAGCACCACTGTCAAGCAATGCCTCCATATTAATTGCTGCATGCATGTCCACTGTCTTCAATCCTACCGTCAAGCTGATTTCGGGTTCTATTCACGCTGAGTGAATAAAAAATTTAGGGGTCTTCGGAAATAAGGCTGGGCAGCTTTCTTTGTCGGATAAATGATGATGGTTGTACTCTTCAATTTCTCTTTCAGGTTTACTCTCGGTTTCCTCAGATACTAATACATTGTATTGATTCTGGGTCACCAATGGGGAAACCTTCACTGGGACTCTTCTACAAAATTCTTCTGCTTATCTTTTTCCAACTTCACTTCCTCAATTGTCACTTCCCTAATCTTCCTTTTCTGCCTACAATTTCGAGCCATATGCCCTAATTGTCCACAATTAAAACATTTAACTGGAGCTCGTCTCCCTACTCGATCAACATCCATCGCATCCGTTGATGCTGCTGACTCCTAAACAATAGGTGTCACTGCCATGGCCGGTGGCTGTGCCCTTGGAGTCTGTACCTGAGGTGTCCTTCCTTTCTCGGACTTTCCTTCCAATGACTTTCCAAATCTGGCATTCCCATACATCAATTTCGATTCTGCCTGCTCCTGTCAATATTGCTGATCAAGACGTGTTGCCCAATTATACCACTCATCCAACCTCTCCGGCATAGAAGGTAGTCGATAGATAGACTTGAATAACGAGGGATTTAATCCTGCCTTCAAATATTCCACCAATGCTGCTTCTCCCATATCAGTTTGTGATGCTTCTGCTTTGAACTGCAAAATAAATTCATCTGCAGTCAGAGAACCTTGGCGCATAGTTTTTAATTTTGCATTAGCTGTCGCCTTTGGGTTAGGGTCTCCAAACTGTGCCTCCAACCTCTTCAAAAATTCCCTGAAACTTGCAAACGGTTTATATCCCATGGCAATTTGATTAATGGCTTCATTTCTCTAGAACTGTGCTTTCCCTCCCTGGATGTATGAGAGAGCAAACATAATTCTAGACTCAGTCATACGAAATTCGGGCTTCCTCCCATGAATATACAACACTATAGAGCTGATAAAGGATTTTGTGTTCTCCATGGTACTGTCAAATATTTGCAGGGGGCGCATATTTAGGTAAACACATTTTTCCACTCTCAGATCTCTCCTCTGCATGCTCACCCTCCTGAGACATCTACTCCACCATCTCCTCCATCTCATCATTGTTATCTTCCACTGTTTCTGCATTTGTTTGTACTTGTTTGGGCTGGGATGCTGCTAATACTGGCACTAATTGGGACATTTGTGCTGTTAGAGCATCAATTTTGGCTTCAAGAATGGGCATGGGAACAGGATTGTGTCCAGGATTCGAAGCTGCTTGTTCTGTTATAATTATGTAATCTGTGATGAGTCACTTCTTCGGCTGTGTAGAGATTCAGCTGGAGAATGTTTTTGCAAAATTTCAAGTCATGTGATCCAGCTATTTCAGGTACCAAACATGGCAAAACATGTGATTTCAGCTATTGGGCACTTCAGATCAATAACTCTTCCAACAGTGCCTGATTTCGGGGCTACTACTGAATTTGGCTAGTAACTACCTAAAATAGTCATCCAAATAGAGTAATGTAAATCTTAGCTAAACCAGATCCGATCAGTTGTCTGGTTGCAGCTGTCCTAATGACGAGCGCTGCCTCTTGATCACTGGCAGTTGCAATGTAAGGCGAGGCCTGGTGTCGGCTTATGAAAGCAAAGGTAAATATGTATATACAATTAATTCCAGCTCTTGCCAAAATGATGCATAAGCGGATGTGGCGTGCTGAGACAAATGACGTATGTGCATGAATAAGAGAAGGCGCACTGATAGGGTAGTTGAGTTCTTCTGTTAGGGCGACACCCACTAATCTGCTAGCTGGACCATGCGGGTTCTCCTACAAGAAGGCAGCGGGGAGCACGCGCATGATGGGGGGATTTGATGGATTTGATACGAGAGTTAAAAATAGAACAGTTGGCTGAAATAGGCCTTTCGCACCACTAATGTGGATGGAATACCTAAGAGAACTCAACTGAGGCCTCCTAGTATTTATTTTAGGGTTATATACTATGTTACACATATTGTAGTATGTTATTACAGATGCATGCACATGCACGTACATGTGCATACATATTGATGCATGTAAATAAAGAATTCCCATGCTGACAAATAATGTATATATAGGTGTTTTGTAGTATATTTTGGTGAAATAAAATCAAATAAAATAAAATAAAAATAGTATTAGGTAATAGGCATGTTAGGAGACTGTTTCCTACTACTGCAGTGGTATTATCACTGTTATGTGAAGATGACAAATGTCATCCTTGTGCATATTTGTCTCAAGGGTTGAATAATGTGGAAAAGAACTATGATATGCATGATAAAGAGATGTTGGGAATAATATGAGCATTGGAGGCATGGACACATTATTTAGAGTGATGTACACATGAGATCGAAATCTGGACAGATCATCAAAATCTGCAGTACTTCCTGTCTGCTAAAAAGTTTAACTGTCAACAAGTACTTGCTAGAAAACAGTCTCCTAACATGCCTATTATCTAATACTATTTTTATTTTATTTGATTTTATTTCACCAAAATACACTACAAAATGCCTATATACACATTATTTGTCAGTGTGGGAATTCTTTACTTACACGCATCAATATGTACACACATGTATGCACATGTGTGTGCACGTCTGTAATAACATACTACAATATGTGTAACATAGTATATAACTCTAAAATAAATACTAGGAGACCTCAGTTGAGTTCTCTTAGGTATTCCATCCACATTAGTGGTGTGAAAGGCCTATTTCAGCCAACTGTTCTATTTTTAACCCTCACATCAGAACCATCAAACCCCCCCATCACACGCGCACATGCTGCCACCTTCTTGTAGGAGAACCCGCACAGTCCAGCTAGCAGATTAGTGGATGTCGCCCTAACAGTACTTTGGGCATTATTCCTATCACATTTTAATTTTCACTTAGTCCACAAAGTGGTAAGCTTAATGAGGAAATCAGATGCATGATCCAGATGTACAGATAATAAAAGGGGAGTGGAGGAGGACAATAAAAATACTACCCTACTCAAACCTGAATACTTTCATATTTGTGCTATGCATCAAGGGCATTTATTGGTGGATAGCTCAGAGATGGAAATGTTGTCTAAAGTAGACAATGTTCAGAGATAGATGATAAAGTGGTGGAAGCTGTGAAAGCTTTGAGGGCAGAGAAGAAAGGTAATATTAAAGGAGATGAATGGGTTGAAGAACAAGGGTTAGTGTTATTCAGAGGAAAGGTGTATGTACTGAAGGATCAAGATTTACAAAGGGAGATCGTATGGTTACATCATAATATGCCAGCTGCTAGACATCCAAGAAGTTGGAAGACATTAGAGTTGGTGATGAGAAATTATTGGTGGCCCAGAATCTCAAAGTATCTGTTGGGGTATGTGGATGGGTGTGATACGTGTATGAGGGGAAAGAAATTTCTAGAAAAGCCTGCTGGGAAATTAATGCCGAACCCTACACCTAAAGTGCCCTGGCGAGATATATCTGTGGACTTTATCACTGGATTACCTGAAAATCAATGATATAATGCAATATTTGTAGTATGCGACCACTTCACAAAGAAAGTCCATATTATTCCTACTACTGCAAAAACCTCATCATTGGGCTTGGTGCGCCTCTATCTAAATCAGGTATGGCAGTTACATGGATTACCTGATACGGTTATCTCCGATTGCAGATCACAATTTGCTTCTGCATTTATGTGAGAGTTAAATAACATATTGGGGATTCAAACTAAGTTATCTATGGCATATCATCTACAAACTGATGGGCAGACAGAGAGAATGAATCAGGAGTTGGAGCAGTACCTATACATGTTTGTCAATCGCTGACAAACTGACTGGCCTGAATAATTGGCAATTGCAGAATTTTCCCACAATAATAAATTCCATTCGGCTAGTCATATGTCACCCTTCTTTGCTAATTATGGGTATTATCTCAGAATGGGAGGAGAACCTCAAAGGGCAGTCAAGGTACAATCAGTGGAGGACTTTGTATCAAAAATGCAAAAGGTGCAGGAGAAAGCAGAGGCGGCATTGATGAAAGCATGTGATGATATGACGCAACATATGGATCATACTCGAGCTGTTGCTCCAGAGTACAAAGTTGGTGACTTGGTATGGCTAAGTACCAAGGATCTAAATATTCCACGACCTTCAAGAAAGCTTACAGAGAAGCAAGTTGGCCCATATCCGACTTCTACAAGAATTTCACCCAATGTAGTAGTGTTAAAATTACCTCAATTGTTCAAGATTGATCCTGAGATTAACATTTTCTGTTTATGTCCTTACTACCCACCCACTATTCCCAGTCAACAAACTACTCCACAGCCTCCAATAATGGTAGAAGGTGCTCCAGCATATATAGTGGAAGAAGTTTTGGACTCACATCTTTGACAAAATAAATTGGAGTTCTTAATCAAGTGGAAGAACTATACCAACGAAAATAACACATGGGAACCTGAAGAGAATTGTAAGCGAGCATGTAATGCAATTGCCCAATTCTTTAAACATAATCCAAATGCTCCACGTTGCATTGCTCGAATGGTGTATGAAGAGATGAATTTCCAGCCTTACCAACATTTCACAGAGAGGACAGATACAAGATTTTCTTGCCTGGAAGTCGAGGCATAAAAGGGAGGTAATGTTAGAAAACAGTCTCCTAACATGCTTATTAAATAATAATACTTTATTTTTATTTTATTTTATTTTATTTTATTTCATCAAAATATGCTACCAAATGCCTATACACACTTTATTTGTCAGTCTGGGAATTTTCTATTTACATGCATCAATATATATGTGCATGTATACATGCATTGGTAGCAACATAGTACAATATCTGTAACATAGTATATAACCTTAAAATAAATACTAGAGGACCTCAGTTGAGTTCTCTTAGGTATTCCATCCACATTCAGGTGTGAAACCCCTATTTCAGCCAACTAATCTATTTTTAACCTGTCGCATCAAAACCATCAAACCCCCCATCACATGCGCCCACCCTGCTGCCTTCTTGTAGGAGAGCCCACACAGTCCAGCTAGCAGAACAGTGGGTGTCACCCTAACAGTATTCCATCTACATTTGTAGCACAAAAAGTCTTTTTCACCCAACTTGTCTATTTTTAACCCCTTGCATCAAAATTATCAAAAACCCCCATTATGGGCATGCACCACGCCACCTTCTTGTAGGAGAGCTCACATGGTCCAGCTAGCAGCTTAGTGGGTGTTGCCCTAACACTGCCCAGCCCACAGACTCACATTCATAGTTGGTTCTTCAGGGTCTGGACAGAGTCCACAACTGCACAACTCCTTCTTAGGATGTACCAACCCTACGTTTGAGACAACCCACCTTCACATCATGATCATCCCTTTGTTTGATGCTCCGCCAACTCCGAGATTGACTGGCAAGCCAGGCCAGAGAAGGCTTGTTCTGAACCTATGCCAACCCCAAGGAGGGACAGTTCTGCTCAACAACAGGGAGCTACTGTACCTTCTAGTTGGGTTCGGGAGAACATGTGTGGAGTTGGCCAGGATATGGGATGTGGTGTTGAAGTGGAAGGGTATTTTGAAGAATGTTGTGTTGGGGGTGGAGGGTGCAGTGGCTTGGCTTGGCTCATGGCCTCAGGCCAGGCCAGGCACAGCACTATTCCCTATGCAGGCCGTGGGGTTGTTCGAGAGTGAAACCATGCCGGCATTCAGCAGCTGTTCAGTTTGGTGTAACCTTGTGAACCTCGAGTCATGCCAGAGGTGGGGTATGGAAAACATGGTTGATACTTGTAGAACAACAGGATATAGTATTATTAGTGCTGTCTTGTGAATTAGAATAAACGTTAAATGAGAATCCAAGGGGGAACATACTATTGTCGAGGAAGCTGCCGTCTGTGACTCTTTGGCCTTCCTAGAAACAAGGGAAGTGACGTTCGATGAATGGACCCTGGGGACAGTGTTTACAAAAGTTGCAGAGTTGTTTGGAAGGCTCCCTGAGCCTGCGTTCAACAAGCGTTCATTGACAAAAATCACTGGTGTCGATGGAGGTATTCCGCCAACGTCGAGCTGTGGGATTACATCTCGATGGAAAACGTTGTCGGTCGTTGTAGAATGATGGCCTGATACACCATTTCCGAGTCATAAATCAGAACTGAAAGAAAATGGAAAATGGGGAAAGATGCACCACTTTCGAAAAAGGTGCCCTTTCACCCATTTTCGACTCTCGAGCGCTGGGAACACTGACGTTCGATGAACAAATGTTGTAGACACCTTCCACATGGGTCACAATGCCGTCTGGAAGGTATTTAAAACCTGTGTTCGGTGGTGTTTATCAGGAGGGAGAGGTGGCGTGATTTCAGCCAGCTTGTGTATGCTGGGCTGTGGGGATGATGGTGGATGAAAAACAAAGTTGGCATACGTTGAATGACGGCCTATCATGCCGTTTGATGAATCAGAACCTCAACCAAAAGAAAAAATGGGGGAAACGCACCACTTTCCGACAAAGTGCCGTTTCACCTATTCTTGCCCCCTGCATTGGAAACTGCGACGTTAGACGGACAAATGTCAGAGACTTCTTCCACACGGGTTTTGAAGGCTCCCCAAACGAACGTTCGGTGGGATGGGTGGTGTGCGATGTGGCAGTGTTCGGTTCGCGTGCATGACGTTGTGGAGGTGGAGATGAATGAAAATCTTTGCTTGTACTTGAATAGTGACAGCCTAGAGGCTGCCGTCATCCAATCAGAATCGAAATCGAAAGAAAATCACACCTTGGTCGAGAAAAGTGCCGTTTCGCCGGCCTCTCCTGCATCTGGAATGTCTATGTTTGACGAACGAATGTTGCTGACGCATTCTGCCTGGGTTGTAGGGTTGTCTGGAAAATGTTCCTGATCGGTGTCTGGTGGGCATTCATCGGGAGGAAGAAGCGGTGTTAGTGGAGAGGGCTTGTGTGCATCAGGTTGTGGAGACTCTGTTGAATGGAAAAGTTTGTTGGAATGGGTGGAATGACAGCCTAGGGTGCTGTTTCGTGAATAAGAACAAAAGGAAAAACCGATGGCGACTCACCGTTGTTGGGTAGAGTGCCGTCTCGGGCATCTTCGGCTTCTCCTGGATCGGGAACATCAACAGTTCAACGAACGAACGCTACAGGCGGCTCCTTCACAGGCTGTAGGGCCGTTTGAAACTTGCTCCGAGCCTGCTATTGTAGGGTTTTCGTCAAGGGAGTGGCGTGGCATGTCTTGTGCCGGGGCGCGAACGTAGAGTTCTGGAGGGAGTGGTGAAAGGCATCTGTGCTCACTGATAGGAAGAGCCTTGACAACGACATGGAGTGTCTCATTAATGCCCACAACGGCTTCTTCTCATGTAGCCTCAGGTTTTTGACTTGTGCTTCAACGTTCGCATCTTCATCGATAGGTGTGGAGACATTCCATATGTCAAGGCTGTTGGCGTCAATGCCACTTTCTTTTCTTCCTTGATGGCTTTCTTGAGTGCTCCAACTTCCTTGCGGCAATCAATTTCGACGACAGCAAAATGACTAACCAGCTAGCCATCCCATGAGCCACTATGCTCGTGGGGATGGATGTTTTTATTCTTTTTTAATTACATACAATACATACTCTACGAAGTAGTTAATAGGTAGTACTAGTCCCCATAACCGGTCCTAGGACCGGGTCCAGTTTAGTACTGTTTGCGGTTCTGGCTTGAGAGGCCAAATAACCGGACCTTAAAGCACTAGTCTTAAACTTCAAGTCTCAACAATATTAATTGAGTCATTGCAGTGCCAAAATATATCAATTTCTACATACTCAACATCTGGTATCCCTCTGTAATGCTTCAGACATAGCATCCATCATTTCGATGTCGTGTTCACAAGTAATCAGCATGCCATCCCGCGCTCCTTCAGGCCGCCATAGATCATCTCCATAATGAGTGTTCATTGGGTATCGAACCTTTCCACTCTCCCCTGCCCAGTCAAAATCAAGAAGAATGACGTGTCCATTAGAAGAAACCATGACATTTGTGTCCCGGATGTCACCATGCACATAACCAGATTGATGCAGCTGGTCGATGACGGCTCGAATCTTGTCCAGGGGTATGAGCGATTCAGATTCATGGAGCATGTTATATCCTTCGATAAAAGTCATCACAACCATATACCATCCACCAGGCATACTCTCGAAGCCCAGGAGCTTCGGCGCAGCATTAATCGAAGCGCAATATTCATGCACCTCCTTTGAATACTGACGAACAAATTTGACACAGAGGTCAGAGCTGCCATCACACAGTTTCGCACGAAAAATGAGTTTGTTGTAGTCCAAGTGAGAGTGATAAACAAAGCTTTGTTTCTTCGAATCCACAAGTGATGTGAAAGATGTCGGATATGGGAACAGTTGCATGGGCTGGGGTTGTGACTGGTTTGGAGGAGAAGGTGGGTCACGGGTGTGATATTCGTCCTCGTAAAAACCCTTGATACGATTAATGGCTCTCGTAGATGCTCCCAGTTGTCGCGCAGCCATCATCTTCAACCTTGTATCCGAAAAGTGGAAATGAAATGGTAGAACTGAGAGGATCTGTAGATTAGGGCGATTGTTCCAAGCTGCACCGGCAAAACATAGGTAGGGACCTGGCATATAATTCGAGCTTAGTAAACAAGGACAGCGGAGGAGAACGAACCAAAAACGAGCATAATCAGACAAGGCAGCGAGGATCGCGAGTATTTAGGAGCCAGTTTCCGGGTAAACTCTAGATAATATAGCGCGGCTTGAAGGTACGGTTCAGCACCTGACCATCCCACATCGTTCTTGAATTCCGCGAGAAGCGTGACGAATTGTCCCGAGGTTATATCTCCATCCGTTTCGAAACTGCGAATCTTGGTTTGTCGGAGGGTTATCCCGTACGATTCGAAGACATCGCGGATAGCGTTTGCGCGGGA
Source organism: Tricholoma bakamatsutake (assembly GCA_029959215.1). Classification (NCBI taxonomy): domain Eukaryota; kingdom Fungi; phylum Basidiomycota; class Agaricomycetes; order Agaricales; family Tricholomataceae; genus Tricholoma; species Tricholoma bakamatsutake. Next base: position 12,378,854 of record CP114862.1, read on the forward strand.
TTTTTCGTCTGCGTAGATGTGGGACATGGCTGTTTGCAACTTGAGCACGACATCGTGGTCCTTTTTGTTTGGCTCGTAGTTATCGCAATCGTCAATGAATTCGCCGAATACGGGGTGGAGAAGCGTGACTGGTATTACATCACTGGCTGAGGAAGGGCGATTGCACGCTATTGCCTGTGTATCACGATGTTGACGGCTGGAAAAGTCCGCTGTTTGCCCACCGGCGGAAGGGGACTTCTGAGGTGAGTTATTCAAGAATGTGGACCGTAGACCTTCTACCGTAGCCGTGCCGGCAGGAGCGTTGTACGAAAATGGAGGGACTCTGTTCAATCGTTGAACTAGCGTCGGATGAATACCCACCATCATTAACACTGGGGCAAAGCACGTACCAGGAGGCGCATAAACGACGATATGGAGGGTGTTGACGGCAGGAGTTCCGTTTGGAAATACATCGGTCAAAATTTCCGTCGGACGTAAAGTCCTTTCGTGAGGACGCTCTGCAAGTTTCTCTGAAAGATCATCATCGATTTCAATGGAAACGTTCCATAGATCGAGTCTGTCGGCATCGATAAAATCGAATGCAAACTTCTTCTTCGCTTTGATGATCTCCCTTAGCACCGAGACCTTCTCGTTTTTATCAATATTTACAGAAAATATGCGGGAGGGATCGTCGCCGAGCCGCAGGCAGTTGAGTTGGAGTAATAGAGGCCCATCAGATGCTTACCAAAATCCTGTGTTAAGTAACATATAAAACAAACGGAACTACCAATGCTCACCCGCCTTGACGATCACATGTAGTGTTTCCTCTCCCAGACTCCCAAACACAGAACTGAGCTTCTTCGCGCCTCTCAATGCATCCTCATTCACCACTATCCAGTTCAGTTTCGTTTGGAAATCCCGTTTGTCTCCGTCCGTTGGAATGTTGTGAGCGTTCCATAGATCGAGCCTGTCGGCAACAATGGAATCGAATGCAGGCTTCTTTTCATCTTTGATGGCCTTCCTTAGCATAGAGACCTTCTCGTTTTTATCAATGTCTACGGAAAATACGCGAGAGGGATCGTCGCCGAAGACGCAACAGTTAAGGCTGATGATCGTTGACATGATCGAGTGGCACTACAGTGCGAGAAATCAAACAATTGAACGCCACGTGATGAGAAATGGGCACAGTAAAAATGACACGGGGCTGCCGCGTGTGACGCAAGTGACGCGCAAATCTCAGGACAGATTTTTAACATCAATAGACTCTTTTCTGAGGTAGTTCATCTTCAGATAACTTGACACCTTGGGTTACAACTGGTAATAGTACACAAATCATCGTACAGCATGCAAGTTTGGTGGAACTGAAGCAAGGAACACTTCCGAACAGTCATACGACTATGGCGCTTAAGTCTACACTACTTGTCGTTCCAAGCATCTTCATGAGGGTTTTGGGTGGTGTCAGCCTCTGCAGTGGTGCGCGTTACCCCCGCATCAGTCCCGCATCACCCCCGCGTCAGGTGCGCGTCAGTGCGCTTCAATACCGCAGCACCTCCGCGTCACTAGTATTCACTCAAGGACAGAATTAGTCTTAAATACATGTCATAGCATTGTAAGTAATACATCGTGTTAACAAGTTAATCATTGTTCACGCGCATGACTCTGGTTGCAACTTTTACTTAAACTGGAACAAATACCTAACCGAATTCGATCGAGAATCTACTGTCTGGCAATAGACAAGCCGGATACTAACTGCATTCATTTTTCCACACATTCCTTATGTCTATTTATCAACCAGACCACTAATAACTAGATGGTCCTCCTAAGTTTTGCAAGTACAATTGGGTGATGTTCTCGTGATGATGACAACTTCTTGAACCTGGTAGTCTTTTATCAAGAGTATATTATATTCAATTATTTCATTCCACCAGTCGAGGCCAATAGGCAGAATACACAGCCTATTACAACACCCAGGCAGACCTGTAAGCTCCCCTTCTTCCAAAAGACTGGATAGTGACCACTGACCTCTGACTTCAATACAATGCATTATAGTGGCACAGAATGATCCATATGGTAGGATCTCCATTGAAATCTGTTTACTTCATTCTCTGATAATCTCATGCAGGGAAAGTAATTGCCAATGAGGCTGCTCTTCCAATTCCACATTTTCTGTTTGGTCCTTTCTTTCCATCGCCCTATCAATCATTTCCTCACCCTGGATCCAGACTACCACCATACCCATTCAGGAATCAACCACAACTGACTGAGAATTATTCATTGCAGTTCAGTCATCCTGCAATTCCATATCTGCCCCAGTATATTCATCCTTGGGGACCCTTTATGCACAGTGGCAGTGGTCCACCAACACCTGGCCCAGCAAGTACAAAGCCTATCACCATGAACATGGGTTCTTCCACAGATCCTTCTATCAAGGGAAATGGAACAGCTTCAGATCTCGAAGCATATGTTGTGTAGGATGGTTGGCCTGATGGTGACATAGAGAAATTGTTTACGTGGGAAGAGTTTGAGAAGTGTTTGTTGGAGCAGACTACATACGCTGCACAGAGGAAGAGATGACATGTTCCTTATAACCTACCTGGGGTTTAGTTAGTCTTAGAGCTAGGGTTTAGCAGAGGTAAGAACACTGTATATCTACTATAGTACAGGTTCTCCTTATATACATAATAGTAAGGATGTCACATGACTCAGGAATGTGTTTACCACATGTATGCACAGTAAGCGCAGTAACATGTGTGTGCTGCATGCATGGCCTCATGTATGCAGCATGTATCAGGATTTAATTTCAACACCCCCCCTCAAACTGTACAGCGCTCTAAGCAGCTAAGTTTGAATCTCAAAAGTAATTCCGAGAGAGTCTCTAAATTTCCTGAATAAGACAGCGCCAAGGTTCTTTGTGAACATGTCAGCTGGATTATCATTTCCAGGAATGAAAATGACTGTGACTTTGTCATTTTCTATGCATTCGTGGGTATAGTGGTAGCGAATGTCTATATGTTTGGTCCTTCTTTCCTGAACTGGATTTGATCTGATAAAGATGGATCCCTGATTATCAGTGCAGATTGGTATGCGCTTCAGTACATATCCAAGTTCCTGGAATAAGGACTCTATCCACACTATCTGTCGACAAGTGTCGGAGAGAGCCATATATTTGGCTTCTGTGGATGACAGTGCTACAGTTTTTTGTAACCGGGACTTAGGGTTAGGGGTTAGGGTTAGGGTGGACGAGCCTGCCGAGCGAAGCGAGGCAGGCGAGGACTATTTACGTGTGGAGAGAAAGACAGAAAAAATGCGCCGTACACAAGTGTGTCCGGGGCGGATTTCGAGCTATGCTCTCCTCAGTTTTCTGCCTGGCCTTTTATACCCCAGAGGCCAAGGGGTTCGATACGTTCGAGCGCGTGCGATAGCACGCTCCAAGCCTGTGGATTAGGCCTGAGACTCTTACGCCATGAGGCGCAGCCTTACTAACCACCTAGGTCCCCGAGCCCGTAGGGCCGGGTCCGCAGTAGCGTTCGTGCGACGAATCTCCCTAATGCGCCCACAGAAACTTCGAACGCCGAATAAAGTCCGACCTTTATCCGTACATAGAAGCATACAATTTCCTTTTATAGTAGAAACATGTGATTATCCGATACCTCGGTTAGATGATTAATCTAGCCGAGGCCGACTGATAGCTGACTGATAACAGTGCATATGACTTTTTCGCCGAATCGCTTCCGGCCCGATCACCTTAGGGTTAGGGTTAGGGAGGTGTATTCTACAACCTACAGAAGAGTGTATGCAAGAAGAGGACGACAGGCACTGGGGAAATCCTAGTGCATCCTGTTTCGCTTTTATAAGCTCTTCAGGTCCAATATTCTCGCGCTGTCATATTACTAACAGCATGACAAACGATGATGCCATTATGGTATCATATCGCATCGTCGCTTATAAACAGTGATCAGTAATCAGATTGATAAGACGCTTACCAAGGTCTATGACCAATCTTCCAAATATAGAACACTCTTAGTAAGAGGTCTAAATTTAGAAAGATAAGCAGATAAGAAAAATACTTATAAGCCAGGCTTATGTTGCTGTATCCCAAATAAACCCCACGTTGGGGTTAACCCCACGTTAGGGTTAGGACCCTTCTCACCATAGTCCGGCATCCCGACGCCGGTGGTTAGTACAAACCTTAGTTAGGGTCCGTGTTAGGGTTCCTAGTTAGGGTTCGGAGTTAGGGTTCGGGTTAGCTAAAGTATAATTAGTTATCCTACTGATTTTTTAATACGATTAAGTATTAAGACTCACGGTTAGGGTTTAGGTTCACCACTTTAAGCTATAAAGTGATTCCCTAGGAATCAATGTTTGAAAAATTACTTCAAACAGCGTCCGTGAGACAACTGTTTATTTTGTCTGAAAGAACTATGTTACGTTAAAAGGTAGCAGCCCCTTACTAAGTCAGCATTAGATAGGGCGCTTACCCTACTAACGTCGACGCGTCAGAGCCCTGATACTTGGTTTGTGTGCCAGACTGCAATCTTCGCCAAGATGCTTGACTACTAGAACAGCTCGCCAGAAGCAGCGCACTTTTGCCAACATATCAAGACCGTCTCCCTCTTGGGGTAGCGTGTCCGTACTAATACCATCTTTTCAGAGGTACCCTTTAACTTGGAACAGGTATCCAGGATCATTTTCGGAGATGTCGGAGGAGCTGCCTTCGTCCATATCTGAATTAATATCTGAATCTAAAGAATCCTTATCTAACACGGTGAGTACAGTCTTTTTCCAAAGACTGGTAAGGTCAAATAGATTTCGCGTTCGTTTACGCGAAACTATTATTTTCCGATTAGTTAGGCCTACTGTGCGCACATCAGGGATTGGGCGGGGGCCAAGGGGAGTGGCAGCCTCGACGCAGTACGCCGGGTCCACATAACCAAGGTCGCCATAATCATCTGTAAAGGGCGCATAGGGGGTTCCCGGTCTGAGGGTTCCCACTTCCGCGGCGGCAAGCCAGCCGCGCCAGTAGCCTAGAACTGTATCACCAAGTTCTTTCGCATTAAAGTAGTTCCATGCTGTATTGAATTCGGATTTAAGTACTAATACGTCCTCGTGCTCACGTCTAGTATCAGCCAAACGGTTCTGCCAACGGGTAGTAATATTATTCTTAGTCCAATTCTTAATAAGGTTCGACGGGTATCCACGCACAATGTATAAAGCGCTCAGGCTTCGTATTGCATCTATGTAGTGAGTATGTAAACTGCATAGGGTGGCTAACCGTGACATCTCACCTAAGTAGGTCCCTCGTTTAACATCGAGGGGGTGGTGGGATATCCATGGAATTCTCTCTTGATGGGAGCGCGTTTTCCGGTAAGGCATATGTTGCACACGATTATAAGAATCGCGATATATTGTCATATCCAAGAAGGGGAGGAAATTATCCGACGCGCCCCATTCAATCACACATCCATCAAACTTAACTGTACTTATGATTTGTACTGCTTCCTCTTTACTAGAAGCGTAAACAATACCAAAAATATCATCGATAAATCGTCCATAGAAGGGTATCTGTGGGTGACCAAGGATATTAAGTTTTCGTTCGAACCACCAACCAAAAAGGTTGGCTAAGTCCGGGGAGTCCGCAACTCCCATGGCCAGGCCATTACGTTGTTGATAAACAAGATCCTTGTAACGTGTGATCAGATTCTTATTTCCCGTATCTAGACATTGAAGAAAGATACGCATTTCAGTGCATTCTTCGTCTGTTGTTGGGGTGCCGACATGTTCTTCGTACAGTTTGGCCGCTATATCTAAACATTGCTTAAGTGGAATATTAGGATAGAACGCAACAACATCGCCAGTGACTAGAAACCACTTGCGATTGATATCGAGATTGATCTGACTTAATTTTATCGCCAAGTCTTTGGTACCTTTCAGTATGGTTGGCGCCGATTCAACGATCGGTTTAAGCTTTTTACTAATGTATTTGGCAGCGGGGTTCTGTATTGCAGAGTGACACGGGATTATAGGTCGCATTTTTACGGGTTCCTTGTGTATTTTAGGTATCCCATAGAACACGGGTATCACATGTTTATCCCCTTTCACCGTAATACGGTGACGGAAAAATTTAGGTAATTGATCACCACTGTCAGACATGAGACGTTCACTCAAAAAGGCTACTAGTTCCATATCTTTACATTGTTTATTTAAAATTGCTTCTGCTGTAAGCGGGTGTAACGGTATATAATTGTTAACATCATTAAGTAATTCTAAACATTTTTCGTCGAGCCAGGTTCACTCTGACACCACTATTCCTAAGTTCTTATCAGTCATAGTAACGACATAATTGTTACTAATCAAGAACTTCTCAACACGGGAACGGTCAGGCTTGAGCGATTTAATTATCGGCCCTTCCTCTTCTATGGGGATTTTGGAAATTGTTTTTCGAACAAAGTTCCAGCCCGCTAAGATACCCGTTTCGAGATAAGGTGGTAAACGAGGTGGTTTCCCCTTTCGTTGATGGGGTACCTCGTAATCTGGGTCGTACGATTTTTCAGACTTAGGGTCTTCAAACGAGAAGAGTATTCTCCAACGTAAGCGTTCGACAAAGTCGAACCACGCTTCTTTAATTAAATTAGAGTTACGTGGACTGTGGAACATGTATTTCATTCCCACACTTAGGTCTAATTGTACGTCTAAAGGTAAGGTTACATTGGGTCCGCTATGCACGAGATTCTTATAGGAATTAGCCTGTATAATATTTACGGGCGTACTAAGAATGAGTGCTTGGACCGCATCTGGATATGGGATCGCTAGCAGCTGATCCGGAATGAGCATGGGATTGATAAACCAATTGTTATCTATCCAAACAAAATTACATTTGCGACTAACTATGTCGCCTTTGCTTTCCCCTTTCCTTTCTGTGATTTCTTCGTCTTCTGGGCGCCCTTGGTGGCGTCTGGAACCTTCCTCCCAGCTTTGGGAACGTAAGGGGTCGCTTTTGGGAGCGGACCCGGCTTGGAAATCTTCTTTGTCGTTGTCGATTTTTTCTTCTTGCCAGAACCGTCCTTTTTCTGGGACTGCAACAAGAGAATGAGTGCTGGTAGAATAAGCATTAAGGTCGCTACTCACCGGCTTCGGCAACGTTTTGATACGAGCGGAGACTGCTTTATCGATCATTGACTGGATCGACGGGCCAGGCTTGGTAGCGTCAGCCATCTCCACATCCGCACTCTTTGCTAGGTCTTTCTTTTTCGAGATTTTGGTCGCCATGACCGCATCCCGAGCCTCCACGATAGCGATAACGCGGTAGGCGAAGACCACACAATCCTCCATGACTTGTTCGCCAAGGACGCGTGCAGACTCGTTCTCATCCCAACCTTGAAGGACCAATTCCCCTTGCGGGTTCTTGGCGAGACGCGGCAGCTTGGTAGCCGCCATGATCTCCGTCCGGCGTTTGTTAACACCGGGCGCCATCGACTGCAAGAGCCGTTCGGGGGTGAGAGATGCCTCCAGGAACCGAATATCGTCTTTCTTTGCCGCAATAGAATTGGCTAGGAGAGACTTCTGATATTCCTGGTGGGAAGACCGCAGTGCGGCAGCGTGAGCCGCCCCAGCAGGGTCCGCCGCAAAGTCCCGCGTAAGCTGGACTTCAGGCATCGAGCTCCTCAAGTGAGGAGGGATTGTCCCAGCAGCTTGATGCTGCAGCCACCGTGCAACAGTGGCCCGCGCGCCGAACAGCTTGGTAGCCGTTGCGGCGATGCCCAGAAGGGACTCGCGGAGGACGTGCGCATAGTCGTGGGGGACCATGGCGACGACCGCGTCAACGTTCAGGGCAGCCTGCAATCCAGCATGCCGCACCGAGCGAGACGTTTGGGGGTCGTTCTCGTTAGCGAATGAGATCGCGTTGAGAGCAGGGGACAGAGCACGAGTAAGAGAATTCATTGTTAGAGGATGTGCAAAGAATCAAGCAGGGGGGGACACAGGGGATTTAGGGTGGACGAGCCTGCCGAGCGAAGCGAGGCAGGCGAGGACTATTTACGTGTGGAGAGAAAGACAGAAAAAATGCGCCGTACACAAGTGTGTCCGGGGCGGATTTCGAGCTATGCTCTCCTCAGTTTTCTGCCTGGCCTTTTATACCCCAGAGGCCAAGGGGTTCGATACGTTCGAGCGCGTGCGATAGCACGCTCCAAGCCTATGGATTAGGCCTGAGACTCTTACGCCATGAGGCGCAGCCTTACTAACCACCTAGGTCCCCGAGCCCGTAGGGCCGGGTCCGCAGTGGCGTTCGTGCGACGAATCTCCCTAATGCGCCCACAGAAACTTCGAACGCCGAATAAAGTCCGATCTTTATCCGTACATAGAAGCATACAATTTCCTTTTATAGTAGAAACATGTGATTATCCGATAAGGTGCCGGAATGGCACCTTATCCGGATAGATCCGAAGATTATCCGATACCTCGGTTAGATGATTAATCTAGCCGAGGCCGACTAATAGCTGACTGATAACAGTGCATATGACTTTTTCGCCGAATCGCTTCCGGCCCGATCACCTCGCGGTGCGGGGCGACGAGTGGGGTCTATCAGTCCCTTTCGCTATAGTTGGCAAGCTGGTTCCCATGGGCTAATTTGCACGGTCCGACCCGTCACCATCATGGTTTTTCCACGGATGCGGTTAACCGAGCGCACTTAAGCGCAAGGCCGTTCAACGCGCGCCATAGTCGCCTGGGCGCTAGCCAACGGCTAGCCAATTAAGGCGATGCCGCTACTAATGGGTAACATGACTCCACGGTGCCACTGTATCAGTGTTATAGTCGTGGGTAAGTCACGTGATCTACTATAGGAGTATGCGATTGATTAGATCACGTCTAAATACTCTCCTTATTACTAAGCCTCTACTGTGGGGGCAACGTTTCCCACAGGCCTAACTTAACCCAGGGAACGCCGGCGGGCGTCCACGTTAGGGTTAGGGTAGTTAGGGTTAGAGTTAGGGTTTGGGTTTGAACCACTCCCTAAAGAGTATAAATATTACGTTTACTATGCAATCACTCTTCTTCCAAGTCCGCGAACCAAGACTGGTCCTGATCCGCGGAATCTTCGGCGAGGGGAAACCTTTCGGCCCCCAAGCTCCAGATAGATGGCAAAACGGTATGTTCGTTAAGGGCATTCCGTTTGAGTTGGTTTAGTAAGTCTGCAAACGAACGAGTTCGTCTACGAGATACTAGCCACTTGGCATCAGTGAATCCGAGCTTTGAGATGTCAAGTTTTTTGACTACTTCCATGCTCGCAGAGCGGGGCAAACGCTTCAGTTCGTGTAACCAAATTTCGTCACTTGAACCCGTCGCTCGCCCGTCCTGGACACCATCTGTTCGGTCACCATGACTGTCAACCTCCGGAGAGGGATCGCCTGGCCCTACTAAGTTGGCGGACTGAGACAGGTTTGCAATAGATCCTGAACTACTCATTGGCCCAGTCGCTTGGCTTTCACCTGCAGCAACTCGCTCAATGGGTTCGTCTACTGGACCTGAGTCCCAAAGTCGTGTCCATCTTGATTTCCGAGCAGAAATCTGAATGGACCATTGATTCATGATGATATTTGCCATCTCATGAAAGTTGAACTCCTCCCAAACTGGATTGAAAGTGGATTTAAGGACTAAGAGTTTACGGTCCCCCGTACCTGCTACCACAGGCTTTTTCTCGACTTTGCGAGCATGCCATCTCTTAGCGGAATTTTCCTTTAACCACTTTTTTACCAATCGGTGTGGGTATCCTCGTGCTATATATATCTTTGCAAGATCACTCAAAGCATCGATATAGTTGGCAGATGAACTGCAGAGAATAGCCATACGTGACATCTCCCCAAAGAAAGTCCCACGCTTTACGTCGATGGGGTGATGAGATGCGAATGGGATTCGTTCTAGGTTGTTTCTGGCCTTGCGGAATGGTTTCCATTCGATCCGGTTCCAAATCGGATCAATGTAAATCATTAGATCTAAAAAGTTTAAACTTTTTCCAGAAACTTCCCATGTAAGTTCGAGGCCTGGAAATTTAACTAACGACTGGGCGTAAGCAAGTGCTTCGTCGCCTGTCTCTGCGTAAATAACCATAAAGCCATCGTCGATATATCTCCCATAGAAGGGAATACGACGACCGTAAAGTTGGTCTCCCAGAAGGAAACTCTCCTCATGAACGGATGCAAATATATTGGCGCCGTCGGGGGATGAAGCTACCCCCATGGCAATGCCTTTAATTTGCTCGTAAACTTTACCGTCGAACTCAAATATGAGGTTTAAGAACGAGGCGCGCATACAATGCATAAAAAATGCCAACTCAGCTATAGAAGGCTTGCATACGTCTTTATAGTATTGTTTGCATGCTTGCATGCAGAATTGGTCATTGATGTTAGTATAGAAGGCTACTAAATCAAATCCTACTAAAAAGAATTTGCGTCTCGGGTCAATGACCAGATTTGCCAGTTTCATCGCCATATCTTTACTACCCTTAATAGTAAATGGCAGCTTCTCGATGACTGGTTTGAGAGTCTTAGACACGTACTTAGCCGCGGGGTTTTGCATAGCCAGGTGACAGGGTACGATTGGGCGCATTCTCATAGGATTCTTATGGATTTTTGGGATTCCATAGAATTTGGGAAGCACGTACTCTGGACTATCCCCGTCGGGAATCAAGTGCCGCAAGAATTTGCTGAGTTGTTCGTGGTTGAAGAACGTAATAGCTTCGTTAGCTATATTCAGCATTCTAAGTCGTTGGGAGTCTAAGATCTCCTTCGCTTTTTCTGTTTCAATCTCATGATAAGAGTTGGTGTCAGATAACAGTTTAGCGGTTTCGTCCATGAACCATTGCCGGGTGACAAGACATTGACCGAGGTTTTTATCCGTGGGAAGAACGAGATAATCGTTTTTCTCGAGGAATTCGAAGACGGCCTTCGCATCCACCATTTCCGGCGTGGACCTGTTCCGATGCTCAACCGAAGGTGCGGAGCTGTAAATATACTCCCATCCTTTCGTTAAGCCGTCTTCGACATAGTCTATTTTGAAGTCACATCGATTACGTTCGTGTGGGACTTCATAGTCTGGTTCATAGGGACGTTCTTGGATTTCACCGCTTAGCTCCTTATGTAACCAGTAAAGTCTCCATCTAAGACGGTCACAGAAGTCATCATAAGCCAAACGGATTTTATTTAAACTTGGCGCTATCTTGAATAGATAGCGCGCACCAGCAGATACATTTGTTAAAATAAAATAGGGGGCATTAACCCCCGGACCCAAGTGTACTCCTGCTCTAAACCTCGACATCTCCATATATTCCGGAGAGACGTGGCGGAGTAATAAACGCACTGCAAGAGGTCGAGGAATTAATAATAATTCGTCAGGATAAGATGCTGGATGCTCATACCTGAAGGTGGACGAATCTATTATTTTCGTCCACCTTTCGACTTCTTGTTCTTGGGGTTGCCTTTCGGCTTAGGGTTATGAGGATCTGTAGGATTGCCAGTAGAGTTGGACCTATTTGCCCAGGATTGGTCCTAGGATTGGGATCCACAGCTAAGTCCTGTCATCATAGGATGGGTTGTGGGGTTGGTGCATAGCTTCGTTGTAAGTCCTAGATATGTACCAATGTCCAATTTGTATCATTTGTATCAGGGCCTGACTTATGAGCTATGTATTACCTTTGATCCTTTGTGACTATGGCAGGCATGATCAAAATTCAGCTTTATTCCACCACTTCTGTTTTTCTTGAATGCCATGTATAGAGCTGAGTACAATTGATAGTAGCAATCAAAATACTGCAATTATCAGTAGTGTTGCCAAAGGCACAGCTCAGAGCCGTGAGCCATTAAGCCACACTACTATTTTGGGCAAGCTGCACTGCTAAATCAGCTTACAGCTCAGAGCCACTCAGAGCCGCCTGAGCTATGCCCTCAGTTCTATAATATTGGAGAAGAGGTAGGTGACCTGAAACCATTTAAAAACAGTAGAATACACTCTGTAGATCTACCTAATGTGATGTTTAAGGCATATTGCTGCACACTATTCCTTGGAGTCATCTTGCAAGCATTTTTAGTAATATGTAGAAGCAGAAGAACATGGTCATCAAAGGTACCGATTCATGTAAAACTCAATAGTGCAACATATTTCTTGTACAATAATAGTTTGCACAATCTAATTAGCATATAAAAAGCATAAGTAATGCATGGATTCCAGTATGGCAGCCAGCCCACAGCTTTGGGCAATCTCGAGTGGCTTAGCTAGCTCAGTACTGTTTTGACCAGCTTAAATGCCTGACCTGAGCCATAGCCGAGTTGAGCTGAGCCATGGCATCACTAATTATCACTTGATTATTAAAAAAGTTGTAGAATCCATTGAGTTGCCTCTGAAGGCAATTTGCCAAATATTTCGACCATTATTGATGCAATTGTTCCAAAAAATAGGTGAATATGAAGAATGTCATCTATTTGCAGAACAATAGGCAATTGCAAAAGCATTTGTTTATATCTTTTATTTGGTCCCATCAGTGATAGAATCTGGGCTGATCAATGCCAGACAGGTCATACAGAGGGGATGATTGCATTTACAATTGGCACATTGGCAAGTAGCATCATCAATAAAACCAAGCACATGTATAAACAAAGGGTTTTGTGATTAGCCTATCATTCTGCAAATAGCTGCCATTTTGGTCAATGGATCCCATTGGTCAATTTTTTGTCATCATCTGCCTAAAGTGAGTATTGCCTTTTCGAAATTCTAAATTCATCATACTATCTTTTAGATATAGACCTTTCTGAGTAGCTCACTGGCCACATAATATAAAAGTCCATTTATTATCATTTACACTCAGTGCTTGTACTAACTATGCACTTGGATTGATGCCTTCTTATCTGGGGTTCAAAATTCCCGTGGTCTGTGGTTGCAGGCAGGAGAACATTGAATGGACCTCTCCAAACATCTACTGGTCATGTGATACAGATTTTTTATTTATTTGCTGTTACTATATTGCTATATTGATATCTATACTACATAAGTAGCTATAAAAGTAAGCCTCGATAGACCTAAATATGGAGTCAAAAAAATGTTTCAAAATACTATATGTACTTGACTATGCAAAGAGTCCAATCATATCCCAAACTCACAATGTTTTGTGGGCCTGACAGGTGAAGTGCACAATGACAAAGAAACATGAGGTTTTTTGAGAGACAAAGGTGCATTGTCACCAATGGCAGGGTATGTAGTCAGTGATAGAATAGAAGTTGAGGCAATAATTGTATATCTTCTTGAGTCTAGCTACACGGATGGCTTAGCATTGGCAGAGGACCCCCTAGCTCTCAAGGGTATCTACCTTGTAAAATATTCTCAGTATTTTAGATATTTTATTTGAGGCTCTATCAAAATTTATTTAAAATTGATTGGCTGAGTCATTAGCAAACTAGGCATGACAGTGCACACATTGTGACGTCTGAGACGTCCATGCCAACCATGAGTTCCCTTAGTTTGCTATCACAGCAAACCCATCACATAGCGGGTGTCCAGGATGCCCGATGCAATACCATGGAAGGCTTGACCCAGAGGCATATGCAGTATCATAGGTTCCATGCCTATGGGCATCCCAGACGGTCGTGTGTAGATTTCTATATACATGTGTGAGGCTGTTCATAATTGTTAATTCATTCATCTTGCTGAGTACTCCTAGTACACTGCATCTACAAATTACTCTTCCTCTTCTTCCTCTTCTTGTGGCAATGGACGAACCCCCATCTGTATCGGTTCTCTCTCCCACGTGGTTAAATTAACCGCTATCTGTGGACAAGGTTGAAGGTTGGATCCGAGTGGGTACATGGTCCAGTTATTGCCCGACATTTTGCTTGTTGCCCACATTCTGTCACTACCACCATGTGGCAGCCACTTCAGTTTGTTAAACTGGCCCCGAAGCTGTGAACGCACGATTTGAGCGTCATGCATTGATAGTTGTGACATGAGCTTGAACCATTCATTGTAGTAAGTGGTATATGGAAAGTTTTGTAGTTTGCCCCTCTCTCTTGGAGGGGTGCCTTTGGGAGGGAAATACCGATCAAACAATGTGGTGCTCCAGAACTCTTCTGTAACAAAACGGATTTGTATTTTTTCGAAAATAGATGAAAAGTTGGTCGTCATGAAAGTTGCCCAAGTAACATTATTGCGGGCTTCTTTGGTCATGATGATGTGAGATGGATCCTTGGCCCGAGATACGTTGGGTGAAACAGCAAAGATATCGTATGGGACCTGCTTCCAAATTTTCGAGATGGCATCATCTGGATTATTGCCTATTCGTGGTTCGTTGTCTCTATCATCCAACAATTCTGGTCTCTGTACATCGGCACCCGTCTCTTTGACCACTGTTCGAATTTGCACGCCATGATTGACAAGATTCAAATCAATATCATCCTGTTCATCATGACCATTGTGGATAAAGTCTACCGCTGTAGTCTTTTGGCGCTTATTTGGAATTCGAGAGTGGTTGACCGCTGTTCCCTTTGGTGCCAAGACTCGAGCTATGCCAGCATCATGCTCCAGAAGTGACATACTGTTGCGACCAAATATCCAGGCAAGGTATACTGGATCCAATCGTCGGACAACGGGCATTGGTACACGATAAGCACCATGAGGATCATCTGTAATAATGTCAGCTATAAAATATAGCCCACGATCATATCGTATGGGAGATGTTGGAAGTTCTTCATCATCAGATTCTTCATCCAAGTCTAACCCTTCGATCACGTGTTGACAGCAGCTGTCTCGTAGATCATCAACTTGACGGCCCTCCTCCGGTCGATAAATCAGAGCATTCAGTGTCCACACACTGACTGCACCAAGGATGAGAGTTGAGCGCAATGCACGTGCCTCAGTTGTAGCCTTGCAGAAGTTGTAAAAGATATAATGGAGTGCTGACAATCGCAAGAATTTGAACTGCCTGTATGAAAAATAATGAATGTCAAGGGAATAAGGAATATGGTTTATTTACTAACCACCAGCGTGGAGCTGGGATAGCAACCAATGTATTTGAAATCAAATCAGGTGGAAGACCTCTGAGGACAGTTGGACTTTCTCGAAGTTTGACCCTGACCTCAAAACGAGCGCAACCTTCGGTAGCAGATCGGATATCATTACCTACACACTGTCCAAAGACACCACTTATCTCTGTGATGTCTTTGATTAAGGTTTGGATATTGCGTTCCCCAGGCATGAGTTCTGCTGCATGATGACGTCGAAAGCTACCTGTGTGAAGTTGATACAGTGGCTCTTTGTCAGTTGTATACACATTGATGTATGCAACATGATCTGCCAGCCCCTTGGAACGTGTAGTACAACGGAATCCTGCAAATTCATTCAGTTGTGCAACACGATCTGTTTTAAAATTATTGTGGTCATCTGCAAGTGTGGCGAGGGAATTGGGATGTGACTGATTCTGTTGAGGAAGCGCATGTCTCAGCAGCCGTAGATGGCCATCTTCTAGCCATTGCACTACATGATCACGGAGGTGAACTTCGAGGCCTACATCGATGTACCACTCATCAGAATCAAGCTCATCGAAATTGAGGAAGTCCAATTTATCATGAAGAACGTTCCAACATTCCGCCACGATCTCCGGATTATGGACCGTAGCTCCTTTGTAGCCACGAACCTCATGAATGAAGTAAGCATCCCTCAAATCATTGTGCTGCTCTAGATTCTGAAAAAGCGCATCCCGAAAATCCTTTAAAACAAATGCAGGAAGATCCACACTTCCAAAGTGGAACTGTCCTCTAATGTCACGAGCATTTGCCATCGCAACGTGATATGTTGGTGGCCAGTGGGATAGTCGCTCTGGAACCACGCTACGCACAGCTGGGTGAATTGCATTATCATAGAGCATTTCGAGCAAGTCTTGAGGAATTCGGGGAGACTCCCCTGCTTTGTAGAGCCGAGGAAACACTATCCTCGTAATGTGACGTTGCAGAACTTTTCCAAAGGCAACATTTGGAATTTTGTGCAAAGGTATCCTGATTTCTGTGCCCTTCAACCCCATTCAGTGTATAGGAAAAATAGTTTGCTTCCTAAGCCTTACCATATTGTCATAGGCTTTTCCAAGAAGATGAATATCCTTTGTCAAAGTGTCTCTGAATGAGGCAACTGGAAAGATGGCCAAGGGAACTGAGAATGGGAGGTCTTTTGAGACAGCAAGGGCAGTGTCATAATCACGGGATTGAATATATGAATGAGGGTCTATGAGCTGTAGCCCTTGGCGTGCATTAAGGAATATTCTGCGTTGAATATTGTTATGGTCCATATCACGCCCTGCAAGCACAAATCGAACAAATTCTGGAATATTCTCCTGGTCTCGAAGAAGATCCATTGCACGATAGGAGAATTCCTGGAGAGACAACTGGGACTCGGGCAACCACTCATCAGGGTACCTCAAAACCATAGTGGGGGTTATGGAAAGGAAAGCAACATGCAGGCAATTTTCAGACTAGCATTTAATAGCAATAATATTGTTGATAGTTGTTGTGTCTCATGCCTATTTGGGTGAATGTTACATAACCTTCCATCATCTGACCTCCATCACATGACCTATCTGCATGACCTTAGGCGTGAAATCAAAACCGTTTGTATCTATGCCTTGGCCTTCTCCTTTCCTTTTACCCTCCGCTTTCCAGGAGAAGGTTTAGGCAACTGTAATATAGATGCATTGCCTTTTGCAAAAGCTTGACCAAGAGGTGTATCACGAGCATCAAATGGTTGGAGTGTTGGGGGTCGCACGCTTCGGACGGTAATGGACGATGTACCCTCTAGGTTATGAACTGCGCATTGGTCACTTTAGATGCATCAAAGAATATCACTCATTTTCTTACCTTCTTCTTCGCCGTTAGGTGCAATTGATGGCATCCGTTGGCGTTTAGATCGATCTTTGGAAGGTGTTGATAGAGGAGTTGAACGGGTGTGCTTTCAGCTTGGTGGGTCTTCTACATCAGTTTGCATCTCAGATGGTGGCTCCAACGATAATGAATATGGGAAATCAGGCTCCAACTGAGTGAGGGGGGATGATGGTGTGGAACTGGGAGGGGGATGAGAAACATCGTAGTCTGGAGTATGCATAAATAGCATATCAGTATCATCTTGAACATCCAGTGAAGTGGGATGAGAGGAGTTTAGATCATCGTTGTTATAGACAACTTCAGTATTAGCGACTCGAGGGCGATTGATTGCAGTGGAATTAGAGTTAGCACACTCTTTGTCAAAGTGTATTTGATCTGTGATCTGCTGAGTGACTATCAGATTAGGAGAGTTAACACCAGATGGTGCAGCAGTATCAGTGACTCGAGGCAGGTTGATTGCAGGGGAATCAGAGTCAGCACACCCATGGTTGACTTGTATTTGATCCGCACTCTGCTGAGTGACTATTGGATTAGAAGAGCTAACTCCAGATGGTGCAGTAACCACAGGAGATGGTGAGGTTGTCATAGGGTCAGAAGTGATGGGAGGAGGTGCAATGGTGGTAGACGAGGCGCTAGACTTCTGTTTCCTGGCTCCCGACTTGGCCTTGGTTTTTGGTCGTGATTCTGTAGGAATTTCTGGGTCTGCAGGGTTGGCATCAGATGCTGAGGTAGTAGGTTTCGAAATACTGGGGATTTCAGAAATGGAAGCATTGTTTGATACAGAGCCGGCAGAAGACTTCCGGCTCTTCTTACCGGACTTTGTCTTAGGTTTGGGTTGTGATTGGGACTCCTCCATGGCCTGCTTTTCTTTGTCCTCTCCTCTCTTGTTATCCTTGCTCCCAACCTTTGCTTTTTTAATCTTGGTAGCCTGATTGGCTGTGCCATGTCGATCGTTCGCATCATCATCATCATCATCATCATCATCATCATCCAACACATCTGTGGGGCATTGAAAGAGAGATTCTACTCGGACATCGTTAGCTAAATATTAAGTTTAATTACAATTGTGATAGGAACTCACGCATGCTAGGGCTGGCTCCAAGGAATGCTTCCTGAATTGCTGCCTTCCCAAATGAATTATTATTCAGGAATACGTCCGATGTGTTCTTTGCGATAAGTCGGTAGATATAAACATGCTTCATCTGTGGATATCGAACAACACGACCCCGCAGCTGATTATCGTCCTGAGCAGACCATAAGGTATGCTATGCAGAAGCGATCAGTAAGATTATTATAATGAATAGAAATTACCTACGACGATGATAAGAATACAGGCAATATCCAGATTCAGACCTGTAGCACCAACATTGGAAACAAGAAGAATGCGCGGTGATGAGCCATCATTAGACCGGAAATGCTCAAGAACCTTGGCCCTTTGCTTCTGAGTCATTCCACCATGGTACTCGAGAACCTCAATACCATGCAACTTCAATACCTGGTTAGACAAAGACTGAATATATCTCTATAAATAGAATGTGTAACATCACTTACCGAAATGATTTGTGGATTACTAGAAGGAAATTCTGAATATATCACTATTTTGTCAGGATGTAACCCTTCTGGCCGTGAAGGTAACACATATTCAAGATCAGGCTCCAGTTTTTGACCTTCAACAACATGAAGGGGGGGTGCATTGTCAGATGAAAGATGATGATGGACAATGTTAACAAGGGCATCGAGTTTAGCAGATGCCATCCCTTTCCACTCTTCAGTAGTTTTGGGCTCAACCCATTCATGGTGACCGGGATTGCAACTGGGGTGTAGCAGAGCACGACGGGTTTCTAAATAGAAATTCTGCAGGAATAATTAGTTGAAGCAAAATAAACATGGTGACGGGCGTAGTGGACGCCCGCGTGAGCACAGACTGCTTAGAAGCACAACAATATGTAATGTAGTGAATAATGGGGGTGTCTCAGATGCCTGGGAGTGTGCAGAGCATTAATCAATATCACCGAGTTATTTTGCACTCTGTTGCCTGTGCGGGCGTCCTGGACGGTTGAAAGAATTGGACAACAATGATGCCTACCTGAGAACTTCCAAGGCGGGTGCCAGCGTTTGGGGATTTCAGAAGTTTGCTTGCAAGCTGTTCCATATTATCCTTCTCCCAATCATATAAGTCGAGGAGGACTAGGTGTTCAGAGGGAGCAGCAACGCCAGAAATCAAATTTCCTTCATTGTCTGTGGAATTGCCCGTGCGACGCATCACTTTACCTCGAAATTTTTCCCGGATCATTGTAATCCACTTTGAAGTGACAACTTGCTGCTGTAATTCAATATCGGTTGGAGCAGAACCTGCAAGAACACCTCGAACAATAGTTTCCGCTTGAGATTGACCATCCTCATCTCGAGCCTTTCGGTCATGAGCACGTGCCCGATTTAGCTCCCGTTTCATATCTGTGAATTGTGAATTGTCGGCAGTCTTGAAAATGTCTAGGACACGGCCCAGATTCCAAATATCCTAAAGGTTTTGCTAAACGTTGAGTGATCAGATGCTGTATGGGCCTGGATGCTTACCAAGGCACTCGTTGTGATAGGAGTAGCTGTCATTGTGATACTCAAAGATGACTCTCTCACCACCGGAAGAATAGCACGGTAGCGCTTATTTTGACTTCGTGCAAAGTGGAATTCATCACAGCCAAAGACTAACCATTCTTGACCGTAAACTGTTGTCTTCTTGTTGTCACCTGTCTTCAACCATGCAGTCGGTACAGCAGTACAAGGATCATCGGCAGTATAATGCCATGAACGTGCACCGTCACTTTCAATTGCCTGTCAGTAAGGATTATTAGTACTGTGAATGCTGAAATAAAAGGATATCATTACCGTTGCAGCGGCCACTACAATTCGTCGTGAAACATCATGCTTGCTAGCTGACCAGACTCGAGTCCACCAGTCTTGACGCTTTTCCCAAGTGCCGGTGTAAGGTAGAAGGTCGAATGATTTTGGACGAAGGTAGCGCCGAAGCTCATTCATGAATTGAATTTCAAGTGACTTGGGGATGGTAATCAAAATGGGCTGTGTGGGGATGTTGCCATTTTTTCCCTGCCATTTTAGTTCCACTTTGATTGCCCATGTCAGTGACACATATGCAAAAGTAGTGACCATTTACCAAAGGCACCAGGGAACTTGCCATTTTTGTCATAATAGTCGCGGAAGAATGTCAGAATAACCACAGCTCCAACAAGCTGGAGCGTTTTACCGACGCCTACCTCATCCATTAGCATCAAAGGTTCACCTTTAAAACCCTGATGGATAATCTTGATGATGCCTACCAACTGGTGCCATCGTGGAGTTAATAGACGAAGAGTATCCTTATGTTTATGCATGTAGTCAGGATCCGACCAATAATCATGCACATCAGGATCGATGTACTGATTGAAATCTGGGAGGGCAGAGCTGTTCGAGAGGCCAAGGATGGCCCATAGTTCATCCTTTGACTTATCTTTATACTCCTCAACCCCCTCCTCCCACTCCACAGGAGGTGCCCGGTCAAAATCCAACTCGGGTGCTTCTACATGCTCCTGATCTACCTGTAAGAGTTGTTCATGAATTTCTAGTGAAAGTGATTGGATGTCACTGGTGGATGCAAGGTAAACAAGGGCATCGCGAATAGATTTTGGAAGACCTGCAAGTTGTTAGCGAGTGATATGAAGTTGAAAAATGACTGTACTCACGTTCCATAGCACTCTTGCCCTTATCGTCAAGCCCCAGAGCCTGCAACATCCCCTCAAGCTGAGCCCTTTTATCCATCATCAAGGTGAGTGATTCTTCATCCCCATATTTCTTGAGCACAACCACGAGTTTCTCCATCTTCTGTAAATAGGAGCGAATGGTAGCCGCTATTGGCTTCACCTGCAAATCTGAATATAATATGGTAAGTATCACATAGTACTGTAATAAACCACTGAACCTTTCCACATATTCTCCAACTCCCCCTTTGCCGTTTCTATCTTGGTTAGATCACGATCGATTGTTTTTCGGTATGCATTCCATAAATGAGTGACGAGGGTTTCTGTGAATCGCTGGGCCTTGAGTTTGATTCTGTTAGGATTACCTGGGTTTACTTGGGCATCGATGCCAAATAACTCGACAGTGATGGCGGGTATATGTGAGGAGACATTAGCCTCATCCTGCGTTGGAAGCTAAATAAAGTCCCCATTTAGTATACTACTTAAATAAAAAATTTGTACTACTTACTTCTCGAGTGTTATCTTCAGCCATGATCATCCAGGGATTGACACCGCGATCCTTCAATTGCTTCTCCACCAATCCAAGCAAACCCCATTTCTTCCAGTGACGTGTTATCCAAGCCCTCCAATAAACACGTCCTGCTTGATTTTCATCAGAAGTGTTCTTCATGAAGTATTGAATCTTCTTGGTGTCCGTGATGGTTTGGAATTTGTTGACAAATGAAATGAGGGCTTGATGATCCTTCTCTGGGATGGCCGCCGATGGATGAACAAGTGCATTGAACATAGGATCATATGGCGCAGCAGGAAGACTGGTGATCTTTTGCCATTCTGACCACGTCCAGACTGATGAATCCCGGTCAGGGCGCTTTGGATCCTTCTGGTCGAACAGAAGAAGAGACAGAGGGTGAGTATCAGTTGGCATGTGTGCTTTTTTGGTGACCACCAATGAATAAGAAGAGATGTTATATATGTTTTGTGCGGCTGGAATTGCCGAAATACATCTCAATGCCTGATCGCATTTACATCTCCTGACTTTGATGAAGTGGAGCATCACCATGAGGTGATTAGTCCTAGATATTGTGGAGGTTCATCCAACCAATCGGATTAATGTTTACAGCGCTCATATAAGGCTGCAGAAATAAACAGGGTTGGGAAAATATAGGAAATAAAATGACCCGACGGCTTGAACCACGAGGTTACTCCGGCTTCATTAGATCTGTAATAATTCGCGTTGGACATATGATCCAGGGCTAAGTTTCTCGTTGCATATGTAAGGTTCGATGTACCTAGAGGCCAAGTTTTGGGTCCAGCATCGGCAAGCATGGCATATTTGTAATGAACTATCCATGTTCTAAGTTGGAGACAGTTAATTAGCAGGAAAGTATGGAGCGAGGAATCCATACCATCAGGTGTGGATGGTTTGGCATCCCCCATGTTTGCCATATGTCTGGCATGCCCCATCCCAAGTAAAGCAGCTCATGCTATTACAGGTGGCCCCAGCATGGAGGGGCAAAGAGAGCCCTGGTAGGTCCTAGTTCAGGTGGCCCCAGCATGGAGGGGCAAAGAGAGCCCTGGTAGGTCCTAGTTCAGGTCATCAAAATCCCAGGAGGTCAGGTAAGGATAGTCTGTAAAATGACAGAATGAGACTTCAGCAGGGAAAGGTGGGGAATGTGTGGTCATGGGTAGTGATAAAAGAATCGCATTGCCCTAAACCGCTATGAGAGGAGACGGAGAGTAGCATAGGAGATTAACCAGAAAACATGAACCTGTAGTTGTAAAATAGGCAGATGATGATGATGAACCAAGGCCCACAATTCAAGAGTTTCAATGACTTGCCATAATCCAGATTGAGCAGCTCGTGAGGTTTCCATGCCAAGGAATGTAATCTTTTCATAGGATAAATAATTTAGCATCAACGTCCAGGGGAATGTCCTTTAGCTTTGGTAGCATTCTTGAAAGCAGTGACGGTCCTTTCTGAGCTTGATTTCCAAGGCCCAATTGTAATGGTCACAGGGTGCATGGCAGAAAAGTCTGAACTTTAATAAAGAATAGGGGGTGCATCTGGAAAACGAGTATGCACAAGTTCAAGGAGGGATCGAAGAGCATCGGAGAAAATGCTCGCGTTGTTGACGTCTGCTTACTGACATCCTCTTTACGGATTGTTCGGCCTCCGCCGATCGCCCTTGCTTGTGTACCGGGTTACCGGATGCAAACTTCGTCGCTGGTTTTGTATGAGGACTCACAGACGGCTGCGGGCATGGCATGCTGCTGCATATACCTTGAGCGATGCCTTAGTGCTGCATCGGGCGTCTGGGATGCCTGACACAACAATACACTCCATTGTAAGTCACTTGCACTTAGAGAAAACCCCAGGCGTGTATCGGGCGTCCCAGATGCCTAACTCAAGAATACACCAGTAATTATTGTTGTTAACGGCTGAACCTGGTGGGGATAGAGCCTTGTTAATATTTGACCAGAGAGATACTCTCCATGGCAGGGGTCATCTGCCCTTGCTAGGCTATCCGTGCAGCCCGCATCGAGATATTGACCGACTCACAAAACACCTCAAAGTTTGATCCATTTTTTGAGCTGGTCAATATCATTTCAAAGACTAATTGGATAGCTTAGTGTTGGCAGAGGACCCCTTGGCTTTAGGAACTTACCTACGTGGTCAAATATTTCCAGTATTTAATACAATTTATTCAAGGCGCTATGGCAAATTGATCAGCTTAGCTGTTCACAATGTGTAAATAAGTGTAAACAAATGACGCACGAATGAAACGCAACTTTCAGAGGTTGCGTTTCATTCGTACGTCATTTGTTTACACTGCTGAATAACTATACGATCTTTAAAGCATTGGGCGAGGGTTATGGGCTGGGAATGGGGAGGGAAATTTATAACACAAAATAAGTTGTTGAATATAAGTGTGCTAAGCACACCCATGAATGAGTCCCAGCAGTCTCGCAGTGCGCCGTTCGGGTGGCATCGACCCGCGCACGATATTCAATGGCGCAATTATATGAAATGCGCCAGCCGAACGTTATTCAATGGTGCACTTAATTATGGCTTTATTAAATGCGCCAGTCGAACGTCATTGGCTGGCGCACATATTTAGTAAATGCGCCAGTTATTACATGACACAGTTGTTCTTAAACTAACCTTTTTGAATCGTGCTTACATGCGCTGTTCAAACCTGTTCAAATGGCGCACATACGCACTGTACGAATAATGGTTACATGCATCGTTCAAACCTGTTCAAATCGTGCTTACATGCGCTGTTCGAACATGTTCGAATGGCGCACAAACGCACTGTTCGAACCTGTTCGAATAACGGTTACATGCACAGCTCGAACGTGTTCGAATGGTGCACATACGCACTGTACGAATAACGGTTGCACGCACAGTTCGAACACTTGTTTACACTGCCGAATTGGGTTTCTTTTCCTCCGCACTCAGTTCCTACGCCCATGGTCCCTTCGCTTGGGTAACATCAGCATTGCCGCCTACCTACATCGTTGACCTCATTAATGTAGACTTGTCATGTATGGTAAAGTTCTTTTATGATCGAACCAACTAACTAATTCAGCAGTGTAAACAAGTGTAAATGAATGACGCACGAAGGAAACGCAACTCTCAGAAGTTGCGTTTCCTTTGTGCGTCATTTGCTTACACTTGTTTGCTTTGAACCGATCCCCTTGTTCGTTTTGGTTCCGGATTTAGGGGTTTTTAGCTTTATTTCAACAATGGAGACAGAAATCATTGCGCCCCGCAATGTTGTAGATCTGTTACTTAATGAAGAGTTTAACTCGGGGATCTGTGGCTCCCATATTTCTGCTTCGGAGACGACCCAGTACCATCCCACACCAGAAGCCCGGTGATGTCTGAAATCAAAAGCGTAATCTGTTAGTCAACGTTTTCATTGGAGACGCACAATAACTCCATCGCTAACGCCCTTTCATCGCAGAACCGGGAGTTACCGAACATTATCAACGACCCGTGTCCGGGTTATTTTGCATTTCTCCACATATCCTGTAGGCGTGTGTCTTTATCGTTATTTGGATCTCTGATACTACTTTATTTCTTTTTAGTATCTAGAATGTTCTGTTTCTATCTAATGACTCGGAGGACGTTGCAGTTGCGAGTTTGCGTTAGGAACCAAACGATGCGTTGGAGGCGCTGGGAGACCCGTGGTGTAGGATGCCTGCAAGGTACGCACATAATAATCCCTATTGGACTGCCCACCTGCTGACCACAACTATCATCCCTCCAAATAAGGCTGACCAGGACGACAGGATCACACACGCTAAATGAATTACGCACGAGATCCGTGGATGGACGACACGTCGACGGGGATTGCAGGGGTTAACGCGCGACGTTTCTCGCGGGTTTGACTTTGCATCACTCGTGAGTCATCACCGCTCCTTGTTCCCAGCCCCTTGCCCCAACCTCATCTGAGCAGCTCCTGTAAGTCAGACGGCAAGCCATTGCTTGCTGCTGTACACCAGGAGCTTCCAATAGACAAAGGGAGGAGTAGAGGTGGTGCACAACATCCTTGTTAATCACAGCCCCAGGGCTGAGGGCCCTGCTCTAGGCTTCAGAAACTCGAGCCGAGCCCTTAGCCCTACCAAGCCCACCCCAAGGCTCACCTCGGCTCAGGCTTCTAGGGCTCGGCAGCCGGCGCTCGACGGCTTTGGGCCAAGCCTTGCACATCACCAGCTGCTAGCAATGAATTCCATATTGCCATCACGGCATGTAAGTTGGCTCCAAATGCGCTACCGCTGTTGAACCTGAGCCACCAAACCAAAGAAGAGACGCCGTAAGGCTGTCAATCACAATACGGATAAAAGCGGAAAGATGAGACGTACTGCCAAGTCCAACCATAGAAACATTATGGGGTCGGAAACTGGGTCGCTCCTTCTCTCGCCTACGCCCAAGTACCCGAGAATTGGCAAGTCCACCAATGCCACCGCTGATCTGAATGGGACCGCCACCTAATGTCCAACAAAATAAATGTACACCTGTCATGATATTACGTGGCGGATGACTTCCCTGCAAAGTCCTGTACACCCCACTCGAAAGCCCAACCATGACCTCCACACGCCCAATATGCGAGCGGACAGTACACCAGAGTCCTCCACAAGAACGTGAATACCATAGCTGGTAAAACCCGTCCGCGTTCAGCAATACCGCCCGCTAAAATTGATGCAGTCACACAGCCAAATTCCATCCGCAAAATGCTATAGAGCAGGCCAGGGATGAGAGGGAAGCCAGGCGAAGGTTCGGATCGGATCTTAAGGCATCAAACCAAAGCGCTTCAAATTACCAATAACGCCATTATTTGCTGTTGGCGAGAAGGCTAAGGTATAGCCCCAGAAATACCACCGAAAGATTACGAAGGCGTTACATGCAAAGATAGCCCGGATCAGGATACGCACCATGAAATCAGTATATCACTCAAACATAGGGTTAGATTACTTACAAGCACTTTTTCGCTGGGCAAGTCCTGCGTACAGAAAAGCTGCAAATAAAAAATTCACCATCGGAAATCTGAGACATGGGGGTGGCGTAACCGACCTGGTACCATCAAAAAACGCCAAGGCCCCCGCCATTATTATAAATGACATATCACCACGCTCGAAGCTGACAGGTATTCATATGGTATTCAGCAACATTTCGGAGTTGTCAACTTAAAGGTCGGTATTACCCACATGGAAGCAAGAATTATGTTCCGGTCATCGAACAACATACTGACGAAGTAAACTTTTGCTTGCTCTAACGGCATCCAGTCTCCAGGACTCCATTATTAAACATTTACTAGCCTCTTGCATTGAGTATGATCTTATAGCCTTTAGTACTTCAAAGAGGAAAGACGAGGGACAGAATGAGTACATACCCTACAATATTATAACCCCCTATTCCGCTCGGCATCTTACTTCTCCTTTACACCATCATCTCCTCCATCCTGTTTCCTTCCTCTTGGACCCATGGTAGGTTTCTCATTCTTTTAGTCATCTGTTTTCTTGTTTCTCTTAGTTGCCATGCTTCATCCTTGTTGGGGGTATTCAAGATGTTTTGACGATTGCCCAAGTCTGTCCTCTTCTGGTTTATCTTTCCAATATTATTACACAATCCCTTTTTTAACGTCATACCAAGCTGCTCAATCCTCTCTAATGCAAGGGCTGATCTGAGATTTGGGGTGAAATGCAGGGCATTGCCCTTATGACTTGACAAATGACTTGACAGGAAGTCAGATCTGGATATCCCTGTTCTTGCTGCTACTTCCTGGTATTGGACTGTTGGACAGTCATATTTTTCACTGCAGTTGACGTTGATATTTTATACCCTCTGTATGTTCTCCATTGCTGCTTTTGCTCATTGTTTCATACTTTAGACACCTGTTCCTATGCTGAGTGAACCGGACCAACGGTTCCGTGTTCCAAACGGTCGGCTGCTCTACCATCAAAGCCGAGATTCTCGCCTTCCATATATCTATGAGGTCCAATCTCATCCACTGGTTGATAGAAGCCATGTGCTTCCTACTTCACAAGGAAGAACCTTGGTGTATGTTCAGGATACATCGGATGCAGTCATGAAAGCACAAGAGATATTTGAAGAAGGTCTTGAAGTGCCCCTTGGACCAGAAGAACTGGTGATGGAAATGGGTGCGAAGTAGTTATATTCATATAAACGTATCATACTAATATGATGGGTTCAAACACTAGGTTTGTTCGCACTATTGGACGATGATATTCTTCTTGCAAGAGAGGTGAAGGAAGATGTGCAGGGTGAACCGTGTGATGATATTGCTCAAGTATGGGTCTGCGATGGGTTCGTGGCATTTTATATGATGATATATTGGACTACTTACTGATCAGCATGCTTCAGTAAATATATCTGCAGTGATAAGATTGAGAAGCTCCGAAAAATACAGATGAGGATTATTGGAGATGAAGCTTTAGCAACATCTGAAAGACCAAAGAAAGCAGAGGATGGCACTTGGATAGGGGGGACTGACCTGGAAAGAGATGACTACTTGGAAGGTGTCAAGAACACTAGATGTTACTACTTGGGGCCTTCGCATCAGCATTCCACATCCATCATATCCCCAACCGCAAGTGGGAAGGTTCGAGATGAGCAGATGGATGATCGTCAGATGCTTCGTCATGATATCATAAAGGCAACTTGCCTATATTTTGGTTGAGTTTTTCATATGCTCATGATTGTATGATAGTTTGCTACAGGTGTTGGAATGGAATCCCTCAAGCGGTATTGCCCAGAACATGATCAAGAGCGACTCAAAAAGCACGCCGATATGGTCAATATGCCTCACATCGGAGTTCCACACAATTTTGCCTATCCCACTGCACAGCTCAATATTGCACCTGCTGTGGCATATGCCGTATGCCGAAGTAGGTGTTCGATATGTACTTCAATCTCTGCTAATTAGATTTTTTTTTCAAGAACATGGTCTTCCTGGAATGGGCGAATTTGGTCGCAGTCACCGAGACAAGCATGATGATTTGTCTGGCTATTCCTGTATGATCTCAGCATCCAGCTTGCCCAAAGATGAAGGCTATGAATGGGGACGGTTCCATCTGTTAGCATATGGATGCTATATCGTCTTGAACGAATTTCGTGTGATGAATTTCACAGGGCTGCGGAGGCACGGTGGAACCCCTCCATTGTCACCGAAGGGAAAGGAGCCAGTTGGCTCAGCCTACCGCATTATGTTTGTCCTGTATCCTCCTTCATCTATGCTTTCAGAGGTTGGAAGAAAGGTTGTTGACATTGCCACCGTAAACAACAGCGATACATTTTCAATCACACCAGAGATGTCCACAATAATGTGAAGTTTTATTTGTTTTTACATTATATATTCAAGCCACTAACTTCAATATATGACCTAGGCCTAATGCATACGATCCAATTCCATCTTGCAACAAAGCTAATTGGGCTCAAGACGGAGAGGTTCTGATGGAAGATGATGAACTTTTCAAATTTTATGCTCGCAGCCTTCTTCAAGCTAACATATATTTCCTTCGCCAACTACCCATACGCTTCAATGCCCGTATTGATGCAGATATCTTCCTTCATTCATTTACCAAAGTGAAAGACACCAACCGATCAACCAATTCACCTGGCAATATTGAACAACGCATTGATGCGGGTACATGGCTGTATGCCCCTACAGGTTACACACGGCATCCAGATGCTCCAGATGATGATCCAGCAATGTCTGCCATGGATAAGCGCAGTCAAGAACTGAGGAATGAAATACGAGAAGAATGGATCCACAGTCAACGTGCGAACATGAAGTTTATGCCTTCGGAGTACGATCGAGATCTGAGCTATCTGATTGATGCCTCGGCAACTCGACGTGGTAGAAAGGGCAAAAGTCCAGGTATTATCATACTCTTTTTTGATAACTATAAACTTATATATCTGAATTGCTTAGTGAAAAAACGAATCGGTGAAAATACTACAAGGGCGCCCAAAAAGAAAAGCAAGTATACATTGTTAATTTTTTTAAAAACTTGGTATCTAAAAAATATTTTAGGATCAAAAGCCACTCAGATGAAGGGACCAGTACCGGAGTTAACATACCCTGCAGCAGGTCATCCTGGCCTTGGAAAAACAATGAACAATTTGTGGCAAAACAGATGTATGTGTTGTCCCATCAGCTAGTCAGTTATTCAATATTGATTTGGAAATAGCTGATCATACACGAGATATTGTTCGACTACCATCTTTTGATCTTGCTATTACATCTCCGACCCTAGCTTCAAAGTTGGTTATTTCACCTCTTTATTTAAAGTTAGCTTACATATGGTTTGTTTCAGCATTTCATCTGTTTCAGACCATGCAATTGATGGACCACTCACACCTTTAGAGGAGGATGAAAGTGATTCTGATATGATGGTGGATGTCATTCACAAGGTTATCAAAAAGTTACAGCATTCCACTACACCAGGTAGGCCTTGTTTTTTATGAAGTCAAATAAACTTTGACCAAATTGTTCACTAATAAGATGATAACAATGATGACGATGAAAGCCACATGAATGAGCCCAACCAATCTGACAATGATTCTGGTACGTTTGAGTACTATGTTCACTTTTTCCTTGATGCAGTTTGCATATAGATTATATACCTTTAGACGACGAAGGTGGCAACCATGGTGCAGATGGCAGTAGTCAAAGTAAGCTAAATTTCCACTATTATATAATAAAATGCATAATGATTAGATCAATATCGTTCTGATACATTGCAACAAGACTCAGAAGACTTTGATATGGATGCCAACACCATTCCAGCTATTGATATAGGTCAATCAATGACTTCAACTAATGATATTGATATGAGTGCAATCAGCGGCATGAATGACAGGGATATGGATATAAATGCAAGCTCAGATTCAACTGGTAATATTGTTGTATGCTATAATTGGGACCAATCTGACTTGCACAAATTAGAGGCTGAAAACCAAATGCAAGTAGATTCTGCTAGTGATGAAGATGATAGCGATTGGGATACAGATCATGATCATGTTGATGATAGCGATGGCGACGAAGATTCTGATGATCTCGATTCATCAGATGAAGCACTTGTTGGTTGCAGTGAGTATTCAACTATATTTTGTGTTTCTTTTATGTTAAATTTGTGTTAGCTGCAATTGACAGATTTGCTTCCTCATTGAACCTTGTGTCTATCTGGCAAGGTATTGATGAATTTATAGATGGTATAAATGCTTCTGGAGTTCCAAATCCCGCTCAAGATATACAAACCCTTACTGCCACAATCAAGTCTGCATTGGATGTCTTTCAATCGGATCCTACATCTATGGATGGCACTGTCAATGCGATCAACATATGGAGCAATTTATCTGGGCTAAATCGACACAATGCCGTTTCTGCTATTGACATACGGATTAGGCATGTTTTTACCATGCTGGGCACTTGGACACCCTTCTTGTGGTTGAACCGGGTACTTGATCAAGCGATTAAATCACTTTCTCTGCTTTCAACCCATACACCGCATGATGATGACAATGACAACGCCTTAATTCCACTGCCAAACCTGAACCCACAGACCTGCTGGATTCACAAACTTGTCCGGGACATCCATAATTTACTTCTCAATCCGAACCGCCCTAGCAAACAACACGTTTTTGATCCAGCCAAATACTGTTCAGCTCTTGTTGCAAAGCCATATATTTATATTCTTCCAAGATTTACCTTCAATGTCGATCAAAATTTGCAGCGCACATATACTCAAGCCACTAGTATTCTAATGACTTGGCTTGGCTTTCCTGACGGTGACATTAAACGCCAATATGCTGTTGTGGATGCCTTGTCACAAATTGGGCTACCTATTTCAATATTTCTACTGGATGAAGTATGGAGAATTTTCAACAACGCTTTGACTGCCACCCAGACAACTTGGCACCAATTGGGTAATATAGGTGAACCCACACATCTAGAAGTGCAGAAAATGTTTTGTGACGCATTTCAGAACCATCCTTTGCTCGACCCAGAATCTGCAGAACTTGGAAACCTTCATCTGTTGGGTCATCTTATGGATTGCTGGTTTAATACAAACAGACGAGTACAGCGATTTGTTGATCCTGTGAACACCTTCCGCAAACGTCAGCCACGCATCAAAGTTCCTCCCAGTTTATATGCTCCTCAGCCAGCTCTGTTAATCCCTTCAGATGTTTCACATTTTACATTTGCACACTTTCTTCGAAGTGTCCTGCCTGCAATACAGATGCTGAATCCAAATGGCCCCCCTCCTGGAAGCCAGAGAGGCATTACAAATGGAATTATACAGCGCATATTGAAGAGGCCTGATCATTTATTACCCTTCCGAGAGCGTGCGCCTACCCGCATCAATGTTCAAACATCCGTCTATGGAGATGTTAATTTTCTCCGCACTCCTGAAGGATTATGGAGCATGCTTGCTCATCGAGGAGTGTTCTATGGGTCTATATTCGCATTGACACATCCAGGAAATTTCAAGACAATAGATGAATGGGAGGTGTATTATGCAAACTCTGGTAAGGGTTATCAGGAGAATGTTTTGAGATTGTAGGGTAGGGTGGAAAACTAGGGGACTAGGGGACTAGGGGACTAGGGGACTAGGGGACTAGGGGACTAGAGGACTAGGGGACTAGGGGACTAGGGGACTAGGGGACTAGGGGACTAGGGGACTAGGGGACCAGGGAGCAGGGGAGCAGGGGAGTAGGAGAGTGGAGGAAGGGAATAGGCAGAGTAGCAGGATGCACAGACAACAAAACTACTTGGGCATCCATAACTTCTGTGATGGCTTGTACAGCACATACCACATTGAGTACAAAATTTTATTCATGAGTGCGGAACATCCATGAAAAAATGTATGGTATCTACTTGTACTCACTACAAATTACTTGTGTGTTCCCAAGACTGTGTGAGTCCAGATGGTTGCCAGTCAAGGTCATTAAAGAGCAGATTTGTCTTCCTCGTAGATGAACAGGCAAGACATGAATCCTGCACGGAATTACTTTTATGCAGGAGAAATCCATGGTGTGGTTGCTGGTGGGCTGTGGCTGCCATTTGTCATAGATGAAGTAAACTAGAAGAGCCAAGACCAGGTTCGTCGTCCTCCTAGACAAACAGGCAAGACAAGAGTTGGGGGTGCAACGGCGTAGACGAATGAAGACCATGAGAATCAACTAGAAGAGCTGAAACCAGTTCGTCATCCTCATAGACGAACAGGCAAGACAACAGTTGGGGGTGCAACGGCGTAGACGAATGAAGACCATGAGAATCAACTAGAAGAGCTGAAACCAGTACATCGTCCTCGTAGACGAACAGGCAAGACAAGAGTTGGGGGTGCAACGGCGTAGACGAATGAAGACCATGAGAATCAACTAGAAGAGCCAAGACCAGGTTCGTCGTCCTCGTAGACGAACAGGCAAGACAAGAGTTGGGGGTGCAACGGCGTAGACGAATGAAGACCATGAGAATCAACTAGAAGAGCTGAAACCAGTACATCGTCCTCGTAGACGAACAGGCAAGACAAGAGTTGGGGGTGCAACCGCGTAGACGAATGAAGACCATGAGAATCAACTAGAAGAGCTGAAACCAGTTCGTCGTCCTCATAGACGAACAGGCAAGACAACAGTTGGGGGTGCAACCGCGTAGACGAATGAAGACCATGAGAATCAACTAGAAGAGCTGAAACCAGTTCGTCGTCCTCCTAGACGAACAGGCAAGACAAGAGTTGGGGGTGCAACAGCGTAGACGAATGAAGACCATGAGAATCAAGTAGAAGAGCTGAAACCAGTTCGTCGTCCTCCTAGACGAACAGGCAAGACAAGAGTTGGGGGTGCAACGGCGTAGACGAATGAAGACCATGAGAATCAACTAGAAGAGCCAAGACCAGGTTCGTCGTCCTCGTAGATGAACAGGCAAGACAAGAGTTGGGGGTGCAACGGCGTAGACGAATGAAGACCATGAGAATCAACTAGAAGAGCTGAAACCAGTTCGTCGTCCTCGTAGATGAACAGGCAAGACAAGAGTTGGGGGTGCAACCGCGTAGACGAATGAAGACCATGAGAATCAACTAGAAGAGCTGAAACCAGTTCGTCGTCCTCCTAGACGAACAGGCAAGACAAGAGTTGGGGGTGCAACGGCGTAGACGAATGAAGACCATGAGAATCAACTAGAAGAGCTGAAACCAGTTCGTCATCCTCATAGACGAACAGGCAAGACAAGAGTTGGGGGTGCAACGGCGTAGACGAATGAAGACCATGAGAATCAACTAGAAGAGCTAAAACCAGTTGGTCGTCCTCGTAGACAAACAGGCAAGACAAGAGTTGGGGGTGCAACGGCGTAGACGAATAAAGACCCTGAGAATCAACTAGAAGAGCTGAAACCAGTACATCGTCCTCGTAGACGAACAGGCAAGACAAGAGTTGGATATGCAACGGCGTAGACGAATGAAGACCATGAGAATCAACTAGAAGAGCTGAAACCAGTTCGTCGTCCTCGTAGACAAACAGGCAAGACAAGAGTTGGGGGTGCAACGGCGTAGACGAATGAAGACCATGAGAATCAACTAGAAGAGCCAAGACCAGGTTCGTCGTCCTCGTAGACGAACAGGCAAGACAAGAGTTGGGGGTGCAACGGCGTAGACGAATGAAGACCATGAGAATCAACTAGAAGAGCTGAAACCAGTTCGTCGTCCTCGTAGATGAACAGGCAAGACAACAGTTGGGGGTGCAACGGCGTAGACGAATGAAGACCATGAGAATCAACTAGAAGAGCCAAGACCAGGTTCGTCGTCCTCGTAGACGAACAGGCAAGACAAGAGTTGGGGGTGCAACCGCGTAGACGAATGAAGACCATGAGAATCAACTAGAAGAGCTGAAACCAGTTCGTCGTCCTCATAGACGAACAGGCAAGACAAGAGTTGGGGGTGCAACCGCGTAGACGAATGAAGACCATGAGAATCAACTAGAAGAGCTAAAACCAGTTGGTCGTCCTCGTAGACAAACAGGCAAGACAAGAGTTGGGGGTGCAACGGCGTAGACGAATAAAGACCCTGAGAATCAACTAGAAGAGCTGAAACCAGTACATCGTCCTCGTAGACGAACAGGCAAGACAAGAGTTGGATATGCAACGGCGTAGACGAATGAAGACCATGAGAATCAACTAGAAGAGCTGAAACCAGTTCGTCGTCCTCGTAGACAAACAGGCAAGACAAGAGTTGGGGGTGCAACGGCGTAGACGAACCAAGACCATGAGAATCAACTAGAAGAGCTGAAACCAGTTCGTCGTCCTCGTAGACGAACAGGCAAGACAAGAGTTGCGCATGCAATGGCATAGATGAACCAAGACCATGAGAATCCATGTGTAGTTGCCATTCATTGTAGAGGAGCCAAGACCAGTTCGTCGTAGAAGAATCATGACTGTGAGAATCCGATTGTGGTTGCCATTCGTCATAGAAGAGCCAAGACCAGTTCATTGTAGAACAGTCATGACTGTGTGAGTTGCCATTCGTCATAGAAGATCCAAGACCATGACAGTCCAGGCATCAGACTTGTCATCCTCATAGACGAACAGGCAAGACAGGAGTCAGGCATGCAACAATGTAGACGAACCAAGACTGTGAGAATCCGCATGTAGTTGCCATTCGTTGTAGAAGAGCAAAGACCAGTTCGTCATTTGTCGTAGAAGAGTTGAGACCATGAGCAATCGGCCATTAGACTTAAGATGTTGAATCCACGCTGTGGTGGCCATTTGTTGTAGAAGAGTCAAGACCATGGGAATCCAGGGATCAGACTTGTCATCCTCATAGATGAACAGGCACGATGTCCAATCCACCATGTGGTGGCCATTTGTCATAGAAGAGTCAAGACCATGAGAACCTGGGGATCAGACTTGGATCAGACTTGTTGTCCTCATAGACAAACAGGCAAGATGTGAATCTACGCTGTGGTGGCCATTCGTTGTAGAAGAGTGATGACTGTGAATCTGGTTGTGGTTGCCATTCGTCGTAGAGGAGCGATGACTGAGTGAATCCGTGTGTGGTTGACATTCGTCGTAGTCTCGTAGAAAATCCGAGACAATGAGAATCCAGGCATTAGACCTGAGGCTCGTAGATGGGATCCTGCACGGAACTACTTCCATGCAGGATATATGTTGGTAGAGTGTTGGTGGTTGATGGTTCGCGTCGTCTACGCCGACATCACACAGCTAATTGGTGTACTGATCAATTATTCACAAGGTGTATTGACTCTGTTCGTCTATGACGACAGCACACTGTGCACTACTTAGTTATCCGCAAGCTGTGTAGATAAGTGCAAACCTGTACATAAATTGAGTTTGTACATTGACAATGACATCGTGGTAGCCGTTCCCTTGACTGCTGTAATAGAGCATGTAGACAGAGTGTAGAACTTGATGCGTTTGTGCCGAGCACGATGAGACGGCCAGAATACCTGCTTTCAATGAAAGAAATATTTGTAAACGGCAGGTAGCGCCCCCAGCACTACCCCCTGCAGTTGAAATACTCTACATACCTGATATCCAAGCCATGACACTTGCTAATCATGTTCATCGTCCCTACCCATCATCTTATCGTCCCTCTCCCCATCCAATGCCTTGGCTGCACCCTCAAAGTTTCGAGGATACAACCCTCCGCCGACTGAGCGCCTCACATCCCGTTTGGATGGGGAGGAGGGGTTTGCACGGTTGTAGCTGGGCATGGATTTGCCGTGTCGTTATACGTCATTACCAGTAGTTTAGAACCTAAAAAGTAAAGTAAAGAAATTAGTTAGTTAAGTAAAACAAGAATGGAAGAGGAAAAAATTACCGTGGGCCCAAACGACAAGTGTGTCATCTGGTTCATTTTGTTTGTTCGCGTCATTAACGGTAAGAAAGAGAGCCAGAAAGTGGCGTGCTGTGGGCGCTGTTCGATGACGACGAACAGAGGCAGGGTGTACCACATGGTGGATGTCAAAAGGACAGGTTTAAGGCCAGCCAGGTATATGGTCCAGAGTGGGGCAGAGCAAGGGGTGAGGCCATCGTCGACGAATACGTCGACGGTGACGTGACAGGCCACGTAGACGTGTGAGGCATCATCGTGGGCTCGTCTTGCATAATGGGGGCCCGGGGGGCATGGAATGGGAACTGGGGTGAGTGGGCAGTGAGCAGGGGGCGTCCTCAGGTGTAGAGGCAGCGCAGGGGGTGACGTGGCGGCGGTGGCATGCTCAGGTTGGACAACGGGGGCAGGGGGGTGATGACCGTGTCGTTTGGGTCATCTCATTAAGGCTTGTGGTGCTCCTGTTTTTGGTAGTTAGTAGCTGCTAAATGAAATCAGAAAGAAAAAAAGTAAACTTACATGTAGATTGGGCATGCTGCAGTGGTGGTGGATGGGGCCATAGAGACGTGGACGTAGACGGGGCTGGTCACATCAATGGTGCTAGAAATGGGGGTGATGACGTGGGTGGTTGACGGTGGGCTTGTGTAGATGGGGCAGTGGTGGGGAACACGCATCGCGTTGACATACGTGGTGTCGTGGTGAGCTCGTCCCACGTGAGGAGTGAGCAGGGGCAATGGCGGCAAGTAGGTGGCAACGAGGTGGAAACATGGGCGTGTGAAGTGAAGGGGGGTGTCGAAAGGTGTCGACAGCATCGTTAATGATGCGGGGGGTGGTGTAAGACATGGGTGGTGGCTAAACAGCACTTTCCCGGGGTGTCTGGGGCAAAGTGAGGAAGTGGGGCAGAGGGTAGTCCGTCATACACACCGTGGTATTTCCTCCATTTCCTCCTCTGTCAAATCGCCACCAAACAACTCTTCCTCCACGCGCTGAAAGAGATCCCGAGGCAACGGTTTGGTGTGTCTACAAAATATTAGGCTATTACGGATTAGCAGATATCATAGATAAGACTTGCCTTGCAATGACATCATCCACGGGCCTGCCTACACGTTCCATAGCAGCTCTAAATGAATAGTCCAGCCGTGGTGTTGGGGGAGCGCCGCGTCTGGTATGCAGACGTCCACTTGTGTTCATAACCTTGCAATGTTATCATCAATAGTTTGATTTTGGCAATTCCAATGTGCCCTAGCTAGTCCACCTATATGTTGCAAGCCAGAAGAAACTCTGAAGCTTTGCAATGGCGGACTAGGATCTATCGGTTGAGTCGCGGGCCAGAAGAATCTCTGAAGCTCCGCAACATAGATCAAGGCGTCGAGTGGGACTATTAGGTTGACCGGAAAAAAAAGAAAAGTACCTTGGGCATGATGAATGTGACACCGAATCCGTGGTTGAGGGGAAGGTTGTTCACTGGCAGTGAGAATGGCCGGGGGTTTAGAGTATCTTGCGTACGAGTCTTGGGTAGATCAATGGAGCTAACTCCAAAGGATCACGTCGTAGAGCAATTCCAGGAGCTAACTCCTTAGAATCGTGTTGTGTCGTGGTCCAAGAGTGAGCGGATGACAGATTGATCAGAAGTCAAACTGAAAATCACATGACCGTGCCAAAGGCCGAAGTTACAGGTTACAGGTTGCCGATCTGAGACGAAGTGTGAACGAAGAGACACGTGACCAAATCAACTTGTTTGGCACAGTTACTCAAACGCGTTAATTAGTGACCTCATGGCCTTTTAAGTGTGGTGAGTGTTCTTCCTCCGTTATCTCACATTAACTAAACGGTTTGCCGTGAAGTCCAAATCAACTTGGTTGGCATAGTTTTATCCAAACGCATTACTTAGTAGTACACGACCGCAACAGCCTTTTACTAACTGTGGTGAGTTTGATTCCTCCCCCGTTATATCACAGTAACTAATGGGTTTACCGTAAAGTCCTATCCTGCCCCCTCTGTTTGTGGATCAGGTTAGGTTCTTGCGGAGTCAGCTCCCTTGAATCTTTTCAAGAACTCTCTGCTTCACGTCTTGCCAGTGGTTTCATCCGGGGCTAGCTCCGTTGAAATCGTAAAGACGGACGTCAATAGGTCGTAGAATCATCCCGTTCCAGGCTCAAAATCAACCTCTATCGGTCCTGCCATGGCATCTGTCTTCCTCGTCCGCGACGAAGCCCGGAGCATTCCTGGGGGACCCCAGATTGTCGTGACTAATGTTTTTTATGATTGAGAATTTGGAATTTGGACATCCCCGACACTCACCACCCTCCGCCGACCCATTCCTCCATACGAAGGACAACATCGAGCATACATCCCTGTTCGCGTCCACGTAGATGTGCTGCCTGGAGTTATGAAATTAGATTTTCATTCAAGTAGTAGGTGACAAACGATGTGGAATGAATAGTTGAAAACTTTACATCAAAATCTAGTGATGACTCCCCTACTCATCGTCCTCCTCTGAGTCAATATACTCCACACCAACTGTTGTGAAGATAGGAGCTGCATGGCTCTTCAGGAGAATGCGAGGTGCAGCTCGATCCTTACCACCACGTCCCAAAGAACTTGGCCAGCGGGTAAATCCTGAGGCTGCAGATGTGGGCCACATTCTGTCTTGTTGTGCATCTGGGATCCAGCTCCACTCCCTCACCCGTTTCCAGATTTCTAAGCGTGACACCGAAATAACTGTAAAATTATTAGGGTCGTCAATAAAGGTCATCCACTGCCTGAAATAGGGTGAGCTTGGGTAATTCTGGACAGCATTCGTGGTCTTGTAGCCAGGCTCAGGAAAGAGCCATTTGAAGGCTCTTTGCCAATCAGCAGAGGATGAGTTCCTGTATGCAACGTCCGTGAAAATATCCGAAAGTGTCACATTTTTGTATATATCTTCTTTTCCTTCACGGCGTTGGACATTAGTGAGCTTGAGGTAAGAGGGATTTGTGATTCCCCGCGGGTTAGGCGCCTTGCCAGTAAGATCGATGACGAATTGACGCCAGAGCTGGGAAAGGAAGGTGTCGATTGTCGATTGTTCGTCCATAGGAGGTGGGGAGGAATGATCGTCTATATCCGAGCCATCATCCTGCGTAGGAGGGGGAAGTATATGACCCTGAGATTGTAGGTCGAATAGTGTTGGTTCCGGTGCACCAGTAAAATTTATGTATGTCGGCATCTTTGCTTTATTTGTAGGACGCTTACTACCCATCGCCTCTCGGGGTATAATGCCCGACTTCAGGTACATTGCCTGGACCTCGTCCAACGTCATGCCCTCGAACCAAAACTTGAATGCCGGTTCCGTAAGGACGGTTCCACCAATGCGCAGGCGAGGGACGACATCCCCAACCATTATTCGACGAAAGAAGATGCATCCGTAGGGTACATATGGTACCTGGCGATGACGACTGTTATCATGTTCTCCCTCTTCCTCCTCCTCCTCCTCTTCCTCCTGCTGCCAATCCGCCTGCCGGGATGTATTATATGCAAGGACATCGCGGTTCAAGTCCTGGGGCTCCGATAAAGGAAGGGCTGCATCCATGAGTTGTCTTGCTGCTGGTCCATCCTCAGGGCGAGCATGCAAGCCATTCAGCAACCACACGCATGCTGCGGTCAAAGTCAGCGCTTCAGGAAGGAGTCGAGCATGGGCTGCACCACTGGCTTGGTCGGAGAGAGTTTTACTGATTGCCAGTAACCTTGTCATGCGGAAAGACCTACAGGAATTCAGAAATTGATACATAGGATACCATGTTTAATGAATGACATACCACCATTCCTGACGTGTAAAAGAACATAGACAGTTCTTCAACACATCAGGGTCGAACTGCATAAGGACTTTGGTGGCAAATTTATATGGTACCCGGACCTCGAGACGTGCATTTGAAGAGTTAGCTGTACGCGCCTCTTCGTAAATACTATAGATGCCTTCGATGGTTTTCGTTGGCTGATTGACACCCATGGCCTCTTTGATGGTGATAAATTTTGCGTGGTGCCTGCCTTCAGGATTGGAGACAATTGACTTGTCGGTTGTGTAGGCCTGGATATAAACAGCCTCATACTCTCCTCGAGCACGGATGCCAGGAATGGCGCGAAAGCCACTAATGGCAGTAAGATGACTGACAGGATCACGGGAATATTTGGACGAATTTATATCGGAAATCCTCTCAGCATTCCGATCTGAAATGTGCAACGCCTGCTGCACAACCTCATGATGGGCCGCCGTAGTCCACTGAAGGCATTCCCCCTCTTCACTACTAATCTGAATGCCGACATCGATGTACCAGTCTCCAATGTCCGGGACTTCGCCAGTGAGCTGTGCCGCCTCAACAAAATCCTGAAGATAAAATTTCGCAGAATCTATGTCTACTTGATGGTAAGTGCTGTGTTTTGTGCCGCGGAGGGTATGCAAAACAAAGAAGTTGCGCGCCCAAGCAATGTCAGCTTCTGCAACGAAGGGGTTCCCATCCAGTTCTGTGCGTATGCGGTTGGCCAGAGGGTCAACGGCATTGCTTGGGATGAGCTTTGTGCCCCAGGAAAAGCCTCCTCTTGTCTTCCTTGCTCTAAACTGCTCGGTTAAATACTTCGCTGGCCACTCTGAGGCGATGCTTTCACCTAATAAAGCAGCGATGGCGGGACGAAAGCCATTTTCATACCAGAAAGCTCGCTCGCGTTCCGTCAAATGGTAAGGGTTTGATTGTTGGGAACGTTCCGGCGACCACAGTCCAGGGAAAAAGAGGTGTAAGTGGTGCCGCATCCCAAATGTGCCGAATTCAAAATTTGGAATCTTGTGGTAGTCGACTTGTTTCGTCTCCTGTAGCAAAAATACTTCAATAAAATATTCAATTGGAGTAGGACTTTAGAAACTCACACCTTGATAAGTAACAGGGTATTGGAGATGGATACTTGTCTTCAGAGCAAAAGTATCATGTGGAACAACGAATACAGAGATAGGGCAATGTACCATGACCTTGTCGGCAATGCCCAGAAGGGAATCATAGTCCCTGGAGATCAAAAGCGAATGGTTACCTTCAATGACATTCTGAATAGGATCGACAAAGGCCTGCTTTAAATGACCTTCATCATCGATGTATTCACCCGTGAGGACAAAGCGTAGGAAGTTGTCATCCGTTTCATCATTTTCGTGATAGCCATAAGCACGGTCAGTGAATTCGCGCAGACTGTGGGATACGACTGGGTGGTTGTTGAAGAGATTAGCCATAGGAGAGAGGGTTGATGTGGATAACTGTCAAGAAGTTAATTTTCGATGAGTGTCTTTGATTCTGAATGGCTCGAGGTACCATGAAGGGATGTAATGATGAAATAATAAGATCTAGGGTGATCAATACAATAATTTGCACTGTCACTCCAACTGCCTCGAGGTTGGGTAATGTGATGCGATTTTCGCATGAACAATGAGCCGTAGGTCTAATGTGCGTAAGCTGTGGAAGGATATGACAGATAGATGAATGGAGATCCAGGCATATGACATGCTGACGTATGGTGATTTCCATGAAAAACAAGGAGATAGCAGGGTCGCACAACATATCGAGGTTTGTCGAAGACATTTGTAGATGTTCGAGAGAAGCACATGGTGCTGGAGGAGAACTAGAAGTACCGTATAAGGAATCTTGAAGGTTAGGGCAATTGGGGATAGGCACCACTGCTAGGCAGCCACATCAGACTCATTCGTGTCGGAGATGCAACCAAGAAGGAATGAAAAATTGGCATTGATCTATGTAATAGATCTGTGTAATACGACTCTGAAAGTGTTGCCATAGTAAGTATCAATGCACTGTAGCCAGAGATGTTGGACGCTGTCATATGGGGGACTACTCCCCAACAGAGCTCGTTGTTTCCAACATCGATTCTACTGTCGACGAGGAAGACCTGCACAGTACTACTTCCATGCAGCGTACATCTTGATGAGTGGAGAAAGGGAGAGACACACGCAGTTAGCAGGGGTCCAGCTTGTTTTACATGAATTCTTGGGTGACTCCCGAATAACTTGCGCTTGAATAATGAGCCATCAGTTCAATGTGGGTACAGTTAGAAAAAAATTTAACAGACATAGATATAAGGGGCACACAACATGCTGAACGAGGTACAAGAATTCCGGTAAGTGAAAAGCAAAAAGTACGACATGCGGACACGGGTGAAGTTGATAGACTCCATCAGAGATAGCATGCAATCCAAGAGGTTTATGGATTGCTGGAGGCGAGCAGGAACCACCAGATTAAGAAATCTTGAAGGGGGAGACTCGAGAGGTTTGGGGTTAGCCCGCCACAGGGATGCAGGACAGGTTCATATTAGGGACTACTCCCGAATAGAACCCGTCGTTGCTGGAGCCAATGAGGAGTTGCATGGAACTACTTCTGTACAGCATGCATCTTCATGGGAGAGGAGAGAGAGCTATGCACTGTTCGTCGAGGATGAATGGACATGAGAGTCACGGCGTAAGTAATAGATCAATCAGAGTGGCTGTGTTCAATCGTGCGGCAATGGCAATCCTCTTGAACACAGCCACTCTGATTGATCTATTACTTACGCCGCGACTTGTTCAGCACATTGTGTGCCCCTTATATCTACGTCTGTCAATTTTTTTTCTAACTGTACCCACATTGAACTGACGGCTCATTATTCAAGCGCAAATTATTCAGGAGTCGCCCAAGAACTCATGTAAAACACGTTGGATTAGTGCAGCTCAACGCTAAATTAGTTATTCCTTTTGTTGTGCCTATTGCCTCATGGCTTGTTGAAGTAAATTCTATTGTAGGTTTATTCAGTATTTTTTTTTTCTCGTTAGTCACATGTCTAATAGGATATATGCAAGACTCCAAATTTTATCATGAAATACAAGCTCGCATCCTCGTCCCACTTTTGTTATGCCTAGTCACACTGCTGCTAGTGCTTTGATAAAACTTTACTCATTTGACAATGCTCCCTGGCAGTGGCCCGCCTGGCAGGAGCGCACCGGCATCCTCCATGGCCTCTTCCCGGACGATGACTCAAAATTGCCCAAAGGGTGGACTCGTAGGGACGCTATCGACGTCCAGTCGTACTTCCGAGCATATCATCTTCTCCCCTCAGAAGACAAGAAGCTTGCCTTTGCAGTGAAAGCGAAGGGCGCTTCGGCCTATCCTGGACGTGAGTTCTGGAACAGTTTCATCCTGAGAAAATGGGATTCATGGAACATTCATACCGCCGTCATCGAGGAGCTTAGGGAGTGGGATATCCATCCCCTCGATATCCTTATCTCGGAAAACAACATAGACGCACCCTGGCCTGCCGCCGATAGCTATCTTCCCATCATCATCGACTCTCTCGCGCTCAAGTTGTTCGGCGAAGAGGCGTTTCCGAATGGCAAACTCGTCTTGAGACCAGCACTGCGGGAAGCGTTTCGAATTATTCCACAGAGGTCCTGGAACACGATCCGCACCCAAGTCAACAGTATGAAGAACCGTCCAGCTGAGATTGAGGAAGCGGCCCTTGCCGCAT
Source organism: Tricholoma bakamatsutake (assembly GCA_029959215.1). Lineage (NCBI taxonomy): Eukaryota > Fungi > Basidiomycota > Agaricomycetes > Agaricales > Tricholomataceae > Tricholoma > Tricholoma bakamatsutake. The sequence goes on from CP114862.1 coordinate 12,422,373, forward strand.
TCAAAGGTAAGCCTAATCTGTTGTGCCCTTTATTTCGTTTGCCTCAACCAATCATAGATCTTGAGACTGGGAAGGTAACAAAGACGAAAGTCTCGCGTGCCATCTGCACCGTCGCCAAGTGGAAGGACACCTCCGAGCTCTTCCACACAGCCGAGAACATCAGGAAGGCCGAGGACATGCTTGCCGAGCTCCAGACAATCCTTGAGAGTTTGGGCGCGAAGATTGAGAAGCGAGTAGCTGCGAAAGGTAGCCTTGGTCTTCTTTTAATTTTCCTCTTTGACGAATTGCATGCATGCCCAGGTTCCTCCAAGGTAACCCCTGCCGCCCTTCAACACTTAGCCAGCGAAGAAGATGTGAGTGACGTGCTCAACCTCTACCATGAGTACTTCGACCAGGATCTTGAGGATGAAGAGCCACCGATATCTGATGCTCACCCTGAACAACAGAAGCTCAACGATTGTGGCGGCGATTTTGGCATGGAAGAAGAGGCAAAGATGACCCCTGCATCCTTGGCACTATCATTGGGGTACAGGACAGGCCTACCTCCATCGTTCAACATAGTCCGAGATCGATCTGGGTTAACCCCCTGGGACAAGCCTGATGTTTTCTCTAATGTAAATATCGATTCCCTGCCTGACAATCTTACAAAGTTGCGCCTTCACTGGCACCAGCTTGCTGGTAATCATTCCATTATACGATCCGTCCTTTCCAAGGTCCCAGACTCCTCGCGTGTCCTTGGAGTCCTTGTTGCGGACGAGGTTGGCCTAGGCAAAACAGCACAAGCAATTGCCGTGCTCGCGTTTTTCATGCAGGCTGTCTTCTTACAGCAGACCAAGAAAAAGCTCCCAAGAATCCTGGGTAAGAACTTCTTACCATCGAGATGACGTTGACCCGTGCACTAATCCCGACTTATTCCAGTGAATCAGCCTTATCTTGGAGACAAAGAGAAGATTCCGTCATTGCCGCATCTTATTGTTTGTCCCGGTACCCTCGTAGCACAGTGGGTGGGCGAAGTAAAGGTGTTTTTACAACCGAAATCCGTGGACATATTTGTCTACGACAGCCAAACTGACGGAGAAGACTTCTGGTCTTCCTCAGGACCCATGCATCACTCCAAACATCAACCACACAACAGAATTATTATCGCTTCCCATTCGGTGCGTTGACCGTTTACATGAACCTTTAGTCGAATTACTAACCAGCTGGCATTGAAGGTTTTGTTTAAAGAAATGAATTTAAACTTTCATTCGTCCAAGAAGAACACAAGAGACAATCGTCCTTGGGACTTGCCAACTGCCATCGGATCCCTTGAGCACACCCTCTTCGGCCACTCCTTTCTTACAATCACCATCGACGAAGCACACCACATGCGGAACCCTGGCAAAAAGCATCTTAGCGCCTTGAAACTCCTCGAGCGGGCAACGGTACGGCTCATTATGACCGCCACTCCTCTCCACACATCTTCAAAGGTAAGTCAACGGTGTCACTACTTTGCCTTATAATGCTCAACATCGTTTCTTCTAGGATATTGCATCCATGGGGCGTCTTGTCGGCAAACCCCACTTCTTCACAGAGGCCGCATGGTTACAGGAGAAGGATGATGCTGCTGCGGTTCGAAGAGCAAAGAAGCTTGACGATGATCGAGAGACTCAGCTTGCTGAGCGAGTCCAGGCTGTGAAGCGTCTGCAGGGCCATCTCACTGGCCAGTTCCTCCGGAGGACGACGGACAGCTTCGATTATAAGGCCAATCCACTGCTTCCACTACCCCCATATAAAGAGATCTTGGGCATCGTAACGTTAACAGAAAGAGAGATGGGCATTATTAAGACTCGAGCCGAAAGTGCCAAAGTAGCGTAAGTATAACACCATCTGCTTTCTCCCTTCATTTCTAACATGGCACACAGTCTTGAATCGGCCAGTAACCTGCCGAAGATTCAGACGAAAGTAAGTTGCGGCAAATGCCATATGGTCCAGTCTGACGAGCGCCGTGTAGAAGTTTTATCTGGAGTATCGTACAGCCGTCGGGTATGCCAAGGAAGACTCTACCGCAATGTGGCCATCTTTCAAGACGCTCGAGGAATGGGCGCCGGTCAAGAGTACAAAAATGGACGTCTGTGCAAAAGTTTGTGCCCATTACCTGACCCATGACAAGGTGGACGACATGTCCTTTGTGGATGGGCAGCCTGTTTTCCCGAAGATCACGGTTACTCCGGGACCACCGCTACAAAAGACGCGCCGAATCATCATCTTTCAGGAGTTTTCCTCAATGGCACAGCTACTACAAAATGTGCGTATCTCCATGTTATCCTTCGTTTCTTTCATGTCTGACGCTATCTATTGAGGTTCTCCGCCTACACGGAGTTGAGAGCTATGCCATCAATGGCAAGATGTCCTTTGAAAAGCGCGACAAGATTATTAGGGAGTTCCATGACTCCAAGAACCCCATCAGAGTCCTGATCTTCTCTAGCATCGGATCTGCCGGGCTTAACCTTTCGGTGTCCGATACCGTTATATTCTTCGTGAGCTTTGCCATTCCCCATTTTGCCTGAACATGCTATATTGTAAATCCATAGGACCAACCATGGTCCGCTCAAGACGAGAGGCAAATACGCGGACGTGCCCACAGACAGCCCCAGAAGAATATCGTGACAGTGATTTATCTGCTTGCAAATGACTCAGCTGATCTCCTCATGAATGGCGTGGCGCGAGACAAACGCGATCAGTTCGACGCCTTTGTTGGTAAGGAACTTTGTGATGGTTCGTCCCCTCATTTGTCGTTATAGCCTTACAGATTCAAACTGAATTTGCAGAATTGGAACAACTCCTAAAGGGCTGCATTCCCGACCTCCATGAAGACAAGAAGCCCGACCTTTCTTCCACAAATCGGAAAAAGATCAAGAAGCCGATCGTCATCAACGTCATTGACGAAACACCGGGCATCAGCGAGCCAGATGCCTCCGTGCTCCCATCAGACCCCGATACTTCTATACTCCCATCGGATTGTGGTACCTCTGCATTCCCATCAGAAGTAGAGGCAGGTACTTCAGATGGAGACGAGTTTAGTGACGCCGTAAGCTCAAATATATTGGACGGCCTTCCACATGAAGGTAAACCTTACGTGCTATATAGGGAGGATTAATACTGATCTACTCCTTATACAGAGGACATGGAATTGGACAAGGTGGAGAAGCCAACGCTAAAAAGATACAACACCGGCCGCTGGAGGTCACCGGCAATTGCCAGTGATGCGCCAAGCTCGAACACGTCGGACGGCCTTCCACTTGAAGGTAAACCTTATGTGCTATATAGGGAGGGTATATTTTGATTTGTTCCTTATGCAGAGGACGTGGAATTGGACAAGACGGAGAAGCCAACGAAAAGAATACGGTCACCCCCGATCGTCATGGAAGAAGAAGGTAATGCCCTTTGTCCGTTCCAGGCTATACACTATTCACAATATTGCTATAGATAACTTTGCTCTAACTGCTCTCGTCGCTTACGGAAGCTCCCCGTTAAAATCTGACCAAGACAGCCCTCCACAAAAACGTTCGCGACAAGGAACGATTGGGGCTGAAGGCAGAGCGCAAATATTGGCTGAACACGTCCAGCTGAAGAAGCAGCACGCTACTCGTAAGTCTTCTACAGTATAACTCCAATGAATGAAACAAGCTTATGTTTTATACAGCGTCTTTGACTGGCATGGAAAAGGAAATGAGTGGGGAGAAGGACGCCATATCAAAGTCAGCTGGTGAGTCTTTCAATTGAGGTCAAAATGATGCAGAAGAATAAAACCACACATTATTATAGGCCTCCCACATGCCTCATCAAGTCTCGTTGCAGAGAAAAATGGCAGTGGGACCTCAGGGACCTCATCAAACACTTTATCGCGACAATTCCTCCTGCCACCACAAAAACCAAGTAAGTCAGAGTCGGGTAATTTTACGTTTTCTTCTAACGTGGTGCTAGCGTCGAGAAACTCTGGTGTTTCAAACACGTCAATGTCCGAGAAGATCAGGACAAACCCTTTCGCCAAAAAATCCACGACTACAGAAACAAATCTCCAGACACCCGTGGCCAACCCAAAGGCCAACCCAAATCCGTTTGCCCGCCCGCCCATGCAGCAAGGGATTCCCAGTCGTCAGCCAGGACGATTGGATAGTGTTTCTGTGCCACCAAAGTCTGCTCTGAAGGGTAAGTGCGGAAAGAAGTCAAAGCTGTGAGCTTAGGGACTGTAAACTTTCCATCTGATATTGTGTACTGGAAGTCATTGATTTACTTGTATGTCTGTATATAGTTGTTAACGCGTTATGTCTTTAAGTCCATTTATACAAGTGAGATAGATGGTGGGCGGTTTCATCCTTATCTTCACTACAATGACCCCTGCAAGACCACACGCCATTTAAATTTAGACACCAGATCTGATCGCCAGTGTCGGTTTGTCGACGATGACGATGAATGGCATATTGCTGACATTCTCCCACCCTCTCCATAACCCATGGAATGTATCCATTCAGCATTTCAGAGTCATCTTTTCAGCTAACTTCTGGACCAGGCGGGATCCGGCCCCGACATTCATACACCTGGAACCACGTCACCTGAACTTTTTCTTTTGAATTGGCCTGGAAAAATTATAAATTCATTACAGAGAGGAGGTTAGGTCACACACACCGTGGTATTTCCTCCATTTCCTCCTCTGTCAAATCGCCACCAAACAACTCTTCCTCCACGCGCTGAAAGAGATCCCGAGGCAACGGTTTGGTGTGTCTACAAAATATTAGGCTATTACGGATTA